>CM055126.1:26381107-26981107 GCA_029206835.1 Rana muscosa
CTGCTTTCAGAAAATATATCATATGGGAGGTTAAAAGTAATTTATTAACATTAATTTGATAAAAATTAAAAAACAAATCTGATTTACATAAAAAAAAATCTTATTTAAATTAAAAAAATCTTTTTTTTTTATCGATTTTTATCCACCCTGTTTGCATGTTATAAACGAATGCGCAAATATTGTGGGTCAAAAAAAATAAAAAATACATTCAACATCTTCCATTATATTCCCCTGGTCCTCTGCTTTCAGAAAATATATCATATATGGGAGGTTAAAAGTAATTCCTAGCAAAAACAAAACAAAAAAAAACAAGCAGATTTAAAAATGTAGGTCAATTTTAATCCAGGCAGCAAAGGGTTACATGTTTATCCTGCAGTGCCCAGCTCTGATTGGCTGTTTTGAATTCCACTGATGATGTCAGTGTGTGGGAGGTTGTTAAGCAACGGCTCGGGCAGGCAGTGAGTCAGTCCTGAGTAGACGGAGCTGAGGACAGGACGTGTGTTTATCTACTGGAGACAGTGTGATATACTATAGTAGTTTACAAAGCGATTTTTAGAGGAAATTCAGCGTTTTTTAGATTTTCTACATTCTAGTATGTATTTACTTCATTTTCTATAAAAATATGTTATTGTAAAATTATAAATTTCACTTTTAAGACCCCCAAATCCTCCCCTGTGTGTGTCCTACTGACCAATACAATACACCTGCCTACAATACACAGTGCACTCACCGCACCGCCCTTCTCTCCGCCCTTCTCCCCGCCCCAGTCCTCTTCTACAGTAAACACGCCCAACTCCTCCCCCGCTTCCCTATTGGAGAGCTGGCCCCCAATTCCTCCCCTGTGTGTGTCTTACTGACCAATACAATACACCTGCCGTGCACTCACCGCACCGCCCTTCTCCCCGCCCCAGTCCTCGTCTACTGGCACTCTCTGTAAACACGCCCGGCTCCTCCCCCGTCTCCCTATTGGAGAACTGACCCCCATGCTTGGTGTCAGTGGAGGCAATAACATCCTCAGCACTGGTATCACTCACTGTGTGCAACAACAACCCCCAGCATTGATGTCAGTACTATTAGCAACTCTCGAGATTGCTGGTCAGTTTCAGTGAAAATTAACCCCTGCCTACCCTAGTGGAGTTAAGCCCTCCCCGCAATTACAACCGCCAGCATTAATGCCAGTGTATGCAATTACAACCGCCAGCATTGGTGCCAGTGGATGCAATTACAACCGCCAGCATTGGTGCCAGTGGATGCAATTACAACCGCCAGCATTGGTGCCAGTGGATGCAATTACAACCTCCAGCATTGATGCCAGTGGATGCAATTACAACCGCCAGCATTAATGCCAGTGTATGCAATTACAACCGCCAGCATTGGTGCCAGTGGATGCAATTACAACCGCCAGCATTGGTGCCAGTGGATGCAATTACAACCGCCAGCATTGGTGCCAGTGGATGCAATTACAACCACTAGCATTGGTGCCAGTGGATGCAATTACAACCGCCAGCATTGGTGCCAGTGGATGCAATTACAACCGCCAGCATTGATGCCAGTGGATGCAATTACAACCGCCAGCATTGATGCCAGTGGATGCAATTTCAACCGCCAGCATTGATGCCAGTGGATGCAATTACAATTGCCAGCATTGATGCCAGTGGATGCAATTACACCCGCCAGCATTGATGCCAGTGGATGCAATTGGAACCGCCAGCATTGATGCCAGTGGATGCAATTACACCCGCCAGCATTGGTGCCAGTGGATGCAATTACACCCGCCAGCATTGGTGCCAGTGGATGCAATTACAACCACCAGCATTGGTGCCAGTGGATGCAATTACACCCGCCAGCATTGGTGCCAGTGGAAACAATTACAACCGCCAGCATTGATGCAATTGGAACCACCAGCATTGATGCCAGTGGATGCAATTACACCCACCAACATTGATGCCAGTGGAAACAATTAGAACCGCCAGCATTGATGCCAGTGGATGCAATTACACCCGCCAGCATTGGTGCCAGTGGATGCAATTACAACCGCCAGCATTGATGCCAGTGGAAACAATTACAACCGCCAGCATTGATGCCATTAAATGCAATTACACTCGCCAGCATTGATGCCAGTGGAAACAATTACAACCGCCAGCATTGATGCCAGTGGAAACAATTACAACCGCCAGCATTGATGCCAGTGGAAACAATTACAACCGCCAGCATTGATGCCATTAAATGCAATTACACTCGCAAGCATTGATGCCAGTGGATATAATTACAACCGCCAGCATTGATGCTAGTGGATGCAATTACAACCGCCAGCATTGGTGCCAGTGGATGCAATTACAACCGCCAGCATTGGTGCCAGTGGAAACAATTACAACCGCCAGCATTGATGCCATTAAATGCAATTACACTCGCCAGCATTGATGCCAGTGGAAACAATTACAACCGCCAGCATTGATGCCAGTGGAAACAATTACACCCGCCAGCATTGATGCCAGTGGATGCAATTGGAACCGCCAGCATTGATGCCAGTGGATGCAATTACACCCGCCAGCATTGATGCCAGTGGATGCAATTACACCCGCCAGCATTGATGCCAGTGGATGCAATTGGAACCGCCAGCATTGGTGCCAGTGGATGCAATTACAACCGCCAGCATTGATGCAAGTGGATGCAATTACAATTGCCAGCATTGATGCCAGTGGATGCAATTACACCCGCCAGCATTGATGCCAGTGGATGCAATTGGAACCGCCAGCATTGATGCCAGTGGATTCAATTACACCCGCCAGCATTGATGCCAGTGGATGCAATTACACCCGCCAGCATTGGTGCCAGTGGATGCAATTACAACCGCCAGCATTGATGCCAGTGGAAACAATTACAACCGCCGCATTTTATTAACATTAATTTGATAATAAAAAAAAACGGATTTACATCAAACAAATCTGTTTTTTTTTTTTTTAATCTGATCTTTTTTTTTATTATTGATTTTTATCCACCCTGTTTGCATTGAATAAACGGCTGTGCAAATATTGTGCGTGAAAAGAAAAAAAAAAAAAATTTGACATCTTCCATTTTATTCCCCTGGACCTCTGCTTTCAGAAAATATATCATATATGGGAGGTTAAAAGTAATTCCTAGCAAAAAACAAACAAAAAAAACAAGCAGATTTAAAAATGTAGGTCAATTTTAATCCAGGCAGCAAAGGGTTACATGTTTATCCTGCAGTGCCCAGCTCTGATTGGCTGTTTTGAATTCCACTGATGATGTCAGTGTGTGGGAGGTTGTTAAGTAACGGCTCGGGCAGGCAGTGAGTCAGTCCTGAGTAGACGGAGCTGAGTAGAGGACGTGTGTTTATCTACTGGAGACAGTGTGATATACTATAGTAGTTTACAAAGCGATTTTTAGAGGAAATTCAGCGTTTTTTTAGATTTTCTACATTCTAGTATGTATTTACTTCATTTTCTATAAAAATATGTTCTTTTAAAATTATAAATTTCACTTTTAAGATCTCCAAATCCTCCCCTGTGTGTGTCCTACTGACCAATACAATACACCTGCCTACAATACACAGTGCACTCACCGCACCGCCCTTCTCTCCGCCCCAATCCTCGTCTTTCGCTCTTCTCTCCGCCCCAATCCTCATTTTCCGCCCTTCTCTCCGCCCCAATCCTCGTCTTCCGCCCTTCTCTCCGCCCCATCCCTCGTCTTCCGCCCTTCTCTCCGCCCCAATCCTTGTCTATGGCGCTCTGTAAACACGCCCGGCTCCTCCCTCCGCTTCCCTATTGGATTAGTGGCTGGCGGCATGGGTTGCCGGGGTGACAAATCGTCGCCAAATCCCGGGTGTTCTGTCATATTTTGCAACTCGTTAGATTTTTCACCATCGGCTCCTGCGCGATCGCGTTCATGAGAACATCAATCCGATTCACGTATTCCTGTCATTTAATCTCCAACTTCACACTGCGCCTGCGTGGCCTTTCATTAACACGCTAATCCTCAGAATAAAGAGCCGATGTTGGAAAAACTGACGAGTTGGAAAATATGACAGAACACCCGGCTGGCGCGAGAACCAGCTGACCTGACGCTAACTCGCAGCGCGTACTTGACTCTGGTCACATGATGCGGCGCGTGACGTCACAAAAAAACCCCCAAAAAATCACAGGCGCCATTTTCTTCCATAGAGAGACGTTATTTTCTAGGAAAAGTGTAAAATTCTATTTACATTTCCTATAAAGGCGTGTAATGGGGAAAAAAACCCCCAAAACAAACACAATAAAAACAAATACATTTAAAAAAAAAACATTTTTATTAACCCCTTGCTGCCCAAACCAATTCTCACATATGTGTCAAAATCAACATGTGTTTTGCTAATAAAATGATTTAGAACCCCCCAGAATTGATATTGTTCTGAAATCAGGGACCTTGAAGAATATAATGTTTTTTTTTGTTTTGTTTTTTAATGTTGCATCCTATTTGCGCAGCCGTTTATCAAATGTAAATTTTCAGGAAAAATCAGAGACCCTGAAGCCCAGGTTCACACTGGGCTGCGCGAATGAAGCCGTGCGAGTTTAGCTGAACTCGCACGATTTCACTCCTGCTGGCAGTCCCGATTTCGGCCGTGATTTGGCCCCTTTCACACTGGGGCGCGAGGTGCGTCGGCAGTAAAGCGCCTCTACTTTTTGCGGGGCTCTACCGTCGGATTTGTGGCTCTATTCGGCCGCTAGCGGGGCTGTTTTACCCCCCACTAGTGGCCGAGAAAGGGTTAAAAACCACTGCAGAGGCGTTTTGCCGGCGATATAGCCGTGGTGCCTCATTGATTTCAATGGGCAGGAGCGGTATACACACCAGTCCTTCACCGCTCCAAAGATTCGGCTAGCAGGACTTTTTTTACCGTCCTGCTAGCGCACCGCTCCAGTGTGAAAGCCCTCGGGGCTTTCACACTGGAGACACAGCAGCGGCTGTTTCAGGTCGGTTTGCAGGCGATATTTTTAGCGCAATAGCGCCTGAAAAACTACCCAGTGTGAAAGGGGTCTTACAGAGACATCTGTGCAGCTTTCTGCACAGATGTCAATGTAAATCTCATCCCGAAATCGCAAAAAGTAGTACAGAAACAACTTTTTAAAATCAGTGCAGCGACGCACCGATTAGGACGGTGCCATTGCCGGAAAATACCGCCGATTTGACATGTAATTTGACATGTCAAATCGCATGTCAAAACGCACCAGTGTGAACCAGGGCTAAAAGATAGAATGGTGGCTGCTGCAATTTTTTTAAATTTTGCATCCTATTTGCGCAAAAAAAAATCGGAGACTCTGAAGTAAATAATGGTGGCTGTTGCAATTTTTTTATGTTGCATGATATTTACCCAGCCGTTGGCTATTCACTAAAAACACTTATTTACTTTGTGTAGAGTTTATCTGTATTGTTAGACTGATTTTAGTAGAATGTTAATCTTACATTTTTTCTCTTATTTCATCAACAGGAAAAGACAAAAAACGATATTTAAAAATGTTCAGAAGAGCCTTCAACAAAGCTGTGAGATCAGTGTTTTCACTGATTCAAAGGTAAGTTAGAAATTCATTTTGGGTAAGATGGGAAATGTTAGGGGTCTTTTTTAACAGATATCTACATTTTGCGGCCCGGCCCATTCATAAAATGCAGACTACGGTGAGAATCCTGCGATGCCCCATGGAATTCTCTCTGCTTAAAGAGGAGTCCCCCCCAGCAAAAAATTAAAAGTCAGCAGCTACACATACTATAGCTGCTTACTTTTAATATTAGGCCACTTAGCTGTCCTGGAATCCAGCAATGTCAGCACCCCAGCCAATGTTTCCATCGGCTCTCGGGTGCTGCCGCTGCCATTCGTGAAGCGTGCCATGCTTTCTGAATAGCCTGGTGTTTTGCCGAAAACTCCAACTCGCCAAAATCTCCAACCACATCACTTCTGGTGACTCTCCAGCAACAATAATTGGAGATTTAGACGAGTTGGCTGTTTTCACAGAACACCAGCAACGTATACACTGGGGTACACAAAATAATGAGCGGACATTGTTAGTCCGCCCGCTAGTAACCAACAACATATCCAGACAGCTAACTCACCATGTACTTACCATGTATACCAGTGGCGGCTGGTGCTAAGTATTTCGGGAGCGGATATTTTTGAAATGGGCTCATGTGCTTAAAAAAAACAAAAAAAACCCACATTGGAATCCATCCATCCCTGCATGTAGATTAGGGGCTGGGCGGTTGGATTAGGGGGCCACTGGTGTATACACTGCTGGTGTTCTGTGAAAGCAGCTAACTCAATCTCCAATTATTGATGCTGGAGAGTCACCAGAAGTGACGTGGTTGGAGATTTTGGCGAGTTGGAGTTTTTGGCAGAACACCGGCGGTGGGGGAAGGAGGAAGGGGCCGAACTTCCAAGTGATCGCGCCAGAAGTGGGGATAGGCACCTGTCAAAAACAGGTACCTACTCCCCCCGAAAGGTGGCAAATGTGGCACCGGAGGGGGAGGAGGAGTAAGATAAGCGGAGCGTCCACTTTTGGGTGGAACTCTGCTTTAATGAAGTAGGGAAAGCTCCATGATTGGAAAAGAGACATTCATGTGATTTTGATTGGTCACACTGTCAGGCTCCCCTCCTAAATTTTCTTTATACTCATTCATGCAGTAGCATCCCCGACCCCCCCCATACAATCTCTGTACGTGCGTTTCCTCACAGCTCCTTGCTCCTTGACCACTGGGGCTGAAGTCGGCCTTGACGATGACCTGGGAGTGGTAAAGTCACTTCCTCAGTCATGTGACAGTGCCTAGGCCAAGTGATTGGCTGCTGGGCCTGGGTACTATCACAGGTGGCAGGTGGCAGGTCCTCTTGCCAGCAGGGAGCTATGAGGAAACGCAGATAAGGTAAGTATATCAGGTCGGGGACGCCCTTTCCAGAGAAACTGTCACTTTTCTCTTCATGAGCAAATTCATTGCCAAATATTAATAAACGTGCACCTAGGTGGCCCGGACCAATAGCCCAGGCTCAGAAAGGCCTCATACACATGGATGTTTAGTATCTTGTAGATCCCCGGGGTATAAAATTCCTGGAGCTTTCCTGTGCCTGGGGAGCCTCAGGTGGTGTATACAGCCGGACATACAAGTGAATGGCTGTATTGGTGCATGAGAATACCCCTGTCTGTGCATGAGGCCAAATTGTTTTTCTTTGCTTCTAATGACAAAAACTTAAGAAAATAATTAAAAAAAAATTCTCTTACAACAGTGAGCCATTACCGGTAAAATTTGACACACTTGGCCGTCGTATCTGTCCCACATTACAAGAGCAAGAATGGGAAGACAATCGAAGGAGAGTTGACGATTGGTGGTAAGTACACATTCTTCCTTGTATGCAAGTATTCTATTTACGTGAAAGAGTTAGAACCCCTGCTAGTTTTTATTATGGTCTGTGTCCCCACTGGAAAGATTCGCCCTATCTAGCTGTCCTGGTGACCCCTGTCCCTGATATAGAAAGTGATGGGAAATCCAAAAACATTTGAATTGTCCCAGGATCAGGAGATGAGGGAAAGTCTTTCAATGGGTCAATCTGTTCTGGAGACACCTGCCTAAGGTGGGTAGCACATTTGTAATCCAGGACATGATTGTTTAGGCTCCTGGCTTAGCGCTAAAGCTGCCTGGACCTGCAGGCACCACTGAGACCAGCTGTTGTTTTATAATAGCGCTGGGACAAACAGCCGCTATGCCTGCAGCACTGGGGACTCTAGGGGAAATTTCTTATTTATTTTTTGTTTAAAGGGAATATATAATGGCTTGTATTATTTTCTACTGTAATTATTTATTTTTTACTAAAACCTATAAGTTGGGTAAATAGGAAATATTCCATTAAAAAAAAAGTACTTTTAATTCCAGCCAGCAGATAGAACTCTGGGCCCTCTTTACATGTTTTCCAAACTTCTTTATGTCTTTGCTGAAACAAGCCTGTTGCTTGCGGATGCCCAAGATTACATAAGTGAAAGAGTCAGAGAAATGACTCTGCCCCCTTTAATACCTGCTCTTTTTAGATTTACAAAGATTTAGTCAGAGAAAGAGTCTGAAAGTAATCAGCTCCTGATGGGCGCTCTCATTAGTGAACCCATAGAGCTCTCTGAGCTCCGTATCACGAGAGAAGCCTGTTTTAAGTGATTATTTAAAATGCAAGGATTTTATATAAATAGTAAAAAAAATGTCAGTTAAAAATATATAACATTTAAAATGAAATAAATCCATAGCCATTATATTTGCCTTTAAATGTGTATTTTATTGTACTTATTGTAAGTGATGCTTTTTTACAAATGCAAAAAAGTTCCTGTATTAAAACGGAGTTCCGCGTTTAAAAAAAAAAAAAAGCCAGCAGCTACAAATACTGCAGCTGCTGACTTTTAAAATAAGGACACTTACCTGTCCAGGGCGCCCGCGATGTCGGCACCCGAGAGCCGTGCTATCGCCTGCCATCTTCGGTAAGGGAATCAGGAAGTGAAGCCTTGTGTCTTCACTTCCTGGTTCCATACTGTGCATGCGCGACTCACGCTCCGCGATCCCACTGGTTCCTGCTCTCTTCTGAAGAGGGGGGACGAAGGAAGTGGCGTAGATACCCGTGGTTGGCTCGGGTATCTATGCCCGGAAGTGGGAGAAAAATACCTTTATTACACAGGTATCTACTCCCCCCTTCCCCCTGAAAGGTGCCAAATGTGACACCGGAGGGGGGTAGGGTTACGAAAAGCGGAAGTTCCATTTTTGAGTGGAACTCCGCTTTAAATAAAAAAGGTTTGAATGAGATTTTAAAGGTTAGGACAAAACCCAGATTTTATTTCTATTCTCTTTGTCAACAGGAGGGTTGTTAAGGCACCAAAGAAAAAAGAGGAGTGGAAAGAAGAGGTAGTATCTGCCAAGCAGCCTGAAGAGGAAGAATGGGCAGAAGAGGTAAAGACTGCCATGAGGAAGGCAGAAGAGGAAAGGAGAGCCAAAGAGAGGCGGTAAGTAGACTTTCTTCCTTGTAAGCAAGCCTTATATTGTATGTAAAATTTATGTGAAAGAGTTAGAACCCCTGCAAGTTTTTATTGTGGTCTGTGCCCCCCACTGGAAAGATTTGCCCTCTCTGGGTGTCCTGGTGACCTCCGTCTCAGGATCAGAAGGTTAAGGGAAATCCTTTCAATGGGCAAATCTGTTTGGGTAACATCTGTCTAAGGTGGTAGCATAATAGGAAGCCCAGGGGCTGATCGTAGAAGCACCTGACGTACCGCTAAAGCTGCTAAGACCTGCATGCACCACTGAGATCAGCTGTTGTTTTACAATGGCGCTGGGGCAGCTCTGGGACAAACAGTGGCTATGTCGGCAGCAATGGGGACTCAAGAAGAAAAAAACTATTTGTATAGAACTTTAAAGGGATTATATAATGGTTTAAATATTTACCCTAACCCTGTTTTAAGTCTTTATTTGAAATGCAAAGATTTGATATAAAACAGGCCATACATTAACTAATTTTGTGGTTGAAGGAAAGAAAACTGGTTGATTCCCCCCATCAACACATTCAGTGTAACAACACATTCTATTGTATTCTGACAGTGGAAGGTTTCCCAGCCGTCAGAATATAATGATGGCTGCTTGCAGCTATAGCCAATGGCAGTGATCACATGAAAACAATCGGATAGGCTGGACTGACTTCAGTATAACCAGCCTGCCCATTAGAGTTGCCACCTCATCCCTTTAAACCCGAACACATAATAATTGCACAGGTTCTGAGGCGAATTGAATGCAGGCAAGGCACTAAGTGAGTTTAATTACCACCTTAATCAGCCACAGAACCTGTGTAATTAATATGTGTTCGGGTTTAAAGAGATGAGGTGGCAACCCTGCTGCCCATACATGGATCAAAATTCAACCAGTTCCTGCTAAACCGGTCAAATTTCGATCTGTCTATGGCCAACTTTATTAGTAAAATCCCGAGCCACCCCCATCAAATTCTCTGCAGCTATTACCTTTTGTACCACCACCCCCTCCCTTTAGAATGTAAGCTCTACCAGCAGGGCCCTCCTGTACCTTCTGTATTGAACTGTACTGTAATTGTGTTGTCCCCCCTATACATTGTAAAGCGCTATATAAATCGTGTATAATAATAATAATTAGTAAAATGAAGATGGGAGTTAAAAAACATTTAAAACAAAATAAACCCATAACCATTATATTTCCCTTTAAATATATATTGTATTTTTACGTGATGCTTTTTACAATCCTGATCTTACTTATGTCCATTTACTTTGTCGACAGGATGGTCGCCAACAAAATACAAGAACGATTTAAGAAGCAGAAGGCAATGTACAGAACTGGCATGCCGCGTTTCATGCCAGCACTGGAACCGTAAGTTAGAAATTCACTTTGAATAAGAAAGGGACTTTGGGGGAGGGGCTAAGTCATTGGGGCCGCTTTTTAAATAGGAATAGATATCCGCATTTTACAGCCCATTCGGAAAAATGTTGGCCACTGTGTAGAGCATGCGATGCTCCATGAAGTGCTCTCTGCTTAATGCTGCAGGGAGAGCTTCATGGCTGGAATAGAAGAGTCATGTGACTTTATTAGGTCATACAAATAGGTTTCCCTGCACTCTTTCCCAGTCTTTTGCTCCTCCACAGCTGGCACCAACCTAGGCTGACCTGGTCATCAACAGCCTAGGTTGGTGCCAGCTGTGGAGGAGTAAGAGGCTGGGAAAGAGTGCAGGGAAACCTATATTCCATTCTCAAGAGCTGACAAGGATACCCACCACTAATGGATATGGAGGAGTATGTCACCTGCTCCCTTGGGATTATACTTGGGTCCAGTAGCCAATCACTTGGCCTAATCACTGCCACATAACCATGTGGCAGTGATTAGGCCAAGTGATTGGCTACTGGACCCAAGTATAATCCCAAGGGAGCAGGTGACATCCTCCTCCATATCCATTAGTGGTGGGTATCCTTGACAGCTCTTGAGCCAGGCAGTGATTGAGAAAAGAAAATTGGTGCTAAATGCATTGGTGGATATGAATATAAGGGCGCCTTAATGACCCAGCCCAGCGGCCCAGGCTTAGAATTTTTTTTTTCTTGCTTCCTATCACAAAAATGGGAGACAAATCTTTTTTATTTCTCTTACAGCATTCCAGAGTTTCAAACAGTGGAGGAAGTTTCACAATTTAGGTGCTTCTGGGGCCACGAGGTGCACATTGTAAACAGCAAATCTACAATAAACTTCCGCCAGGTAAGTGACCTTTATACTTCTTACTTTGTTTCACAGTTTATACAGCTGAATAGATCACACGTCTGTCTGGTTCAATTTTTTGAAAAACAGTAGATCTTTTGGTCCAGAGGACTGGAGGGAAATTGAGGGGGCTTTCTAATAAAGAGAGTGATTCCTTACTGACCACACGTAGTTAGGTGCAGCTTTTTTCTGGATCAAACTATTTACATTTCAGCTCAGCCAAGTAATGCGGGGGATTTTTTAAAAATTGGGATAGTGTTGGTAAGGGGTTAGATCATGAGTGCTCAACCTGTGGCCCTCCAGCTGTTGCAGAACAACAAGTCCCATCATGCCTCTGCCTTTGGGAGTCATGCTTGTAACCGTCAGCCTTGCAATGCCTCATGGGACTTGTAGTTCTGCAAAATCTGAAGGGCCATAGGTTGAGCACCCATAAGTTAGATCCTTGGGAAAGTTTTTACTGCAGTCTGTGTCTTTACTGGGAGGATTCACACCTTTATTAGTCCTGGTGACCACTGTCACTGAAACAGAAGAAATCCCAAATTTAAACATGTTCATGAGGGTTAAAGCCAAAGTTCAGACTGCTTTTAAATGTATTTATGCGCTGACCCCACTCCATGTATTTATGCACTGACCCCACTCCACCCCACTGTGATGTAAACATGACATGACCAGTCAGATTTTGGAATCTAACCAAAGATGCAAATGCCTGAAGGCCGGTCAGGTCACGTCTGCAGATCCGATGGCACTCTAATATCTATAGTGAAATTGATTCACCATCAGTTTGATGCAGGTTGTGAAATATTCTAATACACCTTCCCATATAGCACGATTCTCAGAGGAAACCTTTTTTTGGGGGGGTTGGTCATTCACTTCCTAGAGCTGCTGGTCCTGTCCGCACAATCGGAGCTCCTTTATAGTGTGATCACAGGCATGAATACTTAGCCAGGCATGGGCTTGGATAAACTTTCCTGCTTAAGTGATAAGATGGGGAAGAAGGGGTAAGAGTTCCGCAGAGCTGGCATCAAACTATAAATTGCCTCAGATTGATGAATTAGTATTATGAACCTGACAAAAGACTACATGATGTGACCTTGTCAGATAGTGGAGGAATAACGGGAGGCAACAAACTCACTTCATCACCTACTGAATGAACAGGAAGTGAGTGGAATCTCCCCATACAGGACACTGACAATACAAACCTAAAACATGTGAAGTAGAGACTTTTTAATTTTGTTGTGCTTTAAACCTGGACTTCAACTTACCGTCTTTTTGTTTTATTTATATATTTTTATTGTGTAGCTGAGAGAAAAGGAGAAGAAGTGGAGAGAGGAGGACCAGCGGAAATTTAAAAAGAAGTGGGAGATGAAGAAGCTGGATAAAGAAAGGACACGGGAGAACGCAGCAGCTCTTGTCCAGGAAATAATGTTGAAATTTGAAAAGAAGCGGAAGGAGATTGCGGAAAGACAAATAAAGGAAAATGAGCACGAGAAGAAAATGAAGGCGATAAACAAGAAGTTGAAGAAGCAGATGAAGAAAGAGTGGAAGGCCATGGAGAACGGGACATTGACCTGGCTGCAAACAGACAAATTGAAGATCAAGTTTTGGCAGTTAGATGTGGACTATGAAGACAAGAAAGAGCGGGAGAGAGAGAAGCTGTTGAAGAAACAGCAGAAGAGAAAGGCAAAGGAGCAAAAGGGAAAAACGTACGTAAATAAAAACTCACTTTGGTCAAGATAGGATCTTGGGGAGTGCTAAGACGTTGGGGCCACTTTATAAATAAGAACATATATCCACATTGAACAGCCCATTCATAAAATGTTTGCTACTGCAGGGAGTTTGCGATGCACAGCAAAGTTCTCTCTCCCTAATGCAACAGAGAGAGCTCCATGATTAAAATAGACCTGGTCATGTGACTTTAATAGGCCATATAAATAGGCTCCCCTGCCCAAATTTTTTTGTTTTGTTTTTTTTCACTCTTATGGGCCGGTTATTCTTGCTGGCCCATAAGCCGGGCAGTGATAAATAAAAGAAAATTGGTGCTGAATGCATTGGTGGATATTAAAATAAGTGCATCTTGGTAGCCCAGCAGCCCAACCTTAGAAATAGTTTTTTCTTGCTCCTATTAACAAAAACTTGAGAAAAATAATCTCTTTTTTATTTTGGTTACAGCATTGATGAGGAGGAGGTGAGGGAAGAAGAGGAAAGGAGAGTTAAGGCGAGGGAAGAACAAAAGAGAGCCAAGGCGAGGGAAGAAGAGGAAAGAAGTGCCAAGGCGAGGGAAGAAGAGAAAAGGGAAGCTGAGGTAAGTGCCCTTTATACTTCTTACATAGTTTCACAGTTTATGCAGCTGAATAGAACAGATGTCTGTCTGGTTCAACCTGTTGAAAAACAGATGTTTTGGTCCAGAGGAAGGCAAAAAAGTCAAGGGGGATGGATTTTGTCTCGTAAAGAGAGACAGATTCCCTACTGACCACAAGTAGGCAGTTGATACAATTCCTTGGATGAAACTATTTCCCTTTCAGCTTAATCAGCCAAGTAATGAGCAACACAATTTTTTTTGGGATAGAGTGGGCAAGGGTTATATCCTCTGACAAGTTTTTCACCTGGGGGGATTCACCCCTTTATTAGTTCTGGTGACCACTGTCATCGAAACAGAAGAAATCCCAAGTCTTTACATTTTCATAATAGCGAGGGGTGAGGGATAAAGCCAAACTCGGGGCCTCTTTTTAACGTATCTATGCAATGATCCCAAACAATGCATAGTGATGTAGACATGACCGTTCAGATTTAGGAATCTGACCAAGGATGCAAATGCCAGAAGGCGGTCAGGTCATGTCTGCAGATCCGGTGGCCCTATATATATAGTGAAATTGATTTGTCAACAGTTTGATACAGCTCGTGAAATATTCTAATACACCTTCCCAAATCACATGATTCACAGAGGAAACCTTATTTATTGGGTTGGTCATTCACTTCCAAGAGCTGCTGGTCCTGTCCGCACAATCTGAGCTCCTTTATAGTGTGGCCACAAGCATGAATGCTTAGCCAGGCACGGGCTTGGATAAACTATCCTGCTCTTGTGTTTGAATGGGGAAAAAGGGGGAGGAGTTCCGCAGAGCTGGCATCAAACCATAAACTGCCTCAGATTGATGAATTAGTATTATGAACCTGACAATAGACTACATGGGTTGACATTGTCAGATAGTGGAGGAATAGTGGGAAGTGACATGAACCTCCCCATGAATAGGAAGTGACATGAACCTCCCCATACAGGACACTGACAATAAAAGCCTTGTAAAATATGTAACCTTTTCCCCACTCAAAACATGAAGAAGAGATTTTTAAGATTTTGTTACACTTTAAATCCTGGATTTTAACTTACTGTCTTTTTTTTTTTTTCTTTATCTATTGTCATTATGTAGAAGGAAATGAGGAAGGAAGAGGGTGACCAGAAGAAGGGGAAGGTGAGAAACAAGGAGTCAAAGAAAGACGAGAAGAAAAAGAGAAAGACGCAAAAGAAAAAAGAGAAGGAGGTGAAGTATCTGTGTAAGTTGAAGGGCCTACCGAAATGTGAAGAAGCAAGAAGCGAGAAGCAAAGAGAGTTGGTGAAACACATGGTTATTGCTGTAGACCTACAGCATGAAATGAGGAAAGAGATGAAGAGAAATAAATATTTACCCAACATGTATAAGAGACAGAGAAAGGAGGAAGAGAAGAGAAAGATGCAGATGATGAAAGATGAGAAGGAAATGAAAAATAATTGCGAGCAGTTCCTTACCCATTTTTTTTCTCTTATTGAGAGAAAAGACATGAGCAAGAAGATAGAATAAAAGAAAGGACCGCTCAGACGATTCCTGAGCCTTTTCCGGTTCTGAAGCGCACATCAGTGCTACCTTGTCAGTGCAGACTCATCCAGTACCCATCAGTGCAGCCTCATCAGTGCACATTAGTGCCCATCACTGCCGCCTCATTTAGTGTACATCAGTGTAGCTTTTCAGTGCCCAGTGGCGGAACTACCAGGGTCGCAAAGGTCACATTTGCGACCGGGCCCTGGCGCTTCACCACTGTCGGGGGGACCCAACGGGCTCTGAGCTGAGAGCACCTGTCTCATAAAGCCCAGAGCCTGCACTGACAGTTCCTCCTCCCTCGCACTGTTGGGAAAGGAGAGAGATGATCTACTCCTTCTCCACCCTACCCTCTCTTCCTGTGTGCACCGTGGGAAGTGTGAAGCTAAGCAGCTGAATTTGATAATTTAGCTGCTAGGTTTCACACTTCCCATGGTGCACACAGGAGAGGAGAGGGAGGAGAAGGAGCTGAATGGGCTCTCGCCTCTCCCATCCATGCGAGGGAGGAGGGGGGGGGAACTGTTAGTGCAGGCCCTGGGCTGTATGAGAGAGAGAGATGCTTATAGCTCAGAGTTCTACTGAGGTGGCACTGATAGGCAGCACTGATGGGCACCGATAGGCAGCATTGATGAGCACTGATAGCTGCCAACGATAGGTGGCATTGATGAGCACCGATAGTCAGCACTGTTGGGCATCGGGGGCCCTGAAGGCTCCAGGTACGCCTCTATCATTGCTGCCTCATCATTTCCGCCTCATCATTGCCGCCACATCATTGCAGCCTCATCAGTGTCCATCAGTGCAGCCTCATCAGTGCCCATCACTACAACCTCATCAGCGCACATCCCTACAACCTCATCAGCGCACATCCCTACAACCTCATCAGTGCACATCAGTGCAGCCTCATCAGTGCCCATTACTACAACCTCATCAGCGCACATCACTACAACCTCATCAGCGCACATCCCTACAACCTCATCAGCGCACATCCCTACAACCTCATCAGTGCACATCCCTACAACCTCATCAGCGCACATCCCTACAACCTCATCAGCGCACATCCCTACAACCTCATCAGCGCACATCCCTACAACCTCATCAGCGCACATACCCACAACCTCATCAGCGCACATCCCTACAACCTCATCAGTGCACATCAGTGCAGCCTCATCAGTGCCCATCCCTACAACCTCATCAGCGCACATACCCACAACCTCATCAGTGCACATCAGTGCAGCCTCATCAGTGCCCATCCCTACAACCTCATCAGCGCACATCCCTACAACCTCATCAGTGCAGCCTCATCAGTGCCCATCCCTACAACCTCATCAGCGCACATCCCCACAACCTCATCAGCGCACATCAGTGCAACCTCATCAGGTGGTTCTGGCCAGCTCAGTAGATTTCTTTAAGAAAGGCCTGGATACCATCCTAAATGTACATAATATAACTGGGTACTAACATTTATAGGTAAAGTTGATCCAGGGAAAATCCGATTGCCTCTCGGGGGATCAGGAAGGAATTTTTTCCCCTGCTGTAGCAAATTGGATCATGCTCTGCTGGGGTTTTTCGCCTTCCTCTGGATCAACTGTGGGTATAGAATTGGGTAAATGGGATTGTACAATATTTTTTATTTTTATGGTTTACGATACGTAAATCAGAGACTCCAGCGCTGTAGGAGGTGATTTCACCACCACAGTTAAAAATAAAAAGTGCATATATGCCGAAGCATGGGGGCAGGGGTGGAGGGGCGATTTGCCCCTAACATTAGGGGCGGATTGCCACAGTTAAAAATAAAAACAGTGCATGTATGCCCATAATTAGAAGTGGGTGGATGCAGGGTGGTATTCTAATGGTGGGCATATGCATACCCACCGTTCAAACCCCTTTTTTCGTTTAGCCCCCAGGCTGCATGAGAAAAAGAACATTACAATATATGCCCAACAAAGACACCATCTAAATGTACATAATATAACTGGGTACTAACATTTATAGGTAAAGTTGATCCAGGGTAAATCCGATTGCCTCTCGGGGGATCAGGAAGGAATTTTTTCCCCTGCTGTAGCAAATTGGATCATGCTCTGCTGGGGTTTTTGCCTTCCTCTGGATCAACTGTGGGTAAAGAATTGGGTAAATGGTAGACATGTGCAATTCGTTTAGTTCAGAATTAGTTTTTTAACAAATTTTGACAAATTAGTTCATTCCGAAACTTCCGGATTTTCGGATTTCCGAAATTTCGAATTTCCCAATTTTCAAATTCGGAATTTCGAAAATTGCAAAATTAGAAAATTCCAAATTCGGAAATTGGAAAATTAGAATTTAGAATTTTGGGAAATTGGAAAATTCGATATCCTGAAATTTCATTGGGGTTAGGGTGAGGGTTAGAGGGTGAGGGTTAGAGAGTTAGGGTTAGGGCTATGGTTAGGGTTGGGGTTAGGGCTTAGGGTTAGGTTAGGGGTTAGGGATGGGGTTAGGGGTTAGGGCCAGGGTTAGGGTTATAGAGTGAGGGTTAGGGTTAGAGAGTTAGGGTTAGGGCTATGGCTAGGGTTAGGGCTATGGCTAGGGTTTAGGGTTAAGGGTTGGGGTTAGGGCTTGTACATAAACTTACTGGTCCATGCTTTAGAGAGATCCACACAGACAGACAACCAAATTAGGAGAGAGTAGATCTCACACACAGATTATAGGATGAGGCCTACTACAAACATACATCCAACATTAGAAAAGGGATGACTAGCATCCAGTAGGGTAGCTTAGTGAAGTTTAGTGTAGGTCCTGCCCTTGAAGAGTCTACCTTGCCGTGGTGGGCAGGCTTGGAATCTCTTGGTCAAAAGTGTGTCAGCGAATGGGCGAGAGGATCACTAGATCTTCACTTCTGGCCAATTGATTTTACCAAAGGACTCTTGGTTTAATCAGAGTATATATAGTTGGAGAAGGAAAAAATGTGTATAGGTCCATAATTATACTTTCATAGACACACAATAAAAATTTGGTATATTTACATTTGAATTGCTGCCTCTTTTATTTAACCACTTGCCGACCGACTCATGCCGATATACGTCGGCAGAATGGCACTGACAGGCATATCAACGTACCTGTACGTTGCCTTTAACACGCGGCATTGTGGGCGCGAGCGCGTGCCCGCCCGCCACCAGCTCCTTGAGTGTGATCGCGGGTTCCGCGGACTCGATGTCTGCGGGGATACCCGCGATCGTTTCATGGAGAGGAAGAATGGGGAAATACTGATGTAAACAAGCATTTCCCCATTCTTCCTAGTGACAGGACACTGATCACAGCTCCCTGTAATTGGGAGCAGTGATCAGTGTCGTGACACACGTTGCCCATCCCCCCACAGTTAGAACACATCCCTAGGACATACTTAACACCTTCAGCGCCCCCTCCTGGTTAACCCCTTCACTGCCAGTCACATGTACACAGTAATAAATGCATATTTATAGCACTGATCACTGTGTAAATGTGAATGGTCCCAAAATAACGCCATAAGTGTCCGATGTGTCCGCCATAATGTCGCAGTCACGATAAAAATCGCTGATCACCGCCATTACTAGTAAAAAAAAAAATATTAATAAAAATGGCATAAAACTATCCCTTATTTTGTAGACGCTATAACTTTTGCGCAAACCAATCAATAAATGCTTATTGCGATTTTTTTTTACCAAAAATATGTAGACGAATACGTATCGACCTAAACTGAAGAAAAAATATGTTTTTTTATATATTTAAAAAAAAAAAAAAAAAACGCAGAGGTGATCAATTACCACCAAAAGAAAGCTCTATTTGTGGGGAAACAAGGACGTCAATTTTGTTTGGGAGCCACATGGCACGACCGCGCAATTGTCAGTTAAAGCGACGCAGTGCCGAATCGCAAAAAGTGTTCTGGTCTTTGGCCAGCCAAATGGTCCGGGGCTGAAGTGGTTAATCCTTTCATGACTGGGGGTCATTACCACTTGGATATACAGGCCACATTTGCAAGGCTGGAAGGGGCTCTATGGCTACTTCTTCCACTTTTGGTGTGTGTAGGGATGTGTAATAGGTGTTTATTTATTAACATGTGTTCTAACAATGTATATAGGTGTAGCGGGTGGTTACATTTAGGGGGAGGTATCTGAGTGGTAACAAGGCTCAGGTACGCTAATTGTTAGGGTTGTGGACCATTTTTTGTCGTGGAGGATATCAATGGTGTTTAGTTCCCTGCGGCCTATAAGTGGCGCTGTCGCCATAGGCCGGGGTTGAACCGTCATTGGAGGGCTGTGCCTTTTTGTGTCCCCTCGCGGCAGTAGTACGGTGGGGCGTGGAACCTGCCGTGCTTGCCGGGAGAGGGTATAAAATGGGCAGACATCTTCCGGTCGAGGTTTGAGCCCCAGGCACCTTGGTTACCCTTTCTGAAGACCCAGCGCAGAGTCATGGTGACAGAAGGGGCCTCTGGTAACTCTCCGGAGGGATGGTTTCTCCCTACAGAGGCCTAACTATTCAAGGAAGGAAAAGTGCATGTTCTGTATGTCATAGTGGCAGTGACTCTACTCACACCAGGTCAGTGGCAGTGACTACAACTATTCATCAAGTCAGTGGCAGTGACTACAACTATTCATCAAGTCAGTGGCAGTGACTGTGCACCAAGCTGTTTGTGCTAATCAGAACAGTGCTCCCCTAATCCAGTGTTTCTCAACTCCAGTCCTCAAGGCGCACCAACAGGTCATGTTTTCAGGATTTCCCTCAGATGAAACAGCTGTGGTAATTACTAAGGCAGTGAAACTGATTACATCCCCTGTGCAAAATAATGGAAAGCCTGAAAACATGACCTGTTGGGGCGCCTTGAGGACTGGAGTTGAGAAACCCTGCCCTAATCAACGCTGAGTTTGTGCTTGGACCTCTTCCCACCTTATCTGAACTGTTCTCGTCCAACCTGTCTGCTTTCACAGAGACTGTTTATTGTTCTCATAAATAAATATTGAGTTGGACTCTCAGTTGGTGTGGACAGTCGTTTTACTGGGGAGAATTAAGGACTTGTTTCTGGCTACCGCAAAAGCGAGATCAGCTCGGGAGGTTTTCAAACACTGGCTGCAGGCAGGCCCGAGAAACTAACACCGCTCAACCTCCCCATCCAGGAGGGTACGGGCTTGTGGTGCGGTGTGCCTCAGCCTTTCCTGCGGAGGAGCCAAGAAGAGAAAAGCAGGTAAAGTCTGGGGTTGGTGCGCCACACGTGGGGGGCTCGAGTCCGGAATTTGTCTGCGGTCAAGAGTGAAAGATCCCCCTCAGAAGCTGAACTTTATTCCCCAGTGAAGCTCCGTGGAGGTCGGCCATAAAGGAAACTGCGCCACGAGGAGAACCCTGACTGCGTAGGTCATGGGCGTGCCTATACAGAAAGCCCGCAAACGATGCAGGAGATGGGAGGAGTCTGACCATATACGGAGTTGCACATGGAGACTTTGGCGCGGAAAAAGGTCAGTGCGCGATGGAGCAGCAAACGGTCAACATGTCCACTTATGCTTCGTGGGTTCCAGCTACCACAACCACGAGGATGACTTTGTTCGCTAACCGATACCAGGATTCAGCTCAAGCCCCGGGGAAGATTTGCCCTCTACGTGCGCAAGGACGTGGAGGTCCTCGGTGTGATTTGTCCCGGGTACTCGGGACTGGTGGTTCATCTAAAGCCATTCGGGCGATGCGAGAGCTGTAAGGAATTCCTTTTCGAGGTGGAGCAACCTACAGAAAGGCCTCGGGCCTTCCACCTCAATTGCCTTACCGGCGCCACCACTCAAGAAGGAGAAATCAGAGCTTGTACAGCCACCCCTGCGCGCACTGACGGGACTTCGGAGGAAGTCAAAGAGGAGCTTGTTGTAGCGAGCAAGAAGGCGGAGGATGTTTCGGTCACCACGGAGTCCTTCCTCACACCTCCCAAGAGGAAGATCGGTCTTGTAAAAGCTTCCCGTGGACGTGGTCGAGCAACGCCCCAGCGCTTACCCAGAACAGATGCATCCGATGGGAAAAGTCCCGGACGTCTGAGTTCTTCTACAAGCCGAGGTAAGCCGGGGGAAGAGACTCTGTTAAAGGCCCCTAGCCCTGAAGGTTCACCTGTTCGTGAATTGGCCAAGGGGGGTGACTCGTCCTCCACCAGGAGTTACCTCCCTGCGGGGGAATACGATACCTCCGATCTGGAGTCCATCAGTGATGCGGGTGATGATACCGCGATTGATGAACTATTCGAGAGGAAGGGTTGGGACAAGATGCCCCTGTCCTTGTCCCGTAGGTCCAGGGACCCACCCATGTTTACTGGGGAAAGTACACCCCGGGTGGTGGCTTCCGAGCCTGAGAAGGGATCTGTCCCCTAACCTGCCCTTCCACCTTCGGAGGCACCTGCTTCCACCACTGTGAGGAGACGGGAGTCATTGCGGGCCCCTTCAATTGGCCCGGAGGCAGTTAAAGTGCCTCGGCATCCCGATGCTATTGTTCTGCCTGGCGAGGGAGACCGCGCCACCAAGCCACCTCTGTCCCGCTTGCAAAGACTTTTTAACCACTTCAATACAGGGCATTTATACACCCTTCCTGCCCAGACCAATTTTCAGCTTTCAGCACTCTCACACTTTGAATGGCAATTACTCAGTCATGCTACATTGTATCCAAACACTATTTTTATCATTTTGTTCTCACAAACAGAGCTTTCTTTTGGTGGTATTTAATCACTGCTAGGTTTTTTATTTTTTGCAATATAAGCAAAAAAGAGAGAAATAAAAAAAAAAAACACTTTTTTAGTTTCTATCTTAAAATTTTGCAAAGAAATAATTTTTCTTCATAAATTTGGGCCAAAATGTATACTGCTACATATCTTTAGTAAAAATAACCCAAATTACTGTATATTATTTGGTCTCTGTGAACGTTATAGAGGCTACAGACTATGGTGCCAATCATTGAAAATTGATCACATCTGATCACACCTGATGTACTGACAGCCTATCTCATTTATTGAGACCCTAACAAGCCAGGAAAATACAAATACCCCCCAAATGACCCCTTTTTGGAAAGTAGACATTCCAAGGTATTTAGTAAGAGGCATGGTGAATTTTTGGAAGTTGTAATTTTTTCCCACAATTCTTGGGAAAATTAAGAATTTTTTCATTTTTTTATTTTTACACAAAATTGTCATAATAGCAAGTTAGTTCTCTCACACAGCACATGCATACTTACAATGACACCCCAAAATACATTCTGCTGCTCCTCCTGAGTATGGCGATACCACATGTGTGAGACCTTTACACACCCTGGCCACATACAGAGGCCCAACATGTAAGTAGCACCTCCAGGCATTCTAGGAGCAGAAATTACACATCTCATTAGATGACAACCTATCACATTTTTGAAGGCCCTGGAGCACCAGGACAATGGAAACGCCCACAAAATGACCCCATTTTGGAAAGCTAATACCCCAACGTATAATCTATGAGGCATAATGAGTCTTTTGAATGGTTCATTTTCTTTCCAGAAGTTTTTGGAAAATGTGGAAAAAAAATGAAAACACATTTTTTTTACACAAAGTTGTCCATTTATAAGATATTTCTAACACATAGCATGTACATAGCAAAAATGACACCCCAAAATACGTTCTGATACTCCTCCTGAGTATGGCAATACCACATGTGTGAAACTTTTACCTGACTACATACAGAAGTCCAACATCCAAGTAGCACCTCCAGGCATTCTAGGAGCATAAATTTCACACGCAAATTCCTGCCAACCTATCACATTGTTGAAGGCCCTTCATATTTCTAACCCATAGCATGTACTGTACATACCAATTACAAACCAAAATACATTCTTCTGAGCAAAGAGTAAAGAAAAGATTACCTGCGGTTTTAGTAGTGCAGTGGTCCATAGAGGAGAGCATCGGTCCAGGTAGCAGGCGGATGTGGTCAGCAGCAGCGAAAGGATCGTCCATGCAGCAGCCAGGAATACTGTCCATAGTACATGCAGCAGCCAGGAATACTGTCCATAGTACATGCAGCAGGCAAAGATATGGTTAGTTCAGCCAGAGTATTGGTAAAGGCAGCAGGCAGGACCATCAAGTTTAGGGCCTCGGTCAGGAAAGAATGGGGACAGGGGTAGAGGCTTCTCCCACCCAATTCGCTTTGAAGCCTCCGGGCAACCAGACCCTGTTCTGGGAACACAGAAAACCAAAAACTGTTTTTCTCAACTCAGAACACTATTCTGGAGCCCCTCACATATGTGAGACCCCTGTGTAGCAGGGTGAAAGATCAATCCAAGGGGCAGGCAAAAACATGGTCAACAAGCCGAGGTCAGTGCAGGTAAAAGGCAGAAATAGACGGTAGGCAGAGGCATAGTCGATGCAGTCCAGGGTCAGTTCATGTGAAAGGCAGAAACATGGCGGATAAACAATGCAGACGACAGGCAGAGGCATAGTCGATACAGTCCAGGGTCAGTTCACGTGAAAGGCAGAAACATGGCGGATAAACAATGCAGACGGCAGGCAGAGGCATAGTCGATAAACAGGCCAGGGTCAGTTGAGTTGAGGCACTAGGTTGATTGGTTGAGGCAGCAGGGAAATAATCAGCACAGAAATTGAAACCGGGGAAGTGGCAGTCTTATAGAAATTTTGACTAATAATTTTCGAGAGTGTGATATCGCTTGTAGCATTGTCCTAAACATAGGCCAGGTTGGGAGGGACAGTCGGGACAATGGTAACTGGTGTCTTTCCTAATTCCACTTTTGCTGCACACCCGACATTTTTTTGGGCGTCTTCTTCCGGTTGCTGATGGTGGGATATGGTCAAGAAAATGGTGCTCATGCAGTCTGCTGACACAATTGGAGTGAATGCTTTGTGGGGCGGAGCCTTGCTGATAGATTAGGGCAGTGACAACATTTTCGATAAATCTGATAAAGGGGATGGGCATTTCTGTTGATTTTTGATAAGTGACGTATGCATTATAAAGGGCCATATGGAAGAAGTATATTGCAACTTTTTTGTACCAGAATATAGACTTTCGTGTTGAAAGATAGGGCTGCAGCATTTAATCGTTTAAATCCACCCCCCCCCATGAACTTATTGTATTTGTTGTGTGACAGCAGGAAGGTAAAGTCACCTGGTTGCATCCAGGGGGGTAGATATATTTCGCCCAGATTCAGGCTTTACGCCGACTTATACAACTAGGTGGAGAGTTGTATAAGCCCAGCTGGGGCTAGTGGGCTCATGGATGACTCATACCTCTAGGAAGAGTGTGGGGCGTCGTGCAGACAGGGAGTTGATGAGACCAGCTGAAGCTTGTCAGCTCATTTAGGCCTCTATAAGAACTGCCAGCTTCATTAGATGTTAGCTCATGCCTGGACCCAGACCTGTGTGGACTGTCTAGGGAGAGTGAACCCCTGTGCGGTGAGACAAAGCCTGTGTGGCTATTTGCTTGGACATTTAAAACCAGGGACTTAGGGACTAGGACAGCACTAGGCTGATCCCAGTTGTTAGTTAGGAAACCTGTATGTTTAGTCAGAGGTCAAGTTGACCAGGATTTATTTTGTTTATGTTTCTTTTGCTTTGCTGTGTTTTGTCACTGTAAATAGAAAATAAACCGCACCTTTTTGATTTTGAAAACCACAACCTCCGTTTGCTGGGCCTGTTTTTGTGTGGGGAGCCCATCCCGGGGGTCACACACACCCGCTGCCGAGCTAACCCCCTCACAGTTGGTGGAGAACCAGTGGCAGTTTTTTTTTAAGCCAGCATGGAGGAGATACTGAAACAGCTGGCTCTAGCAAATGCCAATCAACAGCAGACAAATGCAGGTTTGCAAAAGAGCCTTGCAGCTCATCAACAGAGCCTTGCAGCTCAACAACAGAACTTCGCAGCCCAGCAGCAAGCTCATCAACAGAGCCTTGCAGCCCAGCAGCAAGCTCATCAACAGAGCCTTGCAGCCCAGCAGCAGACAAACGCAACTTTGCAACAGAGTCTGGAGGCTCAGCAACAAGCCCAGCAGCAATCTGAGGCCCGCTTCATAGACCTGTTGCAGAAGCAAGAGCAGAGACTACAACAACAGATGGAAGCAGTAATGCAGCAATGTCCGCAGACCAGTGAGGAAAGCCGTCCCACTAATACCGCGTCCTTTGGGGTGAGTCGTTTATTGACAAAAATGACTGGAGAGGATGATCCAGAGGTATTTTTGACCACATTTGAAAGGACCGCTGAAAGAGAAAAGTGGCCTGAGGAGCAGTGGGCTGGACTGGTGGCTCCTCTGTTAACTGGTGAATCGCAGAAAGCTTACTATGACCTAGAGCCTAACCAAGCAAAAGACTATGTGATGCTAAAAGCTGAAATATTGGCAAGGCTGGGTGTCACCCTGGCTGTCCGGGCTCAGCGTGTGCATAACTGGACTTTCCAGCTTGGAAAACCCCCCAGGTCTCAAATGTATGATCTCATTCACCTGAGCAGAAAGTGGCTACAGCCAGAGACTTTGTCCGCACCAAAGATTGTGGAACGTGTTGTAATGGATCGGTTTTTGAGAGCTCTTCCTACTGCCATCCAAAAGTGGGTAAGGCATGGAGACCCAGAGACGGCCGATGGTCTTGTGGATCGTGTGGAGAAATACTTGGCTACAGAGAACCTGACGGCCTCTTCCAGAGACACTCGGACTTTCCACCCTAAGACCAGACCATCCCCAGGGGCGGATAAGAGGATTCCAAGGGGTGAGGGTGGAGAGAGTGAGAGGGTGGGAGCTCTACCCCAAGTTTGGCGAGAACAGCCTGGGAAATCAGCGGCTCAAGAGGCGGCAAGAAGGATCGTTTGCTACCGCTGCCGGCAAGCGGGACATATTGCAGCCAATTGCCCGGTTGTGGAGGAACCCATGCAGTGGGACTTTCTGACGGGCAGACGTCAGTCGCTGTGTGCGACAGTCGCATGCACTGCCATTCGAGGAACTGAGAAACATTTATGTAAAATGTGTGTTAATGGTAGAAATGTTGTGGTATTGCTGGATTCAGGTAGCCTTGTGACCCTGATAAAGGCTGAGTTAGTTAAAACAGAGGTCTCTGGGAATAGCAAGGTAGCTGTTATTTGTGTGCATGGGGACACCCGAGAGTATCCAGTGACTACAGTGTGTTTCGAGACCCCCAAAGGTACCCTCTTTCATCCAGTGGGCTTAGTATCTCAGTTACCGCATGACGCCATTGTGGGAAGGGATTTTCCGAAGTTCTGGGAACTGTGGGATGATCCTGAGCCCCCCACTGGTGCCCCTATGTACCAGGAATGTGATAGCCAGAACTCCCCTGAGAGTGGTGAGGACTCTCCGGAATTTCCCTTATCAGTATTGGCAGGGGAGACTCAAGAAACTGGAGAGGAGCCCACCTCCTCAGACGAAAACCTACCGTCTGTGGAGTTTTCTGATCTTGAGGTTCACAGGGAAAACTTTGCCACAGAACAGTTGAAAGACCCCGCCCTAATAAAGGCACGGGAAAACGTAGTGAAAATAGATGGCGAGTTAGTGAACCCAGATAATACCTGCACTTACCCATACTTCAGCGTAGAGAAGGACCTACTGTATCGGGTGGCAAAAAGGGCAGAAGAAACCGTTGAGCAGCTTGTGGTGCCCAAACCTTACAGGAAGTTGGTGTTGGAGTTGGCCCATGGGCACATTCTTGGAGGTCATCTGGGGACAGAGAAAACCCGAGAGAGGGTATTACAGAGATTCTATTGGCCGGGGGTGATGAAGGACATAGAAAATTATTGTTCCTCCTGCCCTGTGTGTCAGAGGTCGGCCCCGATGCCACATTTCCGTAGCCCGCTGGTCCCTCTACCCATCATTGAGGTCCCGTTTGAGAGGATCGCCATGGATTTGGTAGGTCCTATAATCAAGTCCGCTAGGGGGCACCAGTACATATTAGTTATAATGGACTATGCCACCCGTTATCCAGAAGCGATCCCTCTCCGAAATACCTCGGCCAAAACCATAGCCAAAGAGCTATCTCTTGTGTTTAGCCGGGTGGGTATTTGTAAAGAACTGCTTACGGACCAAGGTACACCCTTTATGTCCCGGGTTATGAAGGAGCTGTGTAAATTGTTCAAAGTGACGCAATTACGTACATCTGTGTATCACCCCCAAACCGATGGGCTGGTTGAAAGATTCAACAAAACCTTAAAACAAATGTTGAAGAAAGTGGTGGATAGAGATGGAAAGGATTGGGACTGTCTACTTCCTTATCTGATGTTCGCTATTAGGGAGGTGCCCCAATCCTCTACGGGATTCTCCCCCTTTGAGTTACTGTATGGGAGACACCCAAGAGGGCTGTTGGATATTGCCAAGGAAACTTGGGAAAGTGAGAGTTCTCCCCACAGGAGTGTGATTGAGCATGTCGCCCTGATGCAAGACCGAATTGCACAGGTAATGCCCATCGTGAAGGAACATTTGGCCCAAGCGCAGTTAGCACAGCAGAGAGTGTACAACCGTGGAGCCAAGACCCGTACCTTTTCCCCGGGGGATAGGATACTGGTACTTGTCCCTACGGTTGAAAGTAAATTCCTTGCCAAATGGCAAGGCCCCTACGAGATAATGGAAAAAGTGAGCGAAGTGAATTACAAGGTCAGACAACCAGGAAGGCGAAAGCCCGAACAGATCTATCACGTTAATCTGTTGAAAGCCTGGAGGGATAGAGAGTCCCTAGTCGCAGACACTTGGTCACCAGCTCAAACTGGTTGCGTGATTCCTGAGGTTGGAATAGCAGCCACCTTGTCACAACCCCAACAACAGGAGGTTAAGGAGTTTGTGCTTCGCAACAAGGAGGTATTCTCTGAGCTGCCGGGACAAACATCTGGGGTAGAGCATGACATCATTACCCCGCCTGGTGAAAGGGTGAAGTTAAAACCCTATCGGATCCCAGAGGCCCGACGGGAGGCAATACGGGAGGAAGTACAGAAAATGCTGAACTTAGGGGTGATAGAGGAGTCCCAAAGTGATTGGTCTAGTCCCATTGTGTTGGTGCCTAAACCGGATGGGAGCTGGCGATTTTGTAACGATTTTCGTCAGTTGAACAAAGTTACAAAATTTGACACCTACCCCATGCCACGTATAGATGAGTTGATCGACCGGCTGGGAACAGCCCGATACATGACGACTCTTGACCTCACAAAAGGGTATTGGCAAATCCCCCTGGCCAAGTCGGCCAAAGAGAAAACCGCATTTGTAACCCCAGACGGGGCGTTCCAATATAAAAGAATGCCGTTCGGGTTACAGAATGCGCCGGCCACATTCCAGCGGAAAATGGACCAGATGCTGAGGCCCCATCGGAAGTATGCTGCGGCTTACCTGGATGACATAATTGTCCATAGCACAGATTGGGCCTCACATCTGCCAAAAGTGCAAGCAGTCCTGGACTCTGTTCGGGAAGCGGGGTTTACGGCTAACCCCAAGAAGTGTACCATTGGGCAGGAAGAGGCCAAATATCTTGGGTACACCATTGGGAGGGGAGTAATAAAACCCCAACTCAACAAAGTCGAGGCCATCCAGAGTTGGCCACGTCCCAACAGCAAGAAGCAGGTACGAGCCTTTCTGGGAATCGCTGGGTATTATCGGCGATTCATTCCCCACTTTGCTTCTAAGGCTGTGCCCCTAACCAACCTGACGAAGGGGAAAGGGTCGGTCATGATTAAATGGACCCCCGAGGCTGAGGCAGCATTCCAATTCTTGAAACAAGCCTTATGTAGCCAGCCAGTGTTGTACTCACCCGACTTCTCTAAAGACTTTGTCGTACAAAGTGATGCGTCAGATGTGGGGTTAGGAGCAGTATTGTCCCAGGTCTGGAACGGGGAAGAGCACCCAGTCATTTACCTCAGCAGGAAGTTGAAGTCCCATGAGGTAAATTACGCCACCGTTGAAAAGGAGTGTTTAGCGGTGAAGTGGGCTCTAGATTCCCTTCGGTACTACCTGCTAGGTAGGCACTTTGACTTGGTTACGGATCACGCTCCGTTAAAGTGGATGGCTCAAAACAAGGAAACAAATAGAAGAGTGAATAGGTGGTTCCTGGCCCTCCAGGAATTCAACTTCACAGTAAAGCATCGCCCTGGCGTTCAAATGGGGAATGTGGATGCTTTGTCTCGAGTACATGAATGCCTGATTGCTGGTGTTCCAACCCCGAGGTTAAAACAAGAGGGGGGGGGGTATGTGACAGCAGGAAGGTAAAGTCACCTGGTTGCATCCAGGGGGGTAGATATATTTCGCCCAGATTCAGGCTTTACGCCGACTTATACAACTAGGTGGAGAGTTGTATAAGCCCAGCTGGGGCTAGTGGGCTCATGGATGACTCATACCTCTAGGGAGAGTGTGGGGCGTCGTGCAGACAGGGAGTTGATGAGACCAGCTGAAGTTTGTCAGCTCATTTAGGCCTCTATAAGAACTCCCAGCTTCATTAGATGTTAGCTCATGCCTGGACCCAGACCTGTGTGGACTGTCTAGGGAGAGTGAACCCCTGTGCGGTGAGACAAAGCCTGTGTGGCTATTTGCTTGGACATTTAAAACCAGGGACTTAGGGACTAGGACAGCACTAGGCTGATCCCAGTTGTTAGTTAGGAAACCTGTATGTTTAGTCAGAGGTCAAGTTGACCAGGATTTATTTTGTTTATGTTTCTTTTGCTTTGCTTTGTTTTGTCACTGTAAATAGAAAATAAACCGCACCTTTTTGATTTTGAAAACCACAACCTCCGTTTGCTGGGCCTGTTTTTGTGTGGGGAGCCCATCCCGGGGGTCACACACACCCGCTGCCGAGCTAACCCCCTCACAGTTGATACAGCAAGGCTTTTGAATGGTACCGCGTCTTCTGTGAAGTTCCACCGAGGTGTCATTGTGGATAGTGGACATGATGTAAACATCTTTCTTATCCCTCCACTTCACGGCCAACACTTCCTCGTTCCTCAGGCTTGCCGATTCCCCCCTTTGTAGCCTTGTGGTGACTAAACTCTGTGGGAAGCCTTTCCTGTTTTTTCTTGAAGTACCACAGGCCAAAGTGTCCTTCAGGAATAGGTGGCGAAAAAGGGGCAAACTAGTATAGAAATTGTCCATGTATATATGATACCCCTTTTGGAGGAGTGGGAATGCCAACTCCCATACAATTTTCCTGCTTATTCCCATATACGATGGACACTCAGGGGGCTGGAGCTGGGAGTCTTTGCCTTCGTACACACGAAAGGCATTCACATATCCGGAGGAGCTCTCACAGAGCTTGTTGAGCTTCAAGCCGTACCTCGCCCTCTTACTGGGAATATACTGCTTGATTCCCAGCCGGCCTGTGAAATGGACCAGGGATTCGTCCACAGAGATGTTCTGTTCCGGGATGTAAAGTTCGGCAAACCTCTTATTAAAAAAATCTATTAGGGGGCGAATTTTTAACAATTTATCAAAGTCCGGATGATTTCGGGGGGGGGGGGGCACTGCAAGTTGTCACTGAAATGCAGGAACCGCGTGATCATGTCAAAGCGGGACCTGGACATCACAGCTTAAAAAATTGGCATATGGATGATGGGCTTTTTAGACCAATATGAATGAAGTTCATTTTTTTTGTAAGCCCCATGTTCAGTATAATGCCACGTACACACGATCATTATTCACGGCGGTTAAAAAACCGGCGTGAATAATGACATTAAAAACGAGGGAACGGCTTGTTCCCCACACACGGTTGTTTTTCACGTCATTTTCACGTCATTTTTTCCCTATGGGAAAACTGCCGCGGAAAAAAATGTCGAGAAAAACGACGAGAAAAATTAGAGCATGTTCTAATTTTTCTCGTCGTTTTTAATTCAGTTTTTCCCGTCGGGAAAAATGACAAAATGCCCACAGACGATCGTTTTTCTCGTCAAAAGGAAAAATATTCATTTTTCTCAACGAGAAAAACGGTCGTGTGTACACGGCATAAGGCCTAAAAACAATCTGAGCTCCTCCATTGTTAAGGGTCTCCATTCGAAAGGGCGGGCATAGCATGAGTTGGGGTTGTTTTGTATGTAATGACGAGCAAAAAGATTTGTTTGGTCTAAGATGCTTTGAAGGAACTCAGGGAAAAATACATTTAAAAAATCGATTTCAGAGAGACCTTCGGTGTTGGCCTGCACACCTGGCTGTTCTGTGAAAGGGGGGATTGTGGCTGACCCTGTGCTAGAAGGCAGCCACAATGAGTTGGCCAAGCCGTCCAGAAGATGGGTTTGGGCCCTTCTTCCTCGGCGTGGAATTCCAGAGCTTGTACTGGGCCTTTCCTCCTGGGGTCTAGCAGCGCTTATACTGGGCCTCTCCTCCTGGGGTCTAGCGCCGTTGGCATTTGCTGATTGGCCATTGGGGTGTTCGGCGCTGCTGGTAGCTGCCTGGAGTTCTGACCGTCTTCTTTTTGGCCGGACTACTTCTTCCTCCGATTCGGATGTACTGCTTTTGGGGGGCTCGTATTGCGGATCGGAATCGGAATCAGAACTGTACTGGGGCGGTGAGAGCTCCCCGCTGCTCTCATCGCTCTGGGTTAGCATTTGGTACGCCTCTTCTGGGGTGTATAATCTTCTGGACATGGTGGCTGTATTACAGGGCTGCACGACAGGGACTAATTGGCTGTACGTCAGCTAGAAATTGGCTGCGAGTCAGGCACTGCTGGGCTCACGGGACAGGTACTCCTGATGGAGGTGACGGGTACTCCTGATGGAGGTGACGGGTACTCCTGATGGAGGTGACGGGTACTCTTGATGGAGGTGACGGGTACTCAGGCACTCCTGATAGAGGCGACAGGTACTCTTGATTGGGGGTGACGGGTACTCAGGTACTCTTAATGGGGGGAGATGGGTACTCAGGTACTCTTGATGGGGGGGGTGACGGGTACTCAGGTACTCCTGATGGAGGTGACAGTACTCCTGATGGAGGTGACAGGTACTCCTGGTGGAGGTGACGGGTACTCAGGTACTCTTGATGGGGGGTGACGGGTACTCAGGTACTCTTGATGGGGGGTGACGGGTACTTAGGTACTTTTGATGGGGGGTGACGGGTACTCAGATACTCCTGATGGAGGCGACAGGTACTCCTGGTGGGGGTGACGGGTACTTAGGTACTCTTGATGGGGGCGACGGGTACTCAGGTACTCTTCATGGGGGTGACGGGTACTCAGGTACTCTTGATGGGGGGTGACGGGTACCCGGGTACTTTTGATGGGGTGACGGGTACTCAGGTACTTTTGATGGGGGGGTGACAGGTACTCTTGATGGGGGGTGACGGGTACTCAGGTACTCTTGATGGGGGGTGACGGGTACCCGGGTACTTTTGATGGGGGGTGACGGGTACTCTTGATGGGGGTGACAGGTACTCAGGTACTTTTAATGGGGGGGGTGACAGGTACTCTTGATGGGGGGGTGACAGGTACTCAGGTACTTTTGATGGGGGGGTGATAGGTACTCTTTATTCGAGGGGGGGCAATCTGGGCACAGTACTGACAGACACTAATTCACTGACACTAACTCACTACTGTTTGGATTTCTCCTTCTCACACAGGATCGGTGTGTGAGGAGGAGAACCCAGAGACAGCCGTTATAGTGCTTTTTGTTTACACTTGTGACCGGCTGTGATTGGAACAGCCGGTCACGTGGTAAAGAGACAAATTTTATTGTCTCTTTACACTGAACGGGGACGGGCTGTGTCCGAGGTACACGCCTCGTCGCCGATCGCCGCGATGCGGGCCCCCAGGGACCCGCAGTAGCGGCGAGAAGGGCAGGACGTCATATGACGTCCACCCGGAGGGAGAAGGGGTTCATGCCGGCGTCATTTTATAATGGCCCAATATGGCAGGGGTTAATCAGAGAGTTGCTGGCGAATATGGGTGGGAATACCCCTACTTGCCGAAGGAGATCTTCTTTGAAGTGGAGGCCTACAGACATCGGTGGTACGATGACTTCATATGGACACATATCAAGGTACCCCAGGCCCGTAGATATCTTTCCTGTTCCCCTGCGGCCACTAAACGGTTCAAAGACTGCAAGGCTGAATGGATGTTGGGTCGGCATATTTATGCGGACAGGGTGCTTATTTCAGAAAATGGGAGAGACGGGAGAAAGGAAGCCGCTCAGGTGTGGAAGTCCCTGAAATTACCTCCTCCCAGCAACCAAGGGTGCAGGCAAATGCAAATGCAATTGAAGAAAGAAAGAAAAGTCTTCTGAACGCATCACTCCGGTTAAAAAGCCTTAAGGCTTTTTAACCGGAGTGCTGCGTCCAGAAGACTTTTCTTTCTTTCTTCAGGGTGCTTATTTGCCGGAGGGAAGGAGATGATGTTGAGTCCCATGTGGATACTTTTGACAAGCACTTAAAGCCCCTGGTACTGCCACACCCGAGGTTTTACCTCTAGGTGAATAGACTCCTCTGTTTGTTGCTTTCTTCTGGAGTGGCTTTTTCCAGAACTCAGGGACTCTGCCCTAATTTAAAGGGTGTTCTGCTCATTGGAGGAGCGGGAGCTGTTGCTGTTATATGACTAGCTATTATGCTAGTCATATTAGCTCATTATGCCTTTCTCTTACAGGTCGTTAGGAAAAAAAATAAAAAATAGTGGGTTTACAACCACTTTAAAGACCCACACCAAAGAACAAAGCGGACCTCTCCTTGCTCCGCATCAGCTGGGATCTCCAACCCCACTATAACTTCAGTCCTCTCTGAAACCTGCATTGAGAGGAATGAAGGTGTAGAATTAGGTGTGTCACAGCCAAGTACTTGCGGGCACTCTGCTAGCAGTACACCGACGTCCGATTCTAGCAGGCAAATTTCCCTGCCCCAGCTGCTGGACCGTCGAAAGAAGTTCACTCCCAGCCATCCACATGCCCAGCGGTTGAATGCTAGCTTGGTTAAATTGCTAGCACTTCAACTGCTGCCTTTTCAGTTGGTAGACTCGGCCCCCTTCCGTGAGTTTGTGCAATGTGCGGTTCCTCAGTGGCAGGTTCCCAAACGCCACTTTTTCTCATGGAAGGCGATTCCGGCTCTCTACCGGCATGTGGAAGGCAATGTCCATGCCTCGCTGGACAGGGCGGTCAGCGTTAAGGTGCATATTACCGCTGACTCATGGTCCAGCAGGCATGGACAGGGACGATACCTTCTTTCACGGCCCATTGGGTCACTCTTTTGGCAGCTGGGAAGGATGCAGGACAAGGTGCAGTAGTGTTGGAGGTTGTTCCGCCGCCACGCCTCCAAAATGCTACTACTGGTTGTGACACGCCTCTCTCCTCCTCCCTCCTCTTCTTCTTCCTCCATGGCCTCTTCCTGTGCTTTGTCCTCGGAACCAGCAGTGCTCCGTAGGCGTTCAAGGGGCTACGCAAGTACGCAGGCAAAAAGATGCCATGCCGTGCTTGCGCTGGTGTGTTTGGGGGACAGGAGTCACACTGGGGCAGAGGTTCTGTCAGATCTGCAGGGGCAGGCCAAGAGGTGGTTGACGCCATGCCAGCTTAAGGCAGGAATGGTGGTTTGTGAAAAATGGCACCAACCTCCTCTCCGCCCTCCGACAGGGACAACTGACCCATGTGCCCTGTGTGGCTCACGTCCTTAACCTGGTGGTGCAGCGGTTCTTGGGCAGGTACCCGGGCTTACAGGATGTCCTGAGGCAGGCCAGAAAAGTCTGTGTGCATTTCCGCAGATCTTATAATGCCAGTGCTCGGCTGGCTGAGCTGCAAAAGGAGTTGAACCTGCCCAAGAACCGCCTTATATGTGACATGCCCACCAGGTGGAACTCAACGTTGGCCATGCTGCAGCGGCTGCACACGCAGCAGAGGGCCATCAATGAGCACCTGTGCGACTACGGCACCAGGACAGGGTCAGGGGAGCTCATTTTTTTTCACCACGCCAGTGGGGCATGATCAGGGATGCATGCACTGTCCTGGCACCATTTAAGGAGGCCACGAGGATGGTGAGCAGTGACAGTGCATGCATCAGTGACACTGTACCTCTTGTCCACCTGTTGGAGCATACGCTGCGTGGAGTAATGGACAGGGCACTTGAGGCAGAACAGAGGCAGGAAGAGGAGGACTTCCTTGCCTCTCAAGGCCCCCTTTACCCAGACAGTGTTCCTTCTGTCCCACCCATCCCACAGGAAGAGGAGGAGGAGGAGGAGGAGGAGGAGGAGGATTGTGTCAGCATGGAGGTGGAGCCTGGCACTCAGCATCAACAGCAGCAGTCTTTTAGGGATGATTTACAGTCCCAAGAAACCAGTGGACTTGTACGTGGCTGGGAGGAGGTGGCTGCGGATCATGTCGTCCTTAGTGACCCAGAGGACTCCGGACCGAATGCCTCAGCTAACCTACGCTGCATGGCCACCCTGATCCTGCAAAGTCTACGGAAGGATCCTCGTATTCTTCGGATCAAGGAGAGGGACCATTACTGGCTGGCCACTCTCCTTGATCCACGGTACAAGGGTAAGGTTGCGGACCTTATCTTACCGTCGCAGAGGGAGCAGAGGATGAGACAACTCCGGGAGGCCTTGCAGAAAGGTCTGTGCAACGCGTTCCCAGAGACTGGGAGGTTACAAACTCCTGGTCCTGGACAACGAATTGCTGAGGCTTCGGTCAGTCAAATAAGGAGCGGTGGGGAAGGCGGCCATCTGACCGATGCGTTCAGACAATTCTTTAGTCCGCAGCCCCAAGGTATGATCGGTTCCAGCAACCATCGCCAGCGTCTGATATACATGGTGCAGGAATACCTAGGGGCAAGGTCAGACTTGGACACCTTTCCCACCGAAAATCCTCTGGCTTACTGGGTCTTGAGGATGGATCACTGGCCAGAGCTTGCACAGTATGCAATTGAGCTACTGGCCTGTCCTGCATCCAGCGTTCTTTCGGAACGCACATTCAGTGCTGCTGGAGGGTTTGTCATGGATCACAGGGTGCGCCTGTCCACCGACTTGGTTGATCGACTGACCTTCATAAAGATGAACCAGTCTTGGATCACCACCAGCTACCAAGCCCCTGAAGCTGATATAACAGAATCATTTATTTTCAAATGTCACATCCCTTCAAGACTGATGCTGATGCTGAGTGACTGTCCTGTTATGTTGACTGACTATCCTCCTCCTCCTCAATGATCCGATTCATGATGATAGCTTGGAAGAACATTTTTGTTTCTGGGTGCCGCCACCAGTGGCTAAGGTCCAATTTTTCAGCCCCTGTTTAACAGGGGCATGTAATTACAATTTTTTATGCAATGCTTTGCAGCAGGGCTCATTCCTGCACTCCAACTAGAGTATCTGGGAGAGGTTGCAGTGTCGTGGCACCAGCACCAGTGCCTAAGGCCCAATTTTTCAGCCCCTGTTTAACAGAGGTGTGTAATTACAATTTTTGATGCAATAACTTTGCAACAGGGCTCATTGCTGTGCTCCAAGTACAGTATCTGTGAGGGGTTGCAGTGTTGTGGCACCAGTGGCTAAGGCCCAATTTTTCAGCCGAACAGGGGCATGTAATTACAATTATTGATCTAATAATTCACAGCAGGGCCCATTCCTGCGCCCACCAAGAGTAACTGTGAGGGCTTACAGTGTTGTGGCAACACCACCACCGCCACCACCACCAAAGGCCCAATTTTTCTGCCCCCGTTCAACAGGGGCATGCAATTACAATTCTTGATCTAATAATTCACAGCAGGGCCCATTCATGCGCCCACCAAGAGTAACTGTGAGGGCTTACAGTGTTGTGGCACCAGCACCACCACCAAAGGCCCAATTGTTCCTACCACTGTTCAACAATGGCATGTAATTACAATTCCTGATATAGTAGTTCACAGCAGGGCGTTCCAGCGCCCACCAAGAGTAACTGTGAGGGCTCACAGTGTTGTGGCAACACCAACATGTAAGGGGCAAATTTCAGCAGAGTATATACGGCAGGCCCCTACTTTCAAACATCCAACTTACAAACGACTCCTACTTGCAAACGGAAGGAGACAACAGGAAGTGAGAGGAAATCTACCCCTAGGAAGGGAAATTCTCTCCTGTAAGAGTTAATATGGGAAAAAGGTGTCTCCTCTCTACTGATGCTTCCTCAGCAATCCTTGTTTCAATAAAAACCCCACTTTTCAAAAACAGTTGTCATTGGGACGGAAAGTGAGGTGAAATGTTCTGAACAGGGGCACAGACAGCAAAACAAATGTTACAGGGGTGATAACCCTTCCCAATGTTTTCCAAAAAGCTTAAAAATAGATTTTTTGGCTGGAGCTACACTTAAACAATGTACCTGTTCAAAATTACAAACAGATTCTACTTAAGAACAAACCTACAGTCCCTGTCTTGTATGCACCGCCTGTATACGGCTGTTCAGAGTATATAGGGCCTTTTTTATTTTGTGTGCGGGGTTCCCCTTAATATCCATACAAGACCCAAAGGGGCTGGTAATGGGCTGGGGTGGGGGTGGGGGGGGGGTGATGGGGCAGCCATGCCATTTTTCTCAAAGATTTTCATCCATATTACCGGGACCAGACATTACATTAAAGCCGCAAGCAGTTTTAAATGGCTTTTTTTCCTTTAGAAATGTCATTTTGTGCAGGGACAGTTTTAAACACGGGGAACACGCGTCACTTCACAGGCATACTTTAGACACCCCCCAGGTACGATATTTAAAGGAATATTTGACTTTTTTTTTCACTTTATGCATCATTAAAAAGACTGCTCACGAAAAACCTGGGGCAGAACCCGGGTTCCCAAACCCTTTTTAGGACAATAACATGCATATTAGTCGTTATAATTAGCACTTTAGATTTCGAACCTGCGCATCCATTGTATTTAATAGGGTTCTAACGTTCGCGCAAACTTTCGGTCCATTCAAAGGTTCTGGTGCAAACCGAACGGGGGGGTATTCGGCTCATCCCTACTGCTGAGTATGGGGTGGGTCTTAGCTAGTGTTGCGGGAGGGAAATGCAATTTTATTGTAAGTTTTTTTGTGTTATCTCAAGATGTTTATACTCCTAAGTGTTCTATTTTCTCTTTCTTTCTGCGCTTCTTCTCCCTCCCTCATGTTAGGTTCCGGCACAAACTCACATTTTTAAATTGTAATTTTTTTTTGGTAGTTTGTTTCTGGATCTGGCTTATGCTGACTCTGATTGAGAGGCATAGGTTGATTTCAGACACTGGGGACCAGTGTCCATTAAGCGAGGGAGATGTGTAACGGGTGGTTACATTTAGGGGGAAGTATCTGAGTGGTAACAAGGCTCAGGTACGCTAATTGTTAGGGTTGTGGACCATTTTTTGTCGTGGAGGATATCAATGGTGTTTAGTTCCCTGTGGCCTATAGGCGGCGCTGTCGCCATAGGCTGGGGTTGAACCACCATTGGAGGGCTGTGCCTGTTTGTGTCCCCTCGCGGCAGTAGTACGGCGGGGCGGAGAACCTGCCGTGCTTGCCAGGAGAGGGTATAAAAGGGGCAGACATCTTCCAGGTCGAGGTCCGAGCCCCTGGCACCTTCAGCCTGGGGGCTGCTGTTTCGTGACACCCAGGTGCCCTTGGCCTGGGTGTGTGTGAGGATGGTCTCCGGGTGCTCCTAGACTGCTGTTCCATCCCCAGACACCTTAGCTCTGGGGGTGAGGTACTTTTGAGAAGGCCAGGGACCCAGCGACCTTCGGCTGGGTTCCGCGAGGGATCGAGGGCTCCCAGGGATCCGCCTCGCGAGGGGACCTGTATCCAGGACGAGGAGGCCAGGGAGGTGACCCTTTCTGAAGACCCAGAGCAGAGTCGTGGTGACAGAAGGGGCCTCTGGTAACTCTCCGGAAGGATGGTTTCTCTCTACAGAGGCCTAACTATTCAAGGAAGGAAAAGTGCATGTTCTGTAGGTCATAGTGGCAGTGACTCTACGCACACCAGGTCAGTGGCAGTGACTACAACTATTCATCAAGTCAGTGGCAGTGACTGTGCACCAAGCTGTTTGTGCTAATGAGAACAGTGCTCCCCTAATCAACGCTAAGTTTGTGCCTGGACCTCTTCCCACCTTATCTGAACTGTTCTCGTCCAACCTGTCTGCTTTCACAGAGACTGTTTATCGTTCTCATAAATAAATATTGAGTTGGACTCTTAGTTGGTGTGGACAGTCGTTTTACTGGGGAGAATTAAGGACTTGTTTCTGGCTACCGCAGAAGTGAGATCAGCTCGGGAGGTTTTCAAACACTGGCTGCAGGCAGGCCCGAGAAACTAACACCGCTCAACCTCCCCATCCAGGAGGGTACGGGCTTGTGGTGCGGTGTGCCTCAGTCTTTCCTGCGGAGGAGCCAAGAAGAGAAAAGCAGGTAAAGTCTGGGGTTGGTGCGATATGTATGTACTGACAAGTGCCTTATGTGACAGGAGTGACAAGATCCTCTCAATGGAGACATCAGGGGTCTTCTAGCTTCACCCCAAGAACAGGATATACGATTAAATCCTGTAATGAAACATTCCCCTTAACTAGGAAAACATATCAAGTGCTCATGGAATTTTATATACATTTTTCATTAATTTTATATCCCTCACAAAAAATATAGGGAATTCTTTCCTGTTATCCAGAGGATCTGCTCTATTCAGAAGAAGTGTTTTCCTTCCCTCACAATCTATACTTTAGTATTAAGGAAGTAATGTCATCTCACATATACCGAGGTTTAACCCATTGATCGCCCCCCAGGTAACCCTTTCACCCCCTAGCACCGCTGTCACTAAGCGATCGTTTTTCTGATCGCTGTCTTAGTGTCGGTGATGCCGATAGGTAGCCAGTTATTTTTTTAGGTTCGCCGCCAGTTTTTATAGCGTCGGGTACCCCCATATATTACCTAATAAAGCTTTAACCCCTTGATCGCCCCCCCAGGTAACCCTTTCACCCCCTTTTGCCAGTGTCACTAAGCGTTCGTTTTTCTGATCGCTGTCTTAGTGTCATGATGCTGATAGGTAGCCAGTTATTTTTTTTAGGTTAGCCGCCATGTTTTTATAGCGTCAGGTACCCCCATATATTACCTAATAAAGGTTTAACCCCTTGATCGCCCCCCAGGTAACCCTTTCACCTCCTTTTGCCAGTATCACTAAGCAATCGTTTTTCTGATCGCTGTATTAGTTATGCTGATGCCGATAGGTAGCCAGTTATTTTTTTTAGGTTCGCCGCAGGTTTTTATAGCGTCAGGTACCCCCATATATTATCTAATAAAGGTTTTAACCCCCTAATTGCCCCTAGTTAACCCTTTCACCAGTGATCACCGTATAAGTGTTACTGGTGACACTGGTTAGCCAGTTAGTTATTTTGTTATTTAGGTTCCCCGTCAGGTTTTTATATAGCGTCAGGTACCCCCATATATTACCTAATAAAGGTTTAACCCCCTGATTGCCCCTAGTTAACCCTTTCACCAGTGATCACCATATAAGTGTTACGGGTGACGCTGGTTAGTTAGTTTGCTTTTTATAGTGTCAGGGCACCCGCCGTATATAACCCAATAAAGGTTTAACCCTCTGATCGCCCGGCGGGTGATATCAATTAGGTTTTAGCATCAGAGAGGGTCTGCGTCACACCCCAGGCAGCGTCAGGTTAGTGCCAGTAACGCTAACACCCACGCGTGAAGCATACACCTCCCTTAGTGGTATAGTATCTGAACAGATCAATATCTGATCTGATCAGATCTATACTAGCGTCCCCAGCAGTTTAGGGTTCCCAAAAACGCAGTGTTAGCGGGATCAGCCCAGATGCCTGCTAGCACCTGCGTTTTGCCCCTCCATCCAGCCTAGCCTACCCAAGTGCAGTATCGATCGATCACTTTCACTTACACAACACAACACACATAACTGCAGCGTTCGCAGAGACAGGCCTGATCCCTGCGACTCCAGTGCTGTAGGAGGTGATTTCACCACCACAGTTAAAAAAAAAAAGAGCATATATGCCGAAGCATTGGGGCAGCAGGGGCGGAGGAGCGGAGGACCGATTTTGCTCCTAATGCTGCGTACATACGGTCAAAAATCCGACAGAGGCTTGCCCGTGGAAAAGTCCGACCATGTGTGTGCGGCATAACTTTTGCGGGAGGATGCCCCCATGCTTCGGCATATATAAATGGTGCATGTATGCCCATCATTAGAAGTGGGTGAATGAAGGGAGGTATTCTAATGGTGGGCATACCCACCGATCAATCTCTTTTTTTCGTTCAGCCAACAGGCTGCATGAAAAAAAAGATTACAATACATGTCCAACAAGGACCAGCAACGTACTGGTATGTTGCTGGACTTTGGTTATACCAGATTGATGCCTGCGGGTTTAGGTATCATCTTGGTATCATTCTTTTCAGCCAGCGGCCGACTTTCATGTAAAAGCAATCCTAGCTGCTAATTAGCCTCTGGACTTCTTTTACAAGCAGTGGGAGGGAATGTCCCCCCCGGATATAAAAAGCGCCATTGGGAAATTGGGAAAGCATTTTATCACACCGATCTTGGTGTGGTCAGATGCTTTGAGGGCAGAGGAAAGATCTAGGGTCCAATAGACCCCAGTTTTTTCAAAAAAAGAGTACCTGTCACTACCTATTGCTATCATAGGGGATATTTACATTCCCTGAGATAACAATAAAAATGATTAAAAAAAAAATATATGGAAAGAACAGTTTAAAAATAAAATAAAAAAGCAAAATTAATAATAAAAAAAAAAAAAAAAAAAAGCACCCCTGTCCTGCCCTGCTCTTGCGCAATGGCAAATGCAAGCGTCGGTCTGGCGTCATATGTAAACAGCAATTGCATCATGCATGTGAGGTATCACCGCAAAGGTCAGATCGAGGGCAGTCATTTTAGCAGTAGACCTCCTCTGTAAATCTAATGTATGTAGTTTGTTGCCACTGAGCGTTTGTGCGAAATTTTAAAGCATGTCGTGTTTGGTATCTATGTACTCGGCCTAAGTTCATCTTTTTTATTTCATCAAACATTTGGGCAATATAGTGTGTTTTAGTGCATTAAAATTAAAAAAAGTGTATTTTTTCCCCAAAAAATGCGTTTGAAAAATCGCTGCGCAAATACTGTGTGGAAAAAAAATGCAACACCCACCATTTTAATCTGTAGGGCCTTTGCTTTAAAAAAATATATAATGCTTGAGGGTTCAACATAATTTTCTTTGCAAAAAAAATATGTTTTCATGTAAACAAAAAATGTCAGAAAGGGCTTTGTCTTCAAGTGGTTAGAAGAGTGGATGTAAGCTTCCTAATGTTGTGTATAAAATGCCAGGACAGTTCAAACCCCCCCCCCCCCAAATGACCCCATTTTGGAAAGCAGACACCCCAAGCTATATACTGAGAGGCATGTCGAGTCCATGGAATATTTTATATGTTGACACAAGTTGCGGAAAAAAGACAATTTATTTTTTATTTTTTATTTTTTTGCACAAAGTTGTCACTAAATGATATATTGCTCAAACATGCCATGGTTATATGTGGAATTACACCCCAAAATACATTCTGTTGCTTCTCCTGAGTACGGGGATACCACATGTGTGAGACTTTTTGGGAGCCTAGCCGCGTACAGGACCCCGAAAACCAAGCACCGCCTTCAGGCTTTCTAAAGGGTGTAAATTTTTGATTTCACTCTTCACTACCTATCACAGTTTCGGAGGGCATGGAATGCCCAGATGGCACAAACCCCCCCCCCCAAATGACCCCATTTTGGAAAGTAGACACCCCAAGCTATTTGCTGAGAGGTATGGTGAGTATTTTGCAGATCTCGCATTTGTCACAAAGTTTTGAAAATTGAAAAAAGAAAAAAAAAATTATTTTCTTTCTTCATTTTCAAAAACAAATGCGAGCTGTAAAATGCTCACCATGCCTCTCAGCAAACAGCTTGGGGTGTCTACTTTCCAAAATGGGGTCATTTGGGGGGGTTTTATGCTATTTTGGCATTTTATGACCTTCTAAACTGTGATAGGTAGTGAGGAGTGAAATCAAAAATTTGCGCCCTTAGAAATCCTGAAGGCGGTGCTTGGTTTCCGGGGCCCCGTACGTGGCTAGGCTCCTAAAAAGTCCCACACATGTGGTATCCCCGTACTCAGGAGAAGCAGCAAAATGTATTTTGGGGTGCAATTCCACATATAACCATGGCATGTGTGAGCAATATATCATTTAGTGACAACTTTTTGTAAACATTTTTTATTTTTATTTTTTTTGTCATTATTCAATCACTTGGGACAAAAAAAAATATTCAATGGGCTCAACATGCCTATCAGCAATTTCCTTGGGGTGTCTTCTTTCAAAAATGGGGTAATTTGGGGGAGTTTTGTACTGCCCTGCCATTTTAGCACCTCAAGAAATGAGATAGGCAGTCATAAATTAAAAGCTGTGAAAATTGCAGAAAATGTACCCTAGTTTGTAGACGCTATAACTTTTGCGCAAACCAATAAATATACGCTTATTGACATTTTTTTTACTAAAGACATGTGGCTGAATACTTTTTGTCCTAAATGTATGACTAAAATTGAGTTTATTCGATTTTTCTTATAACAAAAAGTAGAAAATATCTTTTTTTTTCAAAATTTTCAGTCTTTTTTCATTTATATCGCAAAAATAAATAAATCCCAGGGGCAATCAAATGCCATTAAAAGAAAGCTCTATTTGTGGGAAGAAAAGGACGCAAATTTCATTTGGGTACAACATTGCATGTCCGCACAATTTACAGTTAAAGCAGCGCAGTGCCAAATTCTGAAAACACCTCTGGTCCTTAACCTGCATAAAGGGCTTAACCACTTAACGACCGCTCACTGTATATGTACGTCGGCAGAATGGCACCGACAGGCACAATCACGTACAGTGTACGTGATTGCCTTTGTACAGTTGGGGGGTCCGATCGGACCCCCCTCCTATACAGTGAGCGGCCGTTTATTGTTGGGGAGCGATCAGAGATGAGGGGATGACCATTCGATTTCGGCCACCCCCTCGCGATCGCTCCCGGCGAATGAAAATGCTCCCTCTGCCTGTGTAATGTAAACACAGGCAGAGGAAGCAGGAGGAAGTGATGTCATCTCCCTCGCGGCGGTCTTTTCGTCCGCAGCGCCGAGGAGAGAAGACACAGGTTAGTGCACCAACAGTCCACTGACACATAGGTACACATAGGCACACATTTCACCCCCCAGTCACCCCCAGATCACCCCCAGGTCACCCCCCAGCCCCCAATCACAGTGTCACTGATTGCAGTGATCATTTATTTTACTGATCACTGCATTTAGTGTCATCTGTGATAGTAAAAAGTTGCAGGGCGGTTAGGATTAGGCCCCTTTAGGTCCAGGGTAGCCCCCTAACCCCCCTAATAAAGGTTTAACCCCTTGATCGCCCCCCAGGTAACCCTTTCACCCCCTAACGCCAGCGTCACAAAGCGATCGTATTTTCGATCGCTGTATTTAGTGCCGGTGGTGCCCTAGATAGCCAGTTATTTATTTTTAGTTTCGCCGCAGGTTTTTAGAGCGTCAGGTACCCCCATATATTATTTTAACCCCCTGATTGCCCCTAGAGTTAACCCTTTCACCAGTGATCACCGTATAAGCGTCACTGGTGACACTGGTTAGCCAGTTAGTTATTTAGTTATTTAGGTAACCCGTCAGGTTTTTATATAGCGTCGGGTACCCCCATATTTAACCTAATAAAGGTTTTAACCAACTGATTGCCCCTAGTTAACCCTTTCACCAGTGATCACCATATAAAGGTTACGGGTGACGCTGGTTGGTTAGTTTGCTTTTTATAGCATCAGGGCACCCGCCGTATATAACCCAATAAAGGTTTAACCCCCTGATCGCCCGGCAGGTGATATCAATTAGGTTTTAGCGCCAGAGAGGGTCTGTGTCGCCCCAGGCAGCGTTAGGTTAGTGCCAGTAACGCTAACACCCACGCGCAAAGCATACACCTCCCTTAGTGGTATAGTATCTGATCAGATCTATATTAGCGTCCCCAGCGGTTTAGGGTTCCCAAAAACGCAGTGTTAGCGGGATCAGCCCAGATACCTGCTAGCACCTGCGTTTAGCCCCTCCGCCCAGCCCAGCCCAGCCCAGCCCACCTAAGTGCAGTATCGATCGATCACTGTCACTTACCAAACACAACACACATAACTGCAGCGTTCGCAGAGACAGGCCTGATCCCTGCGATCGCTAACAGTTTTTTTTGTAGCGTTTGATATATTTGCTGACGACAGTCGGGTGCTTTTTTTCCTGTGAATCTTACTAGTGTACCCCTAAATTTAGAGCCCAAAATGGCAAGACGAAGGTACACTAGTAAAGAGGCCTATGAGTTTCTGAGCATGACAGATAGTGAAGAGGAGGTCACGTATCTGTCAGATTCAGGCTCAGAATATCTTCCCGTAGAAGACAGTGACGTCAGCGGCCCCACGTCAGATAGCTCTGACGACGAAGTTGAGGTCCCTGCTAAGGTCAGGCGTACCCGATCCCGATTTTCTGAGGTTGTTGAGGAGCAAGAACCGCAGGGCTCTCGTATCATGGAGCAGAGGAGTACTAGCGCCGCTATTCCTTCTGGTGAATTGGCAAGCACCAGCGGCCTAGTACAGCCTGGGCTTACATCCAGCACTGCAGTATCACTTGGTGACGTGGCGAGTCCCATAAGTGCAGTTCAAGCTGGCGAGGTGGCAAGCACAAGTAGTGTCCCGCTGCCACCAATAAGAAGACAAAGGCAGGCCCGTCATACCCATAGTGCTCTTCCTGCAGAATTCGCCTATCCTGATTGGGTCCCCACCACTTCTGCAGAACCCGTACTTCCCCCATTCACTGCCCAACCCGGTATTCAGGTGGAAACAGCTGATTTTATGCCAATTGATTATTATTCGCTGTTTTTCACGGAAGATCTCTATAGATCTATTGTGGACCAGAGTAATTTATATGCTGGTCAATTTATCGCCGCTAATCCCCAGTTGCCTTCCATTGCCAAAGATTGGAAACCAATTACGGTTTCCGAATTTAAGACCTTTCTGGGCCTTTCCCTCAACATGGGCACACATAAATTCCCGTCATTGCGTGCTTATTGGTCCACGCACCCAATTGACCACATGCCCGTGTTCTCTGCCTCCATGCCCAGGAAACGATACGAGCAGATTTTGCGGTTCATGCACTTCAACGACAATGAACTTTGTCGTCCACGTGGGGACCCTGAATACGACCGGCTCTATAAAATTCGGCCCCTCATAAACAACTTCAACGAACGTTTTGCAGCCTTGTTTACTCCCGATCAAGTTGTCTGCGTTGATGAGTCCCTGATTAAATTTTCTGGCCGCTTGGCTTTCAAGCAGTACCTTCCCAGCAAGCGTGCCAGATACGGGGTCAAGCTCTATAAGTTCTGTGACAGGGCAACAGGCTATGTATGGAGCTTTATGGTTTATGAGGTGTGACAGCAGGAAGGTAAAGTCACCTGGTTGCATCCAGGGGGGTAGATATATTTCTCCCAGATTCAGGCTTTATGCCGACTTATACAACTAGGGAGTTGATGAAGCCCAGCTGAGGCTAGTGGGCTCATGGATGACTCATACCTCTAGAGAGAGGGCTGGGCGTCGTGCAGGCAGGGAGTTGATGAGACCAGCTGAAGCTTGTCAGCTCATTTAAGGCCTTTATAAAAACTCCCAGCTTCGTTAGATGTTAGCTCATGCCTGGACCCAGACCTGTGTGGACTGTCTAGGGAGAGTGAACCCCTGTGCGGTGAGGCAAAGCCTGTGTGGCTATTTGTTTGGACTTTTACTAAACCAGGGACTTAGGGACTAGGACAGCACCAGGCTGATCCCAGTTGTTAGTTTAGGAAACCTGCATGTTTAGTCAGAGGTCAAACTGACCAGGATTTATTTTGTTTATGTTTCTTTTTGGCTTTGCTGTGTTTTTGTCACTGTACATAGAGAAATAAACCGTACCTTTTGATTTTGAAAACCACAACCTCCGTCTGCTGGCCCTGTTTTTGTGTGGGGAGCCCAACCAGGGGGTCACACACACCCGCTACCGAGTTAACCCCCTCACAGTTGGTGGAGAATGCAGGCAGTTTTTTTTAAGCCAGCATGGAGGAGATACTGAAACAGCTGGCTCTAGCAAATGCCAATCAACAGCAGACAAATGCAGGTTTGCAAAGGAGCCTTGCAGCCCAGCAGCAAGCTCATCAACAAGCCCAGCAGCAATCTGAGGCCCGCTTCATAGACCTGTTACAGAAGCAAGAGCAGAGACTACAACAAATGGAAGCAGTAATGCAGCAACGTCCGCAGACCAGTGAGGAAAGCCGTCCCACTAATACCGCGTCCTTTGGGGTGAGTCGTTTATTGACAAAAATGACTGGAGAGGATGATCCAGAGGTATTTTTGACCACATTTGAAAGGACTGCTGAAAGAGAAAAGTGGCCTGAGGAGCAGTGGGCTGGACTGGTGGCTCCTCTGTTAACTGGTGAATCGCAGAAGGCTTACTATGACCTAGAGCCTGACCAAGCAAAAGACTATGTGATGCTAAAAGCTGAAATATTGGCAAGGCTGGGTGTCACCCTGGCTGTCCGGGCTCAGCGTGTGCATAACTGGACTTTCCAGCTTGGAAAACCCCCCAGGTCTCAAATGTATGATCTCATTCACCTGAGCAGGAAGTGGCTACAGCCAGAGACTTTGTCCGCACCGGAGATTGTGGAACGTGTTGTGATGGATCGTTTCTTGAGAGCTCTTCCTACCGCCATTCAAAAGTGGGTAAGCCATGGAGACCCAGAAACGGCCGGTAAACTTGTGGATCGTGTAGAGAGATACTTGGCTACAGAGAACCTGACGGCCTCTTCCAGAGACTCTCGGACTTTCCACCCTAAGACCAGACCATCCCCAGGGGCGGATAAGAGGATTCCAAGGGGTGAGGGTGGAGAGAGTGAGAGGGTGGGAGCTCTACCCAAAGTTTGGCGAGAACAGCCTGGGAAGTCAGGGGCTCAAGAGGCAGCCAAATGGATTGTTTGCTACCGCTGCCGGCAAGCGGGACATATTGCAGCAAATTGCCCGGTTGTGGAGGAACCCATGCAATGTGACTTTCTGATGGACAGACGTCAGTCGCTGTGTGCGACAGCCGCATGCACTGCCATTCGGGGAACTGAGAAACATTTATGCAAAATGTGTATTAATGGTAGAAATGTTGTGGTATTACTGGATTCAGGTAGCCTTGTGACCCTGATAAAGGCTGAATTAGTTAAAACAGAGGTCTCTGGGAATAGCAAGGTAGCTGTTATTTGTGTGCATGGGGACACCCGAGAGTATCCAGTGACTACAGTGTGTTTCGAGACCCCCAAAGGTACCCTCTCTCATCCAGTGGGGTTAGTATCTCAATTACCGCATGATGCCATTGTGGGAAGGGATTTTCCGAAGTTCTGGGAACTGTGGGATGATCCTGAGCCCCCCACTGGTGCCCCTATGTACCAGGAATGTGATAGCCAGAACTCCTCTGAGAGTGGTGAGGACTCTCCAGAATTTCCCTTGTCAGTATTGGCAGGGGAGACTCAAGAAACTGGAGAGGAGCCCACCTCCTCAGACAAAAACCTACCGTCTGTGGAGTTTTCTGATCTGGAGGTTCACAGGGAAAATTTTGACACAGAACAGTTAAAAGACCCCGCCCTAATAAAGGCACGGGAAAACGTAGTGGAAATAGATGGCGAGTTAGTGAACCCAGATAATACCTGCACTTACCCATACTTCAGCGTAGAGAAGGACCTACTGTATCGGGTGGCAAAAAGGGCAGAAGAAACCGTTGAGCAGCTTGTGGTGCCCAAACCTTACAGGAAGTTGGTGTTGGAGTTGGCCCATGGGCACATTCTTGGAGGTCATCTGGGGACAGAGAAAACCCGAGAGAGGGTATTACAGAGATTCTATTGGCCTGGGGTGATGAAGGACATAGAAAATTATTGTTCCTCCTGCCCTGTGTGTCAGAGGTCGGCCCCGATGCCACATTTCCGTAGCCCGCTGGTCCCTCTACCCATCATTGAGGTCCCGTTTGAGAGAATCGCAATGGATTTGGTAGGTCCTATAATCAAGTCCGCTAGGGGGCACCAGTACATATTGGTTATAATGGACTATGCCACCCGTTATCCAGAAGTGATCCCTCTCAGAAATACCTCGGCCAAAACCATAGCCAAAGAGCTATCTCTTGTTTTTAGCCGGGTGGGTATTTGTAAAGAACTGCTTACGGACCAAGGTACACCCTTTATGTCCCGGGTTATGAAAGAGCTGTGTAAATTGTTCAAAGTGACGCAATTGCGTACATCTGTGTATCACCCCCAAACCGATGGGCTGGTTGAAAGATTCAACAAAACCCTAAAACAAATGTTGAAGAAAGTGGTGGATAGAGATGGAAAGGATTGGGACTGTCTACTTCCTTATTTGATGTTTGCTATTAGGGAGGTGCCCCAATCCTCTACGGGATTCTCCCCCTTTGAGTTACTGTATGGGAGACACCCAAGAGGGCTGTTGGATATTGCCAAGGAAACTTGGGAAAGTGAGAGTTCTCCCCACAGGAGTGTGATTGAGCATGTCGCCCTGATGCAAGATCGAATTGCACAGGTAATGCCCATCGTGAAGGAACATTTGGCCCAAGCGCAGTTGGCACAGCAGAGAGTGTACAACCGTGGAGCAAAGACCCGTACCTTTTCCCCGGGGGATAGGATATTGGTACTTGTCCCTACGGTTGAAAGTAAATTCCTTGCCAAATGGCAAGGCCCCTACGAGATAATGGAAAAAGTGAGCGAAGTGAATTACAAGGTCAGACAACCAGGAAGGCGAAAGCCCGAACAGATATATCACGTTAATCTGTTGAAAGCCTGGAGGGATAGAGAGTCCCTGGTCGCAGAAACTTGGTCACCAGCTCAAACTGGTTGCGTGATTCCGGAGGTTGGAATAGCAGCCACCTTGTCACAACCCCAACAACAGGAGGTTAAGGAGTTTGTGCTTCGCAACAAGGAGGTGTTCTCTGAGCTGCCGGGACAAACATCTGGGGTAGAGCATGATATTATTACCCCGCCCGGTGAAAGGGTGAAGTTAAAACCCTATCGGATCCCAGAGGCCCGACGGGAGGCAATACGGGAGGAAGTACAGAAAATGCTGAACTTAGGGGTGATAGAGGAGTCCCAAAGTGATTGGTCTAGTCCCATTGTGTTGGTGCCTAAACCGGATGGGAGCTGGCGATTTTGTAACGATTTTCGTCAGTTGAACAAAGTTACAAAATTTGACACCTACCCCATGCCACGTATAGATGAGTTGATCGACCGGCTGGGAACAGCCCGATACATGACGACTCTTGACCTCACAAAAGGGTATTGGCAAATTCCCCTGGCCAAGTCGGCCAAAGAGAAAACCGCATTTGTAACCCCAGACGGGGCGTTCCAATATAAGAGAATGCCGTTCGGGTTACAGAATGCGCCGGCCACATTCCAGCGGAAAATGGACCAGATACTGAGGCCCCATCGGAAGTATGCTGCGGCTTACCTGGATGACGTAATTGTCCATAGCACAGATTGGGCCTCACATCTGCCAAAAGTGCAAGCAGTCCTAGACTCTATCCGGGAAGCGGGGTTTACGGCTAACCCCAAGAAGTGTACCATTGGGCAGGAGGAGGCCAAATATCTTGGGTACACCATTGGCAGGGGAGTGATAAAACCCCAACTCAACAAAGTCGAGGCCATCCAGAGTTGGCCACGTCCCAACAGCAAGAAGCAGGTACGGGCCTTTCTGGGAATCGCGGGTTATTATCGGCGCTTCATTCCCCACTTTGCTTCTAAGGCTGTGCCCCTAACCAACCTGACGAAAGGGAAAGGGTCGGTCATGATTAAATGGACCCCCGAGGCTGAGGCAGCATTCCAATTCTTGAAACAAGCCTTATGTAGCCAGCCAGTGTTGTACTCACCCGACTTCTCTAAAGACTTTGTCGTACAAAGTGATGCGTCAGATGTGGGGTTAGGAGCAGTATTGTCCCAGGTCTGGAACGGGGAAGAGCACCCAGTCATTTACCTCAGCAGGAAGTTGAAGTCCCATGAGGTAAATTACGCCACGGTTGAAAAGGAGTGTTTAGCGGTGAAGTGGGCTCTAGATTCCCTTCGGTACTATCTGCTAGGTAGGCACTTTGACATGGTTACGGATCACGCTCCGTTAAAGTGGATGGCTCAAAACAAGGAGACAAATAGAAGAGTGAATAGGTGGTTCCTGGCCCTACAGGAATTCAACTTCACAGTAAAGCATCGCCCTGGCGTTCAAATGGGGAATGTGGATGCTTTGTCTCGAGTACATGAATGCCTGATTGCTGGTGTTCCAACCCCAAGGTTAAAACAAGAGGGGGGGGTATGTGACAGCAGGAAGGTAAAGTCACCTGGTTGCATCCAGGGGGGTAGATATATTTCTCCCAGATTCAGGCTTTATGCCGACTTATACAACTAGGGAGTTGATGAAGCCCAGCTGAGGCTAGTGGGCTCATGGATGACTCATACCTCTAGAGAGAGGGCTGGGCGTCGTGCAGGCAGGGAGTTGATGAGACCAGCTGAAGCTTGTCAGCTCATTTAAGGCCTTTATAAAAACTCCCAGCTTCGTTAGATGTTAGCTCATGCCTGGACCCAGACCTGTGTGGACTGTCTAGGGAGAGTGAACCCCTGTGCGGTGAGGCAAAGCCTGTGTGGCTATTTGTTTGGACTTTTACTAAACCAGGGACTTAGGGACTAGGACAGCACCAGGCTGATCCCAGTTGTTAGTTTAGGAAACCTGCATGTTTAGTCAGAGGTCAAACTGACCAGGATTTATTTTGTTTATGTTTCTTTTTGGCTTTGCTGTGTTTTTGTCACTGTACATAGAGAAATAAACCGCACCTTTTGATTTTGAAAACCACAACCTCCGTCTGCTGGCCCTGTTTTTGTGTGGGGAGCCCAACCAGGGGGTCACACACACCCGCTACCGAGTTAACCCCCTCACAGAGGGAAAAGATAGTCAGGTTGAGCGGGTCAACTGCCCGGATTACATAGGGAGCGCTGGCAAGATAGTGTGGAAATTGGTGTCACCCTTATTCGGAAAGGGGTACCACTTGTATGTGGACAATTATTACACGAGCGTGCCACTGTTTAGTCACTTGTTTGATCATCAGATTGGAGCATGTGGCACCGTGCGACCTAATCGCCGGGGCTTTCCCCAGCGGCTTGTAGATGCCCGTCTTCGGCTGGGGGAGAGAGCCTGCGTAAAGTGTAATAACTTGCTCGCTATGAAGTGGAGGGACAATAAGAATGTTTTCCTTCTTACCTCCCTTCATGCAGACACGACAGTCCAAATTCCTACGGCGACTGGTGTTGTGGAGAAACCCCTCTGTGTCCACGAATATAACAAAAATATGGGACGGGTGGACCTCAACGACCAGTTGTTGGTGCCGTATCTAATTGACCGTAAGGCGAGACGCTGGTACAAAAAAGTGTCTCTATCCTTATTTCAATTGGCTTTGCTGAATGCTCATGTGCTATACAGAGCTTCAGGCGGGACGTTATCTCTTCTAAAATTCCAGAATGAGATAGTCACAGAACTCCTGTATCCAGGCAGTTCTGCACCTCACCATCCCCTACCAAATGCAGTAAGCCGGCTGCATGAGAGGCATTATACACATGTCCTCCCGAGTACCCCTACCCAACGAGCCCCCCAAAAAAGATGTTGTGTCTGTAGCAAGCGTGGATTTAGGCGTGACACCCGTCATTATTGTCCACTCTGTCCTGACAAGCCTGGTCTTTGCCTTGGTGAATGTTTTGAACGCTACCACTCAAAAGTGAAGTTTTAGCGTAGGGTACAGCATTTCACAGACTAGGACACACTTACACAGGGTCTCCCAAGATGCCATTACATTTTGAGAGACCCGAACTATTACAGTTGTTAAAGTTACAAAAAAAAAAAGTGTAAAAAACAAAAAAAAATACGTAAAAAACAAAACACAAAAAAAATATAAAATAAAAAACCCAAAAATAGTTGTCGTTTTATTGTTCTCTCTCTCTCTCTATTTTCTCTCTATTGTTCTGCTCTTTTTTACTGTATTCTATTCTGCAATGTTTTATCATGCTTGCTTTTCAGGTATGTAATTTTTTGTTTTCAGGTGCGCCATTCAACTGCAGCGCGGAATTATTTATCTTGACAGCAAACAGCATTTGCTCCCACGATACATAAAGCCGTGACTCCAAAAAAATGTTTTATTTTTTACTAGGTTTTGTTTTGGTATTTGCTTTGCAGGTATGGTATGGTAAGGTCTTACTGTTGTACTGTAATGTTACTTTGTTTTAATGTTAACCATCATTTGCTTAGCAGGTACGCCATTCAGTTGCATCGCGGATTTATTTATCTTGACAGCAACAACGTTTGCTCCCACGATACATAAAGCCGTGACTCCAACGCTGTAGGAGGTGATTTCACCACCACAGTTAAAAAAAGAGCATATATGCCGAAGCAAGGGGGCAGCAGGGGCGGAGGAGCGATTTTGCTCCTAATGCCGCGTATATACGGTCGAAATTCCGACGGAGGCTTGCCCGTGGATTTCGGGGGCCCGTACGCGGCTAGGCTCTCAAAAAGTCCCACACATGTGGTATCCCCGTACTCAGGAGAAGCAGCCAAATGTATTTTGGGGTGCAATTCCGCATATAACCATGGCATGTTTGAGCAATATATCATTTAGTGACAACATTTTGTACATTTATTTTTTCTTTTTGTCATTATTCAATCACTTGGGACAAAAAAAAAAAAATCAATGGGCTCAACATGCCTGTCAGCAATTTCCTTGGGGTGTCTACTTTCCAAAATGGGGTTATTTTGGGGGGTTTTGTGCTATCTTGGCATTTTATGGCTTTCAAAACTGTGATAGGTAGTGAGGAGTGAAATCAAAAATTTACGCCCTTAGAAATCCTGAAGGCGGTGCTTGGTTTTTGGGGCCCCGTACCCGGCTAGGCTCCCAAAAAGTCCCACACATGTGGTATCCCCGTACTCAGGAGAAGCAGCAGAATGTATTTTGGGGTGCAATTCCACATATAACCATGGCATGTGTGAGCAATATATCATTTAGTGACAACTTTTTGTACATTTTTTCTTTTTTTTTTCTTTTTGTCATTATTCAATCATTTGGGACAAAAAAAAAAAATATTCAATGGGCTCAACATGGCTCTCAGCAAATAGCTTGGGGTGTCTACTTTCCAAAATGGGGTAATTTGGGGGGGTTTTGTGCCATCTTGGCATTTTATGGCATTCAAAACTGTGATAGGTAGTGATAGGTAGTGAGGAGTGAAATCAAAAATTTATACCCTTAGAAAGCCTGAAGGCGGTGCTTGGTTTTTGGGGTCCCGTACGCGACTAGGCTCCCAAAAAGTCCCACACATGTGGTATCCCCGTACTCAGGAGAAGCAGCAGAACGTATTTTGGGGTGTAATTTCACATATGCCCATGGCATGTGTGAGCAATATATCATTTAGTGACAACTTTGTACAAAAAAAATAAAGTTTGTCATATTCCCACAACTTGTGGCAAAATATAAAATATTCCATGGACTGAACATGCCTCTCAGTAAATAGCTTGGGGTGTCTACTTTCCAAAATGGGGTCATTTGGGGGGGTTTTGTGCTATTTTTGCATTTTATGGCCTTCGAAATTGTGATAGGTAGTGAGGAGTGAAATCAAAAATTTGCGCCCTTAGAAATCCTGAAGGCGGTGCTTGGTTTTTGGGGTCCTGTACATGGCTAGGCTCCTAAAAAGTCCCACACATGTGGTATCCCCGTACTCAGGAGAAGCAGCAGAATGTATTTTGGGGTGCAATTCCACATATAACCATGGCATGTGTGAGCAATATATCATTTAGTGACAACTTTTTGTAATTTTTTTATTTTTTTTGTCATTATTCAATCACTTGGGACAAAAAAAAAATATTCAAATGGGCTCAACATGCCTCTCAGCAATTTCCTTGGGGTGTCTACTTTCCAAAATGGGGTCATTTGGGGGGGTTTTGTACTGCCCTGCCATTTTAGCACCTCAAGAAATGAGATAGGCAGTCATAAATTAAAAGCTGTGTAAATTCCAGAAAATGTACCCTAGTTTGTAGACGCTATAACTTTTGCGCAAACCAATAAATATATGCTTATTGACATTTTTTTTACTAAAGACATGTGGCTGAATACATTTTGGCCTAAATGTATGACTACAATTGAGTTTATTCGATTTTTCTTATAACAAAAAGTAGAAAATATCATTTTTTTTCAAAATTTTCGGTCTTTTTCCGTTCATATCGCAAAAAAAAAAAATCGCAGAGGCAATCAAATACCATTAAAAGAAAGCTCTATTTGTGGGAAGAAAAGGACACAAATTTCGTTTGGGTACAACATTGCATGTCCGCACAATTTACAGTTAAAGCAGCGCAGTGCAAAATTCTGAAATCACCTCTGGTCCTCTAGCTACCAAATGGTCCGGGGCTTAAGTAGTTAAGCGGTTAAAATAATAAACATGTTATACTTATCTGCTCTGTGTAATGGTTTTGCACAGAGCAGCCCTGATCCTCCTCTTCTCAGGTCCCCCGCTGGCACTCCTGGCTCCTCCCCTTGCCTGTTATGGGGCACAGGGCACTTGTGCTTGCTCGATCCGCAGCCTCACTGTCTTTGTCGATTTTGTAAAAAACTTCTGCACATGGTGACAATTATATGACATAGTGAAAAGAATTGTGACTCTCAGAGAAAGCATCACTCTAAAATGTGTTTAAATACATCAACACCTAAAGAAATGTCACTATAGCTGGTTTGGTGCACTGTCTCTTTTAAATTGTTACATCGATATGAAAAGCTTAACTGACGGAGGCTCTTTACCACATGATCAGCCGTGTCCAATCACGGCTGATCACGATGTAAACAGGAAGAGCCGTTGATCGGCTTTTCCTTACTCGCGTCTGACAGACGCGAGTAGAGGAGAGCCGATCGGCTGCTCTCCTGACAGGGGGGGTTTGTGCTGATTGTTTATCAGAGCAGCCCCACCCTGGATGCCAGCCCAGGACCACCAGGATGCGGTCGGGACCACTAGGGATGGCCACTACACTGGACCATCAGGTATGCCAATCTGTGCCCAGGCAGCTGCCAATCAGTGCACATCCACAATGCCTACCAGTGCCAGTGCCACCAGGGATGCCTATCAGTGCCGCATATCAGTGCCACGTATCAGTGCCCAGCAGTGCCGCCTATCAGTGCCCAGCAGTGCCATCTTTCAGTGCCACCCATAAGTACCCATCAGTGTTGCCTATCAGTGCCCACCAGTGTCGCCTATCAATGCCCATCAGTGCTGCATATCAGTGCCACCCATCAGTGGCACCTACCAGTGCCCATCAGTGCCACCTCATCGGTGCCGCCTTATCAGTGCCCATCAGTGAAGGAGAAAACGTACTTATTTACAAAGTTTTATAACAGAAACAAAAGAAAAACCTTTTCATAGTTACATAGTTAGGTTGAAAAAAGACACAAGTCCATCCAGTTCAACCATAAAAAAATAAAATAATAATATCATACAATCCCATATACCTAATTCTATACCCACAGTTGATCCAGAGGAAGGCGAAAAACCCCAGCAGAGCATGATCCAATTTGCTACAGCAGGGGAAAAAATTCCTTCCTGATCCCCCGAGAGGCAATCGGATATTCCCCGGATCAACTTTACCTATAAATGTCAGTACCCAGTTATATTATGTACATTTAAGAAAGAATCCAGGCCTTTCTTAAATCAATCTACCAGTGCCGGGACAAGGTCATCAAGTGCCCAGGGCAAAGATGCCAAACTGCGCCCCCTTTCCTTTAGGGTTACGGTCTGGGTGCCCCCCCATCCCTGCAATAAACCATTGCGCCAGGGGCAGCCGTCCCTCCTGCCCACCCCTTGTCCCGGCCCTGCAATCTACTGAGCTGGCCAGAACCACCTCTGCAGGGAGTCTATTCCATATTTTCACAGCTCTTACTGTGAAGAAACCTTTCCGTATTTGGAGGTGAAATCTCTTTTCCTCTAGACGTAAAGAGTGCCCCCTTGTCCTTTGTGTTGACCGTAAAGTGAATAACTCAACACCAAGTTCACTATATGGACCCCTTATATATTTGTACACGTTGATCATATCCCCCCTTATTCTCCTCTTCTCAAGAGTGAATAAATTCATTGTATCTCAGCAACAATCCAATCACAGTGAATGTTGAGTGTCAAAAAACATGGTGGGAGGTATGAAAGGTGGCCATACTGAACATTCCATCCTTACTGCAGCCCAGTAACATTGTCCCTTAGGCTAGGTTCACACTGCTGCGAATTCTATTGCGAATTTGAGCCGTTGCGATTGCTCAAATTCGCAAGTCATTTAAATAACATTGTTTTACATTGGTGCGGTTCACATCAATGCGTTGCGAATCTAAGCTGCGGGAAAAAAGGGTCCTGTGCGAGTTTGATCCGTGTGCGATGCAAATTCAGCTCTATAGACTGGCATTCCCTGAAATCGCGCCCCTGGATCGCGGCAAATTCACGGCAAAATCGCGGCCATAAAATCGCACGATTTTGAAGTCGCAGCAGTGTGAACCTAGCCTTATAGGGTAGCGTTACTGGGCTGGTTGCTAGGATGTAAGCGGCTGGCCAACACAGTGTCATTCATGCAGCCAGCTGCACCAAAGCAACTAATGATGCTGTACGGCCCAGCTACCTGTGCCCTGGCAATCAACGACATTGTGTGGCCCAGCTGCCAGCGTCCTAGCAACCAAAGATGCACAGCTGTATAGCATCATTGGTTGCTAGGGCACTAGTGGTCGGGCCACAGCATCATTGGTGCTATGCTAGTGCAACTCTCTTCACCATAAGAACCACTTACGCCTTACAGCCCAGGCCTCTTCATCCTAGCAGTCTCTCCTTTGGCAGGTAAAAGCACCGCAATGTATGTATTTCACTGTGAATTAAGTTGTTTGTTTGGAATTGATGGACTTCTGAAGAAACATACTCAAGGCACTTTAAGACTTGTATTCATAGTCAGATGAAGGAAAATTTCAAACAAGCTCATTAATTCCCTCGATGGGCACCCAACAGTATCTCAAACCATGGACAAGCATAAAGAAGTACCAGATCCACACCAAATAAAATAGTCCAAGATCATTTTAATTGTTGGTAAAAAAAGTTATATAGAACAGACTTTTTAGGGGCAACACCACTCCTCCTTCATCAGGGCTTATCTTAAAGCCTTCTATGTATGGCATCCCCCCTCAGCCCCCCTAATACTTACCTGAGCCCATCTACATCCAGTAATGCTGCACGAGAGACTCGCCTGCCTAGGACTCTCCCTCCTCATTGTCTGAGGCAGCAGCGAATCGCCATTGGCTCCCGCTGCTGTCAATCAATGTCAGCGAGCCAATGAGAAGAGAGGGACGGGGCTGGGCCACGGCTCGGTGTCTGAATGGATACACAGAGTTGCGGCCTGGCTCGGGTGCCCCCATAACAAGCTGCTTTCTGTGGGGGCACTCAACAGGAGGGAGGGGTCAGGAGCACAGAAGAGGGACCCGAGAAGAGGAGGATCGGGCTGCTCTGTGCAAAACCACTACACAGAGGAGGTAAGTATAACATGTTTGTTATTTTTACCCCAAAAAAAAAAAATTAGACTTTAGTATCACTTTAACTTCACAGATCTATATTAGAACCAGTATTGAACACGCCACATGGAGAAACAACTCTAAGCACCAAGCTTTATCCGGTGTTGAGCCCTGATGAAGGGAGAGCGGTGTTGCCCTTGAAACGCGTTGGTTGCTTTTTTATTACTTTTTTTTACCAACAATAAAATTATCTTGAACTGTTTAGTCTAGGACACCTTCCTGTATTTTTTATGTCAGGTCAAGGTCAGATCAAGGCCTTATTATTAAAAAAATAAAACAGACATCCACACCGAAATATTCTTTACAATGTATTTAATATTTTTTTACTTAGTATAAACATTTTCTACATAATATAGGTACAGGTTGTTTACAGAAAATTAAAAAGTAACAAATAAATCCTGTAGAAATTAATTTGTGCTTATTCATTCACATCGATGCCATATCATTTTGAATGCAATGCATATGTAGCGGCCTCACCCCATCTCCTTTGTCTAGGGGTATGTCACACGACAGGGTGAGATGCGCTACGGCCCATGTCCTCCCCATAGCTGTGGGTGAGGTGAAGGCCAGTATCAGTATCTTCCTCGGGCCAATGTGTCTTAGTTATGAAACTCAGTCCTGCTATGCTGACACCTTCCTTTGCTCCCATTAATCAGAGTCCACACACCGATCACAGTCCAACTCTTGTTTTATTGCAAGCGCCACAATAAACAGTGCTTCAGTAGCCAACTGGTTGGAACGTTATAACAGCCTGATACGGTGGGATGAGCAGGTCGAGGCACTGATTCCAATCTAAACCACTGTGGTTTCACCAGCGGTTATCATAGCCTTGATTAGTAAAGAACATAGAACTTGTGAGTCTCTACCAGCAACTCAAGAGGACATAGATAGGAGTACCTTCGCTGCGCTGTGGCCCTTATCAGGGGAAGACGTCCCTCCAAGGGAGTTACCAGAGGCCCATCCGTCACCGGGTTGATGCTGCTCCGGACTCTCCGGACGGGTGACCTCCCCGGCCTCCTCACCTCAGATGCGGGTCCCGTCCACCTCAGGGACCCTCGAATCACTTCGCCCTTGCGGGACCCAGTCAAAGTCACTGGGCCCCAGGCCTCCGATGTAGTACCTCACTCCAGGCTGAAGGTGCCTGGGATGGACTCCAACTATATTCCGGCCAGGCCTAGGGCGCCTGGGCAGGAACCCCGAACCGCCCGCACCCAGGCCTAAGGTGCCTGGGCGCGTGAAGAGAAGATCCTGAAGACCTCATGGTGAGGGCATCTCCCCCTTTTATCTCCTCCCATCGACACCACGGCAGGTTCCCCGCCCTTGCCGTACCATCTCCGGAAAAGGACAAAAAGGGTAGCACTGTGGCAGTGATTCTACCTTGAGCCTGCAGGTACCCCGCCACCCACAGGCCAAGGAGAATAATACACCACCCAATCCTCCACGAATACAAAGGGGTCCAAAACCTCCCATAATTTACACACCTGGGTCATACTACCACCCAGGTGTACCCCAACTAAATTTAAAGATCCCACTACACACTCCCCCCTGTGATTTGACGCTGGTCCCCAGCGTCTGGTGCAAACCCATGTCTCCCATGGAGTGGTGACATAAGCCTGGCCCCAGAGGCTATCCCTAAAAATTTAAACCCTGTTTGTGCCAAGACCTGCTCAAGGGGAAGGGAAATATACCACAATAAAACTTTTCCATAAAACCATCTGAACATATACACATATACAATCCCTCCCTTCACTGTCTAAGAACCACCCCATACTCAGTAGTCTTGACGGACGAATCTCCTGCAGGAGGGAAACAAAAAGAAAACACAACATCCTAACATTTTGTGTTGACTTGAAACGAATGGGTCTATCAGCCGAGAAACCCATTCACTTCAATGAGCAAAGTAATGCAAGTGTAGAATTACAACAGCCGTTGCGCAACACTGCTACCTGGTGACAGTGCTGCGGTAATGACACTTGGTGAAGTCTTCATTCTTCCTGCGTCCCTACACTGATTCTACCCCCAAAGTCTCTGTCTTTGATTTCTGAAAGAAGAGAGAACAAACAAAAAAAAATTGCTCTCATTCCTCCAAAGAGTAGAAAAACAAACCCAAATAAAAAAAACAGGGTACAGTTCATGCGCACTGTATATAACGTAAAAAAAACATCGTTGAAAGCGATGTTCAGTGAGTGGAAGAAGGTCAGAAGCAACGAACGTGTAGATCACGGGTACGTAACATTTTTCATACTTGATATGTCGAGGGTTGAGCGGCCCCGAACAGAAAATTTAGTGACCGTACAGACCTTTTTTTTGGGCTGGGTCCCGGAGCAGAAACCTAAACATTCACTGTATTTTCGGGGCCGGTGTTGGGCAATATGCATGTAACTTCGCGCTTGCTTCCCGTGCTGTTAGTCCTGGCCCTGCACAAAGTGTAATTTTCGAAGTTGGAAAAATCATTTAAAACTCAATCGCGGCTAGAATGAATTCTCGGCTCCCGGCAAATGGCAATACATTGAAAACTCAGTTTTAGAGAAAAAAAAAAACGTGGGGGTCCCCCCAAATTCTATTTGCAGGCCCTTCAGGTCTGGCAAGGATTTTAAGGGGAACTCCACCCCAAATTCTGTAAAAAAATGGCGTGGAGTCCCCCCAAAAATCCATACCAGACCCTTATCCGAGCACGCAACCTGGCCGGCCGCAGGGGAAGAGGGGGGGACGAGAGAGCGGCCCCCCTCCCTCCTGAACCGTACCAGGCCACATGCCCTCAACATGGGGAGGATGTCCCCATGTTGATGGGGACAAGGGCCTCATCCTCACAACCCTTGCCCGGTGGAATCTGGAAGACCCCTTTAACAAAGGGGACCCCCAGATCCCGGCCCCCCCTAGGTGAATTGGTAAGGGATACATTGTACCTCTACCATTTCACGAAGAAAGTGTACAAAATGTAAAAAATGACAATAGACGGTTTTTGACCATTACTTTATTATTTTTTTTGGCTTTCTTCCATCTTCTTCTTCCATCTTCTTCCTTCTTCTTTTCTCGATTCGTGTTTCTTCATCCATCTTCCTCTTCCTCTTCCTCTTCATCTTCCTTCTTCCTTCGGTGTTCTCGTCCGCATCTTGCTCTGGCATCTTGCTCCGGCTTCTTCTTTCTCCGGCCGCTCCGTTTGAATTGGAAGTTCCCGCTGTGTGACGCTTCAGTTCATCAGTTCTCCTCTTGGTCCGGGGACCCCACCCCCCTCTGACGCACATGGATTTCACGGGTACTTTCCCCGTGCTGTCAGAGGGGGGCGGGGCCACCGGCTCGCAGCGGACCTAGAGGAGAACTGCATAACTTAAGCGTCACACAGTGGCAAACTCAAATTCAAACGGATCGGCGGGAGAAGAAAGAAGAAGCCGGAGCAAGATGCGGACGAGAAGCCCGAAGCAAGAAGGAAGAAGGAAGATGAAGATGGAGATGAAGATGAAGAGGAAGAGGAAGATGGAGGAAGAAACTCGAATGCAGAAAAGAAGAAGGAAGAAGATGGAAGAAAAACAAAAACAATAATAAAGGAATTGTCAAAAAACGTCTATTGTCATTTTTTAGATTTTGTCAAGTTTTGGGGTGAAATGGTAGGGGTACAATGTACCCCATTACCATTTCACATAGGGGGGCCGGGATCTGGGGGTCCCCTTTGTTAAAGGGGTCTCCCAGATCCAGATAAGCCCCCCGCCCGCAGACCCCCACAACCACCGGGCAAGGGTTGTGGGGATGAGGCCCTTGTCCCCATCAACATGGGGACATACTCCCCATGTTGAGAGCATGTGGCCTGGTATGGTTCAGGAGGGAGGGGGGCCGCTCTCTCATCCCCCCCTCTTCCCCTGTGGCCGGCCAGGTTGCGTGCTCAGATAAGAGTCTGGTATGGATTTTAGGGGGCCTCCACGCCATTTTTTTGTGGAATTTGGGGTGGAGTTCCCCTTAAAATCCTTGCCAGACCTGAAGGGCCTGGTATGGATATTTGGGGGGACTCCACGCCATATTTTTTTATTTTGGGGTGGAGTTCCTCTTAAAATCCTTGCCAGCCCTGAAGGGCCTGGTATGGATATTTGGGGGGACCACACACATTTTGAAAAACATTGGCGGCGGGGTTCCCCTTAATATCCATTCCAGACATGAAGGGCCTGGTAAGAGAATTTGGGGGAACCACAATGCTTTCTCAATGTTTGTATCAATGACTTTTCTATGTATTGCATTTGACGGGAGACAACATTTCATTATACCCAGGAGTGAATTTTGAGTTAATTTTGGAAAAGCACAAATGACACTTTGTGCAGGGACAGTTCTAGGTACTCCTTTACTTTTTTGGAGTCCTTTTAGTCCGCAGATTTTCGGGGTAACATTGACTTCAATGGGGTTTGGGTTCGGGGTCAAGTTCGGGTCAAGTCACGTTACGAACTCTAGCTTTTTACCAAGTTTACAAAAAAGAGTTCAACACAAACATCCAGGTGTCCACTCAACTCTATGATGACTGATCAATTGCTACGTTAGTGGCCTATATATGATGAGAAAGATTTGGAGTAGTCTTGACTGACATTCGATTTTTGGTGTGTTTTTTGACTTGCAGCAAAAATGCAGGTATTTAAGGACCCCGATTTCATGTTGGAATTCCTGCAAAGATGGAAGAATCTTCTTGTTTTATGGGAGACCAAAAACAAACAAAATAAAAATAAAGAAGCCAGGAAGAGAGCACTGGAGACCTTGCTGGAATTTGTGCAAACTCAGATCCCCACAGCAACACTACAGGATGTGAAGACGAAAATTGGGACCATTAGGGGCACATACCGGACTCAACGAAACAAAGTCCGAACATCAATGCGGTCAGGAGCAGCTGCAGAGGACAGATATATTCCAAATCTCTGGTACTACCAGCATCTCAGTTTCCTCGATGACCACCTGGAATCCAGGGAATCCCTTTCCACCCTTCCATCCAGAACGAGCTCCAGCCTTCCCTGCAGCCAACACTCCAGCCTTCCCTGCAGCCAACCCTCCAGCCTTCCCTCCAGCATTCCCTGCAGCCAACCCTCCAGCCTTCCCTCCAGCCAAGTTGAGGTCTCTTTGGAGGAACAAGCTCAACTCCTGGAGGAGCCGGATTTGAATATTTGGAGCCAGGTATAATATTTAGCAAAATATTTCTAGTAATAAAAGTCTAATGTTGTCAAAGTTGAAAAAATTGTGTGAAAAATGTTACCAGTTAAACCAAAGTGTCTGACATATCAATAGACAGCAGTGGCCAAAAATTATGGGGACAAGAATGAAAAATGCTGGTGTCAGAATGATTAACTTTAATATTTATTAGCATTCAATTAGCAAATATCATGAGGTGACAAATGTGTGTGAAAGATGAAGGCTAAAATAACTATATGTAACTTTTTTTAACAGGATGAGGAGGCAGGCGTCAGTGTGACACACAAGGAGGCAGGTGCCAGTGGAACCCAGGAGGAGGCAGGCCCCAGTGTGACCCACGAGGAGGCAGGCCCCAGTGGGACACAGGAGGAGGCAGGCCCCAGTGGGACACAGGAGGAGGCAGGCCCCAGTGGGACACAGGAGGAGGCAGGCCCCAGTGGGACACAGGAGGAGGCAGGCCCCAGTGGGACACAGGAGGAGGCAGGCCCCAGTGGGACACAGGAGGAGGCAGGCCCCAGTGGGACACAGGAGGAGGCAGGCCCCAGTGGGACACAGGAGGAGGCAGGCCCCAGTGGGACACAGGAGGAGGCAGGCCCCAGTGGGACACAGGAGGAGGCAGGCCCCAGTGGGACACAGGAGGAGGCAGGCCCCAGTGGGACACAGGAGGAGGCAGGCCCCAGTGGGACCCACGAGGAGGCAGGCGCCAGTGGAAGCCAGGAGGAGGCAGGCCCCAGTGGGACACAGGAGGAGGCAGGCCCCAGTGGGACACAGGAGGAGGCAGGCCCCAGTGGGACACAGGAGGAGGCAGGCCCCAGTGGGACACAGGAGGAGGCAGGCCCCAGTGGGACACAGGAGGAGGCAGGCCCCAGTGGGACACAGGAGGAGGCAGGCCCCAGTGGGACACAGGAGGAGGCAGGCCCCAGTGGGACACAGGAGGAGGCAGGCCCCAGTGGGACACAGGAGGAGGCAGGCCCCAGTGGGACACAGGAGGAGGCAGGCCCCAGTGGGACACAGGAGGAGGCAGGCCCCAGTGGGACACAGGAGGAGGCAGGCCCCAGTGGGACCCACGAGGAGGCAGGTGCCAGTGGAAGCCAGGAGGAGGCAGGTGCCAGTGGAAGCCAGGAGGAGGCAGGCCCCAGTGGGACACAGGAGGAGGCAGGCCCCAGTGGGACACAGGAGGAGGCAGGCCCCAGTGGGACACAGGAGGAGGCAGGCCCCAGTGGGACACAGGAGGAGGCAGGCCCCAGTGGGACACAGCGCAACACCAGGCCCCAGATACCTCCGCTGCGGATTCCACCAAAAAGGGCAAGGAGGCTTCTTCAAATGGAGGAGGAGACCCAGGCCCTAATTAGGGAGGCTACTGCGGCCCTCAGAGAGCCCCCCACCGCTGCAGAGGGATTTGCTGCCCTTATTGGGGACAAACTGCCCCAAATGGAAATGGCCCAGCGTCTAAAAAGCGAGAACCTGATATTGAAGGTTGTAAATATGGGCATGTTGGGGAAACTGAATGATTTTACGGACGTTGTGGACGTTTCTTATGTCCTTGCTCCAGTTCCTGCCCCACTCCCTGCTCCTGCCCCACTCCCTGCTCCTGCCCCACTCCCTGCTCCTGCCCCACTCCCTGCTCCTGCCCCACTCCATGCTCCTGCCCCACTCCATGCTCCTGCCCCACTCCATGCTCCTGCCCCACTCCATGCTCCTGCCCCACTCCATGCTCCTGTCCCAGTCCCTGCTCCTGTCCCTGCTCCTGCTTCAGTCCCTCCTCCACGGACACAGCCTCCAAGGAAGGCTGCAGGGAAGCCTGCAGGGAAGGCAAAAAAGAAAAGCAGCAAATGAGCCCAGGATATGTCCCTCAGATGGTCCCAATTTTCGTCTTCTCATCCTTTGGTGTTTGCTGTGGTGATCTGGGTCTGCACTAATTTCAGCAGGGTCTCCAGTGCTGTCTTCCTGGCTTCTTTAGATTTACTTTACATCTGGTTTTGTTTTGGCTTACCCTTTAATTTGTTTTTAGGCCAGAATAAATGGAATTTTTGTTTGATGTTACAAAATGAACATGTGTTTTTCTTCTAAATAGACAGTTTGGTAGTGAGTAGGCAGGGACAGTGGATACAAAATTGGGAAATTAACAAGGGACACTAACCTCCTTGAGGGTAAATTAGAATAAATAATAATGTTGTTGTGGTAACTTGACACACTCAAAAATATCAAATAATATGGAAAAACAGTCTAAAATATTATAAAAAAAAATCCAAAAAAATCCATCTTCAAAACAAGATGGAAACTCTAAAATATTGGGTATTTAGGGAGATCTGGCTTACAATAAATATAGATTAATCATGAGAAAACAATAAATACTAAAGACCAAACTTTTTCCTAACTCTGTGAGAATATCAGCAGCAAGAGAATTGGATTATTGCAGCATTAGAACGAAGAAAAGAATGCGCTGCATTAAACGATGCAATAATTTCCCTGCATGACGAATGTGCCATCTCCATTCTAATGCTCCACAGATATGCGCAGAAAGAGTCGATCCTGCGGGCGGCCTGGGACCATGGAGATGTGGAAAGAGGCGATGCACGGATCCGGATTCTGCCGGATCTATCGAGGGCAACCCTACGGAGAAGAGCCCTGCTGCGCCCCGTTCTGGATGTGGCCAAACAAAAGGACATCACCTACCGCTGGGGATATCCACTATCGGTGACGTTTCGCAGAGACTCTGGAACATTTACCCTCCAGACCATGGCTGACCTCCCTGCACTGTTTCAATTCCTGGAAGTGCTGCCAATCCCAGTTCCAGATTGGCGCCAGATCCTCCCTCGCCAGATGGGCAGATCGGGACCAGCGGTACAACACGGTCCTCTGCCGCCCCGCCGGCAGAGAGGCAGACGGAGACGCCGATCTGTATCCAGAGGAGAGGCACGTGAGTAGGCCGTGGGCCGCCCTACCCTGACCACCGCTAGCTAAATGGCCATGATCCCCCTTTGGTGCCTCGCCCGACCGCCCTCCTGTCTTGCCCCGCACCGGAATTTGTAACTATAGTGCAGCGGCTCACTGGATGGCTGCCGTCCCCCGCATCCACCACGGGCCCTCCCGAGACACTTTGTATGGAGGGGAGAGAGAGGGGTAGACTGACTTGGATTCGGATGCCTGCCCCCGTCCCTGAGGTGTGTTATTCCCCCCCCCGGGTGGCTGTAGTTCCACCACATCCACATAGTAGAGACGTATCAGGCAATGCCGTTTCACTTTGGCAGCATGGGTCCTGCCTGGTGGGGGTGGGATGGCTTCGGGGGGGGGGTGATCCGGGTTGGGGGGGGAGGGGGTATGTCTTGGGTCCCTGTCCTGCTGCACTGCCCGTGGGGAGGGGGTGGGGGATGGCTACTGGGGGAAACCCCGATGGAGGCCTCTTGTTGTACAACCCGGCGGACTGGTGCTCCCACTCTTGCACTAACAGAGGAAACACAATGTAACTCATTCAGGTTCTATGCACCGGACGGTTGCTGTGCCTCTTGGGGACAGGCATTTTGTTGGGAGGGGGTCGGACGGAGGGGAGGTCAAGATGCTGTAGGTCGAGGAGGTGCTTGGGGCTTATGCCCCAAGCTGTGTTGCACTGTCTGTAATGTTGTTGATCTGTTTTGCACTTTTTCTGCTCTATATGTTTTACGTGATGCATTATGTATTGCCTATGTAGCTGTACTGGTTTACTAATTATCCTACATTGATAGCTTGCCGAGGGGGGGGGGCGGGGAGGGCTGGGGGCTCTCACTCTAGCTCTGTCTGTCCACTTCCCCGTTTAGGACTGTGCTCCAATCCCGGGACTGTCCTGGGGAGCACCCGAGCCTTTAGGGCTAATTTAGCTTCTCTTCAGCAGCGGCACCTTCTAGTGCCAGCCTCCTAACTTTCTGTTTCTTCGTTTCATAGGGAGTACTCTTCCTTTCTTTTCTCTATCTGTACTGCTACCCTCTCATCTCGTTTCCATTCTCTGGTCCTACTTCAACCTCCCACCCACTCCCCCCTGCCCCCCCCTCCCTCCCTTACCCCCAATACCCTCCCTGATCCTATCCCTATTTAAATATGGGGGACATCCATCTTGTGTCTATTAATGCTAAGGGGCTTAATACCCCGTAAAAGAGACGGATGTTGCTACAGGACATGCGGCGCGTGAGGGCGGATATAGTTTTTGCACAGGAGACACACTTCCGGGAGGACAACATCCCAATACTTAAAAATAGACACTTCCCTATGGTCTACCACTCTAAGTACACAGGGGCTAAATCCAGAGGGGTGTCCATTCTTATCTCGTCCAAGGTCCCATGGAAACTTATAGACTCACCGACTGACGCGGTGGGCCGCTACCTATACTTGAAGGGTATATTAGGGGACAGGAAAATTACTCTGGCCAATCTCTATGCCCCGAATGAACACCAGGATGCGTTCATCAGGAGACGCATGGAACACCTCCTGCGCTTCACTGAGGGACAACATAGTGGGGGGAGACCTGAATATGCCACTGATCCCGTCTGAAGACACTTCCTCTGGGATATCCTCCACCACCCGAGACATACGTAAGCGCATTGGTAATGCGCTACACTCTGCCCAACTGATTGACGCCTGGCGCCTTATGCACCCGGGTGTACGGGATTTCACCTTCTCACAACCCCACCAGTCCTACTCGCGTATCGACTACTTTCTGATACCCCATGGACAGCTACACGCGATTCGGGAGACTTACATCGGATCCATCACGTGGTCGGATCACGCGCCGGTCGGGCTTCGGTACTCGTTATCCGCCGCAACGACGGGGCAACGTTCTCCGTGGAGACTGAATGAGGGCCTCCTCCAGGACCCGGTGGTCCTGGCTGACTTAGTCAGGGAATTGGGATTTTATTTTTCCACAAACAAAACGACCGACAGTGACCCTGGGGTGGTGTGGGAGGCCCACAAAGCTGTAATTCGGGGGTCCTTGATAGGGCACGGCTCCAGACTCAAACGCGAGCGGATGGCGCAACTTGACTTGCTCCTCACCAGGCTGAAGGCCCTGGAAGTGGCCCATAAGGCCTCTCCATCCAAACAATTGGGTCTAGACCTAGATACAGTCAGATCGCAGATAAAAGATCTTCTTCAATTTAAAGCCAAGGCGGCGATACAGATATGCCGCAGGAAATCATATGAGTCGGGCAACAAATGTGGGAGACTCCTTGCCCGAACGCTGCAGACTCAGCGTTCGGCTGCCTACATACCACACATTCAGACCGCTACAGGGCAGAAGGCTAGCCTTCCCCAACATATTACGCGAGAGTTTGGGGCCTTTTACCGCTCCCTCTACAACATACCTGACACAAGACCTATACTGGAGCCCACGCGGGAATATTTGGACCGGTCCTTCATGCCCTCACTTACGGTAGAGACGCGGTCTGTACTGGAGGAACTCATTACGCTGACTGAAATCCAGGTGGCACTTAAGAATACCAAACCGGGCAAGGCCCCCGGCCCGGACGGTCTGACCACCGCCTACTACAGGGCCCTCCTGCCCTCCTTGGGCCAGCATATGGCAGATCTCTTCAATGACATTGGATCAGGGAAGCGTTTCCACGACTCCACGCTTTTGGCCCAGATCTCGGTGATACCTAAGGAGGGAAAGGATCCGGGGCTATGTGGAAGTTACCGCCCGATATCCCTGCTGAATGCAGATCTCAAGATCTTTACTAAGATCTTGGCCACTAGACTGCAAACATACCTCCCTGACATGATACATCTAGACCAAGTGGGGTTTGTTCCGTTTAGAGAGGCCAGGGATAATACCACTAAAATCCTTAACTTGTTACATATTGCAATTCAAAGCAAGACGCCTTGCATATTCCTCGGTACCGACGCCGAAAAGGCATTCGACCGGGTTCACTGGGGATTCCTGTTCGCGACATTGATACACATAGGGCTGGGGGAGACGATGCTGAACTGGGTGACCGCTGCCTATACGGCACCGACGGCCAGGGTGAGGGTGAACGGGGTCTTGTCAGAGGTGTTCCCCATTCGGAATGGGACCAGACAGGGCTGCCCATTGTTCCCTCTGTTGTTCGCCCTGACGCTGGAGCCCTTTCTCTGTCACGTACGCCGGAACCCGGATATCACGGGAGTGGAAAAGAATGGGACACAGTATAAGGTGTCGGCATACGCCGATGACCTTCTGTTCTCCCTCACAAACCCCACGGTATCCCTCCCGAACCTTTTGAGAGTTTGAGGTTTTCGGCTCCCTCTCCAATCTTAAGATTAACTTCACCAAATCGGAGGCGATGGGCGTGGGGATAGCGGCGGCCCAACTTAAACAACTTAAAGACGGATTTAGGTTAAAGACGTGGCATTGAGATATCTGGGGACATTCATACCCATGACATTAACCAAACTATTCGCATTAAATTTCCCCCCTTTACTAAAGACAGTTCGGGAGCTTCTAGACGGGTGGGACAGCGGCCTCCATTCGTGGTTTGGCCGATGCGCCATCCTCAAAATGTCAATGCTACCTAAGTTCCTATACCTCCTACAGGCCCTCCCGATAGCCATCCCTGGGACCTATTTTAGGCAGGTCCATACGGCCTTCACCAGGTTCCTTTGGGCTGGGAAACGCCCACGCCTTACCAGGACTTTACTCTGCCTCCCGAAATCACATGGGGGCCTTGCAATGCCGGATATCCGTGCATACTACAGGGCGACCCACCTCGGCCGGCTCCTGGATTGGTGCAGACATAGGGGCACCAAACTGTGGACAAGCATCGAACAAGAGCAGAGTGACATACCCCTAGACAGAGCCCCCTGGTGCCATTCGGATTTGCCACCCACACTGAAAAGACATCCCCTGATAGGCAACACCCTGGGTGTGTGCTCATCCCTACTGAAGCGGCCCTCGCTCTCGTCCCCGGTCTCCCCTCTGCGCCCGGTGCTGGGTCACCCCCGGTTCTCCCCGGGATTGAAGGACAGGAGATTTCTCGCACTTAGAGAGGCGGGATTTCACCAGGCATCCCACTTTAGTGTACGGGGGCGATGGAGGTCGTATGCAGAGCTGTTGGATCAGAGGGGCTCGTACGGCCTAGATTTTATGAGAGCTATGCAACTCAGCCACTTCCTTTCGACCATACCGCCCCCGCCCAGCGACTCAACACACTCCCTTACACCTCTCGAGGAGTTATGTACGGAGTCGGGTAGGATTCAGCACACGCTTTCGTGGTGTTATGGCAAGTTGATAGAGCCGCCGGGGCCCCTCCGGGTCCCCTGTCTTACTAGGTGGGAGCGGGAGCTCGGCTGCCAATTTTCCGATGACACGAAGCGGCACATACTCCGTTTCACTCACAAGTCGTCTCTTTGCATTAGGACCCAGGAGGCGAACTACAAACTGCTCACACACTGGTATAGGACCCCTTCCCTTCTACACAAAATGTTCCCTGATACTTCTGACCGTTGCTGGAGGTGTGGGAGAGAGGAGGGGACCCTCCTACATGTCTTCTGGTCCTGCCCACGGCTGCGGAGATTTTGGGAGGAGGTAAGGAGGGTGACCCAAGAGTTTACCGATCGTACAGTGCCGGATACGCCAGCCTACTTCCTCTTGCAGGTGACTGACATGCCTGCAAAAGTCTATAAGAGATCGGTGGTCCGCCACCTTCTGGATGCAGCTAGGGCCTGCATACCCCTCAACTGGAAATCCACACCCCCCCCCCCATCTATTGCTCAGTGGCTCTGCAGAGTTGACGACATCAGCCTCATGGAAGACCTGATACTCTCTAGCCAGCATAGACGCGAGACATACTCCAGGACCTGGCAGTTATGGAACATTTTTAAATATTCTGACGAAGGGCAGACCCTTAGAGGGATTGAGTTGCCCACATGAGTCTGTGCCCAGACTATTCATCCCCCGGAGGTGTGTCTCGTTTGCAACCAGCCCTCAACGCGCAGGCGACACGCCGGGGTCACGACATCCTGGTAGGTTAGTCACCATCACCTAGATGTATATCTACCTGGTCCCCACCCCTCCTCCTCCTCCTACCCTTCCCTTTTGCCCTTCCCTGTCTAATTCCCTACCCCCTCCTTCTATCGCTGTCTATGTTCCTTCCTTTTTCTTTCCTTTTCCTCTTTTCTGGGTTCGACCCAATTCTTCTCTACCTGAGGTACTATACCTCCTGTTTCTATACTATTTGGATAAAACTAGAGGGGAGGCGATCTCAACAGGACCCGGGCATTCTGACGTCAACGGTGTTCTGACGGACATGTTCAAGTTGGCGGCAGAGGGATGCACTGGAGACCAGTGGGAGCTTCACCCCCCCACTGGGGAATTTAATTATATGATCGACCACTAGGAGATCTGAACTCCGAGGGGATACCCCTGTACTGCTGTGTCATATTTTATTTTGGATGTATATGTCTGTTATTCACTATGGGGGTCCGTGTGGATCGACTCCTCTGTTATAAGTTATAAATAAAAAAAAAAAGAAATAAAAAAAAACAGCTTGTTAACAGCAAAAGATGGGTGCACAAAATTTGCTGCCGGAAACAATGTTTACCTTTCAGACCCAAGGCTTCAGTAAGGTCATCCCATTTTATTGGCATTTTGTCATAGGCGGCAGGAAAACTACAAAAATATAATGTTTCCTAAAAAGTTGGCTCTTATTTGCTACCACTTTGTTGTGCTCTAATAACGTTGTGCTATGGAATGAAGGTTTGCTGTGTTAGGGTTTCCTTCTAGCACTGCTGTGTCAGAGGAGTTCTTATTGACGTGAGCTCCTCACAGTGTCTGAAAACATTACCGTACAATGATCATGTATAAATGACTGGAATATGGTTATACGTTTTTTCTCCTGCTTTAGGAACCCTCAGAGTATAAGATACTGGCTTCCAGATTGTGGATAGAGAAAGTTTAAAAAGAAAAAAATTAAAGGAGTAACTAAAAAAAAAAAACATAAAACCAACAGTTAATGATAGATTCTCTAGCAGTCCTGATTATGTTTCAATTGATGTATCCAATAACAGGACAACTTTTTGGGAAATGCCTCGAAAATATGGTGGCCAAGCCTTGGTTGACAGTGAATATCTTTGAAATGTGGTAATTTTCCCTAGCAGATCAAAAGATTAATGGTCGTATTTGTAGCTGTAGACAGGCCTTGTGTAGATGTCATGACTCATCTCAAGGATGTCTTTTAGCTTAAAACATGTATCCCAGGGGTGCCCAACCATTGGCCCGGGGGCCACATGTGGCCTGCGGAGCCCTCTGATGTGGCCCGCGACCTCCTGCTCTGGGATGGCTGGTTGACAAGCCCAGATTGCAGGTTACCGACCTGCCAGCTGAGAGCATCAGTGTTGTAAATTAAGCCGGCGGTAGAGGAAGCAAGTGGCTTTTCAGAAAGTGCACCACACCTGCAGGATATGATAGACGTCTATGGCAAAGTACAGCTAACCGGCGGGAAAACCACAGGTACACTGCGCCGCAATAGACCGCAGACCATCAGTATAAAAGCAGCCTTATGCCGCGTACACACGGTCAGCATTTCCGAGGAAAAAAGTCAGACGGAATTTTTTCATTGGATATTCCGACCGTGTGTATGCCCCATCGGCGTTCCGAGCTGGCAACCTCCCCCTCTGACAGCATACCAGCCTGCTCTTCACCACCGGACGACAGCTCACCAGGTGACTTGTCCCTGGAAGCCGAGGGGCCAGGACCCGATCGGTCCCACCTCCGCGCACCTGACCCGCACGCCGATTTATTAGCCGACTTGCCTCCACGCTGTCTCAGCTCACCCGCACCGCCATCCCTCACTGGCTCCACACCTCGCTCAGCCTCCTGCACCAGACGTCCGGCCGAGGGGGGGGGGGGTGCCCAGACACCGCGGCCACCGATAACCCACGCAGGAGCCCCAAACCCGCCAGGGGGCCCGCCTGTTCAGACTCCACGCACCGCGTGGGACTGTCGGCCGCTCCGGAACTCCCGGTAAGGGCCCCCCGCCGAGCTCCGAATCTGAGGGGGATTCCTTCCTGTACCACCCACCCTGGGCAATGCAGCGCGCTTGGCTGGGGGGCCCGAAGGGGCCCTAGGGGAACTCCCAACCTGCTGCTGAGCTCTAGGGGAGGGGCCTGGTGAGAAGCGCTCCGGGGGCCTGGACCTCCGAGCTCGCCCAGCCTCTCTCCCCGCGGTACCTTGCGATCCGACCGGACTAGAAAGCATCGGCCCCAGGGTCTCCTGGAGCCAATCCTTGCCCCGTGTCGCAGCCTCTGCCCGAAGCTGGGCCAGAAGTTTGTCTACAGAAGACCTGCTGCTGCTAGCTGACATGCTGCTGGAAACTTTCCCCTGCGCTCAGTGCGCTGTGTTAACTCAGAGGGGCAGGGACTCCCTTTTATCTAGCCTTCTCCCCTCCCCTCCATATTTCCATTAGCCAATCATTAATCCCCTCTCATTTCATACCCTGTTCACTCAGTCATGCCCAGCCCTTCGCCTATGGCATTCTGTCTTTTTGCTCCAGGCTTTTCTGGAGCAGTGATTTTAACCACTTCCATACTGGGCACTTATACACCTTCCTGCCCAGACCAATTTTTAGCTTTCAGCGCTGTTGCACTTTGAATGACAATTGCGCGGTCATGCTACACTGTACCCAAACTAAATTTTTATCATTTTGTTCCCACAAATAGAGCTTTCTTTTTGTGGTATTTGATCACCTCTGCGATTTTTATTTTCTGCTAAAAAAAAATAAAAAAATACCGAACATTTTGAAAAAAAAACATATTTTTTTTGTTTCAGTTACAAAACTTTGTAAATAAGTTTTCTCCTTCACTGATGGGCACTGATGGGGCTGCACTGACGGGCACTGATAAGGCAGCACTGATGGACACCAATGAGGCGGCACTGATGGACACCAATGAGGCGGCACTGATGGACACCGATAGGCGGCACGGATGGGCACCGATGGGCAACACGGATGGGCACCGATGGGCAACATGGATGGGCACTGATAGGCGGCATGGATGGGCACAGATAGGCGGCATGGATGGGCACAGATAGACGGCACCGATAGGCGGCACGGATGGGCACCGATAGGCGGCATGGATGGGCATGGATGGGCACTGATAGGTGGCACTGTACTGTAATGTGTTTTACTAATGGATGCCAATCAGTGCCAAACTATAATGCCTGCCAATCAGTGATGCCCATTGTGGGCACTGATTGGCATCCATTGTGGGCACTGATTGGCATCCATTAGGGGCACTGATTAGCATCCCTGGTGGTCTAGGGTGGCATACCTGGTGGTGGGCATCCCTGGTGGTCTAGTGGCATCCCTGGTGGCCCAGTGTGGGCATCCTCGGGGGGGCTGCGCTGATAATCGATCAGCACAAACCCCCCATGTCAGAGGAGCAGCCGATCGGCTCTCCTCTACTCGCGTCTGACAGTGAGTGAGGAAAAGCCGATCACCGGCTTTTCCTGTTTACATCGTGATCAGCCTTGATTGGACACGGCTGATCACGTGGTAAGGAGTCTCCGTCGGAGACTCTTTACCTAGATCGGTGTTGCGGGGTGTCAGACTGACATCCCGCAACAACGATCGCCGCGATGCGCGCCCCCGGTGGCGCGCAGTGGCTCAAAATCCTGAGGACGTCATATGACGTCCAGTCAGGATTTTTAAACCACTTTGCCGACGTCAATCCGCTATAGGGCGGGCGGCAAGTGGTTAATGATGCATAAAGTGAAAAAAAAAGTGAAATATTCCTTTAAATATCGTACCGGGGGGGGGGGGGGTGTCTAAAGTATGCCTGTGAAGTGGCACGTGTTTCCCGTGCTTAGAACTGTCCCTGCACAAAATGACATTTCTAATGGAAAAAAAAGTCATTTAAAACTGCTTGCGGCTTTAATGTAATGTCTGGTCCCGGCAATATGGACGAAAATCATTGCGAAAAATGGCATGGGTACCCCCCCAGCCCACTACCAGCCCCTTTGGGCCTTGTATGTGTAGCGACCTCACCCTTTACTCCTTTCTGACACTTGGCTCTCGTCTAGGGGACCAGGGAGGAGAGTGTGGCGCACCACCAGCTCACACCATACTGTATGCAAAGATGGAGCTAATCAAACCATACCTTCGGGTCTGTGTTTCCATCCAGAGCCAAACCTTCTCTTGAGAATGATTCCCACCGTCCACGCAGGTGGAGGTAGGACCCTTAACTCCCCGTAAGTTACTGTCCACACCACTGAAAGTCCAACACTTATTTATTCGTAGCAATAAACAGTCTCTGTGAGAGCAGACAGGTTGTAACACATACAGTTCAGACGAGGTGGGGAAGGAAGGTCCAGGCACAAACTTAAACTTGGTTTTCTCCTGTTCTGTATAGCACCAACAGGCTTGACACACAGTCGCTGCCACCGACCGTGAGAACTTGAACTACCTTCTAGAAGCGATGGCCCTTGTCAGTGAAAGGACATCCATCCGGACAGTTACCAGAGGCCCCACCGTCACCAGCGAATGCTGCACCAGGTCTTCGGAAAGGGTTACCTCCCTGGCCTCCTCGTCCTAGATTCGGGCGTCCACACCTGGGGACACCCTAGGAGCCCTCGATCCCTCGCGGAACCCAGTCGAAGGTACTGGGCCCCAGGCCTCCAGAAAGTATCTCACCCCAGACCGAAGGTGTCTGGGGTGAGACCGCAGCTCCGTCTCTGGGCCTAGGGCACCCAGAGACCACCTTCACTCACCCCCAGGCTGAAGGTGCCTGGGCGTGGACTCCGAGCGGAAGACGTCTGCCCCCTTTATACCCTCCCACAACAGGCACAGCAGGTTCCCCCGCCCCGCTGTACTACTGCCGCGAGAGGACACAAAGGGCACAGCCCTCCAATGGTGGTTCAACCCCGGCCTATGGTGACAGCGCCACCTATAGACCCCAAGGAACTGGACACCATTGATATTCCCCACTGGCATAAATTGGTCCATGAACCCTAACAATTATTTCATCTGAGCCTGTTACCACTCAGATGCTTCCCCTAAATATGACCACCCACTACATACCATTATCCCTTAAGCTGTCCTACCCTGACATGTATTAGGACTGAGCTGGCATCACTATGAATAGAAAGTAGGAATACCAGTTCAAGCATGTATGAAAATGTATCCCAGTTTCCACTCTCCTGGATTAGGATTAATATCCTTAATCTATTCCTCTATCATCTCCACTAGGAAGCCCACAGTGAGAGCATATCATTTTCAATGGGAGAAAGACCTGGGTAAAAAATTGGATCCGGAGGACTGGCAGATCATGACAGTATCCCTTATAAAGAGCTCCAGGAATGTCCTCACTAGGGATGAGCCGAACACCTCCGGGTTCGGTTCGCACCAGAACCCGCGAACGGACCGAAAGTTCGCACGAACGTTAGAACCCTATTAAATACAATGAATGCGAACGTTCGAAATCTAAAGTGCTAATTATAACGACTAATATGCATGTTATTGTCCTAAAAAGGGTTTGGACCAGGGGACATGTATCAATGCAAAAAGAAGTTTTAAAAACTGACGTTTTTTCTGGAGCAGTCATTTTAATGATGCATAAAGTGAAAAAAAGGGAAATATTCCTTTAAATATTGTACCTGGGGGGTGTCTAAAGTATGCCTGTGAAGTTCCACGTGTTTCCCGCGTTTAGAACTGTCCCTGCACAAAATGACATTTCTAAAGGAAAAAAAGCCATTTAAAACTGCTTGCGGCTTTAATGTAATGTCTGGTCCCGGTAATATGGATGAAAATCTTTAAGAAAAATGGCATAGCTACCCCAGCCCATTACCAGACCTTTGGGTCTTGTATGGATATTAAGGGGAACCCCGCACACAAAATAAAAAAGGCCCTATATACCCTGAACAGCCGTATACAGGCGGTGCATACAAGACAGGGACTGTAGGTTTGTTCTTAAGTAGAATCTGTTTGTAATTTTGAACAGGTACATTGTTGAAGTGTAGCTCCAGCCAAAAAATCTATTTTGAAGCTTTTTGGAAAACATAGGGAAGGGTTATCACCCCTGTAACATTTGTTTTGCTGTCTGTGCCCCTGTTCAGAACATTTCACCTCACTTTCCGTCCCAATGACAACTGTTTTTGAAAAGTGGGTTTTTTATTGAAACAAGGATTGGTGATAAAGCATCAGTAGAGAGGAGACACCTTTTTCCCATATTAACTCTTACAGGAGAGAATTTCCCTTCCTAGGGGTAGATTTCCTCTCACTTCCTGTTGTATCCTTCCGTTTGCAAGGAGGAGTCGTTTGTAAGTTGGATGTTTGAAAGTAGGGGCCTGCCGTATATACTCTGCTGAAATTTGCCCCTTACATGTTGGTGTTGCCACAACACTGTGAGCCCTCACAGTTACTCTTGGTGGGCGCTGGAACGCCCTGCTGTGAACTATTATATCAGGAATTATATTTACATGCCATTGTTGAACAGTGGTAGGAAAAATTGGGCCTTTGGTGGTGGTGGTGGTGGTGGTGGTGGTGTTGCCACAACACTGTCAGCACTCACAGTTACTCTTGGTGGGCGCATGAATGGGCCCTGCTGTGAATTATTAGATCAAGAATTGTAATTGCATGCCCCTGTTGAACAGGGGCTGAAAAATTGGGCCTTTGGTGGTGGTGGTGGTGTTGCCACAACACTTTAAGCCCTGACAGTTACTCTTGGTGAGCGCAGGAATGGGCCCTGCTGTGAATTATTAGATCAATAATTGTAATTACATGCCCCTGCAGATTAAATAATAATAATACTGCGCCAATTCTAAATACTAAATGAAGCAGCCAAACATAAAATCAGACAGGATATATAGAACGTATAAAAATAGATAATGTGGCGCTGTGAGAGAAGTAGTAAAAAACCCTACTTCATGTATAGCACAATGGTGCACATAAAAATATGGTGTCAAACCAAACGTTTGTACACAATAGGTGTACACAAATGAATGTGATAAAAATGTAAGTGAATACTAACAGTGAAATAATTGGTATGGGGTATAGGTGCACAACAAAAAACAGCAATTAAACGGGAATTATGATCATACCTATAATTAACAAAAATAAAAATGAAAATATAATGTAGGTGGAGACAAACTCATATAAGCGTCACAGATGAGTATGTAGAATAATGTCCAATCTTATCACATATGAAAAGAAGTTCATAGGTCAAAATCCAACAAGGAGCTGCATCGTTTGAAAATAGGTTTGAAGGGTGCATCTATCACATTTTCTTTATAGGCATATAGGATATATGACATCACCCAGGAGTGCCTTCACCTTGGGCCAATGGGGGAGAAGTAAATGCTCTTACTGGACAGAGTGGACCCAGCTCACCGTATGGTGGTGGATCAACAAAGCTTTGTCCACTCTGTGGACCGAAGGAACAGTCAGGATCTGCAAGACACCTCCTTCCTTATGCCGACAGCACCACTGGTCCGTATTTCAGACCCGAAAAGGAAGAAATCCAAACCAATATGGCGACAACAAGCCATGTAAAAAGGAGAAAATGTGATAGATGCACCCTTCAAACCTATTTTCAAACGATGCAGCTCCTTGTTGGAATTTGACCTATGAACTTCTTTTCATATGTGATAAGATCGGACATTATTCTACATACTCATCTGTGACGCCTTATATGAGTTTGTCTCCACCTACATTATATTTTAATTTTTATTTTTGTTTATTATGGGTATGATCAATATTCCACTTTAATTGCTGGTTTTTGTTGTGCACCTATACCCCATACCAATTATTTCACTGTTAGTATTCACTTACATTTTTATCACATTCATTTGTGTACACCTATTGTGTACAAACGTTTTGTTTGACACCATATTTTTATGTGCACCATTGTGCTATACATGAAGTAGGGTTTTTTACTACTTCTCTCACAGCGCCACATTATATATTTTTTATATGCCCCTGCAGATGCCTGTTAGTGTAACACAAAAGAAAAAAAACTACGAGCAATAAGGGCTAGCTTCAGGTGTATAATGTGCAGGAAGCACACTATGCCTGCTTTAAGTGCTGCAGATGCCTGTTAGGGCTCTTTCACACGGAGGGTCCGTTCAGGTCCGCCTGTCAGTTTTTTAGGCGGACCTGAACGGATGCTACATGTCCTCCTATGGAGCCACGGATGTCAGCGGTGACATGTCCGCTGACATCCGACCCGCTCCGATCAGCAAAAGTGTGACGGAGGAAAACCCTATTTTTCCTTCCGTCTGCGGATCGGATCGGATGACAACGGACTCTACGGTCCGTCATCATCCGATCCCCCCATAGGGGAGAGCGGTGCTCTGACAGGGCGGTCCCTGCACAGTGTACGGGAACCACCCAGTCATCCGCTGGCTCAGCGGGGATCAACGGAGCGATCCCCGCTGAGCAAGCGGAGCTTCACGGGGCGGATCATTACTGATCCGTCCTGTGTGAAAGAGCCCTTAGTGTAACACAAAAGAAAAAAAACTATGCGCAATAAGGGCTAGCTTCAGGTGTATATTTTGCAGGAATCACACTACGCCTGCTTTAAGTGCTGCAGATGCCTGCCTGTGTTACACAACAGGAAATCACAGCAATAATGGCTAGCTTCGGTTGTATACTGTGTAGGGATGAGCTTCGTGTTCGAGTCGAACATACGTTCGACTCGAACATCGGCTGTTCGATCGTTCGACGAAGATCGAACGATTTGGGCCGTTCGCGCCAAATTCGAGTGACGCGAACGGCCCACAATGCACTACGCCATCGCAGTGTCATCCAGGCGCTGTGATTGGCCAAGCATGCACTGTGACCCCGCATGCTTGGCCAATCACAGCGCCGGCAGCGAGGAGAGCAATGATTGGCCACAGGCAGGATGCCTGTGGCCAATTATTGCTGAGGGTGTTTAGTACACGCCCCACACTATAAAAGGCCGCCAGCACGGCGGCCTAGTGTAGTGTGTTCCGGAGCAGGGATAGAGCAGCATAGGCAGGGACAGTGACTGTTATTTCTTTTTTGCTTAACCTGGATTCCTTTAGTTTAGGGAAAGAGAAGGATAGGTAGGGAGAGTGTCAGTGTGTTTTGTGCTTGTGCTATAGTGTGCTTAAAAAAAACATTTATTCTAGGGACAGAAAACTGTAGGTAGGGACAGTGTCAGTTTCTTTCACTCTGCAAGTCCTTGTTTCCAGGGACCTGGAAGGACAGTGAGTGAATTGTCCTTGTGCTATATTGTGCTTAAAAAAAACATTTATTCTAGGGACAGAAAACTGTAGGTAGGGAGAGTGTCAGTTTATTTCACTCTGCAAGTCCTTGTTTCCAGGGACCTGGAAGGACAGTGAGTGAATTGTCCTTGTGCTATATTGTGATTAAAAAAAACATTTTTTCTAGGGACAGAAAACTGTAGGTAGGGAGAGTGTTTTTTTTCTTTCACTCTGCAAGTCCTTGTTTCCAGGGACCTGTAAGGACAGTGAGTGAATTGTCCTTGTGCTATATTGTGCTTAAAAAAAACATTTATTCTAGGGACAGAAAACTGTAGGTAGGGAGAGTGTCAGTTTATTTCACTCTGCAAGTCCTTGTTTCCAGGGACCTGGAAGGACAGTGAGTGAATTGTCCTTGTGTTATATTGTGATTAAAAAAAACATTTTTTCTAGGGACAGAAAACTGTAGGTAGGGAGAGTGTTTTTTTTCTTTCACTCTGCAAGTCCTTGTTTCCAGGGACCTGTAAGGACAGTGAGTGAATTGTCCTTGTGCTATATTGTGCTTAAAAAAAACATTTATTCTAGGGACAGAAAACTGTAGGTAGGGAGAGTGTCAGTTTATTTCACTCTGCAAGTCCTTGTTTCCAGGGACCTGGAAGGACAGTGAGTGAATTGTCCTTGTGCTATATTGTGATTAAAAAAAACATTTTTTCTAGGGACAGAAAACTGTAGGTAGGGAGAGTGTTTTTTTTCTTTCACTCTGCAAGTCCTTGTTTCCAGGGACCTGTAAGGACAGTGAGTGAATTGTCCTTGTGCTATATTGTGATTAAAAAAAACATTTTTTCTAGGGACAGAAAACTGTAGGTAGGGAGAGTGTCAGTTTCTTTCACTGTGAAAGTCCTTGTTTCAAGGGACAGAGAAGGACACCTGAAGGTAGCCCTTATTGCTTTTTTCCCATCTCCCTGCAGGCCATCTATTAGAATGTCTGGAAGGCAAACAAGGAGAGGCAGACAGTCAGGAGGCAATAAAAGAGGGCAAGCAGGCTCTGTGTCTGGGGGCAACAGTGCTGGTCGTGGACGCGGTGCATTGTCATCAGCACATGGCCATGGGACACGCTTGTCCTTCTTTTCGGCAGCTGGACATGTTGAGCCACATCATGCCGAAGACTTGGTAGAGTGGATGACCAAGCCCTCCTCCTCATCCTCTCTCACCCAGGCTCAGGGTACTGGAAAAGCAGCTGCCAAAGCGTCGTCTTCCCTGGTATCAATGTCAGACAAATCATCAGTCACTCCTTCCCTAGACCCACCATGTCCTCCTCCTGAGGAGTCCCCCGAACTGTTTCAGCACAGTGTTGGGTACATGCTCCAGGAGGATGCCCAGCGTTTCGAAGGGTCTGATGATGAAACCCAGCTAGAGGAAGGCAGTAGCGTGAGAGCAGACAGAGGGGATGCTCAAGAAGGACACCAATCTGGCAGTCATGTTCCAGCAGCTGCAGCATACTGCCAGATTGGCTCCAGTGATGAGGAGGGAGGGGATGATGAGGTCACTGACTCCACGTGGGTGCCTAATAGGAGAGAGGAGGAGGATGAGGAGGAGGCACATCTCCAACGAGGCAGGATGCCCTTTGGTGGCCAGCGTAAGGGCAGTACACCGACGGAATCACACCGCAGAGCTCCGCCTGTGCAGGGCGCTGCCTCTGCCCGTCATTCAAAAAGTTCTTTGGTGTGGGCCTTTTTTGAGGCTAGTGCATCAGATCGCACAGCTGCTGTTTGCAACATATGTCTCAAGCGTATATCGCGTGGCCAAAACATCAGCCGCTTGGGTACCACATGCCTGACCAGACATATGTTGACCTGCCATGCAGCTCGTTGGCAAGCCTACCTCAAAGACCCACACCAAAGAACAAAGCGGACCTCTCCTTGCACCGCATCAGCTGGGATCTCCAACCCCACTATAACTTCAGTCCTCTCTGAAACATGCACTGAGAGGAATGAAGGTGTAGAATTAGGTGTGTCACAGCCAAGTACTTGCGCCCACTCTGCTAGCAGTACACCGACGTCCGATTCTAGCAGGCAAATTTCCCTGCCCCAGCTGCTGGACCGTCGAAAGAAGTTCACTCCCAGCCATCCACATGCCCAGCGGTTGAATGCTAGCTTGGCTAAATTGCTAGCGCTTCAACTGCTGCCTTTTCAGTTGGTAGACTCGGCCCCCTTCCGTGAGTTTGTGCAATGTGCAGTTCCTCAGTGGCAGGTTCCCAAACGCCACTTTTTCTCACGGAAGGCTATTCCGGCTCTCTACCGGCATGTGGAAGGCAATGTCTTGGCCTCGCTGGACAGGGCGGTCAGCGGTAAGGTGCATATTACCGCTGACTCATGGTCCAGCAGGCATGGACAGGGACGTTACCTTTCTTTCACGGCCCATTGGGTCACTCTTTTGGCAGCTGGGAAGGATTCAGGACAAGGTGCAGTAGTGTTGGAGGTTGTCCCACCGCCACGCCTCCAAAATGCTACTACTGGTTGTGACACACCTCTCTCCTCCACCCCCTCCTCTTCTTCTTCCTCCATGGCCTCTTCCTGTGGTTTGTCCTATGAACCAGCGGTGCTCCGTAGCCGTTCACGGGGCTACGCAAGTACGCAGGCAAAAAGATGCCATGCCGTGCTTGCGCTGGTGTGTTTGGGGGACAGAAGCCACACTGGGGCAGAGGTCCTGTCTGCTCTGAAGGGCCAGGCCGAGAGGTGGTTGACGCCACGCCAGCTTAAGCCAGGAATGGTGGTTTGCGACAATGGCACCAACCTCCTCTCCGCCCTCCGACAGGGACAACTGACCCATGTGCCCTGTGTGGCTCACGTCCTTAACCTGGTGGTGCAGCGCTTCTTGGGCAGGTACCCGGGCTTACAGGATGTCCTGAGGCAGGCCAGGAAAGTCTGTGTGCATTTCCGCAGATCTTATAATGCCAGTGCTCGCCTGGGTGAGCTGCAAAAGGAGTTGAACCTGCCCAAGAACCGCCTTATATGTGACATGCCCACCAGGTGGAACTCAACGTTGGCCATGCTGCAGTGGCTGCACACGCAGCAGAGGGCCATCAATGAGTACCTGTGCGACTACGGCACCAGGACAGGGTCAGGGGAGCTTGGTTTTTTTTCTCCACGCCAGTGGGGCATGATCAGGGATGCATGCACTGTCCTGGCACCATTTGAGGAGGCCACGAGGATGGTGAGCAGTGACAGTGCATGCATCAGTGACACTGTACCTCTTGTCCACCTGTTGGAGCACACGCTGCGTGGAATAATGGACAGGGCACTTGAGGCAGAACAGAGGCAGGAAGAGGAGGACTTCCTTGCCTCTCAAGGCCCCCTTTACCCAGACAGTGTTCCTTCTGTCCCACCCATCGCACAGGAAGAGGAGGAGGAGGAGGAGGAGGAGGAGGAGGATTGTGTCAGCATGGAGGTGGAGGCTGGCACTCAGCATCATCAGCAGCAGTCTTTTAGGGATGATTTACAGTCCCAAGAAACCAGTGGACTTGTACGTGGCTGGGAGGAGGTGGCTGCGGATCATGTCGTCCTTAGTGACCCAGAAGACTCCGGAGCGAATGCCTCAGCAAACCTACGCTGCATGGCCTCCCTGATCCTGCAAAGTCTGCGGAAGGATCCTCGTATTCTTCGGATCAAGGAGAGGGACCATTACTGGCTGGCCACTCTCCTTGATCCACGGTACAAGGGTAAGGTTGCGGACCTTATGTTACCGTCGCAGAGGGAGCAGAGGATGAGACAACTCCGGGAGGCCTTGCAGAAAGGTCTGTGCAACGCGTTCCCAGAGACTGGGAGGTTGCAAACTCCTGGTCCTGGACAACGAGTTGCTGAGGCTTCGGCCAGTCAAAGAAGGAGCGGTGGGGAAGGTGGCCGTCTGACCGATGCGTTCAGACAATTCTTTAGTCCGCAGCCCCAAAGTATGATCGGTTCCAGCAACCATCGCCAGCGTCTGATAAACATGGTGCAGGAATATCTAGGGGCAAGGTCAGACTTGGACACCTTCCCCACCGAAAATCCTCTGGCTTACTGGGTCTTGAGGATGGATCACTGGCCAGAGCTTGCACAGTATGCAATTGAGCTACTGGCCTGTCCTGCATCCAGCGTTCTTTCGGAACGCACATTCAGTGCTGCTGGAGGATTTGTCACGGATCACAGGGTGCGCCTGTCCACCGACTCGGTTGATCGACTGACTTTCATCAAGATGAACCAGTCTTGGATCACCACCAGCTACCACACACCTGATGCTGATATAACAGACTAATTGATTTTAACATGTCACATCCCTTCAAGACTGATGCTGATGCTGAGTGCCTGTGCTGTTATGTTGACTGGCTATCCTCCTCCTCCGAGTCCTCAATGATACGATTGATGATGATAGCTTGTAAGATCATTTTTGTTTATGGGTGCCGCCACCAGTGCCTAACGCCCAATTTTTCAGCCCCTGTTTAACAGGGGCGTGTAATTACAATTTTTGAAGCAATACTTTGCAACAGGGCTCATTGCTGTGCTCCAAGTACAGTATCTGTGAGGAGTTGCAGTGTTGTGCCACCAGTGCCTAAGGCCCAATTTTTCAGCCCCTGTTTAACAGGGGCGTGTCATTACAATTTTTGAAGCAATACTTTGCAACAGGGCTCATTGGTGTGCTCCAAGTACAGTATCTGTGAGGAGTTGCAGTGTTGTGCCACCAGTGCCTAAGGCCCAATTTTTCAGCCCCTGTTTAACAGGGGCGTGTCATTACAATTTTTGAAGCAATACTTTGCAACAGGGCTCATTGCTGTGCTCCAAGTACAGTATCTGTGAGGGGTTGCAGTGTTGTGCCACCAGTGCCTAAGGCCCAATTTTTCAGCCCCTGTTCAACAGGGGCATGTAATTACAATTCTTGATCTAATAATTCACAGCAGGGCCCATTGCTGCACCCACCAAGAGTAACTGTCAGGGCTTACAGTGTTGTGGCACCAGCACCACCATCAAAGGCCCAATTTTTACTACCACTGTTCAACAATTATATGTAATTAAAATTCCTGATATAATAGTTGACAGCAGGGCGTTCCAGCACCAACCAAGAGTAACTGTGAGTGCTTACAGTGTTGTGCCAACACCAACAACTAAGGGGCCTATTTCTGCAGAGTATATACGGCAGGTCCCTACTTTCAAACATCCAACTTACAAACGACTCCTACTTGCAAACGCAAGAAGACAACAGGAAGTGAGAGGAAATCTACCACTAGGAAGGAAAATTCTCTCCTGTAAGAATAAATATGGGAGAAAGGTGTCTCCTCTGTACTGATGCTTTATCAGCAATCCTTGTTTCAAGAAAAACACCACATTTCAAAAACAGTTGTCATTGGGACGGAAAGTGAGGTGAAATGTTCTGAACAGGGGCACAGACAGCAAAACAAATGTTACAGGGGTGATAACCCTTACCTATGTTTTCCAAAAAGTTTAAAAATAGATTTTTGGTCTGGAGCTACACTTCAACAATGTACCTGTTCAAAATTACAAACAGACTCTACATAAGAACAAACCTACAGTCCCTGTCTTGTATGCACCGCCTGTATAGGGCTGTTCAGAGTATATAGGGCCTTTATTTTATGTGCGGGGTTCCCCTTAATATCCATACAAGACCCAAAGGGGCTGGTAATGGGCTGGGGTAGGGGGGGGGGTCATGGGGTAGCTATGCCATTTTTCTTAAAGAATTTCATCCATATTACCGGGACCAGACATTACATTAAAGCCGCAAGCAGTTTTAAATGGCTTTTTTTTCCTTTAGAAGTGTCATTTTGTGCAGGGACAGTTCTAAACACGGGAAACACGTGGCACTTCACAGGCATACTTTAGACACCCCCCAGGTACGATATTTAAAGGAATATTTGACTTTTTTTTTTTCACTTTATGCATCATTAAAATGACTGCTCCCGAAAAACGACCGTTTTTAAAACTTCTTTTTGCATTGATACATGTCCCCTGGTGCAGAACCCGGGTTCCCAAACCCTTTTTAGGACAATAACATGCATAATAGTTGTTATAATTAGCACTTTAGAATTCGAACGTTCGCATCCATTGTATTTAATAGGGTTCTAATGTTCGTTCGAACTTTCGGTCCGTTCGCGGGTTCTGGTGCGAACCGAACCCGGGGGTGTTCGGCTCATCACTAATACTGTGCAGGAGGCTTAGCAAAAATATCACTGACACTGTCCCTACCTATCCTTCTCTCTCCCTGCACACAAGGTTTAGCAAAATATCACTGACACTGTCCCTACCTATCCTTCTCTCTCCCTACACACAATATCACTGACACTGTCCCTACCTATCCTTCTCTCTCCCTACACACAATATCACTGACACTGTCCCTACCTATCCTTCTCTCTCCCTACACACAAGGTTTAGCAAAATATCACTGACACTGTCCCTACCTATACTTCTCTCTCCCTACACACAATATCACTGACACTGTCCCTACTATCCTTCTCTCTCCCTACACACAATATCACTGACACTGTCCCTACCTATCCTTCTCTCTCCCTACACACAATATCACTGACACTGTCCCTACCTATCCTTCTCTCTCCCTACACACAATTTCTCTAACACTGTCCCTGCCTATGTACGTCTTTCCCTGCACGCCAACACAATACACAAGGCCGCCACGCTGGGGACCTTTTATAGTGTGGGGCGTGTACTAAACCCCCCATAGCTATAATTGGCCACAGGCATCCTGCCTGTGGCCAATTATGGCTCTCCTCGCTGCCGGCGCTGTGATTGGCCAAGCATGCGGGGTCACAGTGCATGCTTGGCCAATCACAGCGCCGGGATTTTGGGTCGTTCGCGTCACTCGAATTTGGCGCGAACGACCCAAAACGTTCGATTTTCGTCGGAGAATGCGTACAAAGTCTTTTACAGGTGGTACTTCCTACTCCCCTAATTGTTACCGGGGTTGCGCCCTAGAAGGCACAATGGCCCATATTTGGTGGACATGTCCTAAGATTTGCAGACTGTGGATCAGGGTCTATTCCCTTCTACATAACATGCTCCATTCCAACCTTAAAAGGGAGGGACCCTTACGAAGCCCTTTTTTGTAAACCCATCCTTGAACTTCTCCGCCCGGAACGCCAATTAGCTCAGCACCTTTTCAACGCCACTAAGTTAACCATTGCGAGGGCATGGAAATCCCCTGTCCTCAGTTTTGAGGCAGTTAAAAACCGCATGAATGAGATAATGATTAATGAGAAGCTGACATCCCTCACCTCTGACACCCACGGCAAATTCCTCAAGGTTTGGCAACCATGGATAGCAACTAATCAACCATCCAGGTTCGATACTCAACTTTTCTCAATCTAGTGGTCTCTGGATGTGTCCCCACCTGCTGGACTCTTCCCCCCATTCTTTCCTCCCCCCTTTGTTTCTCCTCTTTCCTGTAGATCCCCTCCCTATCCCCATTTTCTTCCTTTTTCTGTGTACTTTTCTCTGACACTTCTGATTTCCTGGAGTCTAATTAGTGACGATGATTATAATGATACAGGACACCTGCAACGATGAGATCATACACAATAAATCAAAAATGATCTTTCTTTGTTCCACATGATCGTTCTGCAGTTAATTTTCTGAACCCTTATTGTACCTGTAAATATTGTACCATGTATATAGTATCCCGTCATTGGGATCCTACACTTCACCATATGTCTGATGTATCCATCACACTATTATACTTATATGTTGTGACTACTTTTTCATCAATAAAATATTTGTAAAAGAAAATGTATCCCAGTTTAAAAATTTTGGTCTAATAGTCAGGGGTGTTGCTTGGTCTGCAAAAGATCTGGGTCTAGAGCCCATAGCAGCGGTCACCAACCTTTTTGCAGGCTGGGGTATGCGGTTGGTAAGCAATTGAGCGGAGTGGGCAGATGACAGGTCTGTGTCCAGTCTGCATATGCAAAGCAGACACAGACACAGCCCAATCTACTCTATGGGCCCTCCGATCCAATCAGATAGAAGGGGGCAGATCCACTTCTGTTTTTTTTTAGCAGATCGGAATGGAGGTAGGCAGGTGTAAATGGACAAAAGTCTGTTTACATCTGCCGCTCCATAGAGGTGAATGGAGGGTCCGATTGGGTTGGACCGATCATGTGAAAGGGGCCTAATGCCTCGTACACATGACTGTTTTTTCCATCGGGATAAACTCAGATGGATTTTTCCGACGGAATTCCGTTCAAGCTGTCTTGCATACACACTGTCACACTAAATTCCGACCGTCAAGAACGTGGTGATGTACAACACTACGACGACCTGAGAAAAATGAAGTTCAATGCTTCCGAGCATGCGTCGACTTGATTCTGAGCATGCATAGTTTTTTCTCTGTTGGGGCATACACACGGTCGGAATATCCAATGAAAATATCCAATGAAAAAATTCTGTCTGACTTTTTTCCTCGGAAATTCTGACCGTGTGTACGCGGCATAAGGCTGCTTTTATACTGATGGTCTGTGGTCTATTGCGGCGCAGTGTACCTGTGGTTATCCTCCGGTTAGCTGCACTTTGCCATAGACATCTATTATATCCTGCAGGTGTGGTGCACTTTCTGAAAAGCCACTTGCTTCCTCTACCGCCGGCTTCATTTACAACACTGATGCTCTCAGCTGGCAGGTTGGCAACCTGCAATCTGGGCTTGCCAACCAGCCATCCCAGAGCAGGAGGTGGCGGGCCACATCAGAGGGCTCCGCGGGCCACATGTGGCCCCCGGGCCAATGGTTGGGCACCCCTGGGATACATGTTTTAAGCTAAAAGACATCCTTGAGTTGAGTCATGACATCCACACAAGGCCTGTCTACAGCTACAAATACGACCATTAATCTTTTGATCTGCTAGTGAAAATTACCACATTTCAAAGATATTCACTGTCAACCAAGGCTTGGCCACCATATTTTCGAGGCATTTCCCAAAAAGTTGTCCTGTTATTGGATACATCAATTGAAACATAATCAGGACTGCTAGAGAATCTATCATTAACCACTTAAGCCCCGGACCATTTTGTAGCTAAAGGACCAGAGGTGATTTCAGAATTTTGCACTGCGCTGCTTTAACTGTAAATTGTGCGGACATGCAATGTTGTACCCAAACGAAATTTGCGTCCTTTTCTTCCCACAAATAGAGCTTTCTTTTAATGGTATTTGATTGCCTCTGCGATTTTTATTTTTTGCGATATAAACGGAAATAGATTTTTTAAGAAAGAATTATATTTTCTACTTTTTGTTATAAGAAAAATCGAATAAACTCAATTTTAGTCATACATTTAGGCCAAAATGTATTCAGCCACATGTCTTTAGTAAAAAAAATGTCAATAAGCGTATATTTATTGGTTTGCACAAAAGTTATAACGTCTACAAACTAGGGTACATTTTCTGGAATTTACACAGCTTTTAATTTATGACTAGGAAAAGAAGGGGAGAGGTCCCAGTGCTCACTATGTATATACTGTACACTCACACTATGCCTGAAAAATAACAGACGCACAGTGTGACGTTTAGATGGCGGACTCACCAAGTCAGGTGCGGTCTCTGTGGCCTATAGATAGATATATAAAGAAAAACCCACCAGGGAGAAACCTAGAGAGTTGGACTCCCCCTGGATAAAGAAGCCACAGGTGGACCACGCCGCTTATGAAAACAGATAACTTTTAATGGTACAAAAAAAATTAATTAAATAATAATAGAAAAATCAATACACAAATTACTGATGCTCAAAAAAACCCACACCAGCACCCACAGACAATTAAAATTAATATGATGACGTCATCAATATTAAAACCACAAACTACTTAAATGCGGACGCATGCATGCATTAGAGCAGGGTAATCAACTGGAAAATTGGTCCAGGTAATGGCCCTGTGTATAATAGGGCCAGTCAATAGGGCTAGACCAGTTCCAAAGGAACATGAAAAATGCAGATATAGCTGTGCAATGAAAAGCTGAAACTGGGATAAAAAAAGTGACACTATGCAAAAAATATGGTTCTAATTGAGTATTTTGGTATGAAATAGCAATGATGAATGAAAATTGGATAGGTCACATTATATCAATCTATTCACTGGTTGAAGCAAGCAAAAAGCAGAAAAAGCAAAAATAGAAAACGCAGGTCAATGCAGGGCAGCAAATTTGCAGCAGACAGCAAAAAACCACTGAGTGTGGATAAGACAGGCAGTTGTGATCATCAAGTGGCTAGATGAAACAGCAGCATGAACAGCGGCCTGAATAAAGTGACATTGCTTGGACCGAAGGTCCCCTCACCCAGCCTGGGAGCAGCAGACACTCCTCCTGTGTTGCAGAGTTTGTCTTCTCTGTATCAATAGGAGGCATTCACAGCAGATAATACGGCCGTAATTGGCATGTTCACCCCGTGCGGGGGTCAAAGGTGCTGATTCTCCTAGATAAGAGGAATATTAGTGCCTTGTATAAGTCTTCCAGGCGTCAGTCATCCAGGATCAGGCAGAGAGCTAAAAGTCCCGCTCCCACAATCACTCAAGCCGCATATAGAGAGCCTGCTACACAGCGTGATGCTTCAACTCAGCTCAGCTCAGTCCAGTCTCAGTGCAGAGCGCATGCGTCCATACAGCGTAGCTGTGTGTAACGGAGGAACGTTACTACAACATGTAATCCGACATGTTTCAGCCCATAGGAGGGGCTTTCATCAATTACCTGGACCAATTTTCCAGTTGATTACCCTGCTCTAATGCATGCATGCGTCCGCATTTAATATTGATGACGTCATCATATTAATTTTAATTGTCTGTGGGTGCTGGTGTGGGTTTTTTTGAGCATCAGTAATTTGTGTATTGATTTTTCTATTATTATTTAATAATTTTTTTTTGTACCATTAAAAGTTATCTGTTTTCATAAGCGGCGTGGTCCACCTGTGGCTTCTTTATCCAGGGGGAGTCCAACTCTCTAGGTTTCTCCCTGGTGGGTTTTTCTTTAATTTATGACTGCCGATCTCATTTCTTGAGGTGCTAAAATGGCAGGGCAGTACAAAACCCCCCCCCCAAATGACCCCATTTTGGAAAGTAGACACCCCAAGGAAATTGCTGAGAGGCATGTTGAGCCCATTGAATATTTTTTTTTTTGTCCCAAGTGATTGAATAATGACAAAAAAAATTACAAAAAGTTGTCACTAAATGATATATTGCTCACACATGCCATGGTTATATGTGGAATTGCACCCCAAAATACATTCTGCTGCTTCTCCTGAGTACGGAGATACCACATGTGTGGGACTTTTTAGGAGCCTAGCCACGTACAGGACCCCAAAAACCAAGCACCGCCTTCAGGATTTCTAAGGGCGCAAATTTTTGATTTCACTCCTCACTACCTATCACAATTTCGAAGGCCATAAAATGCCAAAATAGCACAAAACCCCCCCAAATGACCGCATTTTGGAAAGTAGACACCCCAAGGAAATTGCTGAGAGGCATGGTGAGTATTTTACAGCTCTCATTTGTTTTTGAAAATGAAGAAAGAAAATATATATATATTTTTTTTTTTCAATTTTCAAAACTTTGTGACAAAAAGCGAGATCTGCAAAATACTCACAATACCTCTCAGCAAATAGCTTGGGGTGTCTACTTTCCAAAATGGGGTCATTTGGGGGGGTTTGTGCCATCTGGGCATTCCATGGCATCCGAAACTGTGATAGGTAGTGAGGAGTGAAATCAAAAATTTACACCCTTAGAAATCCTGAAGGCGGTGATTGGTTTTTGGGGTCCCGTACGCGGCTAGGCTCCCAAAAAGTCTCACACATGTGGTATCCCCGTACTCAGAAGAAGCAACAGAATGTATTTTGGGGTGTAATTCCACATATAACCATGGCATGTTTGAGCAATATATCATTTAGTGACAACTTTGTGCAAAAAAATAAATAAATAAAAAATAAATTGTCTTTTTTCCGCAACTTGTGTCAACATATAAAATATTCCATGGACTCGACATGCCTCTCAGTATATAGCTTGGGGTGTCTGCTTTCCAAAATGGGGTCATTTGGGGGGGTTTTGAACTGTCCTGGCATTTTATACACAACATTAGGAAGCTTACATCCACTCTTCTAACCACTTGAAGACAAAGCCCTTTCTGACACTTTTTGTTTACATGAAAACATATTTTTTTTTGCAAGAAAATTATGTTGAACCCCCAAACATTATATATTTTTTTAAAGCAAAGGCCCTACAGATTAAAATGGTGGGTGCTACATTTTTTTTTCCACACAGTATTTGCGCAGAGATTTTTCAAACGCATTTTTTTGGGAAAAAATACACTTTTTTTAATTTTAATGCACTAAAACACACTATATTGTCCAAATGTTTGATGAAATAAAAAAGATGATCTTAGGCCGAGTACATAGATACCAAACACGACATGCTTTAAAATTTTGCACAAACGCGCATTGGCGACAAACTACATACATTTTTAAAAGCCTTTAAAAGCCTTTACAGGTTACCACGTTAGATTTACAGAGGAGGTCTACTGCTAAAATTACTGCCCTCGATCTGATCTTTGTGGTGATACCTCACATGCATGGTGCAATTGCTGTTTACATATGACACCAGACCGACGCTTGCGTTCGCCATTGCGCAAGAACAGGGCAGGACAGGGGTGCTTTTTTTTATTATTATTATTATTATATTATTAATTTTGCTTTTTTATTTTATTTTTAAACTGTTCCTTCCATATATATATATTTTTTAAATAATTTTTATTGTTATCTCAGGGAATGTAAATATCCCCTATGATAGCAATAGGTAGTGTCCGGTACTCTTTTTTTTTTTTTTTAAACTGGGGTCTATTAGACCCTAGATCTTTCCTCTGCCCTCAAAGCATCTGACCACACCAAGATCGGTGTGATAAAATGCTTTCCCAATTTCCCAATGGCGCTTTTTATATCCGGGGGGGGGGGGCATAAAAGCAGTCCAGAGGCTAATTAGCCACTAAGATTGCTTTTACATAAAAGCCGGCCGCTGGCTGAAAAGAATGATACCAAGATGATACCTAAACCCGCAGGCATCAATCTGGTATGACCATTCAAAGTCCAGCAACATGCTGGTCCTTGATGGACATGTATTGTAATCTTTTTTTTCATGCAGCCTGTTGGCTGAACGAAAAAAGAAATTGATCGGTGGGTATGCCCACCATTAGAATACCGCCCTTCATCCACCCACTTCTAATGATGGGCATACATCCTCCCGCAAAAGTTAGGCCGCACACACATGGTCGGACTTTTCCACGGGCAAGCCTCTGTCGGAATTTCGACCGTATGTATGCGGCATTAGGAGCAAAATCGCTCCTCCACCCCCGCTGCCCCCCCTGCTTCGGCATATATGCTCTTTTTTTAACTGTGGTGGTGAAATCACCTCCTACAGCACTGGAGTCGCAGGGATCAGGCCTGTCTCTGCGAACGCTGCAGTTATGTGTGTTGTGTTTTGTAAGTGACAGTGATCGATCGATACTGCACTTGGGTGGCCTGGGCTGGACAGAGGGGCAAAACGCAGGTGCTAGCAGGTATCTGGGCTGATCCCGCTAACACTGCGTTTTTGGGAACCCTAAACTGCTGGGGACGCTAGTATAGATCTGATCAGATCAGATATTGATCTGTTCAGATACTATACCACTAAGGGAGGTGTATGCTTCACGCGTGGGTGTTAGCGTTACTGGCACTAACCCGACGTTGCCTGGGGTGTGACACAGACCCTCTCTGACGCTAAAACCTAATTGATATCACCCGCCGGGCGATCAGGGGGTTAAACCTTTATTGGGTTATATACGGCGGGTGCCCTGACACTATAAAAAGCAAACTAACCAGCGTCACCCGTAACACTTATATGGTGATCACTGGTGAAAGGGTTAACTAGGGTCAATCAGGAGGTTAATCCTTTATTAGATAATATATGGGGGTACCTGACGCTATAAAAACCTGCGGCGAACCTAAAAAAAATAACTGGCTACCTATCGGATTCACCGACACTAAGACAGCGATCAGAAAAACGATCACTTAGTGACAGCGGTGCTAGGGGGTGAAAGGGTTACCTGGGGGGGCGATCAAGGGGTTAAACCTTTATTAGGTAATATATGGGGGTACCCGACGCTATAAAAACCTGCGGCAAACCTAGAAAAAATAACTGGCTACCTATCGGCATCACCGACACTAAGACAGCAATCAGAAAAACGATCGCTTAGTGACACGGGTGAAAGGGTTACCTGGGGGCGATCAAGGGGTTAAACCTTTATTAGGTAATATATGGGGGTACCCGACGCTATAAAAACCTGCGGCGAACCTAAAAATAATAACTGGCTACCTATCGGCATCACCGACACTAAGACAGCGATCAGAAAAACTATCGCTTAGTGACACTGGCAAAAGGGGGTGAAAGGGTTACCTGGGGGGCGATCAAGGGGTTAAACCTTTATTAGGTAATATATGGGGGTACCCGACGCTATAAAAACCTGCGGCGAACCTAAAAAAAATAACTGGCTACCGATCAGCATCACCGACACTAAAACAGCGATCAGAAAAACGATCGCTTAGTGACGGCGGTGCTAGGGGGTGAAAGGGTTACCTGGGGGGCAATCAAGGGGTTAAACCTTTATTAGGGGGGGTTAGAGGGCTACACTGGGACTAAACCTGACACTTTTACAGTCACAAATGTCACTGATTGCAGTGATCACTAAATACACTAAAGACACTGTGGCTGGGGGGTGTCTGGGGGGGCGATTTATGTACCTATGTGTCCTAGTGTCAGTGTAGTGTTTGTGCACTAACCTGACATCTTCTCTCATGCGGCACTCGGTATATGTGAGCGCCGCATGAGGGATGACATCACTTCCTCCTGCCTGTGTAAACATTACACAGGCAGAGGAAGCATTTGATTCGCCGGGAGCGATCGTGAGGGGGTGGCCAGAATCGAATGGCGGCCCCCTCATCACGGATCGCTCCCGAAGCGATCCCGGCCACCCACTGTACCGGAGGGGGTCCGATTGGACCCCCCACCCATACGAAGGCAGTCACGTACCGGCACGTGATTGTGCCTGTCCGTGCCATTCTGCCCACGTATAATTACAGTGGGCGGTCGTTAAGTGGTTAATCATACTACACTATTATGCAGGTCTTGTACTTAGCACAATGGCTTAGTGGTCTGCTCAGATGTCACCACAGCTCTCATGGTACAAGTTCAAATACCAGCCAACCAACCATCCAACAGCTATGTTTATTTTTTGCACAAGCAAATTAAAATAAACAAACAAAGAAATGTAAACTGCCCGTTAGCTAGTGTGTGATGTTTGGAATTCCACACCATAATATTATTGAATAAAAGTGCATTGGCTAATTGGCATTCACCTATTTTCAGCATATGCTGCTTTGGCTAATAGGCATTTGCCTTTTTTTCACCAAGTCAATCTTTTAGTATCTCTATGGGATTTGAACCGATGAGTGCTTCAAAGCCTGAGTTTTTCAAGGTAGAAGTGCTGACCACTAGCCTATTGAGCGTAGCACAAACATCTACTAGTGTGTGATGTTTCTTCTCCCTGAGCCGTCTCTCCTGCCGCTGCCGTCTTCTCCCGCTGCTGTGTTCTTCCGCACAGTCGGTTACCCGCTAATAAAAAAAAAAGCTGCTCTTCTGTGGCCATCCGATAACGTCACCCAAAGAGCCCGCTCCATGGCTATGTAAGAGACTCCACACAGCGGGTGACAACACAGAGGAGGAAGACCGCCACAGAAGAAGAGCGGCTTTTTTTTTATTAGCAGGTAACCGACTGCGCGGAAGAACACAGCAACGCGAGGAATATGCTGCTGAGTAAAATGCACACATTCGGGAGGTGCTGCCGTCAGTAGGATTTGAATGCATGGCTTAAACCTTTGAGGGCAGCAGGGAATACCACTATGCTACAGAGCTGAGCACATACCTACAGAGAAAATACAATTACTAATGTTTAATTCTATACAATAATGTTTTGCATTTCAGGCATTAAAGAGGAAGCAAACCCATTTTTTATTTTTTTTAAAAAACCCTGCAAAAGAAAGGCATAATGAGCTAGTATGTATAGCATACTAGCACATTATGAACGACTTACCTGATATCAAAGCCCCCAAACTGCTTGTCGTTCCCCTCCGCCGCCATCTTGCCTCGATGTCCCGTCACTGCCTTCAGTGTATCGCCGCTCCGGCGATGTGATTGGCCGGAGCGGCGATGATGTCACACGCATGCGCGCTGGGGCCGGCGAGATCCCATTCAGAAAACCGGCAATGATGTCGGCCCGCTAGTGCGCATGCGTGTGACGTCATCGGTGCTGTTTTAAAAGCAAATATCTCCTTAACCGTGTAGGTTAAGGAGATATTTCTTGCACCTACAGGTAAGCCTTAATATAGGCTTACCTGTAGGTGCAAGTTGTCTAAGTGGGTTTACAACCACTTTAATATTATAGTAACAACCATGCTCATGCTGATGTGGCATTGGCTAATAGGCATTCGCCTCTTTTCAGCATTTGCTGCTGAGTGTTTGATGGTGGGACTACTTTATATTCTAGGTATAATAGTACTCAGCACAGTGACTTAGGCCCCTTTCACATTTGTGCGACCTGAAAGTTGTGTGATTTTGATGCGACTTTAAGCAATGCCTGTGTAATCTTGAGGTCTATGGACGCAGGAGTCGCAGGGAAAGGCGCGCAAATTTCCGTCTGCATTTTTTCTGCGATCCCAGGGAATGCCTGTGTAAACTTAAGGTCTATGAACCTCAACTCGTATCAAAGTCAGACCAAAGTAGTACAGGGACTACTTTGAAGTCGGTGTGACTTGAAGTTGCACAGATATAAATGGTACACATTAAAAATCATGGGGTATGACTTGTCATGCAACTCTGATGACCAAAGTCGCAGGAAAAGTCGCTCAAGTGTGAAAGGGGCCTCAGCCCGACTTTGTGAGCGATTTCAGAGACATCAGTGCACTTTCCTGCACAGATGTCTAGTGAAATCACATAGGTCTCAACTGTCCCTAATTTGGAACAAAGTCCCTCCGTCCCTCTTTCCTCCTCATTTGTCCCTCATTTTGTTCGGATCTGTATAGTTTTATATAAAATGCAAATTTTATCTTTCAAAAAGGGTTTCCTAGCGCTAAACCTTTCATCTAATTTCTAAATTGCTTTGTTTGTAAATTCCCAAAGCCAATCTAAAGGGATATTATTGTTTTAAAAAAAAAGCACTTGGGGGTTTAACTAATATTTTTTTTTTTTTTTTTTTTTTTTTAATAATTCTCCTTTAAGAAGGTGTTTTAGGAGGTGTGTCCTATGCCTACATACTTTTGCTAATAGTTGTCCCTTATACCCATCTCAAAAAGTTGGGAGGTAAGAAATCGCCTCCTGAAGTCGCCCAAAGTAGTGTAGGAACTACTTCTGGGAATCTGTGTGGCATCGCACCAATTTGGACAGTTCTATTGCCGTCAATAGGCGCCGATTTGGCCTGTAATTTGACATGTCAATTCAGAGCTATGTAAACATGGGTGAAGTTGCATAGATATGAATGGAACTCATGGGGGGGGGGGATACTTTTAATGCGTCTCTGAGGTCCAAAGCTGCATGAAAAGTCACATAAGTGTGAAAGTAACCTAATGAGATTAAATGATAACACCTTTGAATAAAGCCCCATTTGCACTTGTGCGACCTTAAAATTGCACAGCTTTGCCATGACTTGAAGCAATGTCTGTGTTATCTTGTGGTGTATGGACCTCAAATCGCATCAAAGTCAAACCAAGGTAGTGCAGGAATGAATTTTCCCCACTTTCAGGATGCACAAGTGACAATAGGGCCAAATTCAAAGATATCCTTGAATCTCTTTCACACTGCTGCGACCTTAAAGTCACACTAATTTTCTTCCACTTTGTCACTGCAACTTGGCCCCAACTTCTGGGAATACCTGTGTAATATTGCGCCCTATGTACTTCAAGTCACATGAGGCTCTGTTTCCACTATTGCAACCCTAAATTTGCATGATTTTGCCGTGATTTTGATGCGACTTATAGCAATGCCTGTATATTCTTGAGGTCTATGGACCTCAAGTTGTATCAAATTGGGACCAAAGTAGTGCAGGGACTACTTTGAAGTCGCTGCGACTTGATGTCGCACAGATATGAACCATACTAATTGGAAATCATAGGGTATGACATGTCATGCGACTTTGCAGTCCCAAGTTGCATGACAAATCATACTAGTGGAAACCGAGTCTGAAAGTCACACCAAAGTAGTACAAGGACTACTTTGAAGTTGGTGTGACTTAATGTAGCACAGATATGAATGGTTATCATTGAGAATGTCGCCCAACTGTGAATCAAGTCATATATATTTTAATAGAAAGGAGCTCTCATTTATACTTGCATAGTCCTTACTGATTTACATCAGCAGAACAAATGCAGGAAGTAGTGATGTGTGCACATGGGCCAGAAGCAAATGTGTAGTGATAACAAACAAATCAATGAAGCCCACCCACACCAAATCCACCCCCACCTTTAATAAGCACAAGTACATATCCTACACTTACCGGGCAAATCAGCAGCACCTCCTCTATGCTAAAGAGGGAGCTCGCCATGTCCACCTAGATGGAGATCCTGACCAGCACAGGAACTTCCGGGTGATTACAATGACTCATTTCCGGGTCAGGAGGTGAAACCACACTCTGTTGATTGCAGCTGCGAATATTTGATCTCAATCACGATTAGAATTTATTAATTTTGATTATTTGCAGATATGCAAATCTGTATTTCTACATATAATGATATTTGAAGGTAAACTTAAGGGAGTTTGATAAGAAATGGTGTCTCTGGCATAGCAGCAGGTGAATTACAAAGGCAAAAGGCCGGGTTTGAGCTCTGCTTCACACTGACAGCGGGAGGAAATCGTTCAGCTGAACTCATACGATTTCATTCCCGCATGTCAGTCCTGACTGCAGGGGGGGGGGGGGGGAGGGGAGACATCAGAGACATCTGTGCAGGTTTCTGCACTTATATCAATACAAATCACACCAATTAGAACAGCGCAATTGCCACCGATCTGACATGTCAAATCGCACCAATGTGAACCAGAGCTGACGCACACAACACTGCCTATCCTCCAGCTGAATTCATTACCTGCAATTCTCCACAGCTGTTATATATAAGATTCCACCTTTATCATTTACTTGCAGGGGTGCTGAAGCCTAGGTTTACATTGGGGCGATTTGTCATGCAATTTCAGAAATCAAATCACATGACTATTGGTGGCAATGGCACTGTTCCAATCGATGCAACCCCAATTTTGTGGCGCCACACCGATTTGCGAAAGTAGTTCCTGCACTACTTTTGCCGATATCAGGTGCGACTTCAATAGACATTTGTGTATGAAGCCACACAGATGTCTATCAAGTAGTACCTAAAATCGCGCTAACTTAAGTGAAGTAGCGCAATTTCAAAGTAGCATCAATATGAACAAAGGCAAAGAGATTCATTTTTTGGTGCACAAATCCATCTAGAAATAAAATATTAAGGATCTTGCACTTTGCCAAAACCACCACCACCACAAAAAAATAATAATAAAAAAAAAATATGCTTACTTTCTCATCTGCAAACATTGTTGATTATTGAATGTATTCTTTGGGACATCGTCTTGTCATTTGAATAATACAAATATTGAAAATAAAATAAAAAAAGCACACCAAAGCTCAATAATGTACTTTTATTTTGCCAGCAGAAACAAAATTAGGTACATTCATTTACTAGCTTCAAAAAAATTTGTACAGGATACATGGTGCTACATTTAGTAATTGGATTTTAAGGGCCCTGCTCATAGGAGCTTACAATCTAAAATTTGTCAAAACCTTAGAGTGCACACAGGTTTACTTTTAGTGTATAACAGGAAACATCACATTTTTATCTGCAAGATTATAGAAAGTGTGAGGGGGTTGGCTCGGCAGCGGGTGTGTGTGACCCCCGAGATGGGCTCCCCACACAAAAACAGGCCCAGCAAACGGAGGTTGTGGTTTTCAAAATCAAAAAGGTGCGGTTTATTTTCTATTTACAGTGACAAAACACAGCAAAGAAAAAAGAAACATAAACAAAATAAATCCTGGTCAACTTGACCTCTGACTAAACATACAGGTTTCCTAACTAACAACTGGGATCAGCCTAGTGCTGTCCTAGTCCCTAAGTCCCTGGTTTTAAATGTCCAAGCAAATGGCCACACAGGCTTTGTCTCACCGCACAGGGGTTCACTCTCCCTAGACAGTCCACACAGGTCTGGGTCCAGGCATGAGCTAACATCTAATGAAGCTGGGAGTTCTTATAGAGGCCTAAATGAGCTGACAAGCTTCAGCTGGTCTCATCAACTCCCTGTCTGCACGACGCCCCACACTCTCCCTAGAGGTATGAGTCATCCATGAGCCCACTAGCCCCAGCTGGGCTTATACAACTCTCCACCTAGTTGTATAAGTCGGCGTAAAGCCTGAATCTGGGCGAAATATATCTACCCCCCTGGATGCAACCAGGTGACTTTACCTTCCTGCTGTCACAAAAGATACTCAAGTCATTATTCTTACAAAGCATTCCAACATAATATTAAAAGACACATGTTCAAAACACCCACCCCCACCACACAATCCACATATACGTACATTGGTGACCATGTTCTGCTGGAATCTGCATTTCTGTGTACATGATTAAGCAATGAGATCCAAGAGTAGAAGGTCAGCAGATGCTTCCAAATGATTTTGCACGGTCAGACAGGAACAATACACACACACAATTTTTGATTGAAAAAATGCACAAGAATTTCAGCAAATATCACTAGTTGGGGGTTTGTCAATCTGCACAATATCATTCCTTCCCCCCCCCCCCCCCCAGAAATCACAGCAAAAAACCTGGCCTTCTCAGACCAAACGATCCCCCATACTGCAGGCCTTTATATAAGAGAAATATACAAAAAGGTGTAGCGCTGGATAAGCAAAACTGTATCAAAAAAGTATCAAAAACATGAGTGAATACTACTAATAAGCAATTTAACCACTTCCATACTGGGCACTTATACACCTTCCTGCCCAGACCAATTTTCAGCTTTCTGCGCTGTTGCACTTTGAATGACAATTGCGCGGTCATGCTACACTGTACCCAAACAAAATTTTTATCATTTTGTTCCCACAAATAGAGCTTTCTTATGGTGGTATTTGATCACCTCTGCGATTTTTATTTTCTGCTATTTATTTTCAGTTACAAAACTTTGTAAATAAGTACGTTTTCTCCTTCACTGATGGGCACTGATGGGGCTGCACTGACGGGCATGGATAAGGCGGCACTGATGGGCACCAATGAGGTGGCACGAATGGGCAACGATAGGTGGCACGGATGGGCAACGATAGGCGGCACGGATGGGCACAGATAGGCGGCACGGATGGGCACAGATAGGCGGCACGGATGGGCACGGATAGGCAGCATGGATGGGCACTGATAGGTGGCTCGGATGGGCACTGATAGGTGGCATGGATGGGCACTGATAGGTGGCACTGTACTGTACTAATTGATGCCAATCAGTGCCAAACAATAATGCCTGCCAATCAGTGGTGCCCATTGTGGGCACTGATTGGCATCCATTGTGGGCACTGATTGGCATCCATTACTTGTATATAATTAGCATCCCTGGTGGTCTAGTGTGCAATACCTATAGGTGGGCTTCCCTGGTGGTCTAGTGGCATCCCTGGTGGTCCACTGTGGGCATCCTCGGGGGGGCTGCGCTGATAATGGATCAGCACAAACCCCCCCTGTCAGAGGAGCAGCCGATCGGCTCTCCTCTACTCGCGTCTAACAGACGCGAGTGAGGAAAAGCCGATGACCGGCTTTTCCTGTTTACATCGTGATCAGCCGTGATTGGACACGGCTGATCACGTGGTAAAGAGTCTCCGTCGGAGACTCTTTACCTAGATCGGTGTTGCGGGGTGTCACGCGAACGGTCGTTTTTGATTGATAGAACACGGAGCTTTTGTATTCCTTGCAAGGAGTTTTTTATCAGTATTTTAATATCTCAGGACTTGGTCCTTTGAGGTTCTGTATCGCACATCTTTGTGTAAATAAAACTTTTTTATGGATGAACGCTACACTATGGGAAGTTTTTCTTTCTCTTTTGGATTTTATCCCATTTACTGAGGAACATCCACTCTAATCTGCCAAGAGTGTGTCTACTTCCGGTTCCGACCAGGTGTTCAATCAACGTCTCTGGAGACTCTCCCACCGTGGATGAAGCGTTCCTGCTGAATCATTCTGCTTTCCACTGAGTAAACATCACTCTACTGAGCCTGTTTTGACCCCCCTGAGAAGGGCGGTCACAGGCTGTCTGGTAAGCTTTCATTCTTCACCTTGGTGGCGGGATCTTTTACTAAATGTTGGAGCACTATCCCCATGATTTTCACCGGATACCTGCACTCTGTAGAACTCTTTATCATCTTTGAATAGAGGAGAGGATTTTCTATATATATTTTTATATATATTTTTTTTTTCACAGACACATATGAACTTTAAATTGTTTATTAGTAGTATTCACTCATGTTTTTGATACTTTTTCTTGCTTATCAATTCACTGTATAGCCATACACAGTTTTGCTTATCCAGCGCTACACCTTTTTGTATATTTATTTTTGTTGTACCTTATATCAAGGTTTTTTTTGGTGTTTAGCAGCAGGTTTTCCTTTTGGGATTCATTCATTTATTGCACTTCAATAATTTGCACCTAGCGCAAATTTTTCTTTTTATAACCACTTTATATAAGAGAGGTTGTATTGTTAGCAAACTGACACACGCCCAATAGAAGTACACGCCCACTAGAAGTACACGCCCATCAGTATCTTTCAATCTGTCTCTTCATGTATGTCTAAAGTGATTGCACCTGATGGGCAGGAACACATAATACTATTTGCAACTGTGTTAGCCCTTGGCTATGTGCATCAAATCTCCAACTACAGGCCAAAGATCCAAGTCCATTTGCATGCACATAAACAAAGCAACAGTTTTCTAAGCATATGTACCTGTGCAGTGTAAACCCTACAATTTTGACTGTCCAAGTCCCTGGGCATGATTAGTGCTAACAAACATTAACATCAGTCCCTGGCTCCAATGAGCTTCCAATCTAAAGTCCAAAATAAACTTTTTTACATTAGAGACTATTTTGACAGGAGACAAATAAAATACCAGCATGTCTTTGGATTGTGGTGAGAAACCAACTCAGGGAAAACATATAAACTTCAACATAAGCATTAGCATGTTGGGGAATTGAACCAGCAACCCCAGTGCTGCTAGACGGAATTGCTACCCACTTAGCCACCAGGCAGCCTCACACATGTTCTCTGCATCTCTGTGGTGTGAACCAGCCCTAAGTCCATAGCCAAGTTCCATGTCTCCAAGCAATATACAATATATTGGCCTAAGTATTGGGACGCCTGCCTTTAAACACACGTGAACTGTAATGGCATCCCAGTCTTAGTCTGTAGGGTTCAATATTGAGTTGTCCCGCCCTTTGCAGCTATAACAGCTTCAACTCTTCTGGGAAGGCTGTCCACAAGGTTTAGGACTGTGTCTATGGGAATGTTTGACCATTCTTCCAGAAGCGCATTTGTGAGGTCAGGCACTGATGTTGGATGAGAAGGCCTGGCATGCAGTCTCCGCTCTAATTCATCCCCAAGGTGTTCTGTTGTGTTGAGGTCAGGACTCTGTCCAGGCCAGTCAAGTTCCTCCACCCCGAACTCACTCATCCATGTCTTTATGGACCTTGCTTTGTGCACTGGTCCAATTCATTTGGAGGAGGGGGATTATGGTGTGGGGTTGTTTTTCAGGGGTTGGGCTTGGCCCCTTAGTTCCAGTGAAGGGAACTCTTAAGGCATCAGCATACCAAGAAATGTTGGACAATTTCATGCTCCCAACTTTGTGGGAACAGTTTGGGGATGGCCCCTTCCTGTTTCAACATGACTGCACACCAGTGCACAAAGCAAGGTCCATAAAGACATGGATGAGCGAGTTTGGGGTGGAGAAACTTGACTGGCCTGCACAGAGTCCTGACCTGAACCCGATAGAACACCCTTTGGCTGAATTAGAGCATAGACTGTGAGTCAGGCCTTCTCATCCAACATCAGTGCCTGGCCTCACAAATGCACTTCTGGAAGAATGATCAAACATCTCCATAGACACACTAAACCTTGTGGACAGCCTTCCCAGAAGCTGTTCTAGCTGCAAAGGGTGGGCCAAATCAAATTTTAACCCTACGGACTAAGACTGGGCTGCCATTAAAGTTCATGCAAATCGGGACCCTTCGGGGTAAGACTGCGCTATATTAAGATACCTCTCAACTCAACTCAACTCATGTGTGTGTAAAGGCAGGCGTCCCAATACTTTTGGCTAAATTTTGTATCGGGCAAGATTTACAATGGTGGTGGAACCCTCCTACACATAAATACGACAATTAGACATATTCTTAAGACCTGGGAGATGAGACAGCTTCTCTACATGAAGCAGCATGTTTGGGATTTGAACCCAGACACTAAGGGATGCTAAGCAGAAGTTCTAACCTCTAAGCCACAGAGCTGCCACACGTGGAAACCTCCTACACATAAATACACATAAATACTGCATTTCTTTGGACATACAGGTGATGGAATTACATTACTCAAGAGTTATTCTTCTTGATTTATTGTGAAATTTGGTGTTTTTTTGGGGGTGAGTTTAGAATAGTGATATTACCCTCAAATTTTGGGGAATTACATTTTGATTTCTGATGTTGGAACACATATCAAATTGGTGGGGCTCAAATTATGATTATTTAGAAATAATAAAAAGCACAAAAAAAATGTGACTGGTTTTAAATTTGCACAGCAATGGTATTGTTTGTGCTTTGTAAAGACGCCTGTGTGAGTTTGGGTAAAGATTGTTGTGAGATGGAGAGTAACAAGTGAAAGTGACAGAGAAAAATATATTTTATCAAAACATTTCACATTCCACATTCTTAAAAACAATATTTTAATTAGAAGCAACATTGTTGCAAAGGAAAATTTATTTCAGAGAAAGATACATTTCATCTCAACATTAAAAAGAATTTATTTGTGAAAGTTACAATTGTATCATTAGAATCAATGGCTAAAACTTGCATTGGACTAAAATAGCTCAGATTTTTACTTCCAAACAATGCTCTTTAATTAGCTCTCTTTTCGGTATTTACTATAACTCTTGTGAAAAAAGACACTTGAGTTAAAATTTGAGTTATTTCAGGTCTGAGCATGCTCAGTTGTGTTGCCAAATTTGTGCAAAAAACAAGGAATTTTTCACTTCTCAGACTTTTAAAGATATTTCAGTGTAAAGTATTTATACCCCTTGAAATTTTCCACATTTCGTCATGTTACAACTAAAAATGTAAATGTATTTTATTGGGATTTTATGCGATAGACCAACACAAAGTGGCACATAATTGTGAAGTGGAAGGAAAATTATAAATCGTTTTCAATTTTTTTTTACAAATAAATATCTGAAAAGTGTGGTGTGCATTTGCATTCAGCCCCCTTTACTCTGATACCCCTAACTAAAATCTAGTGTAACCAATTGCCTTCAGAAGTCACCTAATTAGTAAATAGTGTCCACATGTGTCTAATTTAATCTCAGTATAAATACAGCTGTTCTGTAAAGGCCTCAGAGGTTTGTTAGAGAACCTTGGTGAACAAACAGCATCATGAAGGCCAAGGAACACACCAGACAGGTCACCAGACAGGTCAGGGATAAAGTTGTGGAGAAGTTTAAAGCAGGGTTAGGTTATAAAAAAATATCCCAAGCTTCTAACATCTCACGGAGCACTGTTCAATCCATCATCCGAAAATGGAAAGAGTTTGGCACAACTGCAACCCTACCAAGACATGTCCATCCACCTAAACTGACAGGATGGGCAAGGAGAGCATTATTTAGAGAAGCAGCCAAGAGGCCCATGATCATTCTGGAGGAGTTGCAGAGATCCACAGCTCAGGCGGTAGAATCTGTCCACAGGACAACTATTAGTCGTGCTCTCCACAAATCTGGCCTTTATGGAAGAGTTGCAATAAGAAAGCCATTGTTTGAAAGAAAGCCATGTGAAAGCCGTTTGCAGAGTGCGAGAAGCCATGTGGAAGAAGGTGCTCTGGTCAGATGAGACCAAAATTGAACTTTTTTGGCCTAAAAGCAAAACACTATGTGTGGTGGAAAACTAACGTCACCCTGAAGACACCATCCTCACCGTGAAACATGGTGGTGGCAGCATCATGTTGTGGGGATGGTATCCTTCAGCAGGGACAGGGAAGCTGGTCAGAGTTGATGGGAAGATGGATGGAGCCAAATACAGGGCAATCTTAGAAGAAAACTTTTTAGAGTATGCAAAAAACTTGAGACTAGGGCAGAGGTTCACCTTCCAGCAGGACAACGACCCTAAACATACAGCCAGAGCTACAATGGAATGTTTTAGATCAAAGCATATTCATGTGTTAGATAGTGATGTCGCGAACATAAAATTTTCCGTTCGCGAACGGCGAACGCGAACTGCCGCAAATGTTCGCGAACGGGCGAACCCGGCGAACCGCCATAGACTTCAATAGGCAGGCGAATTTTAAAACCCACAGGGACTCTTTCTGGCCACAATAGTGATGGAAAAGTTGTTTCAAGGGGACTAACACCTGGACTATGGCATGCCGGAGGGGGATCCATGGCAAAACTCCCATGGAAAATTACGTAGTTGACGCAGAGTCGGGTTTTAATCCATAAAGGGCATAAATCACCTAACATTCCTAATGTGTTTGGAATAACGTGCTTTAAAACATCAGGTATGATGTTGTATCGATCAGGTAGTGTAAGGGTTACGCCCGCTTCACAGTGACAGACCAAACTCGGACAGACCAAACTCCCCGTTTAACGCACCGCAAACAACTGCAAACAGTCCATTTGCACAACCGCAAGGCTTTAATGATCACCTTAGATGATCACAAAGAAAATTTATGTTTTTTCTATGCAAAATTATCAAGCCGATCGCTTTTGGTCTGTTCACAATGAAGCAACGACCTTACCATCTGGGGTGTGCCAACAACGCCATTGCCAACACACTCATAGAGGTGGTCGCTTCATTGTGATACGCAAGCCCCTTCACCACAACAAGGTAATGATCACGAAGGGGAATTGACACAGGTATGTGTTTTTTTGTTTGTTTTTTTGCAGCCACAGTGCAGCACCAGAGGCCAGAAAAATTAGGCATGTACACATGCCTGTAAAATTAGGTATTGTTGCAGCCGCTGCTGTAGCAGCGGCCAGAAAAAATTATGTTTTTCAGGCAGAAAGTGCCCTAAAACATTGCGGCTTGTGGACCATTTTTAGCCCAAGGCAGCTCATCTCATCAGGCCTTTTTTAGTCAAATGTATCGCCCACTGTCAGTCCCTTCGGGATCCATGCCTCATTCATCTTAATAAAGGTGAGGTAATCTAGACTTTTTTGACCTAGGCGACTTCTCTTCTCAGTGACAATACCTCCTGCTGCACTGAAGGTCCTTTCTGAAAGGACACTTGAAGCGGGGCAGGCCAGAAGTTCTATCGCAAATTGGGATAGCTCAGGCCACAGGTCAAGCCTGCACACCCAGTAGTCAAGGGGTTCATCGCTCCTCAGAGTGTCGATATCTGCAGTTAAGGCGAGGTAGTCTGCTACCTGTCGGTCGAGTCGTTCTCTGAGGGTGGACCCCGAAGGGCTGTGGCGATGTGTAGGACTTAAAAAGCTCTGCATGTCCTCCATCAACAATACGTCTGTAAAGCGTCCTGTCCTTGCCCGTGGTAGGAGGAGGATTACTTTCACCTCTTCCCCTGTTAGATTCCCGTTGTGCTGTGACATCACCCTTATACGCTGTGTAAAGCATACTTTTTAATTTATTTTGGAACTGCTGCATCCTTTCCGTCTTCCTGTAATTCGGTAACATTTCTGGCACTTTCTGCTTATACCGGGGGTCTAGTAGCGTGGCCACCCAATACAGGTCGTTCTCCTTCAGCCTTTTTATACGAGGGTCCCTCAACAGGCACGACAGCATGAAAGACCCCATTTGCACAAGGTTGGATGCCGAGCTACTCATGTCCTGTTCCTCGTCCTCACTGATCTCACTGAAGGTCTGTTCTTCCCCCCAGCCACGTACAACACCACGGGTACCAGATAGGTGACAACGAGCACCCTGGGATGCCTGCTGTGGTTGGTCTTCCTCCTCCTCCTCAAAGCCACATTCCTCCTCTGACTCCTCTTCCTCAGACTCCTCTTCCAGCGTTGCCGCAGGTCCAGCAAGCGATGCTGATAAGGCTGTTTCTGGTGGTGGTGATGGTGACCACAACTCTTCCTCTTCCTCTTCACGCTCATCTACGGCCTGATCCAGCACTCTTCGCAGGGCACGCTCCAGGAAGAGTACAAATGGGATGATGTCGCTGATGGTGCCTTCAGTGCGACTGACTAGGTTTGTCACCTCCTCAAAAGGACGCATGAGCCTACAGGCATTGCGCATGAGCGTCCAGTAACGTGGCAAAAAAATTCCCAGCTGCGCAGAGGCTGTCCTAGCACCCCGGTCATACAAATACTCGTTGACGGCTTTTTCTTGTTGGAGCAGGCGGTCGAACATTAGGAGTGTTGAATTCCAACGTGTCGGGCTGTCGCAAATCAAGCGCCTCACTGGCATGTTGTTTCGCCGCTGGATATCTGAAAAGTGCGCCATGGCTGTGTAGGAACGCCTGAAATGGCCACACACCTTCCTGGCCTGCTTGAGGACATCCTGTAAGTCTGGGTACTTATGCACAAAGCGTTGTACAATCAGATTTAACACATGTGCCATGCACGGCACATGTGTCAACTTGCCCAAATTCAATGCCGCCAACAAATTGCTTCCGTTGTCACACACCACTTTGCCGATCTCCAGTTGGTGCGGAGTCAGCCACTGATCCACCTGTGCGTTCAGGGCGGACAGGAGTGCTGGTCCGGTGTGACTCTCTGCTTTCAGGCAAGTCAACCCCAAGACAGCGTGACACTGTCGTATCCGGGATGTGGAATAGCCCCTGGGGAGCTGGGGGGGTGCTGTTGATGTGGAGCAAGACGCAGCAGCAGAAGAGGACTTAGCCGAGGAGGTTATCGAAGAGGATGGAGTAGGAGGAGTAGAGGAGGTGACAGCAGGCCTGCCTGCAAGTCGTGGTGGTGTCACCACCAACTCCTCTGCAGAGCCACGCATTACATGCTTGGCAGCCGTCAGCAGGTTTACCCAATGAGCAGTGTAGGTGATATACCTGCCCTGACCGTGCTTTGCAGACCAGGTATCAGTGGTCAGATGGACCCTTGCCCCAACATGTGTGCCAGACATGCCATGACTTCCTTTTGCACAATAGAGTACAGGTTGGGGATTGCCTTTTGTGAAAAGAAATTTCGGCCGGGTACCTTCCACTGCGGTGTCCCAATAGCTACAAATTTTTTGAAGGCCTCAGACTCCACCAGCTTGTATGGTAAAAGCTGGCGGGCTAAGAGTTCCGACAAGCCAGCTGTCAGACGCCGGGCAAGGGGGTGACTCTGTGACATTGGCTTCTTACACTCAAACATGTCCTTGACAGACACCTGACTGTGGGCAGATGAGCAGGAACTGCTCAAGGCGAGAGACGTAGTGTCAGATGGTTGAGAGGGGGCAAGGAGGACAGCAGTGGTTGACGTGGCTGAAGATGCTGGACCAGGAGGAGGATGGTGGCTTTGAGCTTGTGTGCTGCTTGTACTCGTCATCATGTGTTGATCCCATAGGCGTTTGTGATGTGAGATCATGTGCCTTCGCAAAGCAGTTGTACCTAGGTGGGTGTTGGATTTCCCACGACTCAGTTTCTTTTGGCACAGGTTGCAAATGGCATCGCTGTTATCAGAGGCAGACACACAAAAAAAATGCCACACTGCTGAGCTTTGCAATGGCGGCATTCTGGTGGTGGCAACAGCATGCGTTGATTGGCGTGCTGTCTGGCTGACCCCGGGTGCCGATACATGCTGTCTGACTGTGCCACTAGCTCCTTGCGACGACCTACCCCTCCTTCCAACTCGTCTCCTCCTCCTCTCTGTCTCCCCATCTGAACTTTCCCCCTGTTCTTCTTCTCTTCGAGCGGGCACCCACGTGACATCCACATCGTCATCATCAACCGCTTCACTTGTATCTGACAACTCAGCAAAGGAAGCAGCAGCGGGTACAACATCATCATCATCACACCGTACATCCATGTGTGTAATGCTGCCTGACTGAGACATATCCCTTTTATCTACATCCTCTGGCAATAATGTTTGCGCATCACTCATTTCTTCCAACTCATGTGTAAATAACTCCTCTGACAGATCAAGTGAAGCAACTGTGGTGCTAGTGTTGGTGGTGGCGGCAGGCGGGCAAGTGGGAACTTGAGAGGTGCCCAAAGCTGAGCTGGAGAAGGATGGTGCGTCAAGGTTTCGTGCGGAAGCTGTAGAAGATTGGCTGTCCTGTGCTAGCCAGTCAACTATGTCCTCAGAACTTTTCGAGTTCAGGGTACGTGGCCCCTGAACACTGGGCATTATTCTTGGGCCAAAGGGAATCACAGCACCACGACCACGACAGCCCCTGCGGGGTGGCCTGCCTCTGCCTGTCATTTTTTTTATATTAGTTTAGTTGTACTATGCGTGCAAGCTACTGTGACACCAGATATGAGTGGCACTGTGCACTGGCAGAAGTTGGCACAGTAGACACTGTAGGTCTGACACACACGCTGGCAGGCAAGTGACTGCTCATCTACTGCAGTCAAAACTGTTGTGTTTTTTTTTATGTAAGCTACTGTGCCGGGGAAAAAAAACAAGCAGACTGGTGTTTTACCAGCCCTAAAAAGGGCTTTTTGGGGTGCTGTCAGGACGCTGTGCTTACAGCACAGATCAGATGAGTCTTTCAGGAGTGGAGTGAACACTGAATACACTTGCCTAGCCTAGCTTTCCCTATAAAATCAGCAGCAGCTAAACTGTCCCTCCTCTGGCTAACACTGTAGCTTAAGTTCAGACTGAATCTAAAATAGATGCTGTCCAGGAAAAAACAAAAAAGCAGACTGGTGTTTTACCAGCCCTAAAAAGGGCTTTTTGGGGTGCTGTCAGGACGCTGTGCTTACAGCAGAGATCAGATGAGTCTTTCAGGAGTGGAGTGAACACTGAATACACTTGCCTATAGCTTTCCCTATAAAATCAGCAGCAGCTAAACTGTCCCTCCTCTGGCTAACACTGCAGCTTAAGTACAGACTGAATCTAAAATAGATGCTGTCCAGGAAAAAAAAAGAAGCAGACTGGTGTTTTACCAGCCCTAAAAAGGGCTTTTTGGGGTGCTGTCAGGACGTTGTGCTTACAGCAGAGATCAGATGAGTCTTTCAGGAGTGGAGTGAACACTGAATACACTGGCCTAGCCTAGCTTTCCCTATAAAATCAGCAGCAGCTAAACTGTCCCTCCTCTGGCTAACACTGCAGCTTAAGTACAGACTGAATCTAAAATAGATGCTGTCCAGGAAAAAACAAAAAAGCAGACTGGTGTTTTACCAGCCCTAAAAAGGGCTTTTTGGGGTGCTGTCAGGACGCTGTGCTTACAGCACAGATCAGATGAGTCTTTCAGGAGTGGAGTGAACACTGAATACACTGGCCTAGCCTAGCTTTCCCTATAAAATCAGCAGCAGCTAAACTGTCCCTCCTCTGGCTAACACTGTAGCTTAAGTTCAGACTGAATCTAAAATAGATGCTGTCCAGGAAAAAACAAAAAAGCAGATTGGTGTTTTACCAGCCCTAAAAAGGGCTTTTTGGGGTGCTGTCAGGACGCTGTGCTTACAGCAGAGATCAGATGAGTCTTTCAGGAGTGGAGTGAACACTGAATACACTTGCCTATAGCTTTCCCTATAAAATCAGCAGCAGCTAAACTGTCCCTCCTCTGGCTAACACTGCAGCTTAAGTACAGACTGAATCTAAAATAGATGCTGTCCAGGAAAAAACAAAAAAGCAGACTGGTGTTTTACCAGCCCTAAAAAGGGCTTTTTGGGGTGCTGTCAGGATGCTGTGCTTACAGCAGAGATCAGATGAGTCTTTCAGGAGTGGAGTGAACACTGAATACACTTGCCTATAGCTTTCCCTATAAAATCAGCAGCAGCTAAACTGTCCCTCCTCTGGCTAACACTGCAGCTTAAGTACAGACTGAATCTAAAATAGATGCTGTCCAGGAAAAAACAAAAAAGCAGACTGGTGTTTTACCAGCCCTAAAAAGGGCTTTTTGGGGTGCTGTCAGGACGCTGTGCTTACAGCAGAGATCAGATGAGTCTTTCAGGAGTGGAGTGAACACTGAATACACTGGCCTAGCCTAGCTTTCCCTATAAAATCAGCAGCAGCTAAACTGTCCCTCCTCTCGCTAAGACTGCAGCTTGAGAATGAATCTAAAATGGATGCTGTCCAGGAGGTGGGAGGGTCTGGGAGGGAGGGTATGCTGCTGATTGGCTGGAATGTGTCTGCTGACTGTGAGGTACAGGGTCAAAGTTTGCTCAATGATAATGAATAGGGGGCGGACCGAACATCGCATATGTTCGCCGGCCGCGGCGAACGCGAACAAGCTATGTTCGCCGGGAACTGTTCGCCGGCGAATAGTTCTGTACATCTCTAGTGTTAGAATGGCCCAGTCATAGTCCAGACCTAAATCCAATTGAGAATCTGTGGCAAGACTTGAAAATTGCTGTTCACAGACGCTCTCCATCCAATCTGATAGAGCTTGAGCTATTTTGCAATGAAGAATGGGCAAACATTTCACTCTCTAGATGTGCAAAGCTGGCAGAGACATCCCCAAAAAGACTTGCAGCTGTAATTGCAGTAAAAGGTGGTTCTACAAAGTATTGACTCCGGGGGGCTGAATACAAATACATGCCACACTTTTCACATATTTATTTGTAAAAAAAAAGTTGAAAACCATTTATAATTTTCCTTCCACTTCACCATTATGTGCCACTTTGTGTTGGTCTATCACATAAAATGCCAATAAAATACATTTACGTTTTTGGTTGTAAAATGACAAAATGTGAAAACTTTCAAGGGGTATGAATACTTTTTCAAGGCACTGTATACCGCATATTTCAGTACCATTTAGGCAATTATATCAGGCTCTAAACATTATTTCCATGTGTAATTCTCCAGCTTTTAGTAGAGTAAGGATTTGGGCGCTATTTGGATTCTGGGAGCTATAGTAAATTTAATTTTGGGAGTATTTTCTCTCCAGCGCTATAGTGAATACCGTTTTCGCGCTAATTAGCGCAAATTGCAGTGAATCGTGCTAATTAGCGGCAATTTGCGATAATTAGCACCACGGCGCTATAGTAAATTACCCCCATAGAGATATAGATATATATAGATATATATATATATAGAGAGAGATATATGAGAGATATACATATAGATATAGATATATGAGAGATATATAGATATACAGTGGAACCTCGGATTACGAGTATGATCCGTTCCAGGAGAATGCTCGTGATCCAAAGTACTCGCATATCAAAGCAAGTTTTCCCATTGACGTCAATGGAAACGAAAATAATTTATTCCGCATTGACTTCAAGAGAGCGCCGAAAACGGACGACAAGGCCGAGGACACGTCGGCTGACCTCAGCAAACATCAGAAAGGCACGGAAACTGAGTATTTCCGTTGGATTTCCGAGCATTGCCGAACAGCAATCGTCGCTTTTCGGCTCTGCTCGGCTCCTGCGCCCCCGTACCTCAGGCAAATGCGGTACGGCAGGCCTATTTAGCTTGAATTCTTCTCGTCTTGCGAGTCAACACTTGCAAACAGAGTCAGAATTTTTTTTTTTTAATTGCTCTCAAATCAAATTGCTCTCAAACCAAGTTACTCTTAGACTGAGGTTCCACTGTGTGTGTGTATATGTGTATATGTATGTATGTATATATGTGTGTGTATATATATGTATGTATGTATGTATATATCTCTATCTATCTATCTCAATTTTTTTTTTTTAAAGTTCCTATAAATTATGTATATCTATAGCATGAACAATGAATAGGCTCTTTCTTTTTTGATGTGTGACCATCACATTCCTTTTTCTTAGCAGAAATAGGAATGTCCTCAGTAGTTCTCATGGGCTGGCAAAAGCATCCAGGTAATGCTAAACTTTATTAGGAAACACAACATGTAACATGTACAGTACATTAAAGTGTTACTAAACCCACAACAGTAAAACCGGTCTGCAGTAAAGCATGCTTGTTATACTCGCTGTGGAAGGGGTTAATCCTCTGTGTTGTATATAAAGGCTGTTTGATACTGTCTTCTCTGATCCTCTTCTTTACCTGACTCCAACCCATCTCTCGATAGAACACAGCATGAGGAGTCAGGCTGCACGTGCTCAGTTTGGTGTGTATTGCAAGAGAGTTGTGTATTTGTTTTTTTTCTTTTTTTTTCTTGGGAGAGTGCATGTGATCAGCACAGGGCCAATCGGCACTGTCCAGACAGAGGATCAGGGGAGACGGAGAACTCCTCCTACAAGCATAAGCAGACACTGATAGACTTCTATATACTGCTGATGAGAAAAGGTATTTAGCAATTTATATTTACTAAAATAATTGCATTTCCATGTTCTGTGTACTGTGGAAGACCAGATATAGTGAATGCAGGGTCCTGGGTTTAGTAACACTTTAATGGATACACACTGTAATGATTTCTAGTTTGTAGATTTATTAGTTATCTTTTTTATTAAAGTCTTCACCTTTTACAGAGGAGATGTAAATGTGAACTAAACCCCTCACCCTCCCATCGGTCCCTGCTGTTTGTTGCCCTCACAGCCGTTCCAGGCATTTGAAATCGCTGTTCTTTACCCTCTTCTCCGTCAGCACTTGGCATGAACAATCAGAATTAATCTGGTACAACGCCCACATGAATTTTTTATTTTTTTTATTCAATTTAGCTATTTTTAACCTACTGTTATTGCACTGTATGTACTATATTTTGCAGTTTAAATATGTGCCTAATTTTAGAACAAAATTTTAAATCGCTCCAGACTGGCATTTCACGGTCGATGTATATTTTGAATTGAAGCACTTAATACAAAAACGAATTGCAAGTCTGTATGGTATAGCATTAAATACTCATTGCAAATGTCTTGAGCATATGTAGTAGTAAATATATTTTTTTTATCTAGTGTTTTGTTTATTTCTTTTGCAATTTAACAGTTTTGAAAATGCACTTTAATATCTGATTTGTTTATGCTTTTTTATGTCAATGTTTTTTTTTATGTCGATGTATGTGCTACTTACAAAAAAATAAAAATAGTTTGAAAAGCTTAAGCATTTTGTGTTTTTTTTTTTTTTTGTGTGATTTGGTTTTCCTTGTTTCTCATAAGTGGGGCAGATGATCTGCGTCTCTATTATAGGCAGCCCTTAGCAAGACAGATGGGTACATCATGACATATGACTACTTGCTTACCCATGTACAGTGTGTATATATAAAAATTTAGGGAACTATTGTTTAAAAATGCCAACTTTGTAGCCATATTGGCATCTAATAGGACTGGTGGTGAGGATGTTTTAACAGTCTAGCAAAAGAGGTGTGGGGACATATTGGGCAATCCAAGGGGGTATGTAACTTTTAAAAAGGTTAAAGCAGAAGTAAACTAAGAAGAAAAACTGACTGGTTGGATTTTATTTGACAGCAGCAGGAGCCATAATTTTAATATTGAACATGCCTTTTTAATATACCAGTAAAACCTTCCTCTGTTCTATCCAAAACTATATAATAAAAAAAAAAATTGGGGTAGATACACTTTCAGTATTCTATCATGTACCAATCAAAACCAAGCATGCTGCTTGCACATGTATTTATTAATGGTAATCGACTAGTAAATAAACATTTTGTACATCATTAGGGTGTCAATGGCAGCCTAAATGATAATATAGTCTATATTACCAAAAGTATTGGAACACCTGTCTTTATACGCACATGCACTTTAATCACATCCCAGTCTTGGTCCGTAGGGTACAATATTGAGTTGGCCCACCCTTTGCAGCTATAAGGCTTCTTTCACACTGGACAAGGGATTGTGGAAAAAATGGACTTTATAGGCACACGAAAATATTTAGAAAAATAATACAATTTTAATATAACATGTACACAATATATATACAAAAACATATATATAGTACAACACAATAAATGTGGACACTTCCAAGGTAATACCCCATTTTAGCGTACTGTGAATAATATATGTGGTCATATATCCTTTTCTTAAAAGGAGGAAAGTCTTTCCAACGTAAAACACTTTACATATACAGGTCATTAAATAAATGACTCCCTCAGTTTCACATGATGCATGGAAGCGGGGAGAAAATTTCTCCCCATTGGGTAGTAAAAATTTCGTACCTGTACTAACCCATGGGCAATAAGAACATTGGCCACATATATAGATACCGCGAGCCAAGGTCTGATTGTCCAATTGTGGTCTATAGTTACTGGCTGTCAATTGGTTTCCTATTGAGGTACTTCTACGGAAAACTATTTCTGGTGAATCTCTGACATATCTGGACAAGATTGGATCTTCACTGATGAGATGCCAATGTTTTTGCTTCCCCGCACGAAGCATGCCATGTTGAGCGGAATATCTAGTGATAAATTTGGTAGTCATTTGAGTAAGGTCTCGTTTTGGCTTGGTATAAAGCAGATTTGTTTGTTCCTTTCCTATTGCTTTGTTATACGCTTTTCTAAGGAGGCTTTTTGTATAGCCCCGTTAACGTAAGCATTCACGTAGTTCATTTGCTTGTACTTTGAACTCGGCTTCATATGTACAATTCCTATGAAGCCTAACGTATTGAGCATAGGGAATGCTATGTACTAATGCTTTTGGGTGTCCACTATTCGCATGTAGAAGTGTGTTGCCTGACATGCTCTTGCGAAAATGTTTGGTGGCTATGTTGTTATCAGAGTCACGATAAATGGAAAGGTCCAGAAAATAAACAGATTCTTGATGCCACTCATATGTGTGTTGCAGTGTTCCAATTTTGGGAGTTGGCCAGTTCATCTGGGGCCACCCCCGAATCTATGTGTAGGTTCCGCAGAATATAGAGGGTCGCAATAATCCAATTACACTCACCTCCAACAATACGTTTAGTGGTGAGTGTTTCGTAGATTCATTTCATGAATATCAATATTATATGTAATATTAAGATAAATGTTTTTCTGTATCAAAATCATTGAATCTTCTTTTGTGTACATTTAGAAGCTCCTGAGGAAGCGATCAGATCGTGAAACATGTCGAGCTCCAAGTTTTAACAATTTATCAACACATTGTGAACCTCAATCCAAGGAATCATCGCAGTATTGTGGGGTATTACCTTGGAAGTGTCCACATTTATTGTGTTGTACTATATATATGTTTTTGTATATGTATATATATATATTGTGTACATGTTATATTAAAATGTTATTATTTTTCTAAATATTCTCGTATGCCTATAAAGTCCATTTTTTCCACAATCCCTTGTTCAGCTCTATTAGGATGTGGCACATTTCTTACCAATAGGTGTCGATTGCCACCTGAGGGCCATTGCAATCAATCTATTTCTTTCACACTGGGGCGTCGCGGGCGTTGGTGGTAAAGTCCCACTATTTTTAGCGGCGCTTTACCGCTGTTTTTGCCGCAATTTTCGGCCACTAGTGGGTCACTTTTAACCCCTGCTAGCGGCCGAAAAAGGGGTTAAACCCGCCCGCAAATCGCCTCTGCAGTGGCGCTTTGCAGGCGGTATGGCCGCGCTGCCCCATTGATTTCAATGGGCAGGGGCACTGTAGGAGTGGTGTATTCACCGCTCCTACAGCGCATCAAAGTTGCGGCTGGAAGGACTTTTTTTTACAGTCCTGCCAGCGCACCGCTCCAGTGTGAAAGCCCTCGGGCTTTCACACTGGACAGAAAGGAGCGGCTATTTCAGGACGGTTTGCAGGCGCTATTTTTAGCACAATAGCGCCTGCAAAGCGCCCCAGTGTGAAAGCAGCCTTACAGCTTCAAATCTTCTGGGAAGGCTGTCCACAAGGTTTAGGAGTGTGTCTATGGGAATGCTTGACCAATCTTCCAGAAGCGCATTCGTGAGGTCAGCAACTGATGTCGGACAAGAAGACCTGACTCTGTCTCCACTCTAATTCTTTCCAAAGTTGTTCTATCGGGTTGAGGTCACAACTCTGTGCAGGCCAGCCAAGTTCCTCCACTCCAAACTCGCTCATCCATGTCTTTATGGACCTTGCTTTGTGCACTGGTACGCAGTCATGTTGGAACAGGAAGGGGCCCACAAAGTTGGGAGCATGAAATTGTCCAAAATTTCTTGGTATGTTGTTTGTTTAACCTCCCTAGCGGTAATCCCGAGCGTGACTCGGGGTTGTTTTTTTATGCTAGGATCGGTAACCCCGAGTCACGCTCGGGGTAGACATTGCAGAGCTCGCAGCGGAGTTTCCCTACCTTCTCCTGGCGATCCAGCGATGATGTCCTCTGCTGTGATCGCCAGCGAGACCTCCGGCGAGTGTCGGCACTTTCGACCCCATCTGACTTCCTAGTTCCGTTCCCTGCGAGCCGCAGCGGCGCATGGGAGCGGAACTGGGCGGCAAATTCAAAAAGGTAAACACACAGTATACATACAGTATACTGTAATCTTGCAGATTACAGTACTGTATGTAATAATTACACACCCCCTTTGTCCCTAGTGGTCTGTCCAGTGTCCTGCATGCACTTTTATATAATAAAAATCGTTCTTTCTGCCTGTAAACTGGAGATTGTCCATAGCAACTAAAAAGTGTCCCTTTATGTCAAAAGTGGTTTTAGACCAGCTAGAAAGCAGCGATAATAAATTACAATCACTCGCAGAATTGAGCGATAGCGATTTGTGGGGAAATTCGTCATCAAACACTAAATCTAATGACAGCGACAATTCTGCAACTGAGCAAATTTCAGTGTTTTTGATTTGATTACATTATTGAATATTTTTTATTATAATTAGATTACTATTTTTTATAATTTTTTATAGTTATTCATTATATTATAATTTATAATTTTGTGTTTCATATTCATCATACCCGGGATGTTTACTAGACTCTGGTTTGCTCAGGTTTAAGTAAGTAATTACTAAGAATCGCAGGCCTATAATACATAACACCAAATTTTCATGCAAAATAATTGTACCGCTTTTGGTACATAATTCCAGAAAGAATCATACCGCCAGGGAGGTTAAGAGTTCCCTTCACTGGAACTAAGGGGCCAAACCCACGCCATAATCCCCCCCCCCTCCACCGAATGATTTGGACCAGGTCTCAGGACACCCCTGACAACAATTACTACAACTACAGCTCACAGTACATTAGCCTGGTGGTTAGTAGGAAGTATATTCCTTACATTGGTGGTCAGTGAGAAGAATGTCCCTTTTACAATGGTGCTCATTGGGAAGAATTCCCCCGTAAAGATAAGTAACCAATGACAGCAGTGACTTTTTAGTTATCTGGGAGGCAGATATTTGCTCATTGCTCCCATTGAATCCCCTAACAACCTCTAGGGCAGTGGTTCTCAACCTTCTAGTGCCATGACCCCTTGATAAAATGTCCCAAGTTGTGGGGACCCCTAACAGTAAAATTATCTTCGTAGTGTGGGTTGTCGGCACCCAAGGCAAGACAAGTAATTTGTGCCCCCCAAACCCACGGACATTTAGTGATCCCTGAGTCCCTTCCACTCTTACAGTATTAAAACTCCTTATGGTACATTTTGGGATGTACCACTCTTTCTCTTTGCTCTTCTTTCTATCCTAATTTCTTTTTTTTTCTTTCCCCCATCCCTCTCTAGCTGTCTTTCGTGTTCTTTCTCTCCTTTATTCTTTGTTCCTCCCCCTCTCACTTCTATGTATTCTCTATTTTTATTCCTTCTCTAACTCCTTGGTGGGGGGAATGGGATGAGTGGCAATGCTGGGGGGGGGGGGGGGTTCTGATCAGTCAACCTAGTTGCTCTTGATCAAGGTCACCTGCTGATCTGAGAACTGTAGTGGGGACTTTTCACAGGTATTGTTACTCACTGTGTCTCTGACTTTGTGGTGTCTCGTATTAGTGACACCTATGCTGAAATAAGGAGAAGGGGTCTCCTCCAGCACCTCCCACTTCACATTCCTCACCAGTCAGCTGACCTCTAGTCATTGCGCCCCCCCCCCCCCCCAAGCCATGCAGTGAACTGAATGGGCAGCTGGAATGAGGCTGAGTGGGTGGCCGCGGATCCAGGGACAGCCCTGCTGGGTGGCAGAAAAAAGGCTGGGAGAGCGGTGCGAACTTCAGGAACAGCCCAGGATTCGGTGACCTCTGGCAAATCATCAATCGACCCCCAGGTTGAGAATCACTGCTCTAGAAGAACCTCAGGGTTCCACAAAATCCTGGTTGAGAAAGGTTGACTTAGATGAATCACCCCAAGCTACAAAGCATATGTAGGACCCTTTTGTCTACATTTCAATCTCATGATTACTTTCCAGCTCTGGATACTTTCTCTTCATGGAAAGAATACAGTATCTTCAAAAATAAAATGTTGAATTACTTGTACAGTGGTAAAAGTCATGAGCCAACACTAATTTGTTGCCATTTTCTCAGTCTACATGTCTGATCCTAGGAAAAGTGAAAGCATTTTGCCTATCCAAAAACTTGGGATGTGTTGATGCAGAATAAAACATACTATACTACCAGTTGTATTTACTCATTGTTGGAATAAATGAATTTATTTACATTTTAAAGACCTGTGACATACAAGAACAGTTTAAAAAAAAATCTACACCTTTTTGAGTCAAACTTTTTTTTTTTCATGGGTAAGTAAAACCGATCAGCAGTACTTGCCACTCAGACCTTTTAGAAAGTCAGAACCATACAAAACATTTTTTGGTGAACAAAATATGACTAAGGGCTCTTTCACACGGGCGGATCCCATGATGATCCGCCCCGTGAATATCTGCTTGCTCACCGGAGATCGCTCCATTGATCCCCGCTGAGCCGGCGGATGACTTGTCCGTCACTGCACATTGTGCAGAAAAGGACCGGTCGGCTCGTCGCTTTCTCCTATGGGGGGATTGGATGAAAACGGACGGACCATCTGTCCGTTTTCATCCGATCCGCAGACGGATGGAAAAGTAGGATTTTCCTCCGTCATGCTAAACGGACCATAGCGGAGACTGATGTCATCGGATGTCAGCAGATGTTCATCCGCTGACATCCGCTATCCCCTAGAGATACATGTATGTCCGTTTTTCATCCGAAAACGGATGGATGAAAAACAGACATACGGAACGTCCGTGTGAAAGGGGCCTAACAATAATGAAATACCTGCAAAAAGCAATAAAATATCAGCCAAGCAAACCAAAAAGTTACAAAAGGGACACATATTGTATGTGTCCAATAGACCCTTATTTACAAATCAGACCCCACGTGCAAGGAAGGATTTTCCAATGACCAGAATAACAAGTGTATGGACCCTCCCGATTAGAAAATATAGACAGTAGACATTCACAAAGTAGGTTTCAATAGGGTTCTTTGTTCTTGTGCTCATATCCTCTCGTGTAAAACCATAGTTGGGTATATAGGAGATCTTCCTTGAAACCCTAAAAATTAAAGTCATAAGCAGAACAATAGTAAATACGAGGATTACCATTGAGATGATAAGTAAATGTGTTTAGGCAATTAAAGAAAAATGACCAAGACTTTGGAAAAAGTGCATGTCCACCTTTCCAGCAGTTAAAGCTCCGCTCTGGGCATAGTGGTTAACACTTGCAACACTAGAATTACCGACTTGATTCCCAGTCAGGACACAAGGTTTGCAAGTTCTCCCTAAGCTTGTGTGGGATTCTTCCAGGTACTCCGGTTTTCTCCAACACTACAAAGACATGCTGATAGGTTAGTTGGCTCCTCCTTAAATGATATATGCTTGTGGGTAAGGGACCTTAGATTGTAAGCTCCTGTGAATGTCCAGTTTATGTAAAGTGCTGTGTAAATTGTCGGAGCTATATAAAGACATGTAATAAAAAGAAATACAAAGCGAATATCCTCAGTGCTCCAAATTAAAGCAGAACTTCACCCTAAAGGGGAAGTTCCACTTTATGTCATCTTTATCCCTCTTGTACCACATTTGGCACATTATAATTTTTTTTGGTGAGTGGGTACCTAACTTTGATACCCTCGCCTAAGCGATCTGTGTGGAAGTTAGCCGCCCCCCTCCTTGCCCACATCACCGGTCCCAAAAGGCTGCGGGAGCATGGTTTGTGTGTGCGCAGTCAGAATCTGGCTGTGAAGCAGCCATCTTCCTACAGTAAACATGCTGGTGCCGAAGACCAGCGAAAAAATGCCACAGGTGAGGACAGAGCTGGATCCTTGGACAGGTAAGTGTCCTTTTATTAAAAGTCAGCAGCTACAGTATTTGTAGCTGCTGACTTTGAATTTTTCCTTTCTACAGTAAAGGTCCTCTTTAAGTGACAATGGGCAACTGGAAGACTGAGAATATATTGGTTGATTTACTAACGGCAAATAGGTTGTTCACTTTGCAAGGGAAGTTTCCCCAGAGCTTGGTGAATAGTGTCTACCATTGTGGACCTCCTTCAGAAAAAGTTACTTGGCTATTTGCTGATCCTCAGTACTCTGAGTCACTAACCTGAACACATTTTCAGATCAGAAAAGTGAGCCTACCAGGAACTGGATCCAAAACACCCCAAACCTTAACATTGTACTGTACCTAGGAAACTGCATAGCATTCTCAATTTATTTTATCTGAAAGCCTATCTGCAACCTGATAGATTGGTGAACTTTTCTCTGACATGGACATTGAGCATCTCAGAAAATGATGAAGATTTTAGCCCTAGACCTTGCAGTGCCAGGAAGGGGACATAATGGACATCTTGGAGAAATTATAATTATGATGTATTTAAAAAGTGGTGGTGGGGAAACAATGGCACATATTTGGTATGGGTGTGGACGGGTGAGGGATTTTTGGAATAAGATATTCAAAATATATCGAAAAGTGTCAGGAGTAGAGATACAACCAAATATAAAGGTTATAATATTATCTATAACATTAAGATCAATAAAAACTATAAAAGCAGATATCTTTCATCACATGATAACAGCGGCTAGAACAATAATAGCCTGTAGATGGAAGAAGACAGAAACCCCAACAATAACCGAATGGGTATGTGAAATGAACGAAATACAACATATGGAAAGACAGATAAGGGATGAAGGGTTTATAAAAAAAAATCGAATACCAAAAATGTGGCAACAATGGGATGAATTTTGGTTCTTAGCGAACTTAATAAAATTTCTATAAAAGTGAACATAGGGAGGGGGAAACTGTTACCCCTTATTAAAAAAAGTTTTTTTTTTTTTTGTGTCTGTTTTGGGTGCTTGAATGTTTATGTAGCGCCCTGCTCCTGTTGACCAGGCGCTATCATGTAAATTTAGTGGGTCATCTGAATTGTACATAGTTCAGAATGTAATGTTTATGGCTAAATTAGCCTCTGTTCCAGCTTTGGCTGTGTTGGGAGCATTTCCCACTGTCGCCGGTAGGTGTCGTTGTCACCACCGGCCAGTGTTGGAAATACAACAGGCTGAAGTGTATTGGGTGTCCCTTCCCCAGAAACAGCCCAGTGGGAGTGTTTTACAGCTGTGCATTCTGGGAGAGGATACTTAAGGGGCAGATGGCATTTTTCTCGCTCTCTGACCTCATGGTCCGCCTGGCCTAAGGTATGTGACAACTCCTCTTCTGCCTCAGGGCCCTGCTGGCCCAAGGCTACGTTACTGCAAGTAGGCCCGGAAGTCTGTCTGGGGCCTACTGGTTCAGGGATGGTCCTGTGCTGTCTTGCCTGCGGGAAGAAGCTGAGCAATTGGAAGATCCAGGGGAGGACTGTTCTTGGAGAGGACCGAGCAAAAGGCTGGTATCTCAAAAAGAGCCTGGTGACTCAATTGGGGGATGCATCCTAACCAATCTACCTCACAGTACTGCCGGATGGCTTAAAGGATGTTGGTGCTGTGTAGCTGTGTTTGCTTTATCAATTACCGATTACTAAATGCTGTGGCAGAGGATGGTTCAACCGTTTATTACTATCATCAAGTCTGTGGCAGAGCCTTTTGTCTGTGCATTATTCCGGCTGCTAGGTCGGTGTGAGAGGCCTATCCGGGTGAGCAAGATCTGTTGACAGCAAGTGTACTTGTCTCCAAGATCTCAAGTTCCTCAGTGATCTGCACAAGGTATCTGAATTCCCCTAACCATCCATCCCTCTACTGCTGCAAGTTGTGTTTAATAAATAAGCATTGGAAAAAGACTAAGTGACTGATGCATGCATCTGTGGGCACATTGCCCAATTTAGAGCCAAGCAAGTTTTGATACTGTGAACTGTGGGGTAACGGCAGGACCAAAAATAACCAGCAGCTCCTACGGGGGTAGTGCTACAGTTATATGAATGAATGAGAAACAAAGGAATTTTAAAAGGGATCCTAACAAACTGATAAGGGAAAAAATTAAGAGGAAAGTGAGGGATATCGGTCCCTAAATTATAAAATATGGTCCCAGGTCAGTTTCAATAGGATAATGTGTATAGATATTGAGAAATTGTTGTATTTTTGTATTATGTAATAATGTTTATAAAAATTTATAAAAAGATATTGAAAACATAAAAAAGTGGTGGTGAGGGCGGGGCAGGAAAGGGTAAGAACACAAAATTTATCTTCTGACAGGTTTACCAATTACTGTAAAAATAAGTGAAAAAAGAATTGTGATTGAGTACTATAATCCAGGGGTCTCCAAACTGTGGCTCGAGGGCTGGATGTAGCCCTTTGCTAGCCTTTATCTGGCCCTTGGGGCACTATTCCTCCCAATGATATGAGGCACTATTCCTCCCACTGACACCAACAATGGGACACTATTTTTTTCACTGACTACCAACACAGAGACCATTTTTATTCACACTGATGCTGGGCCTGGGACATTTTCTACCATCGCTGGCCACAATCCAGCCCCCCTAAAGTCTAAAGGACAGTAAACTGGCCCTTTGAAAAGTTTGGATACCCCCTACTATAATCATTATTTCTTGCTGAAGCTGAAGCTGTTCAATGATTATTAGTATGCACACACATACACAGCTATAGATCTAAAGCCTCGTACACACGGTCGGACTTCCATCGGACTTTTCCGTGGATTTTTGTCCGAACGGAGTTGGGCGGGAACACCCATAGCATACACACCACAGGACTTTTCTGCAAACTTTCCCAAAACTTTTTCCAACATCACGTGTTTTTTTTGCTCTTTACCGCCACCCTTTGGTCAACTTCTGCTATTGTTGGTTGATTTTAACATTATTTGTTTTGTCCATCGGACAAAAGTCCGATGGTTTTCTGTACTCACCGGACTTTGACTTTGACTTTGCTCCATCGGACTTTTGTTGGCCAAAAGTTTGTCCGTTTGCAGACCAAACTTTTGTCCGATGAAAACCAAAAAAGTTTGTCCGATGAAGCGTACACACAGTCAGATTTTTTGTCAAACTTGCTCAAAATGAAGTTTGTTGGCAAAAAGTCCGACCATGTGTACGGGGCTTTACTCTCTATAAACAAAATGACAGATTTTATAATTCATCTAACATTTTTGTACAATTGTAGGGAGAGAAGGTGTATTATTGGGTATCCTATTACTCACCTGCTATAAGCATTTTGGGTATGTTACTACCCCGTCCAAACATTGGATTCTCAGATTTTTTGCATCAAGTATATTATATCCTGGAGCACACTCAAATGTCACCTGATCCAAATGTGAAACATATATTTTCTTTGTTTTATCCTCTTCAAACATATACTTCAAACGAATGTTGTTTGCCAGCATGGTGGAGGTGGTTACAGTACAAGGCGCTGCAAATAAATAAATAAGATCATTAAAAAATATATATACTATATATATATTTATACATGTGAGTATTTTTTAATCACTTCCATACCGGGCCTATTCTGGCACTCCTCTCCTACATGTAAAAAATCATCATTTTTTTGCTAGAAAATTACTCAGAACCCCCAAACATTATATATGTTTTTTTTTTAGCAGACACCTTAGACCAGTGATGGCGAACCTTGGCACCCCAGATGTTTTGGAACTACATTTCCCATGATGCTCAACTACACTGCGGAGTGCATAAGCATCATGGGAAATGTAGTTCCAAAACATCTGGGGGGGCCAAGGTCACTGCCTCTAGGGAATAAAATGGCGGTCATTGCAACTTTTTATGTCACACGGTATTTGCGCGACAATTATTTACTAATTAAAAAAAAAAAACAGTAAAGTTAGCCCATTTTTTGGGGATAATGTGAAAGATGATGTTTACGCCGAGTAAATAGATACCCAACATGCCACACTTTAAAATTGCGTACACTTGTGGAACGGCGCCAAACTTTGGTACTTAAAAATCTCCATAGGTGACGCATTAAGATTTTTTTACAGGTTACCAGTTTAGAGTTACAGAGGAGGTCTAGTGCTAGAATTATTGCTCTCGCTCTAACTCACATGGCGATACCTCCTATGTGTGGTTTGAACCGCGTTTACATATGCGGGTGCAACTTACGTGTGCCTTTGCTTCTGTGCGCGAGCCCACGGGGACGCTTTAAAAAACTGAATATATATATATATATATATATTTTTTTTACTTACATTTTATTTTATTTTTTTACACTTTCGCTGTAAATTTATTTATTTCTTATTCCTATTACAAGGAATGTAAACATCCGTTGTAATAGGAATGGTGCGTGACGGGTCCTCTTTATGGAGAAATGTGGGGGTCTATAAGACCCCTCATCTCTCCTCCAGGCTGGAAAGCATCAGATCCAAAAAAAATTAACGATCTCATGCTTTCTAGCCGAGATCTCGGCTTTCTTTACATCCGTGGCCCGGACGTGATGTCCTAACATCTTGCCCGGGCCTCCAGCGGTCATAGAGATGACTGGTGACTATCTGGTCACTGAAAATCTCTATGCTCTTAATCCGGCAGCGGCGGATTCTTTCTCTGGGTCCCTGATCGCATGGGCGAGCCCGCAGAAGCACCGGAGGTTGCAGGCCTCATTCAGATATCACGACTGAAAGTCAAAGACTTTATATGATGTCCTTGGTTAAAGTATGTACACTATATTACCAAAAGTATTGGGACACCTGCCTTTACACACACATTAACTTTAATGGCATCCCAGTCTTCGTCTGTAGGGTTCAATATTGAGTTGGTCCACCCTTTGCAGCTATAACTGCTTCAACTCTTCTGGGAAGGCTGTCCACAAGGTTTAGGAGTGTGTCTAGTGGAATGTTTGACCATTCTTCCAGAAGCACATTTGTGAGGTTAGGCACTGATGTTGGACGAGAAGGTCTGGCTCGCAGTCTCCGCTCTAATTCATCCCGTATTCTATTGGGTTGAGGTCAGGACTCTGTGCAGGTCAGTCTAGTTCCTCCACCTCAAACTTGCTCATCCATGTCTTTATGGACCTTGCTTTGTGCACTGGTGTGCAGTCACGTTGGAACGGGAAGAAGCCATCCCCAAACTGCTCCCACAAAGTTGGGAGCATGAAATTGTCCAAAATGTCTTGGTATGTTGACGCCTTAAAAGTGCCCTTCACTGGAACTAAGGAGCCAAGCCCAACCCCTAAAAAAAAAAAACTCACATCCATAATCCCCCCTCCACCAAATGATTTGGAGGGTGGCCCAATACTTTTGGCAATATAGCGTATTTTCTTAACTCAAAAAAGTCCCTTCTATTGCTCCTCCAGATCTCCAAAGTTCCTGTTTTCTTTGCAGCTGTAATGTGACTTTCCGTTGGTGGCTACGTTTGTTCTTCATGTTCCATCTGTATGTAGGAATGTAGTCACCATCTCTTGCTCACTCCCGAGATGGACTATGGGATTTGTAGTGTGCATAGAGCAGTGCACATGACCGTGATAATGTTCACTGCTCATTTCAAATAAAGAGAAGTTAGGGGAAAAAGACGGGATTTGGGAGTTCACGGAGGACATTACAAGGAGTCAGAAATACACAAGTAAGAAAAGATTTGATGAAGAATAGATTACAGGGTAAAAAAAGTAGTGAATGTGTATGGAATGTGTATGGATTATTTTTGGAGAATAAGGATATTGTTTACTATATACTGATATAGTCACTTTAAGACCCCCCTTTCTCCATCTCTGTACCATTGTTCCCCTGTGATCCTTTTGTCCAAAGTTCAAAGTAACTGTTATCTGTCTCTTAAGCCTCGTATACACAATCGGATTTTCTGCGGACAAAGCGTAGGACTTTTGTCCGAAGGGCATTGGCCGTGAACTTGTCTTGCATACAAGCGGCAAAGAATTGTCGGCCAACAAACAGGAAACTACGTGGTTTTTCAGCTCTTTTGCGCCACCCTTTGGGCAACTTCTGCTAATGTTGTGTTATGGTTAGCATTGCTTCTGAGCATGCGTGTTTGTACTTTGGATTTTTTTCGCACTGACTTGTGTACACACGATAGGAAAATCCGACAACACACATTTGTTGTCGGAAAATTTTAAAGCATGCTATCCCACATTTGTTGCCAGAAATTCCGACAACAATTGTGCGATGGAACGTACAAACAGTGGGATTATCCGACAACATCCTGCCATCACACAAATCCCGTTGGAAAATCCGATCGTCTGTACGAGGCTTTTGGCTGTGTTCACACTGAGGCAGTTTTCAGGCATTTTAGAGCTAGAAATAGCGCCTGTAAAGCAACTGAAAACTTCCTGCCATTCATTGCAATGAGTGCTTTCACACTTGGGCGGTGCACTTGCAGACGTTCAAAAAAGTCCTGAAAGCAGCATCTTTATGGCGGCTTGGGAGCGCTATAAATAGCTCTCCCAAAACACCCCTGCCCATTGAAATGAATGGGCAGCGCTTCCAAATCGCCTTAAAAGCGATTTGAAAGTGCCGCAAAACTTGACCATAAAAAATCCGCCCTGCTGGCGCCTGAAAAGCGCCACTAAAACGCAGCTAAAGTGCCGCAAAAACAGCCGACGCTTTAGCGCAGTTTTAGTGGCGCTGCGGTGTGAAAGGGGCCTTAGTATCTCTGCTCTCTTCAACTCTACTTCTGCTGTCCTACCTTTTAATCAAAGTATAAAAGGCAGTTCCTAATATCTTCTTACTACCCTACCCGTCTACAGAGTGTTCACACTTGCTGTACTCTTGTCCTTGCTCTCCTCACTGCTCATTGATGATTAGATCCCTGTTGATAATCTCATATACTCTCCATCACAAAGTCCCTTTCTCCTTTACTCTCCAATTTATATGCTCCCATTTAGCCTTTGATCTCCCATCCTTACTCATCTGTTTTTCATTACACAGATCTGACCCCCCAGCAGTCTCTTAAGCCCCGTACACACGGTCGGACTTTTTGCCACCAAACTTCATTTTGAGCAAGTTTGACAAAAAATCCGACCGTGTGTACGCTCCATCGGACAAACTTTTTTGGTTTTCATCGGACAAAAGCTCGGTCTGCAAACGGACAAACTTTTGGCCAACAAAAGTCCGATGGAGCAAAGTCCGACCGTGTGTACAGAAAACCATCGGACTTTTGTCCGATGGACAAAACAAATAATGTTAAAATCAACCAACAATAGCAGAAGTTGACCAAAGGGTGGTGGTAAAGAGCAGAAAAGAGCAGAAAAACCACGTGATGTTGGAAAAAGTTTTGGGAAAGTTTGCAGAAAAGTCCTGTGGTGTGTATGCTATGGGTGTTCCCGGCCAACTCCGTTCGGACAAAAATCCACGGAAAAGTCAGATGGAAGTCCGACCGTGTGTACGAGGCTTAAGAGTATCTCCAGTCGACCCTCCACCATAAATCCCCTACACCCTTCCATAATCACCACCCATCCATCTCCACCCATGGCCTTCTCTCTCCCCCTTCCCAACGTTTTTTTTTTTCTCTCCTCTTGAAGGACCATACATGTATGGGTCCTCATATTTCTATTTAGTTATATCTGCATAACATCAAACTATGTCTGGACATGAATTGGTTTATTACAATTGATTTTCCAAAGGACAAATTGTAATATAAATAATCGGGAAGGTTGTAAATATGTTTCTTTCAAACCTACTTTGGGAAATCGGCAGAAATCCCACCGGAGAATGAGGGTTCAATGAGGAGATCTTAAGTAAGTTGCTTTTGTCCAGTGAGTTCTGACCTTCTGGTGAGTCCTATTGCAATGTGTGATGGAAGCAGCAAACTGACCATTGGATTGCCCATTTGCCTCATTAACATTGGAGTACCTACGTCTCTGTAAAGGGCCGTCTTCACCCAGAATGCATAGGTGTTCTGTGCATCCATGTGCAAGAAGTCCCATTCAAGTCTATTAGGATGCAGTGCTGCACAGACACAACCACTATCCCTATTTCCCTATTTCACAGCTGTGCGGGTGCGTGTCCCCATATGCACACTGACTGCGTTCCCGGAAATGCACCAGCAAGGATGTCAAATTGAGACCAGTGGCTGTGTCCGTGCAGCCACTGCATCCCAATGGACATAAATAGGACTGCCTGCACTCGGATGCATGGAACACCTGTGCATCCTGTGCTGGTGAAGACGGCCCCTCAGGATAGGTACACCCATTTGAGTGAGGCCTAAAGTTTATCTTATAGCCATTCATTTGCTCCAAATTTGTGATATTAGCCAATCCACTATGTGTTCATATCTGCAGCAGCCTCCTTCTTTTTAAGCATTCAGTCAGCTACTAAAATTACCTAAATTAAGGTCTTGTATAAAAAACATTCGTTATCTGCAAGGTAAATTGCCAATTGTGGAATCAAAGGTAGAACAAATTACCCGTAATTTTCTTACTTCTAGTTGGAAATTCTCTGGCTCTGTGACAGAATTCTTACATTTCAGAAAATCCTTCTCTTTCTTCTTACTGGTCATTATCCACCTTGTTTCCCTTTTGCATCTCTTATTGGCTTAGTATTCTTCTGTATTTCAAAGAACAAAGCAAGAATTGATTTCCATCTGGGGCCTAGGATTTTCCTTTGGTCTATTCGATCTATGGTAACAGTTTCCTTACCTCTTTGTTTCTTTAATAATATTCCTTTTGTCTTGTGGATGGAATGGTAACTTCTTCATCATTGCATTTGGATGCAACTCTCTGGAATTTTGTTATTCTTACTTAAATAATTATTGGGGCTTCCTCTCTGTCTCCATTGCTTTCTATCTGGAGGAAAGTAGCTCTCTAGTATTAAAGTTTATGCCCAGCCAATACTTTTTTCCCTAGTTTTATTTCTGTGTGGCTGTTTTTAATTACATTGGTCCAGCTTGGACAGATGTTAGTGTAGCGGTTATTTGAATTGTGTGAGGACTCTGGTGGTGTGAGGTTCCTTGGGGTCCCTGGGTGGCGCTGTTGCCTTGGGCCGAAGCTGAACTCACACTGCAAACCGTGCCTTTTTGTCCTCCCTTGGAGCTGGTACAGCGGGGCGGGGAACCCGCTGTGACGCAAAGGGAGAGGTCATAAAAGGGGCGGATGCCCTGACCTTAGGAAGAGAGTCGGAGGACGCGGCCGCGCCCAGGCACCTTTAGCTTGGGTGCTGGCGTTCTGGTGTTCCAGGCCTAGGCACCCTTGGCCTAGCTGGAGCGGGGATGGAGTCCATCTCAGGCACCTTTAGCCTGGGGTGAGGTACTATGGCGGATGCCTGGTGCTCAGTACCTTCAACTGAGTTCCGCGAGGGTGGAGGAATTCGAGGGGGCCCTAACTCCTTGGGTGCCCGTGTCTGAGTTCGTGAGAACTGGTGCGCAGTAATTTCTCCGAAGAGTCCGGCGCAGCATCGCTGGTGACGGAGAGGCCTCCATTTCTCCCTTGGACGGATTTCTTCCTCTGACAAGGGCAAAGTGTAATGGCACCCCAAGTATGAAAGGGGTTAACACCGTTATGATATTCCCTTTCCAACCACACGAAAGCCACCAGACACTCCAACCAGCCGAATAAGACCCCATACGAATGATTCTCCCCCCAGATACGAGACAACGCTCTGTATTCAAGTTCCAAAACAGGGAATGACTTTATTGAGAAACATTGTAACTTTTATATATATCCAATACTGCATTAGTTTAACATGAACAATGGCCCAGCTCCACCCACACATCACAAGACTCAACACCTCATCCTGACGTCTGTTAGGCTTCAAAAGATCCCACACAATAGAATATAACGATCCCCAATACACATCTTATCACAAAGTGTTGGCAGCCAGTCTGTCTGCCGGATACCATACACACAGGCATAGTGTTAATTACCTCTATTCACACCAGACCTTCCCAAGTCATAATGAACAATAGAATGCAAAGTACCTTAATTCCTCACAGCAATGATTACACAACCCCCCCCCCCTCACAGTACACATCCAATCTAGATACAATGTATGTGCAGCATTGCATATGGCCATCATAGATCATATTGGGGTTTTCATTCACCCTGTGCACCTAATAGAGACACAGGGTGATTGACACATAAGAGGCATTGGGGGAGCTAAAGCAAGGGTATTTCATACTTCCTAAGCGATTCTGAGTTCCCCGGGCCTTCCCGTTACATCTCTCCCCTTTCGGCAGGAGACTAACAGAGGAGGGAATCCCAGACGGGTTGACTCCGAAGATAGTCCATAGGTCCCTTCTTCTAATGCCGGTATCCACACAGTACCCCAAATAAATTTCTCCAAACAGAGCATTACTTACCCAGCCAACCTCTGCCTCTCTCAAAGAATATACCCGCCGCTGGGGAGAGGCCTGGACTGGCCCTTCTCCCTGGGGTCCTTTCCGCCGCTGGAGAGAAGACAGGGTGACTGGGCTCAGTCTTTCATGCTGTTGGGGATCTGGGTCGTCTGCCCAGCATCCCTGAGGTATACAAGTGGAGACTGAAGTCCCATCCACTTGTGGTAGGTGAAAGTCCCCCAGTGCTTGCAAAGCAAGGCTGACATCCTCCTGTCCCAGTGTCACACTATTTTCTGGGGTTGTGTCAGTGAGGACCGAAGTCCCACCCAGTACCACAGGAACTCCCTCTTCTGTTAGTTGAGAGCAGAGGCCCGTGGCACTCGGCTCTGTTGCCAGCTCTTCTGCTGGGTTGCTGTGAGTGGAGACCGCAGTCCCATCCACCGATATCCGCTCAAGTGGCAGTTGTGTGCAGCGGCCAGTAGCATTCTGCCCTGCTGCCAGTGATTCAGCTGGGGGTAAAAGCTTTACCACCTCAGCTTGTTGCTGGAGAGAGGGGCCAACTGCCCCGGCTCCCTGAAACTCCACAGTTGTTTCCGGTGCTGGGCAGAGGTTGCCATCACTCTGCCCAGTTGCCAGCACTTCTGCTGGGGACTCCACACCTTCTGCTCTGGTTAACTGTTGGGGAGGGAAAATGGCTGCTTCTCCTCCCTGCATCTCTGAAATCCGCTCGGAAAGAGGAACCATCACCTTCTCAACTCGGGCCTCCAAAACTGCCACGGGTGTAGAGCAGGTGTCTGCAGTACTTTGTCCTGCTGTCAGTACTTGAGCGGGCGATGCATAATCCATAACATCCTCTGAATAGCCCATTAAGTCCATACCTTCTGTAATCTGTGGCTGGGGAGATGAGCCAACTGCCCTAGCTCCCTGGAACTCCACATCATCCACTTCGGCTTTAGGGATGGCAATCTTCAGATTTTCCACTGCCGATTCTTCAGCCAGGATTTCATAGTTGTCAACTGGTATTCCCTGATAGTCCCAGGCACAGGTAGCACCACCCTGCTGCTGAGCAGATTCTAGCAGCTGTCTGTAGGCGATCTCCAGCTCCCATTCCTGAACGGCCAGAAACTCCAAATCTTCCTGTGCCCAGTGCCCTTCCGAGACATTCAGTCTTTGCTCTCTGTGCTCCATTATTTCCTCCAAACGCCACTCCCGATCACTCCCAAAGTCAGGGTCACTGGACAGCCTCCAATACAACAATCCCAGACCATCATAGTCAAAGCCTTCCGTGGGGCTGTCATCCGCTGACCATGGGCACTCTTGGGCTACATACCACCGGAGGGCTCTGTAGCTCTCGTCCAACCGCATCTCTGCCCGGATCAGCCTGCTTAACTCAGTTGTCCACTCCTGCTTTGGTTGTTCCCCCAATAACGGCATTCGTACATCATACTGCGACCAGTACCTTACATAGATGGAGGGGAGAACCTTTCCCTGGTGTTGCTGCTCGAGAGCAAGCGCTTTCTTCCAGAGTTCGCAGCGGATCGAATCAGACCATCCCAGCAGGACCTCCTCTGATACTGGTCCTCTATGCTGTATCTGCATCTCTTGTAACCTCCTTCTGAATTCCTCTTCCATGGGGGCTGGTATCTGTACCTCTCCTCTCCTTGCAGTTGGTGCTGCTGTGACTTCTGCTGCTGCAGCACCTTTTTGATGTAGCCAATTTGCGTCCACAGCCGCTATAACTAGGTCTATGATCTCCGTTGGAGGGTTAGGACCATACTGTGCCAGTCTTAGTTTAACAGCCCGATCAAAACTTGCCTCTTCGGGTGTCCTGTCTGTTACGCTGGGCCTTTCGGTTCCATCCATTTCGACTAGTTCTCTGATAATGTCCCTCTTCTTACGGTTGTTGGCCGGTCTTCCCCGGTTCTCCAGTAAGTCTTTGAGGGTAGAGTGCTTTAGCCGTTCATACTGTGCCTCCATTGTCCTGTGTCCTCTTGTAGCTGTCCTTCTGGCTGTGGGGATCAATCCCACTGCTTGCCAACAATTGTAACGGCACCCCAAGTATGAAAGGGGTTAACACCGTTAGGATATTCCCTTTCCAACCACACGACAGCCACCAGACACTCCAACCAGCCGAATAAGACCCCATACGAATGATTCTCCCCCCAGATACGAGACAACGCTCTGTATTCAAGTTCCAAAACAGGGAATGACTTTATTGAGAAACATTGTAACTTTTATATATATCCAATACTGCATTAGTTTAACATGAACAATGGCCCAGCTCCACCCACACATCACAAGACTCAACACCTCATCCTGACGTCTGTTAGGCTTCAAAAGATCCCACACAATAGAATATAACGATCCCCAATACACATCTTATCACAAAGTGTTGGCAGCCAGTCTGTCTGCCGGATACCATACACACAGGCATAGTGTTAATTACCTCTATTCACACCAGACCTTCCCAAGTCATAATGAACAATAGAATGCAAATTACCTTAATTCCTCACAGCAATGATTACACAACCCCCCCCCCCCCCTCACAGTACACATCCAATCTGGATACAATGTATGTGCAGCATTGCATATGGCCATCATAGATCATATTGGGGTTTTCATTCACCCTGTGCCCCTAATAGAGACACAGGGTGATTGACACATAAGAGGCATTGGGGGAGCTAAAGCAAGGGTATTTCATACTTCCTAAGCGATTCTGAGTTCCCCGGGCCTTCCCGTTACACAAAGTGAGCGAAGTTAATTCATGTTCTATATCACCTAGTCAGTGGCAGTGACTATTCACCACTGGTGACACCACAGTGGGCAGCAGCAAGAAGGGAAAGGATTGTGCCTCGATCTGTCCCCCATGTTTCCAAAGGAGAAAGATTGTTTTATTGCTTGGCGAGAAGAATAAAACTGAGTTGTACCTATTCACTGTGTGGAACTTGGGTTACTAAGCAAAGGAGTCAGGGACGAAGGACTGGACCTGACTCTAGGACACCTACACAAAAGCCCAATCTTCTGGCCTTCACCTCTTAGTTACGGGAGGACATGGGCCGTGGTGTGTATCATCTCTCTTTCCCAGGTACCCCTAGACAACAGCCATATAACCGATAAAGCAAGGGAGAGGGGTGAGGCCGCTACACATGGGGGCATCGTATCCGGAATATGTGTATGGTGTCTGAATTTGAACTTTGCTGCCCGGAGGAGTTCCGAGTAGGTCGGCCGTATTGGCCAACGCGCCACGAGGCAACCCACAACTGCGTAGTTCGTGGGCGGGGCAAGGGAAAAGCCCGCGAACAAGTGCAGAAGGTGGGAGGAGTCCGGCCACGTGGACGTACGCATGTGGAGATTCCGGCGCGGGTCAGTGCGCAATGGAGCAGCAAAGAGAGAGGATGGCTTCAAGTGCTCCGTGGATTTCCGTTCCTTCCTTCGCGGATATGTCTTCTCTAGCTGCTCCGATTATGGGTACGGGGATAAGACTAAGGCCCCGGGGGCGATTGGCTCTCTTTACCTGCAGAGACATGGAAGCCCTCGTGTGATCTGTCCCGGCTGTTCGGGACTGGTGGTCCAGCTGAAGCCGTTTGGGCGCTGTGAGGTCTGCAAAGAATTCCTCTTCGGGGTGGAACCATTCACAGAAAAGCCTCGGGCTTTCCACCTCAACTACCTCACAGGGACTGCCACTCCGGAGGGAGAGATCGATGCTGGTGCGTTCCCCGTGCACACTGATCCGGGCGAAGTGACTGCCCAAACAGAGGTGAAAAGAGAAAAATCCAAGGATGCTGCCTCAGGCACCAGCAGCTCCCTGCTCCGACCGCCAAACAGAAAAGTCGGCCTAGTGATGGCCTCGTGTGGTCGTGGAAGAGCTTCGCCCCACTGCCTGCCTGGCCTGGATGGCTCCGGTAGGAAAAGTCCTGGACATCCCTGTTCTTCTAAAGGCCCAGGTGAGCCAGGGTTGGGACTGTCTGTGTGGTTGAAAGTGGCGGTAGCCCACAGTCGGTAGAGGCCGTCAAGGGGGATAGTTTCGTGACTGGGAATTATCTGCCTGCTGAATGCTATGACACCTCTGACCTGGATTCATTGTCTGACAATGGCGATGATGGGGAGATAGATGAAATCTTCCATCGGAAGGGATGGGACAAGATGAAGCTGCCCTCGTCCTGTGTTACAAGGGACCTGCCCATGTCTACTGGAGATAGTACACCTCGGGTAGAGGCCTCGGCGCCAAGGGAAGAAGCTGGTCCTCTGTCTGAAGTTCCCTTTCTGGATTCAAAATCCATTTCACCTGTTCCTGTTGCGGGAGTGCAACGTCAATCACTGCGGGCTCCTAGGCCCAGGTCTACTGAGGGGGTGAATGCACCTCGTCATCCAGAAGCGATTGTTCCACCCGGAGAAGGAGACCGAGCTACTATGCCACCTTTGTCAAGGCTGCAGCGTCTCTTTGGCCAGAAGGTTGCTCAGGAATATGGGTGGGAATACCCGTATCTGCCTTGGGAACTGCTCTATGAGGTGGAGGTCTTTCGGCAAAGATGGTATGATGCCTTTGTGTGGGACAAACTGAAAGCACAGCGGTACCTTTCCTGTTCACCAACGGTCACCAAGAACTTTCAGGACTGTAAAGCTAAATGGATGCTGGGAAGACACATTCATGCGGACAAAGTGGTGATCTGTCGCAAGGAAGGAAAGAGTGTTGAGTACCACGTGGAGGCTTTTGATGATCGTTTGAAGCCTATATCATTGCCTCATCCAAGGTTTTACCTGTAAGAGAAGAAGAGAGGGAAAAAGACTCTCGTGTGCTTTCTTTTCTGTTCCTGGCTGAACTTTCCAGAAGTGCCTTTTCCAGAACACAGGGACTGTGCCCTAGTTTTTTTTGTATTTGGGCAATTCTACTCGTTGGAGATATGGGAGCTGTTTTTTTTTTGTTTGTTCTCCCTCCTTCTACTGGCACTCAAAAGAAATCAGTGACTTTGGGTATTAGATAGTGTAGGGTCACAGAGAAAAATGTTCAAGAGGAAAGTTCATCTGGAAGTAATGAGTGTCTTGACCGCGGCACTGTCACCAGGTGGCAGTGTTGCGCAACGATTGTTTGTTTTTTTGACATTATGCAGCACTTATTGGAGTGAATGGGTTTCTTCTCGGATAGACTCATTCATTCCAAGCAAACACACATGTTGGTAGGATGTATGTTTCTTTTCTTTCCCTCTGCAGGAGACTCGTCTGCCAAGACTACTGAGAATTGGTGGTCTTTAGATAGTCAGAGGGAGGGAAGAATGTAAATGTGTGAGATATTTCAAGTGTTTTATTGAAAAGTTTTAAAGTTATATTGTTTTAAGTTTTCCCTTTCCCATTCAGGTCGTGGCACAATTCAGGGTTAAATTGTGTAGTTTGGTTTTTGGGCTGAACTCATGTCACCACCCTTGTGGGGTATGGGTTTGTACCAGACACTGGGGACCAGTGTCAAATCACCAGAGGGAGAGTGTAGCGGGTATTTGAATTGTGTGAGGACTCTGGTGGTGTGAGGTTCCTTGGGGTCCCTGGGTGGCGCTGTTGCCTTGGGCCGAATCTGAACTCACACTGCAAACCGTGCCTTTTTGTCCTCCCCTGGAGCTGGTACAGCGGGGCGGGGAACCCGCTGTGACGCAAAGGGAGAGGTCATAAAAGGGGCGGACGCCCTGACCTTAGGGAGAGAGTCGGAGGACGCGGCCGCGCCCAGGCACCTTTAGCTTGGGTGCTGGCGTTCCGGTGTTCCAGGCCTAGGCGCCCTTGGCCTAGCTGGAGCGGGGATGGAGTCCATCTCAGGCACCTTTAGCCTGGGGTGAGGTACTATGGCGGATGCCTGGAGCTCAGTACCTTCAATCCGAGGGGGCCCTAACTCCTTGGGTGCCCGTGTCTGAGTTCGTGAGGACTGGTGCGCAGTAATTTCTCCGAAGAGTCCGGCGCAGCATCGCTGGTGACGGAGAGGCCTCAATTTCTCCCTTGGACGGATTTCTTCCTCTGACAAGGGCAAAGTGAGCGAAGGTAATTCACGTTTTATATCACCTAGTCAGTGGCAGTGACTATTCACCACTGGTGACACCACAGTGGGCAGCAGCAAGAAGGGAAAGGATTGTGCCTCGATCTGTCCCCCATGTTTCCAAAGGAGAAAGATTGTTTTATTGCTAGGCGACAAGAATAAAACTGAGTTGTACCTATTCACTGTGTGGAACTTGGGTTACTAAGCAAAGGAGTCAGGGACGAAGGACTGGACCTGACTCTAGGACACCTACACAAAAGCCCAATCTTCTGGCCTTCTTAGTTACGGGAGGACATGGGCCGTGGTGTGTATCATCTCTCTTTCTCAGGTACCCCTAGACAACAGCCATATAACCGATAAAGCAAGGGAGAGGGGTGAGGCCGCTACATTAGTATGTATGTTCCATACCTGGAAACAGTGGCGGTGCGTCCATAAGGGGCGCACGGGCGCCGCCCCCTTTCTCCTGCCACCCCTCTATCACCAATAGATAGATTCATGCTTTGCATGAATCTGTCTATGGTCGCCGCTGCCACCCCCTATTCAGGCGCCGGCCCCTTTTCGGTTGCATGAATCACAGCGGAGGGGTATTTTTTTGAATCACCTGATTAGAGCCATAGGCTCTAATAGGCATAAAAAAATGTGAACAGCGGGCGCCATGCTGGGCGCTCGCAGTTCACTCAGCTGTGTGTCAGGAAAGCGAATGAATATTCGCTTTCCTAACACTGAACCGCCTCTCCACCAATCAGGTGCTCGGGTCTGTTACCTGTCACCTGATTGGCTGAAACGACAGGCGCTGTGATTGGACGCCTATCAGGCATTAAATAATAGCAGAGGACGGGAAGAGAGGACGGGAGAAGACATCGAGGAGCGTGGAGGACACTGCCGCCGTGACCCGCTGCCCCACCGAGGCAGGTAAGTGACAGGCGGACGGGGGATGCACACAGACAGCATTTGATGAGCACAGTGGCAGCAATTGATGGGCACAGTAGCGGCAATTGATGGGCACAGTGGCAGAAATTGATGGGCACAGTGGCAGCAATTGATGGGCACAGTGGCAGCAATTGATGGGCACAGTGGCTGCGTTTGATGGGCACAGTGGCTGCGTTTGATGGGCACAGTGGCTGCGTTTGATGGCACAGTGGCTGCGTTTGATGGCACAGTGGCTGCGTTTGATGGGCACAGTAGCTGCGTTTGATGGGCACAGTAGCTGCGTTTGATGGGCACAGTTGATGGGCACAGTAGCTGCGTTTGATGGGCTGAGTTCTTGCTGGAAAAAAACTATTTAAGCAACAGACAGCATGGATTCATGAAAGACAGAAGTTGTCAGACAAACCTGATTTCTTTTTATGAAGAGGTAAGTAAAACCTTGGACAGAGGCGTGGCTGTGGACGTGGTATACTTGGATTTTGCAAAAGCGTTTGATACAGTTCCCCACACACGGCTCATGTGTAAGGTAAAGTCTACAGGATTGGAAATATCAGTTTGTAAATGGATAGAAAACTGTCTAAAAGACAGAATTCAGAGAGTAGTAGTTAATGATTCTTATTCTGAATGGTCTAAGGTTATCAGTGGTGTACCCCAAGGTTCAGTGCTGGGACCCTTACTTTTTAATATCTTTATAAATGATATTGGGTCTGAGATCAAAAGTAACATTTCTGTCTTTGCAGATGACACCAAGCTATGCAGTGGAATAACGTCCTTACAAGATGTCTCCAATTTACAAGCCGACCTCAATGCTCTGTCTAATTGGGCGACTATGTGGCAGATGAGGTTTAATGTTGATAAATGTAAAGTTATGCACTTGGGGGCTAAGAATATGAATGCATCATACATACTAGGGGGAATACAACTGGGGGGATCCGTAGTGGAGAAGGATCTGGGGGTTTTGGTAGATCATAAGCTCAATAATGGCATGCAATGCCAAGCTGCGGTTTCCAAAGCGAGCAAAGTCCTTTCTTGTATTAAGAGAGGTATGGACTCCAGAGAGAGAGAGATATCATTTTGCCCCTGTACAAATCATTAGTAAGACCTCATCTGGAATATGCAGTTCAGTTTTGGGCCCCAGTTCTCAAAAAGCATATCGGGGAACTGGAGAAAGTGCAGAGAAGGGCAACCAAACTGATAAGAGGCATGGAGGAGCTCAGCTATGAGGAAAGATTAGAGGAACTGAATTTATTCACTCTTGAGAAGAGGAGAATAAGGGGGGATATGATTAACATGTACAAATATATAAGGGGTCCATATAGTGAACTTGGTGATGAGTTATTCACTTTACGGTCAACACAGAGAACAAGGGGGCACTCTTTACGTCTAGAAGAAAAAAGATTTCATCTCCAAATACAGAAAGGTTTCTTCACAGTAAGAGCTGTGAAAATGTGGAACAGACTCCCTGCAGAGGAGGTTCTGGCCAGCTCAGTAGATTGCTTTAAGAAAGGCCTGGATACTTTCCTAAATGTACATAGTATAACTGGGTACTGACAGTTCTAGGTAAAGTTGATCCAGGGTAAATCAGATTGCCTCTCGGGGGATCAGGAAGGAATTTTTTCCCTTGCTGTAGCAAATTGGATCATGCTCTGCTGGGGTTTTTTGCCTTCCTCTGGATCAACTGTGGGTATAGAATTGGGTATATGGGATTGCACGATATTTTTTTTTATTTTAGTTATTTTTTTATGGTTGAACTGGATGGACTTTGTCTTTTTTCAACCTGACTAACTATCTAACTATCTAACTATCTATCTAACAGTAGCTGCGTTTGATGGGCACAGTGGCTGCAATTGATGTTTTTTTTTTCAGTTTGTTTGTGCCCCCCCAAAAATTTTGAACACCAGCTGCCACTGCTGGACAATCCCCTTGGAAGCTGGAAATCACTGTGGTAGGCACTTTTATTACAGTATTAGCCCCTAGCTTTTGGGTCCCAAGCCAGCAACCCTGTTGCTTAATGAACCCCCGGAGGGCACCATTTAGATAACACTTTGTATTTTGTCAATGCAAAGCGATCACTGATTTGTCAAGGTGGAGATCATGACATCACCAGCCTGCCTCTCTACTTCGTCCAATCGCAGAATGCTGTGCATTTTTTGAGAAATTACAAAGTATCCTCTGAATGGTGCTCATGCAAAGTGAATGATCTCCTGTGTTCACTAAGCAGGAGGGCAGCCTCTTGGCACAGGACCCGGAAGCTAGTAACCACTGAAGTTGAGGTGACTACTTCTTCCAGGTATGGCACATAAATTAGTCACATTGGTCTAAGATGAACCAATGTACCTATGCAAACATATCCATACCTGATATTTACTTCAGCTTTAAATAGAGCAGGAAAGGGTCGAGACTCAAGCTGGGATGCCATTAAAGCTCATGTGCGTGTAAAGGCAGGTGTCCCAATACTTTTGGTAATAAGTGTACTTCTGAATCATTCAAAATGGAGAAGACTACGGCACATTTATATCAATGCTAAGTGGAGAGAGGAGGTGTGCATTTCTCAGCTAAATGATTCCAGAAAGAGGAGATTCCAGTGATTTTTATCTACACATATTGAGTCACTTCACATCATCGTTTTTTATACTTTTTGCACATATTTTCCTTTTTTTAGCGCGGTTTTGATTATATTGATTTAGATTTTTACATATACTATGACATAGTATCTGCTGCTGATCCAAACAAATTAGATCCCACATCTGTATTTTTTACACATTAAACTATCAACTTACCTCTGCAAGTTGGTTCTTTTCCCCATTCTCCATCTGTACATGTAATAAGTTCATTCCCCTCAAGAACATAAAAATTTGCACATTTATACTTCACACTAGAGCCTGATTGATAGCTAGGGTTTTTTGTATCAACAATGTCTCCACTCAGGATGGTTGGAGGTGGACCACAGCTCTCTCCATATCCTGAAATGAAACAAAGAGCACACACAATATAGATTTTAGGTCAATAAAATTAACCTGTACGATAATTATTATTACAGTAATACCTTGGATTACGAGCACAATTCTTCCAGAAGAATGCTTGTAATCCAAAGCACTCGTATATCAAAACGAGTTTCCCCATAGGAAATAATGGAAACTCAGATAATCCGTTCCACAGCCACTGCTTGTCTATGCAGTACCACATGTGGCCAAAGGTGCGGGGGCGCCGGAGACGCTAAGAAACACTCGGTTACGCTCGGAGACACTCGGAAACCGAGTCTCTCCAATTGTTTCCGAGTGTCTCCAAATGTCACCAGTGCCCCCACACCTCTGGCCAAATGCGGTACTGCATACCCCAGCGGCTTGAATCCTGCTCGTCTTGCGAGACCACGCTCACAAAGCGAGGCAGGATTTATTTTTTTAAAATAGCTCGTATTGCGAAATGCTGGTAAACCACGTTACTCGCAATCTGAGGTTCCACTGTATTATTATTATACAGGATTTATATAGCACCAACAGTTTGCGCTTTACAAAATGAAGGCAGACATTACAGCTACATTACAATTTAGTACAGGATAAATCACAGGGCCTTGCTCATTAGAGCTTACAATCTAATGCCGCGTACACACAATCGGAATTTCCACCAAAAAACCTGCGTTTTTTTTCCGACGGATGTTGGCTTAAACTTGTCTTGCCTACACACGGTCGCACAAATGTTGCTTGGAAATTATGATGGTCAAGAATGTGGAGACGTACAACACTACGACGAGCCAAGAAAAATGAAGTACAATGATTCCGAGCATGCGTCGAATTGGTTCCGAGCATGCACAGCACTTTTGTGCGTCGGATATGGCTACACACGATCGGGAATTTCCGACAAGAACTTTTCTTGTCGGAAAAATTGAGAACCTGCTCTCAAACATTTGTTGTCGGAAATTCCGACAGCAAATGTCCGATGGAACCTACACACGGTCGGAATATCCGATCAAAAGCTCTCATCGAACATTTGTTGTCGGAAATTCCGATCGTGTGTACGCGGCATAAGAGGGAGGGTCAATTGATACAAAAAGGTAATAGTTGTGGGGGATGAGCTGATGGAGAAAGTAAAACAGTGTATTAGTTAGAAGTAGGATAGGCTTCTTTAAAGAGAAAGGGTTTTCAGGGATCGTCTAAAGATCAATAGATTAGGGGACAGTTGGACAGATTGGAGTAGGGATGCAGGCCCAGCAGATTTCCTCATTAGTGTCCTGCAGCTGCCACAGTTGACTGATATTTAGGAAACCACTCCCATTAGACCCACTCAGAACAGAGGCACAGACAAACACACAGGGATTTCTTCAGAATAACAAAAAGGTAGGAATCTGCAACAATGTTTGTTATAATCTTTGAAATGTACATAGATCACCCAGAGGGGAATGTTTTTTTCTCAACAAAAGTAAAAAATTATCAAAAAATGTGATTATTGTAAACTTCCTTGTAAGACAATACATTGAAATCTGTGGGACTTTACATGTACCCTCCAGGGTTTAATAAATGCTAAACCAAATGATTAAAAATATACAATTTTATTGAAGATTACACATAGATTGTTTAAAAGAGAAACAGGATTAATTCAAATCAAAGTTACAAGATAGTTGTCAAGGGTTTCGTGGGCTAACCCACTTCGTCAGGACCTCGGAAATTCTCAAAATACTGTAACACTATATAGACAAGATACTATCACAAAAAAAACATTTGATATAAAGGTATTTTCACTTTTAGACAGTCATTCTTCTCATTATAAAAACTTTCTAACATCACTTTATGACACGTTAATAATATTGCTTATTTAACATATATTATTAACATGTCATAAAGATTTATGTTAGAAAGTGATTATAATGAGAAGAAATACTGTCTAAATGTGAAAGTACCTTTATATCAAATGTCTTTTTGTGATAATATCTTGTCTTTATATTGTTACAGTATTTTGAGAATTTCCAGAGGCCCTGACGAAGTCGTTTAGCCTACAAAACGCGTCGGGAAATCCAATCTCTCTTAGCCAGGATGGTCATACCCTGGACAACTAGCTTGTAACTTTGATTTTAATCAATCCTGTTTCTCTTTTAAAAAATCTATGTGTAATATTCAATAAAATTGTTGTTTATTTTTAATCATTTGGTTTAGCATTTATTAAACCCTGGAGGGTACATGTAAAGTCCCACGAATTTCAATGTATTGTCTTATATATATATCATATGAGATGGTACCCTCCTAGGGTTATAGTTATCTCACACTCATCCCCCGCATCTCTGTACCTTGAATGTAAACTTACTTGTAGAGACACATTTTGGGTAATTTATGTGTCTTCTTTCACATTTGCCTTCCAGGCTGTTCAGTGGCACCATTCCTTCAGTGCATTCAAATACAACCGTTTGTCCATTTTCAATCACCGTGCCTTTACTGTATCGAATGTGATTTAAGGCCATTTCATGTTGTTGTATTACACAGAAACCTAGAGCCAAACATATATCCATACATGTATGTAAATATCATTAGATTATTTGGAATGGTATTATCTATATCACATATAGGGGTTGATTTACTAAAGGCAAATAGACGGTGCACTTTGAAAGTGCAGTTTCACTCTGCAAGGGCATTTGCTCCAGAGCTTAGTAAATGAGGGGAAGCTTTGCTGACTTCCATCATCCAAACATGTGCAAGCAAAAATGCTGTTTTTTTTTTTTCTTGCATGTGATTGGGTATTCTTAGCAAAGTGAAGCTTCCCCTCATTTACAAATGCCCTTACAGAGCGCAACTGCACTTGCAAAGTTGCCTTTAGTAAATCAACCTAAGAGTCTGTTCACGCTATGTGCGGTAACTGGCTGTTTTCCACACTGGATCAATGCCAGTCAATGCCAGGGTACATAGAAAACAATTGTGACCCATTTATACTATAACATTGGTATGATGTGCAGTGGGGGAAAATGCATACATGCTGCATTATCCACAGTGCACTGGATGGCACTGGAGGTGTAATCCTGGACTCTAACCTGTTCTTTCAGCCCCAAATCCACTACATGCCACCTTTGTAGAATCTCCAAAATATGCTCATTCTTAACCACTAATACCACCATCTCATCTCTCATCTCACCACTCATTCACTCCCTTGCCATCTCTTGCCTTGACTACTGCAACTCCCTTCTCATAGGCCAGTGATGGCGAACCTTGGCACTCCAGATGTTTTGGAAGTTCATTTCCCATGATGCTCAACTACACTGCAGAGTGCATGAGCATCATGGGGAATGTAGTTCCAAAACATCTGGGGTGCCAAGGTTCACCATCACTATCATAGGCCTACCTCCAGACAGTCTATATATCCTTCAGTCTATGATGAATTCTGTGGCCAGATTAGCTACCTTACCAATGGCTTAGTGCTCACCACCACTGTCGGTCAGTCAGAAGCCAGTGGAGGAATTGACAAACAAATAAAATTCAAAATACTAATGTAGCGGGGCCGCTCCCTCCTCTCTCTATCTTCATCGGTTATATGGCTGTTGTCTAGGGGTACCTGGGAGAGAGGGATAAGACACACCATGGCCCATGTCCTCCATAGCTAGAAGGTGAAGGCCAGCAAATTGGGTTTTTGTGTAGGTGTCCTAGAGTCAAGTCCAGTACTTCGTCCCTGACTCTTTTGCTTCTAGTAACCAGAGTTCCACACAGTGAATAGGTCCAACTCTGTTTTATTCTTCTTGCCAAGCAATAAAACAGTCTCTTTACTTTGGAAAATGGGGACAGATCGAGGCACAATCCTTTCCCTTCTGCTGCTGACCACTGTGCAGTCACCAGTGGTGAATAGTCACTGCCACTGACTAGGTGATATAGAACGTGAATTACCTTCGCTCACTCTGCCCCTGTCAGAGGAAGAAATCCGTCCAAGGGAGAAATGGAGGCCTCTCCGTCACCAGCGATGCTGCGCCGGACTCTTCAGAGAAGTTCCTGCACACCAGTCCTCACGAACTCAGACACGGGCACCCAAGGAGTTAGGGCCCCCTCGGATTCCTCCACCCTCGCGGAACTCAGTCGAAGGTACTGAGCCCCAGGCATCCGCCATAGTACCTCACCCCAGGCTAAAGGTGCCTGAGATGGACTCCATCTCCGCTCTGGCTAGGTCAAGGGCACCTAGACCTGGAACACCGGAACGCCAGCACCCAGGCTGAAGGTGCCTGGGTGCGGCCGCATCTTCTGGCTCCGGACTCTAACCCCGTGATCAGGGCGTCTGCCCCTTTTATGTTCCCCGCCCCGCTGTACCAGCTCCAGGGGAGGACAAAAAGGTACAGTCTTGCGGTGCAAGCCCAACCCCGGTCCAAGGCAACAACGCCACCTATAGGCCGGCGGGAACTTCACACCACCAGAATCCTCCATGAATTTCCTAACAATCAAGGCATCAGGGTTACACTACCACCCAGATGCTTCCCATAAATTCAAGTACCCACTACACTAACATATAAAGCCATTTTTTTTTAAAGATATTTTTATTGAATTTTTTCAACAACACACAAAAGAAAAAAAAAAAAAGAAACAGACTTTGGTTATTCACTGAATCCGAGCATTACATACATGCATTGGAACATACATTAAACAGTGTTCATGTCAGATGTCTACTGTAGTTATTTAGCATGAGAATTATAGTACTAGGTTATACACCTGCACTGATGTAAATGCACCAGGAGGGTGTACATGCAATAGGTCCAATGCATCAAAAGGGGGACCTGTCCCGTGGCTTCACCACCAACTGGTACGGGCGTGTTGTGGAATCTAATATGACTCCCGAACAGCACTACAGGAGGGAGAAATAGTATAGTTCAATGTCAGAGGGAATAAACTGTAGAATAAACAACTGGCAGAGGGTATATGGATCGCAGACCTGAGTGTAGAGAGGAAGTCCAATCTGCGAGGATGGAAAGCTTCAGGATGACAGTTCTCAGGCCTGGTGTATGGAAGTATAGCATACCTTCGCGAGGATCCTGAACAATCTGCAGGGACAAAGTAGGTGAACTCCCCGGCATAGAGGGAAGGGCAAACACACAACCGGCTTAAGGCAACGTATAAGGGAATGTAGGGAGCTGGAACATCAGACATCAGACAGCTCTGTGTCTCGGTGCAACTTCGTACCGATCATTGAGCCATGCCATGGCTTCCTTGGGGCTGGTGTAGAAGTGAGCCTTGCCATCATAAATGACACGCAGCTTAGAAGGAAAAAGCATGGCATAAGAGAGTCCCTCAGTGCGTAGTCGGGCCTTCACTGCTGCAAAGGAAGTGTGTTGTCGCTGGACATCTGCAGAGAAGTCAGGGTACACTGAAACGATATTGCCATTGTATTTTAAGGGGCCTTTCTCCCTGGCAAGACGTAGAATAGCAACTTTGTCTTGGAAGTTGAGGATCCGTGCAATAAGGGACCATAGGGGTTCCCCAGAGGGGGGGGGGACGCAAAGGGGTGCGATGTGCACGCTCAATAACATGAGAGCAGGATGGTGCGTCAGTCCCAAAAATGTCTCTTAGCCAATTATACAGGAATTTTACTGGGTGGGAGCCTTCCACACGTTCTAGGAAACCTACGAAACGGAGATTGTTTCTGCGGGAACGATTTTCCAAATCGTCAATTTTGGTGCGGAGGGCCGACATTTCCCCTGTATGATCCCTCACTGCGACGTATAAGGGGTGGACAACATCCTCTAGGGAGCTGATATGTTCCCCAGTGGCCCCTGTTCTATCCCCCATGTTTTGCACATCTTGCTTCAATAGAGAAAAGTCCATACGGATAGATGCAATCTGTGTAGTGAGGGAGGCCTTGCAATCCTGAAAAGCAAGCATGATGGAGGCTAGAGTAGGTTCAGCATAAGGGGAGCCTGGGCTTGAGCTGCCTTCACTATCCAGGGGGGGAGTCCTGAGTCTGCAATGGGTCAGGCTGTGTGTCAAGGAGAGTAAGGGCAGAGTCACTCACCATAGCTGCATGCTGCTTGTTGTGAGGAGCTGAAGCAGATGGCTGCAGCAGCATGTCATGCAGCTCTTCCTGTGTCCCGGCGCCATCTTGCCATCAAAACCGGGCTAGTTGTCCCGCCGCAGATGCCGGCGTGGGTGGCCTGTATTTCACCATGGATGCCAGCCTGAAGTGTTCCCACGACTGTGGGGAGTATTTAGATGCCGGTCTGGGGCAAAACGGACTTGCCTGCAGGATGTCGTTCGGGAGCCAGAGCTGTATCTCTACACGTCCTCTCGCTCTGCCATCCGGACACACCCCCTCACATATGAAGCCATTTACAACTCTACCATAAACTGCATCTCAAATCATGTCTAAATATATCTCCTAAATCATCTTCTCCGCTGCTCCCAAGACCTACTGGTCTCTAGATCCATTGTGTCCTCCTCCGAAGCTCATCTTCAGAAGTTTTCCAGAGCCTCTCCCTTCCTCTGGAACTCTCTACCCCAATACGTTCAACTATCTTCCTTTCTATCCATCTTTAGGAGATCCCTAACAACTCCTCTTTTCAGGAAAGCCTATCCCATCTCTACCTAAAAACTGAACTTTTAATGGTTCTATCAGCTCATCCCTCTCACAGGTATTATCTTTTGTACCACTTGCCCCTCTCTATTAGATTGTAAGCTCTCATGAGCGGGACCCTTCTTACCCTCTTGTATAGAATTGTATTGTATTGTAACTGTACTGTCTCCCTTTATAATGTAAAGTGTTTTGCAAACTATTGACGCTTTCAAAAATCCTATATAATATGAATAATAAAAATCAATGCCTAAAAAAAGGTACAGCAGCCTGTATTCTAAATGGAGCATTTTAGAATGTGGGCAATGTGAAGGTACACTACGTACACTATATTACGAAAAGTATTGGGACGTCTGCCTTTACACGCACATGAACTTTAATGGTCTTAAGCCCCGTACACACGGTCGGACTTTTGGCCAACAAACTTCATTTTGAGCAAGTTGGACAAACAATCCGACCATGTGTACGCTTCATCGGACAATTTTTTATTTATTTTTTCATCGGACAAAAGTTCGGTCTGCAAACGGACAAACTTTTGGCCAACAAAAGTCCGATGGAGCAAAGTCCGACTGTGTGTACCGAAAACCATCGGACTTTTGTCCGTTGGACAAAACAAACAATGTTAAAATCAACCAACAATAGCAGAAGTTGAGCAAAGGGTGGCGGTAAAGAGCAGAAAAGAGCAGAAAAACCACGTGATGTTGGAAAAAGTTTTGGGAAAGTTTGCAGAAAAGTCCTGTGGTGTTTATGCTATGGGTGTGCCCAGGCCAACTCCGTTCGGACAAAAATCTCTGCATGCAAGCGCATTTAGTGGTGGAAAAAATGTTTATTTATTTTTTGAGCCCGTGTGTATGAGGCCTTAGACAAGGTCTCCGCAATATAGCATACATACAAAGAAGGAATGTATTACAGACAATTATAATCAGAAGTATTTACTAGGCAATCTGCTGCTCACCTTCCTTTAAGCATGTTGGGTATTTTAGCACACCATCCAAGCACTGAATCCTCAGACTTTTTTCATCGGGAACGCCATATCCAGGTGTGCACTCGAATGTTATGTTATCAAAGTGCAGAGAGTATATTTCCTTCCTTTTATCCTCTGGAAGTGCATGTTTCAGCCAAATGTTGTTTTGTAACATATCAGTTGGATTCACAATACAAGACGCTGCAATTGGATAGAGAACACATACATCGAATATGTCAATATGTTACAGCAGGGTTCTCCAAAATTTCTTAACGAATGTCAGTATACTGTCCTTTGGACTTTAGAGGGGCCGAAATGTGGCCATTGGGAGTAGATATAATATTGCCCCATCTTTGGTATATCAGTGGGAGAAAGTGTGCCCCAACATTGGCATCATTGTGTCCCTTCATTGGTGTCACTGAGCCACATTGTTGGTGTCATCAGGAGAAATTGTGCCCCATCATTGGTGATGTTGGGAGGAATTGTGCCCCTTTGTTGGTGTCAGTGAGGGGGAATTAATGTCCCAAGAGCCAGCTAAAAGCAAGCAAAGGGCTGCATCGGGCCCCTGGGACGCAATATGGAGACTACTGGGTTGCAGGATAGAAAGAAGATGAAGGAAGGTTTCTTGAAAATTTACCAGCATGCTGGTAACTAATGTGAGACCAGAAGCCACCTAATCTAGACCCAGAAAAACACATGCACTTATACAGGCTGAAACCCCACCTAAATGATAACCTTGTGAGGTATCCACATGCTTCTCACTCATGGGAACATTAGGTGACCACTGTGATCCCAGGAAGAAGACATTATTAATACTTCTCCCATAGTCAAAAATGTCATAGCCATGTATTGTGAGAAAATCAAAAATCAGTTGACAGAAAGGGAGGAGGACCAGGGGAATGCTGGTTCTGAGGAGCCTCGCTACTGCTATAGCTACTGGTCTTCAAGTCTGACTCCAGATTGTGACTGTGACACCACCACATATTTACACTCTCCTGAAGAAGTGAATGTTGTTCATGAAATGTGTAGAAAGCTGTTACAGCACATTTCTAGTTAAAGGGGTTGTAAAGGTACAAGTTTTGCATAGAATGCATTAAGGTGAAAAAACATCCGAGGATTAGCGGCCCCCCAGCCCCCCCGTTTACTTACCTGACCCCTCGAAATTCTGCGCCGTGAATGCGCTGGTTTCTCGGCCGGACTTCTCGGCTCATTCATTGGTTGATTGAAAACAGCGCAGCCATTGGCTCACGCTGCTGTCAATCACATCCAATAAAGCGGGGCGCCGGGGGGCGGGGCCGAGTGTTACAGTGAGCGGCTATAGCCGCCGGCTATATCACGGGAGCGCGCCCGCAAGAACTCACCACCATGCGAGCTCGCTCGCATGAAGGTGGTAAATTCTTGCGGGGAGGAGCCGAGACAGCCGCCGAGGGACCCCAGAAGACCAGGTTCGGGGCCACTGTGCAAAACGAGCTGCACAGTGGAGGCAAGTATAACATGTTTGTTATTTAATTTTTTTTTTTTTTTTACCTTTACAAACCCTTTAAGAATGGGGCAATATTTGCAGCTGGAAGACAACATATCTTACACTGGTTCTTCCATACCGGTGTCTTCTTTTTTAAGCAATTGAGCGACCGATGATGTAACTTTTGCGCTTATATGCTGGAGTTACATTATACCATCTCTGTGAACTCTTATGCCGCGTACACACGACCGTTTTTAATGTCATTGAAAAAAACAAAGTTTTTCTCGACGTGATTCTTCTCAAGCCTGCCTTGCCTACACACTATCATGAAAAGAAATGCTCGAGCAAAGCGCAAAATGTACAACGGCACTATAAAGGGAAAGTTCCATTCGGATGGCGCCACTCTTTGGTCTGCTTTTGCTGATCCTTGTGTTAGTAAAGTTTGGTGAGAGACGATTCGCGCTTTTCAGCCTTGTGCTCTTCAGTCCGTTACAGCGTAAGAAATGTGCTATCTCCATTACGAACGCTAGTTTTACCAGAATGAGCGCTCCCGTCTCATCACTTGCTTCTGAGCATGCATGTTTTTTTCACGTCGTTAAAGCCTACACACGGCCGTTTTTCATGACGAGAAAAACAACAACGTGAAATATGACGAGAAAAATTAGAGCATGTTCCAAATTTTTAATGGCCAATTTTTACGTCGTGAAAAGTGCTCTGGAGCCCACACACGATCGTTTTTAATGACCAAATTTAAAAATGGCATTTTTCTCGTCATGAAAAACGGTCGTGTGTACGCGGCATTAGCATCCTACAGATGCCAGGAGTGTACATTGCAGGTGATTCTTTTTTGGCAGAAGAGAAATACAATATAACTTCTGCTAAAAAATAAACTCTACCGCTGAGCATTTTTTTTGTGGTGGAAATTAAAGAATAGTGTCACCTTTTGTAACGTGTTACTAGTTAACACCCATATTCAGGGTGTAACATGGAACATACAACAAATACACCGGCCCCGCTTCCCCTCCGAGTCCAGATCTTCTCCCCGCTAGCTGTCCAAATCGAAAAAAAAAACCCTCTGCCTGCCTGGCTGCGTCATCCATTTACAGTATTCTGTGAAGGGGAAAACTACAGGGTAAAAAGGAAAGGTGGCGGGGTCTGTCTCTATGTGAGAAGTGATCTCAAAGCGAGTGTGAATGATGAAGAGTGTGATGAGTCTGAAGCATTATGGGTGGAACTGTATATAGATGTGTGTAGTTTAAAGTTACTCATTGGAGTTTGTTATAGACCACCCAATGTCAATGAGGAGGTGGAGACTCAGCTCCTTGCACAGATGGAAAGGGCTGCAAGGGCTTGGATGGTGATAATAATGGGGGATTTTAACTACCTGGAAATTGACTGACTGCTGGAACAGTTAAAGGGCAAAAATCTATAAACCTATTGCAGGACAATTTTATGGTCCAGTTTAATGAGGCCCCAACTAGGAATGATGCTCTTGGTAAGCTATGAGTAAGCACAAGTAGTTACGGTGTGAAACATGTCAGCTGTTGATTGCATCTTTTTCTGTATGGTTTTTAAAGTGGATGTAAACCCTGGAAAAAATAGGATTTTTAAAACAGCTTACCTGTAAAATCCTTTTCTTGGAGTACATCACGGGACACAGAGCAGCATAGTCATTACTATGTGGGTTATATAGAATTACCTTCAGGTGCTGGCACTGGCAACTTCCAAAACAGGAAGTACCCTCCCCTATATAAGCCCCTCCCATCCGGGAGTACCTCAGTTTTGTAGCAAAGCAATACGTGTCCCCAAAAGAGGGGTGGGAGCTCTGTGTCCCGTGATGTACTCCAAGAAAAGGATTTTACAGGTAAGCTGTTTTAAAAATCCTATTTTCTTGTTCATACATCACGGGACACAGAGCAGCATAGTCATTACTATGTGGGACGTCCCAAAGCAATGCCACATGAGGGGGGGGGGGAATACACCATACATAAGCTGGGCGCCATCAGGCATGAGGATCTTTTGCGGCCTGCAACACAAAGGCGACATCCTCCTGACTTCTAACGTCCACCTGGTAGAACCTAGTAAACGTGTGTACTGAAGACCATGCTGCAGCCTTACAAATTTGAGCCAGGGAGGCCTGGTGATGCACTGCCCATGAAGTTCCAACTGCTCTCGTGGAGTGCGCCCTAACTTTGAACGGAGGCGGTCTACTTTTCAAGCCATAGGCTTGTACTATGACCTGTCGAATCCACTTGGCTAAAGTAGATTTTGATGCTGCCTGACCCTTTCTGGGGCCTTCCGGCAGAACAAACAAAGAATCCGTTCTACGAATCTGAGCAGTGGCTTTTAGATAAGTTTTAACTGCTCTTACTACATCCAAAGAATGCAAAAACTTTTCCTCTACCGAGCTTGGTTTGGGGAAAAAAGAAGGAAGAACCACATCCTGGTTCAAGTGAAACCTCGATACCACCTTAGGAAGAAAGGCTGGGTGAGGGCGTAATACTACTCTGTCCTTATGAATAACCAGATATGGCTCCTTACAGGACATGGCGGCTAATTCCGACACTCTTCTAGCCGAGCATATGGCTACTAAAAATATCAATTTTCTGGTGAGTAGAACCAAGGAAATGTGCCGCAAAGGTTCAAACGGCTGCTTCTGCAGAACCGACAGAACCAAATTTAGATCCCATGGGCATATGGGAGCTTTAATCGGTGGAATAATACGAGTCACCCCTTGCATAAAGGATTTGACAAGTGAATGCATAGCCAGGGGCCTTTGAAATAGTATTGATAAGGCCGAAACCTGGCCCTTGATAGTACTTAAGGCAAACTTCCTGTCTACAGCCCACTGCAGGAAGTCCAGAATTCTGCCTATAACGTACTTACGTGGATGCCATTTTCTGGCTTCGCACCAAGTGATGTACGCCTTCCAAACTCTATAGTAGATCTGCCTGGATACAGGCTTCCTGGCATTGATTATAGTTGATACCACAGAGTTAGAGAGACCTCTCTTCTTTAGGATGTGGGATTCAATAGCCAGGCCGTTAAACTTAGAGTTAGTAAGGAAGGGTGGTATATCGGTCCTTGCGAAAGCAGGTCCGGACGACGTGGAAGGGTCCCACAGACATTTTGATGATCTCCGCGTACCAGGCCCTTCGGGACCACGCTGGAGCCACCAGGATCACCGGCTTCTTTTCCAACCTGACTCTGCGAAGGAGTCGAGGCAACAATTGTAGCGGAGGGAATGCATATATCAGTCTGAACTGATCCCAAGGGAACACCAGAGCATCCGAGCCGCAAGCGAGGGGATCCCTTGTCCGGGAGACAAATCTGTCCACCTTTGCGTTGAATCTGGATGCTAGCAGATCTACATCCGGTGTTCCCCACCGCTGACATATTGCTCGGAAGACCTCGGGATGAAGGGACCATTCCCCTGGGCATAACTGTTGGCGACTCAGAAAGTCCGCCTTCCAATTCTCCACCCCTGGAATGAAGACAGCTGATATACATGGGACATGCTTTTCTGCCCATTCCAGGATGTGACTTACTTCCCTCTGGGCTGCACGACTCCTGGTGCCTCCCTGATGATTGATATATGCCACTGCTGTGGCATTGTCTGATTGAATTCTGACAGGGGACCCTTGGAGTCTGGATGTCCAGGCTACTAGCGCATACCGGGCTGCTCGTATCTCTAAGAGATTGATGGGCAGGGTTTTTACTACATTTGACCATCTGCCCTGGAGAGACCATTGCTCCAGTACTGCCCCCCAGCCTATAAGGCTGGCATCTGTAGTGACCACCTTCCAGGATATCGGACTGAAGGGTTTTCCCTTCTGGAGATTCTGGGGGATCAACCACCAGCAGAGACTCTTCCGAACGGAAGGGGACAAAGCCATCGGGAAGTCTAGAGCCTGAATTTTTCCTAATCCAGGCTGACAATATGGCCCTCTGTAAATTCCTTGAGTGGAATTGGGCGTATGGCACAGCTTCGAATGATGCTACCATCTTTCCTAGCAGCCTCATGCACAGGCGTATGGACGGCTGTCTTTTTGCACAAAGCAGACGGACCAAGCCCCTCAAAGAGGATACCTTGTCTAGAGGTAAGAAAATCTTCCTCTGGTCTGAATCCAGCCGTAGCCCTAGATATACCAGGTTTTTCACTGGCTGTAGGGCTGACTTGTCCAGGTTGATGACCCAACCGTGAGATTCTAGATACTTGATTGTATCGACAATTACCACTTCTAGCTTGGCAACTGAGTGGTCCATCAACAACAGGTCGTCTAGGTATGCCATTATCGTTACACCTCGTGTTCTTAGATCGGCCAACAGTGGGGCCAGAATTTTTGTGAACACTTGTGGTGCTGTGGCCAGACCGAATGGTAAGGCTCTGAACTGAAAATGGCGCCCTTCTACTGCAAAGCGTAGAAATTTTTGATGACCTGGAAAGATGGAAACATGCAAGTAAGCATCTTTGATGTCGATCGAGGCTAACCATTCCTCCCCCTGTAGGGCAGCGGTGACCGATCGGATCGACTCCATCCGGAAAGACCGGACATTTAGAAATTTGTTTAGACTCTTTAGGTCCAATATGGGTCTTATGTCCCCGTTTGGTTTCGGGACTGTGAAAAGGTTTGAGTAGAAACCCAACCCCCACTCTTCCATAGGAACCTCCATAATTACTCCTTGGAGCAATAGTTGTTCTAACGCCAATAGGAGAGACCCTCTTTTCAGAGGGTCTCTTGGCATGCCTGACCACATAAAATGGGAAGGAGGAGACTCTTTTAACTCCAACTTGTATCCCAGAGTTACTGCGGAGAGCACCCATCTGTCTTTGATCGTCTCCCGCCAGGTCTCTGCGAACAACTGAAGTCTTCCCCCCACCCGTTTGAGTGGGGGCAGCCCTTCATAGGCTTGACTTGGAGGCTGGTTTAGTACCCCTTCGGATCCAGGGTTTCTTATTACCCTGTGACTGTCCCTGATTTTTACCCCCTGAGTTTGACCGAGGAGGCCGTCGGAACTGCTTAGTAGCAGACGTCGCAGAGATAGGAGAGGTAGTCCTCTTAAAAGATGGACCCCTAGACCTCTTCTTACTCGGTAAGAGAGTACTTTTACCACTGGAAATCTTCTGGATATACTTATCCAGGTCTTCGCCAAAAAGGCGTTCCCCATGAAATGGGAAGCTAACTAAGAGCTTCTTACAGGGAGCTTCAGCAGACCAGTTCTTGAGCCACAGAAGCCTACGCATATGTACCAAAGACAGCGTGAGGCGGGAGGCCTGATGGATAGAATCCTTGATGGCGTCAACCGCAAAGCATAATGCTCTAGGCAGATCAGCCAGAGCCTGGGCCTGCTGGTCTGGCAAATCCCTCAGGACCATTTTCATCTGATCCTTTAAAGCTTGGCAGACCCCAATAGCTGCCACTGCTGGCTGTGTAACAGCCCCTGCTGTGGAAAAAGCAGATTTTAATAAAGATTCCAATTTTTTATCTACTGGATCTTTGAACATTTGAACATTATCTACTGGGCATGTCAGTGATTTGTTCACAGAAGAGATGGCTGCATCCACCGTAGGAACATTCCATCTCTGGGTGAACTTTTCCTCCATGGGATAGATCACCGGAAATTTCTTAGGCGGAACAAATAGTTTATCAGGATGTTCCCAGTCCTGGTATATAAGTCCTTCCAATAATGGATGTATTGGAAAGGAGCAATTAACCTGGGGAGCTTTTAGCGACCCCAATGAGGAGACAGCAGTAGTTGATGGTTCAACAAGAGGCATTTTAAATGCAGATCGAACCATGTCAGTTAGGGTCTGGACCCACAATCTTTCAGTCTGTGATGCTGAAAATGGTTCATCTACTGTCGATTCCTCAAAAACAGAGTTAACCTCCTCCTGATCCCCTTCAGGTAGGTCGGTCCCTTCCTGGGACTGTTGCTCTGCCAACAGGCACTCTAATGGAGGCGATGGAGATCTGGCGCGCTTTCTTTCCTGTAGAGAAGAAGCGATCAATGCTGCCAATCTCTGCTCCAATCCCTCCAGAGTTGAGGCAAAAACCTCCTCTGTTATATATGCAGGAGCAGGTGGACTGAGGACAGCCGCAGTACCTGGCACTCCCGGGGGTTCCTTATGGGTATTAACCTCTAATTTCTCAGGGGAGGAGGGTGCAGATGACTGCTCCAGATCCTCAGAGCCCGATGGAGACCCCCTACACTTCCTGAGAGGTATATCTCGGATTTTTTAGGCGGCATATTCCTTAGTTCCAAGCTGAGGTATTCCAGCCGCAATACACCCCTTTACTGAAATAGTCTAATGCAATTTGCTGCTATGTACATCAGTGGGTGTCTACTAATGCGTCTTTCTGGGGATGCCTGTATCAAACGCCCGCTGTAAGCCCCTATACCATGCTACCAGCTCCTTTTCATGCTCTGTGTCCATAGCAAGCAGCGTGGACTGAGTCCTTTTATCTTGCTGGGACGCCCGCACATGCGCAGAAGTGCTGGGCGCACAGAGCGCGTCATCCGCCAGGCTCCGCCCACTTTTTTGAAGCTAAATCTATAAAAAGAAAGCTCTTGGCGCCCTGTAGGGAGAGGAGCCAGGGTCCCTGTTTCACCAGGACTCGGGGATGGAAGGAAACTACTTGGCAGCCTGACAGAGGAATGCAGCTTCCCTGATAGAGAGCTCACTCATCTGCCTGGACTTTCACCATGGAAGGAATAGTCCCAAGAAAAAAAGACGTTCCACAGCGGCCTCTAGTGGACAAACACAGGTACCGCACTTTTGTCTTTTTTTTTTTTTTTTAAAACCTCCTTTATGAAAAACATTTCCAGGTTTACAGTTTTTAAAACTTCCTTTATGAAAAGACATTTCTAGGATTTCTTAGGCATATACAGCTATTAGCGGGAATACCTTTAGGTAACAGGCAGAAAGACATATTAGGCTTGGGGGTCCCCTCAATAGAACCAAGTTCCTGAGGGGCCCCCACTTACCTTTTCCCCGCTGCAGGACTTTGTTTGGTCCACAGAAGCCCAAACTTCACCTCTCAAGGCAGGCATTGTACTAGACCTTCAGGGACCGGGTTCCCAAGGATTCCACTCCCCTGGACCTGTATAGCACCCTGCACAGATAGCCTCTTGGTTTTGGGTATGACCAGAGCTCTGGATCCCAGGGTCCAGCCCTCCTAAGAGAGGCATTACAGGCAAAACCCTGCTCTTCTCTGCAAGGCCCGGGTACCGACCGTTTAGCTATGAAGCTTTTTTGGTCGGATCCGGAATAGCTTGCTAAGGCCCAGAGAACCTGTACACAAGCCCAGATGAATACATGTTAACCTTGGCCAACACCTTAGACACTGGCAAAAAACTGAGGTACTCCCGGATGGGAGGGGCTTATATAGGGGAGGGTACTTCCTGTTTTGGAAGTTGCCAGTGCCAGCACCTGAAGGTAATTCTATATAACCCACATAGTAATGACTATGCTGCTCTGTGTCCCGTGATGTATGAACAAGAAAAAAAACCTGCAAGACAAAGCCATAATGAGATAGTATGACTAGCATACTAGCTCATTATGCATTACTTACCTTAGATCGAAGCCCCCGAAACCGTCCACGTCTCCCCCTCTGTCCGCAGTCATTTCGCCGGAAGGTTACTTCCGGGTATCGCCGCTCCAGCGCTGTGATTTGCCGGAGTGGCGAATACGTCACTCCGCGCATGCGCGTGGGAGCCTTCAAATCCGGATTTGTGAATGAGATTTACAGTGCGCCTGCGCCGTTGTTTGCGGCGCGCATGCGCCGTACTCAACGGTGTTATCCCTTTGGCAAATATCTCCTAAACCATGTAGGTTTAGGAGATATTTAGGCTTACCTGTAGGTGTAACTTGCAAAGGAGGGTTTACAACCACTTTAACCAATAAAGAAATCGTTGTTGGAGTGCGGCCATCCGAATTGAATTATTTTCTATAGTAATGCTGCTCTGTTAAACCTGGTAATCTCAAACCATGCAGAGCTTATTATTATGTTCATATAAAGGAACACCTGGGTAGCAGTGACCATAACATGATTTAATTTGATGTTAGCTGTAAGCAAAAAACACATACAGACAGGAAAGATAAAAACATTTAACTTTAAGAAAGCAAATTTTCCATGGATATGGGCTACTCTACAGGTCTTAGAGTAGGAGGGAATATTGGTATCAATGGACACAGAACAGAAATGGGAATTCTTCAAAAAGATTGTATGCGAACTCACTTCAAAGTATATTCCCATGGGCAATAAGTTTAAAAGGCTAAAAATAAAAACTATGTGGCTCACGGCCAAAGTTAAAAAAAGTTATAAACTATAAGAAAAGAGCTTTTAAAAAATATAAAAATGAAGGAACACTATTGTTGTTTAAATGTTAAAAAGACTATAACAGAATATGTAAAAAGGAAATCAAGGACGCAAAAATTCAAAACGAACGACAGATTGCAAAAGATAAGACAAACCCCAAAAAATCCTTCAAATATATTAATAGTAAAAAGGTCAAGCCAGAGCATGTAGGCCCTTTATAAAATAATCTAGAGTGGGTGACTGGGGACAAAGAGAAGGCTAATTTATTAAATACGTTCTTCAGCTCTGTGTATACAAAGGAGCATGGGGAGCTCATGTCCATAATGGGGGTGGTAGTGACACAGCCCCAAATGATCCACAATGGCTCAAAAGTGATATGGTCCAGAAATATTTAGACAGAATAAAGGTGGATAAAGCACCTGGACCAGATGGCATACACCCACGGATCCTAAAAGAATTGAGCTCTGCAATTTCAAAGCCATTGTATCAAATTTTTAGGGACTCATTAATGACAGGAATAGTACCACTGGATTGGCGCAGGGCCAATGTGGTGCCTATATTTAAAAAGGGAACTAAGTCTTTACCAAGTAACTATAGACCTGTTAGCTTAACTTCTATAGTTGGGAAAATACTGGAGAGATTAATAAAAGACCACATAGATGAGTTCTTGCTGAAAAAAATATTTTAAGCAACAGACAGCATGGATTCATGAAAGACAGAAGTTGTCAGACAAACCTGATTTCTTTTTATGAAGAGGTAAGTAAGACCTTGGACAGAGGCGTGGCTGTGGACGTGGTATACTTGGATTTTGCAAAAGCGCTCGATACAGTTCCCCACACACGGCTCATGTGCAAGGTAAAGTCTACAGGATTGGAAATATCAATTTGTAAATGGATAGGAAACTGGCTAAAAGACAGAATTCAGAGAGTAGTGGTTAATGATTCTTACTCTGAATGGTCTAAGGTTATCAGGGGTGTACCCCAAGGTTCAGTGTTGGGACCCTTACTTTTTAATACCTTTATAAATGATATTGGGTCTGAGATCAAAAGTACCATTTCTGTCTTTGCAGATGACACCAAGCTATGCAGTGGAATCACGTCCTTACAGGATGTCGCCAATTTACAAGCCGACCTCAATGCTCTGTCTAATTGGGCGACTATGTGGCAAATGAGGTTTAATGTTGATAAATGTAAAGTTATGCACTTGGGGGCTAAGAATATGAATGCGTCATACATACTAGGGGGAATACAACTGGGGGGATCCGTAGTGGAGAAGGATCTGGGGGTTTTGGTAGATCATAAGCTCAATAATAGCATGCAATGCCAAGCTGCGGTTTCCAAAGCAAGCAAAGTCCTTTCTTGTATTAAGAGAGGTATGGACTCCAGAGAGAGAGATATCATTTTGCCCCTGTTCAAATCATTAATAAGACCCCATCTGGAATATGCAGTTCAGTTTTGGGCACCAGTTCTCAAAAAGGATATCGGGGAACTGGAGAAAGTGCAGAGAAGGGCAACCAAACTGATAAGAGGCATGGAGGAGCTCAGCTATGAGGAAAGATTACAGGAACTGAATGTATTCTCTCTTGAGAAGAGGAGAACAAGGGGTGATATGATCAACATCTACAAATATATAAGGGGTCCATATAGGGAACTTGGTGTTCAGTTATTCACTTTACGGTCAACACAAAGGACAAGGGGGCACTCTTTATGCCTAGAGGAAAAGAGATTTCATCTCCAAATACAGAAAGGTTCCTCCAGAGGTGGTTCTGGCCAGCTCAGTAGATTGCTTTAAAAAAGGCCTGAATACTTTCCTAAATGTACATAATATAACTGGGTACTGACATTTATACGTAAAGTTGATCCGGGGAATATTCAATTGCCTCTCTGGGATCAGGAAGGAATTTTTTCCTCTGCTGCAGCAATTAGGATCATGATTTTCTGGGGTTTTTCACCTTCCTCTGGATCAACTGTGGGTATAGGATTGTGTATATGGGATTGTATGATATTATTTTTTATTTATTTATTTATTTTTATGGTTGAACTAGATGGACTTGTGTCTTTTTTTAACCTGATTAACTATGTAACTATGTAACTACAAGTCCTGACAGCCTTTGGGGTGTTGGCTTGTACACAATGAACTACCAAAGCATTGTTGATCGCTCTTGCTAGTTAACTGAGCTTCCCGTCAGAGTGTAACTCGCTAAGTGGAGGTATGGGCAGACAGATACACAGACAGTCTGCAGGACTGTGTCATTACACCCACAATCTGCTGATAGTGGATGCAATGCTTTACCGATCCCTAACAAAAAAATCAGCACATGCATATTTTTTTACCTGCAAATAAATGTGCATTTATAATTTTTTCTGTGAAAGTAAACTTATCCTTTAAAGTGGTTATAAACCTCAGACATGAAATATGAACAAATCATATCCCGCTATAATGCTGCTTTGTTCTGCTATCAGCATGAGTAATTTCTAACAATAGTTTTCCTGACACCAAGAGAAAAATGGTGACAGCGGAGGGAGCTCCAGCTGATTGGCAGCCTCAACTCTATTCCTGTGAGCTGTGTGCGTAGAGGGGGGTGTGTCCCTTTCGTCCAATCAGCTCTCAGAGCTTTCCTCACTGAGCTCTGCAGAGTGTGACTTCAGCTCTCCGCCCCCGTTTTTCTAAAGTCTCACACTCTCAGCACTTTAAATGGATGTAGAGGAGAGAAGACCTCAGATAAACAGGTACAACTTATATAGGAGAATTGGTTTCATCTCTGTGTATCATCTAGACCAGTCATTCCCCTGGATATATGCAAGGGTTTCCAACCATTTTAATTTTACTGTGAGTGAATCTGCTTTGCCCTGCATTTGTTTTATTTCCTGGGATTAATCTGTATCGGTGCAAGACCTTTAACCACTTCCTTACCCGCCCATAGTAATATGACATCCACAGATGGGATCTCTCATCCTGGGTGGACGTCATATGACGTCCTGGGCTGTGTGGGGGGATATCTGAATGATGCCTGCAGCTAGAGGCATCATTCAGATATCCTTCTCTTCAGCCGGCGATTCTGCGCACGATAAGAATGATCATAGCGGCGGTTTTCCCCCCTCCCGCCGCCATCCGGTGCCTCTCCGGGCTCTCCCGTGCCATCGGGGTCCCGGAGAAAGAATCGTCCAGCGCCGCTGTCTTGTCACATGACAAGCATAGAGATGACTGGTGACCAGATGGTCACCAGTCATCTCTATGACCGTCGGAGGCCCGGGTGCGATGTGATGACGTCACGCCCAGGTTCCCAAAAGTAAACAAAGCCGCGATTGCGGCTAGTAAGCATGAGATCGGTGATTTATTTTTCCCGATCTCATGCTTTCCAGCCTGGAGGAGAGATGTGGGGTCTTATTGACCCTGCATCTCTCCATAAAGAGGACCTGTCACACACCATTCCTATTACAAGGGATGTTTACATTCCTTGTAAAAGGAATAAAAGTGATCAAAAAAAAATGTAAAAAAAAAGTGTCAAAATAGAAAAAATTAAGTAAAATAAAAAAATAAATAATAATAAAAAAAATTTAAATGCCCCTGTCCCCGGTAGCTCACGCTCAGAAGCAAACGCACATGTAAGTACCCCCCACATATGTAAACGCCGTTCAAACCACACATGTGAGGTATCGCCGCATGCATTAGAGTGCGTGCAACAATTCTAGCACTAGACCTCCTTTGTAACTCTAACCTGGTAACCTGTAAACATTTTAAAGCGTCGCCTATGGAGATTTTCAGGAACCGAAGTTTGGTGCCATTCCATGAGTGTGCGCAATTTTAAAGCGTGACATGTTAAGTATCTATTTACTCAGCGTAACATCATCTTTCATATTTTACAAAAAAATTGGGCTAACTTTACTGTTTTGTTATTTTTTAATTCATGAAACCATTTTTTTCCCAAAAAAAGGCAATTGCGCAAATACTGTGCAAGATAAAAAGTTGCAATGACCGTCATTTTATTCCCTAGGGTGTCTGTTAAAAAAACATATATAATATTTGGGTGTTCTGAGTAATTTTCTAGCAAAAGAATGATGATTTGTACATGTAGGAGAGAAGTGCCAGAATAGGCCCGGTATTGAGGTGGTATAAAAAGCCCTGTATGGAAGTGGTTAATGAGCAGAACGAGTGATGTTTAAAAGTCAAAGGAAAAATGCAAAAAGTAAAAAGCAGACATTTGAGATTATTGTAAACTTACTTGTAGAGATGCATTTTGGGTAATTTATGTGTCTTCTTTCACATTTGCTTTCAAGGCTGTTCAGTGGCACCATTCCGTTGGCGCATTCAAATACAACCGGTTGTCCATTTTCAATCACGGTGCCTTTACTGTATCGAATGTCATTTAAGGCCATTTCATGTTGTTGTATTACACAGAAACCTAGAGACAAACATATATCCACACATGTGTATAAATATCATTAGAGCATTTGAAATTGTATTATCTATGTAGCACCCTCTAGTGTGCCACTAGTGCCAGTGTAGGCAAATTTAAGCTACGACTCATCGTAAATTATGTGAGTCAGAAATTGGGTTGGGTTATTGAAGGTCAGGCTGAATGGGTTTACAGAGGCAGGTCTCTTGTAGCTCCCCCTGGATCTAGAAGCTGGTAGAAGCTTCCGGAAGTTAGTAGGCGGAGGCCAGGAAGTCCTAATCTGCATACCTAGGGGAGTCTGACCAATCCCCAGGCGAAATGTTCTGGCAAGGTGGATGGATCAACCCTTAAATATGGGAGAGCCTAGTCAGTAGGGGAATCGGGTGGAAGATGAAGTGCTGATGAGGCTATTGTGGCCTAGGAGGGAACCCCTGGGTCTAGGGGGGCTCTGCCTCCAGGCTGGGTTTGGAAAGGAATCCTGCCTAAGGAGCATCAGGAAGCAAAGAGGACAGAGTGAATACATCAGCGCAGAGGGAGAGTCCTGGACGGTCGAGACACTCGTGGATATTGCTGGACAGAGATGGGGCTCATGTAGGTATTAGGGGGGCCGAGGGGGGCTGATACACACAGAAGGCTTTTTATCTTAATGCATAAAATGCATTAAGATAAAAAACCTTCTGACTTTACTGTTGCAAAGTACGATTGATAGGTGCAGGGGAGTCAGTTCAGATCAGACATTGTGTAGTAACAGGAACTGGCTTCTTTATTGGAACATAACCACACTAGCAAAGATGTCACTTCACATTGTATAAAGAATCACAGACAGGAAAAATAAACCGACAAGTACATCACATTATACAGAAAATACAACACATCATAGAGAAATACACAGCATAGCATATCACTGAGCATTAGCGACATCTTGTGTCCTTTTTCTAAACTGCAGTCAAATACAGTAAGCTAAAGTGGAGCTCCACCCTAAAATACAATTTATGCTAATCGGAACCCTCCCCCCCCTCCGGTGTCACAATTGACACCTTTCAGGGGGGAGGGGGGTAAAGATACCTGTCTAAGACAGGTATTTTCACCCACATCCGGGAGTCCTCTCTCCGGGAATCTGCGGGAGTGACGTCACTTCCCCCAGACTTCCCGTAGTGTTCTGGGAGACACTCGGCTCCCAGAACACAGGAGGACGAATCAGAACGACGCAGCGCGACTCGCGCATGCGCCGTAGGGAACCGGGCATGAAGCCGCAAGGCTTCACTTCCTGGTTCCCTCAGCGAGGATGGCGGAGGGGGCAGCAGAGTGTCGAGCGATTGTTCGTCCTCTGCTGCGGACGTCGCTGGACTCCAGGACAGGTAAGTGTCCAAATATTAAAAGTCAGCAGCTGCTGTAGCTGTAGCTGCTGGCTTTTAATATTTTTTTTTGGGCGGAGCTCCGCTTAAGCTGAAAGTGTTGTGTCTCCAACACCCCTTCTCAACAACTAAGGCTTAGTCTGTTAAACCCATCTTCTTTGTAAGCCTTGAATGTCTTTCAGCAGTCAGGGGCTTTGTAAGGATATCTGCTGTCATATCCTCGGTTGGGCAATAAAGTAACTCAAGAAGACCTTGCTCTTGAAGATCCCTAAGAAAGTGGAACTTCACATCAATGTGCTTGGTTCTTGAATTAACTCCTTCCATGTGTGCAAGTACAATGCATCCTTGATTGTCCTCATAGATTTCAGTTGGTCCCAACTGTGGTTGACCTAAGTCTGTTAATAGCTGTCTCAGCCATATAACTTCTTGGCTTGCCTGCGCTGCAGCAAAGTATTCTGCTTCAGTAGACGACAGTGAAACAGAGAGTTGCTTTTTACTAGTCCAACTGATGGCACCTCCTGACAGAAAAAATAAGTAGCCACTGGTAGATTTTCTGTCACTGGTGTCTCCTGCCCAGTCAGCATCCACATACCCTGTTAAGGTGCTTTCATCACTTGGTGGTAACTTTAGCTTGTAGTGCGAAGTCCCTTTAAGATAGCTAATGATTCGCTTTACAGCATTCCAGTCCTTTTGACTTGGCATCGAAACCTTTCTGCATAGGATTTCGACAGTTGCTGCAATGTCCGGCCTTGTAGCGGTGGTAAGGTACAGCAATTTCCCTATTGCTTTCCTGTATTGAGTATTAGTAGGTAATGGGTTATCTTGACAATTCATCTCCTTTAGGTAGCTGGTTTCCATGGGAGATTTTACTGGTTTGGCGTCTTCCATTCCAAATGTTTCAATTATTTCTTGTATTTTGTGTCTTTGGTTCAGAAGAAAGCTGCCATCTTCCTCTCTCTCGATCTGGATGCCGAGGTAAGTCTTTATGTTGCCAAGATCTTTGGTGTCAAAGTGCTGATTTAGTTTTTCCAGTATTTCTGCTTTATCCCCTTCTTGCTCAAAGCAAATCAGGATATCATCCACATAGATAAGCATATAGACCCATCTGTTTGCCAATTTCTTTGTGTATAAGCAGGGTCTGCTTTACTTCTTTGAAAGTTTTGATGTGTAAGCACTTCATTTATTTTTATATTCCACGCTCTGGCTGCTTGCTTTAGGCCTATATACTCCTGTGAAGTTTGCACACTAGGTCTGACCTTTGTTCATCTTTGAATCCTGGCGGTTGTTCCATGTAAATTTCTTCTGTTAAATCGCCATGTAGAAACGCGGTTTTCACATCAAAATGTTTCACTTGCATTTTCCTTGTGACGGCTACTGTCAGTAAAGTCCGTATTGTAGTGTGCTTGACTACTGGTGCAAACGTCTCATCATAGTCCTCTCCGTATTTTTGAGAATAGCCCTTGGCTACTAGTCTTGCTTTGTACCGTTCAACTGTGCCATCTGCATTGTATTTCACTTTAAAAGTCCATTTACAGCCTATGGCTTTCCTTCCGGGTGGTAGTTCTGTAAGTGTCCATGTTTTAGTGTCATGCATGGATTTTATCTCTTCCTCAGCAGCCTTTATCCATTTGCTTGCTTCTTGTTCTGAAAGTTGAGATATGTCTTCCCAGTTTGCAGGTTTGTTGATACTGGCAGTACTTGGTTTGTATGAGAGACATATAGGTGGTTTACCTTTGTTTTCTCTTGTTGAACGTCTCGTTTTTGTGTCTGAGCCTTCTTGTGTCTGCTCTGGTTGAGTTTATACTCACTTCAACTGTTTGTTCAGAAGTTACAGAGATGGGCTGGTCAATGTCAGTTTTCTCTTCTATTCTTGCTTCTACTGTTGTCATTACATTGTCTCTTAAATCTTCAACAAAAGTTATGCTGTTGCTAATGTTAACCTTGTCTGTTTTGGGATTTAGGATTCTGTAACCCTTGACATTGTCACTGTATCCAACAAAGATACCTTCAAACGCTCTGTTTTGGAGTTTAGTTCCTTTTTTTTTCAGGTATGTAGATGAATGCTTTGCACCCAAAAACTCTTAGGTGTTTTACACTTGGCTTCTCATTGTGCCATAGTTCATATGGGGTTTTCTCCACTGTTCTGGAAAAAAGTCTGTTCTGCAAATATGTAGCTGTCATAGCTGCCTCACCCCAGTATTTTTGTGGTAGTCCAGAGTCTGTTAGCATACATCTGATCATTTCAGTCAGAGTTCTGTTCTTTCTTTCAGCTACTCCATTTTGTTCTGGTGTATACGGGACTGTCTTTTGATGTTCTATTCCATTCTGTTTTAGGTACTCTTGTATCTTACCTCCTGTGAATTCACCTCCATTACCGCTCCGAAGTATGAGAGGCTTCCTCTGAAACTTGTTACTTGTCTTTATTATATAGTCTTTAAGTTTGTCAAAAACGTCACTCTTGTGTTGCATTAGGTAGGTGACTGTGTATCTTGAATAGTCGTCTATGAAAGTCACTATGTACCTGTTGCCTCCAGGTGTTGGTGGATTTAGGGGACCACACACGTCACTGTGATCTAAGTCAAGTGGTCTTGAAGCTCTCTTCTGACTGACTTTGGGAAGTGTTGCTCTTGTAGCTTTGGATTTAATGCAACATTCACATTTAACGGTAATTGGACAAGGGGATACTATCAGATCCCTTGTCAGCTTCCTCCTCTGTAGTTCCTGTATGCATTCTGGGTGTCTGTGACCTAGACGTCTGTGCCATATATGTATACAGTCATTGTGCTTGTGTGTACATAGTCTCACCTTTTCCATCACTGTGTCGAGGTGATATAGATGATCATCCAGCTTGGCACTTGCTATTGTCTGTTTGCCGTTTAGAATGGAACACTTGTCACCTTGGAATTTTACAGTGAGTCCTCTGGCTGTTAGACACTTCACAGATAAGAGTCCTCCTTCTAGATTAGGAATATAAAGCACATCTTTCACTGGTATGGCTAAATTGTGTCCCGCATCATCAGGGCATACAAGGGTTCCATGCCCATATCCTTCTGCATGTATTTTGCTTCCATCTGCAAGATAAATAGTTTCTTTGTTGTTCAGATCAAGTTCTGTGAAGAAACTTCTATCACTCGTCATGTGACTAGTTGCCCCTGAATCGATGCACCAGCCTTGGCATTTATTGTTGCCTGTCGCTTTAAATGTGGCATTCCAGTTACCTTCCCTTAGATCATTGATTGTGGTTTTGACCTTTTGTTTAGCATAAGAGGGACGCTGTCTCATTTGCTCTGCTTTCCATATAAAACAGTCTTTCTTTATGTGTCCCTGTTTGTGGTATCTGAAACACACTCTGGTCTCTTTCCTGTGTAATCTTGCGTCTGTAGCTTTAAGAGTGGTGCTGGTGTCGGTTTCTGTGGAGTCATGCACTAATTCCTTTCTTCTCTTATACTCATCTATGAGCCTGGTTTTTACAAATGCTAGCGTCAGATCTGTCTCAGGTCGTGTCTCCAGTGCATTGATTAGTGCAGTATATGTATCGGGCAAACTGCATAACAACATGGCTGCAATGTGACTGTCTGTTATATTCTCCCCGATTGATCTGAGTTGCGCAATCACTTCCAGCATTGCGTTTATATGCTCCTGCATGTCCTGTTCTCTGCCAAGTCTCATTTTGTAAAGTTTCCGCACCAGAAAGAGCTTGCTGTTTAAACTGGATCTTTCATGCAGTCTTTTCAGTACATCCCACATGCCTTTCACTGTGTCCTCATTGCGTATATGAATGAGCTGATCATCCTCCACTAGTAGGCTTATGGTGGCCCGTGCCTGTCTGTTTTTCTTGTCCCAGTCCTGATTATTATCCTGTGGCCTCTCTGTAGTGAGGCCACAAGTTATCTTTGGATAATAGCATTTCCACTTTAAACTTCCATAGCTGATAATTGTCATTGTTCAGCTTGGCCACTGAGAGTTTAAGCTCTGAGTTTCCAGCCATTTTATCCCTCCTTTATATATAAACAGTCTTACTTGTCTATAGGAGATGTCGCTGGAAAGCTTCCTTATGTCGATCTCCGCATCAGCCACACTGTCTTCCATTCGAGGCTTTGTTCTGCCTGGGCCGCACCTGGTCATAAGTCTTTATCCAGATACTGGGCCCATAACCTGTTGCAAAGTACGATTGATAGGTGCAGCGGAGTCAGTTCAGATCAGACATTGTGTAGTAACAGGAACTGGCTTCTTTATTGGAACATAACCACACTAGCAAAGATGTCACTTCACATTGTAAGAAGAATCCCAGACAGGAAAAAGAAACCAACAAGTACATCACAGTATACAGGAAATACAACACATCATAGAGAAATACATAGCATAGCATATCACTGAGCATTAGCGACATCTTGTGTCCTTTTTCTAAACTGCAGTCAAATACAGTAAGCTAAGCTGAAAGTTTGTTGTATCTCCAACATTTACAGCCCCTTTAACCCTTTTATCCCCTGCCCTGGAAGATCTTCGGAGCAGCCAGGAGGGCTGATAATGCCTGCAGACAGTGGAGTTAGGCCCCTTTCATACTGGGGCGTTTTTCATGCGGTTTAGCGCTAATATTAGCACTATTATACCGCATGAAAAATTTGTGCCTGTAGCCTTCAATGTGAAAGCCCGAAGGCTTTCACACTGAAGCGGTGCGCTAGCAGGACCGCTCCAAAAGTCCTGCTAGCCGCTTCTTTACAGCGGTGAAGGAGCAGTGTGTTCACCGCTCCTTTACCGCGGCTGCACATTGAAATCAATGGGACAGCGCGGTATTAACCCTTTTTCGGCCGCTAGCGGGGGTTAAATTCACCCCCCTAGCGGCCGCATAACGCGGTAAGAACGACGGTATAGCAGCGCTGAAAATCGCGCTGCTATACCGCCACCGCACCTGCCCGCCCCAGTGTGAAAGGGGCCTTAGAGAAACTCTTGCATGCAGTTTGGAACATGTTGTGCTATATTTCTAAAGGGAAACTAAAGCCTCGTACACACGATCGGATTATCCGACGGGAATTGTGTGATGACAGGCTGTTGTTGGAAAATATGGGATAGCATGCTTTAAAAATGTCCGCCAACAAATGTGTGTTGTCGGTCCGATTATCCAAGGGTGTGTACACAAGTCCGTTGGACAAAACTCCAAAGTACAAACATGCATCCTCAGAAGCAATGCTAACCATAACACAACATTAGCAAAAGTTGCCCAAAGGGTGGCGCTAAAGAGCTGAAAAATCACGTATTTTCATGTTTGTCGGCCGACAATTCTTTGCCGTTTGTATGCAATACAAGTTCCTGGCTAACGCCCTTCGGACAAAAGTCGCTTTATCCGATGAAAATCCAATAGTGTGTATGAGGCTTTAGAGTTACTAGTCATCAAGGGACTTTTGCCACTTATTTGCATTTGCTCCAAAGCTTAGTAAATGAGATGAAGCTCTGCTGACTTCCATCATCCAATCATGTGCAAGCAAAAATGCTGTTTTAAAGATTTTTTTTTATCTTGCACGTGATTGGGTATTCCTTGCAAATTGAAGCTTCGCCCCATTTACAAAGCTCTGACGCAAATGCCCTTGCAGAGTGCAACTGGACTTGCAAAGTACACAGTCTATTTGCTTTTAGTAAATTAACCTCTAATGCTGCATACACACAATCAAGTTTCTCGGCGGTAAAAACACCCCCGTGAAACCCAACGGGAAAAACGAGGACCGGCTTGGTCCCCTTTTCCCCGTGTACACACGGCCGTTTTTCACGACAGGTTTTCTCTTGGTTGAGAAAACCAGCCGTGTGTAGGCTCCCTAGCAGTGTTTCCCTATGGGAAAACTGCCGAGGAAAAAAACGCCGCGATTTGCGACGAGAAAAATTTAGTGCATGTTCAAAATTCTCTCCTCATGATTCTCGGCGGTTTTCTCGTCGGGAAAACTGCTGGAGAGCCTACACACAGCCGTTTTTCTCGACAAAGAGAAAACATGACAGTTTTCCCAACGAGAAAACTGATCGTGTGTACGTTCATGCTATGTGCGGTAACTGGAGGTTTTCCACGCTGTATCAACGCCAGTCACCACCAGGGTACGTAGAAAACAATTGTTTTCTATGTGACTCATTCATACCATGACATTGGTGCGATGTGCAGTGGGGAAAATGCAGGCATGCTGCATTTATTTGCAGTGCACTGGATGGTAATCCTGGACTAATCCTGGTAATCCATGCCCATTCTTAATCAATAACCAATGAACCGACCAAGATACTCATTCACTTCCTTGCTATCTCTTGCCTTGAATATTAGTGATGGGCGAATGGTTCAGCCCGAGCATAAGTTCTGGCCGAACTTTAGTTGTTCGGATGTTCGGCGAAAAACGAACAATATGCAGAGTTCGGGGCAAATTCGAAACCTGCGGAACCCCGTTAAAGTCTATGGGACACTAACATGAAAAACCAAAAGTGCTCATTTTAAAGTCTCATATGCAAATTATTGCCATAAAAAGTGTTTGGAGACCCGGGTCCTGCCCCAGGGGACATGTATCAATGCAAAAAAGTTTTAAAAATAGACGTTTTTTGGGAGCAGTGAAACAATAAAAATAAAATATTCCTTTAAATATTGTGCCTGGGGGGTGTCTATAGTATCCTTGTAAAGTGGCACATTTTTCCCGTGTTTAGATCATTACCACAGCAAAATTAAATTTCTAAAGGAAAAAAAGTCATTTAAAACTGATCACGGCTGTAATTGTCGGGTCTCGGCAATATACATAAAACTCATTGAAAAAAATGTGCCAAATTTAAAAAATAAAATGGTGTAGGGGTCCCCCCAAAATCCATACCAGACCCTTCAGGTCTGGATTTTAAGGGGAACCCTGCGCCAAAATAAAAAAAATGGCGTAGGGGTTCCCCCAAAATCCATACCAGACCCTTATCCGAGCATGTAACCTGGCAGGCCGCAGGAAAAGAGGGGGGGGAAAGAGCACCCCCCTCCTGAACCGTACCAGGCCAAATGCCCTCAACATGGGGAAGGGGGTTTTGGGGTCTGACCCCATGTTGATAGGGACAAGGGCCTCATCCCCACAACCCTTGCCCGGTGGTTATGGGGGTCTGCGGGCGGGGGGCTTATCGGAATTTGGTAGCCCCCTTTAACAAGGGGATCCGCAGATCCCACCCCCCTATTTCAATTGGTAAAGGGGTACATTGTACCCATACCATATCACAAAAAAGAGTGTCAAAAATGGTAAAAAAGACAAGAGACAGCTTGGGACAAGTCCTTTATTAAAAAAAAAAAAAAAAATGTCCAGCGATGTAAATCCACGTCACCAGATAACTGGAAAAAATTTAATAAATAAAAAGCCGCAACAGTTCTGCCTCCATGGGAGGCTCTCGCAGAGTGACGCTTCTTCTCGCTTTGACAGCTGTTATATAGCTGAGGGCGGGGCCACACCGGTGACTTAAACGGGTGACATGGGGGGGGTTTCCGGAAGAAGTTCGATTAGCGACGAAAACCAGGCGAGTGATAGGATCATTTCCTGTCATCGCGTTTGGAGAATCTACATCTGAAACCACTGTGTCCAGTACATGCTGTTTTAATTGTCTTTTCATGTAAGTGCATTACCTTTATTAAATCCTGGTAAAAAAGGTTTTACACTATTGTGGCGTTTGTCTCTCATTTGGGGTATATGACCTGATGTCACGGTTGGAGTAAAAGAAACCTGATGTTTTTCTCGACGGTGGCTTGAAGTTTCTGTTTAGCGGACCTCCTTACAGACGTGGAGTTTTTCCAGACATACAAGCCTATGTTGACCCCCCGTAATAGGTGGTCAACGCTCTTTGGTAAGGGCACATCCTGATTTTTTGGTGGTGGGTGCACAAGGTGGAGGAAGTTGGTGACACAGCATTCAAACTTTCACTATTGTGTCACGTTTGTGACTCTTTGACTCACTTGTTTATATTATTTATTTACTGTTTATTTTATTTAAGTGCAACATACTTGTTCACCTATTTCATTTTTGTGATAATATCTCACTTGATTGTTGCAGCTGCAATTTTTTGTTTTTGTTTATCATAAGCGCAGTTTATTTTTGATTTATTATAGGGCTGTTACTGATTAAAATTTTTGTGTTCGATTAATCGTTTTTTTTTTTAATTGATTAATCGACTAATTTTGATTAATTATAATGCACATACAGATCCAACTACTTTTAGCTGATCTCCTTGCAGGCCGATTCCCAGTGCAGCTACCAACCACTGGAAAAATGGATAGCAGGATACAAAAAACACACAAAGGCAGCACTCGATGGGAATAGCATTAAAACTTTTATAGTCTTCAAGTAGGTAACAAAATAAATATTGCACTGGAGATAAAATCAATGTAGCTACATAAACTATAAAAATGATGCGAGTAATACCAAATGGTAGCAAAAGCAGTCATAAAAACATGTAGCCAAGTATGATACTGGTATAAAAATGTGTACAGTGATACCACTGCTCCAGATGAGGAGGGGTTAACATCAGTCCGTCGGCATGTAGATGTCCCGTGAAGGGAACTATCACAACTCCCAGTGGATGGCTGTAGAATCCCAGGTTAATAGAGGGAAGTGATAGAGGGAAGTGTAACAGCCCTTGCGTGTGGCAGATAGTAAGGTCCCGACGGCATGCAGATATGAAGGCACAGCAAAGGAGCCATTCAGATGGACACGGCAAGCCCAAAGAATTTTGATCGATCAAAACAATGAATCGATTAATCGAGGAATTAATAGTTAATTTCCACAGCCCTAAATTTATTACCTAAAAACTGAACTATTAATTGTTCAATCAGCTCATCCCTCTCAAAGTTATTACCTTTTGTACCACTTGCCCACAGTGGTGGCCGGTGCTAACCTTTATGGGGGTGGGGCGGCAAACAACCCCCCCCTCGGTCCGCACTCAGCCCTCCACAGTCCCCCAGCACTCAGCCCTTCACGGTCCCCCAGCACTCACCCCTCCACCGCCCCCCCGCATTCATCACTCCATGGCCTCCCCCGCACTCATCACGCCACGGACCCCCCACACTCAGCCCTCCACGGTCCCCCAGCACTCATCCCTCCACCGCCCCCCCAGCACTCATCCCTCCACCGCCCCCCCCACACTCATCCCTCCACGGCACCCCCGCACTCAGCCTTCCATGGACCCCCCACACTCAGCCCTCCACGGTCCCCCAGCACTCATCCCTCCACTGCCCCCCCCCGCACTCAGCCTTCCACGGACCCCCCACACTCAGCCCTCCACCGGTCCCCCAACACTCATCCCTCCACCGCCCCCCCGCACTCATCCCTCCACGGCACCCCCACACTCAGCCTTCCATGGACCCCCCACACTCAGCCCTCCACGGTCCCCCAGCACTCATCCCTCCACCGCCCCCCGCACTCAGCCTTCCACAGACCCCCCACACTCAGCCCTCCATGGTCCCCCCGCACTCAGCCCTCCACCCTCCCCCCGCACTCATCCCTCCACCGTCCCCCCGCACTCATCCCTCCACGGTCTCCCCGCACTCAGTCCTCCACGGTCCCCCCGCACTCATCAGTCCACCCTCCCCCCGCACTCATCCCTCCATGCCCCCTCCCCACTCATCCCTCCACGGCCCCCCGCACTCAGCCCTCCATGGTCCCCTGTACTCAGCCCTCCACGGTCCCCCAGCACTCATCCCTCCACCGCCCCCCGCACGCATCCCTCCACCGCCCCCCCGCACTCATCCCTCCACGGCCTCCCGCACTCATCCCTCCACGGCCTCCCGCACTCATCCCTCCACGGTCCCCTGCACTCAGCCCTCCATGGTCCCCCAGCACTCATCCCTCCACCGCCCCCCTGCACTAAGCCCCTCCGTGGCTTCCTCAGCTTTGCCTCCCGGCCAACCCGATCCACCTCCAGTCCTGATTGGCCAGGAGGAGAAGCTGGAAGACAACAGCGAATATTGATTCGCTAGTGTCATAAGTGGGTGGGTTCAGGGTGCAGAGAGTCCAGCCTTTTTCAAGCCAATAAGAGCCTCAGGCTGTAATCATGGGGCATGCAAACTAGGGGGCAGTTCTTCTGCACCCCTTATGGACCAGTCGCTCACCCATCCCTATTAGATTGTAAGCTTTGACAATTAGGACCCTCCTTACCCTCTTTTATAGAATTGTATTGTATTGTAACTGTACAGTCTCCCTTTATACTGTAAAGTTCTGTGCAAACTGTTGCCGCTATAAACCCTATACAATATTAATAGGGCTGTTACTGAGTAAAATTTTCGTGTTCGATTAATCGATTTTTTTTAATCGATTAATCAACTAATTTTGATTAATTATAACGCACATACAGATCCAACTACTTTTAGCTGATCTCCTTGCAGGCCGATTCCCAGTGCAGCTACCATCCACTGGAAAAATGGATAGCAGGATACAAAAAACACACAAAGGCAGCGCTCGATGGGAATAGCATTAAAACTTTTATAGTCTTCAAGTAGGTAACAAAATAAATATTGCACTGGAGATAAAATCGATGTAGCTACATAAACTGTAATACCAAATGGTAGCAAAAGCAGTCATAAAAACATGTAGCTAATTATGATACTGGTATAAAAATGTATACAATGATACCACTGCTCCAGATGAGGGGTAACATCAGTCCGTCGGCATGTAGATGTCCCGTGAAGGGAACTATTACAACTCCCAGTGGATGGCTGTAGAATCCCAGGTTGATAGAGGGAAGTGATAGAGGGAAGTGTAACAGCCCTTGCGTGTGGCAGATAGTAAGGTCCCGCCGGCATGCAGATATGAAGGCACAGCAAAGGAGCCCTTCAGATGGACACGGCAAGCCCCGCCGGTGTCCGTGATGTCACCGGATCTCCGACGGAACTCCCTGAAGACCCGGAAGCCGGCGGAGAGGTGAGTACCGATCAAAAGAATTTTGATCGATCAAAAAAATTAATCGATTTATCGAGAAATTAATAGTTAATTTCAACAGCCCTAAATATTAATAATAATAATCACTGCTTTAAAAAATGTCCAGCAGCCTGCAGTCTAAAATGGAGTATTTCAGAAAGTGGGCAGTGTGAAAGTACACTACATATGACTTAAAAAAAGTATGTTTTACCAAAAAAAAAAAAAAACAGGTACCCGTTGTACATATTCAGTCAAAGAAATAGATAAGGTCTCATGCACATGGGTGTATGAATTTACACTGCCAGAAGTTGGAGGAAAAAAAGCCTCTAATTTAGAATTTTTTCACTCTCAGTTACGCGCGTTCATGTGTATTTACATGCCTATGGCATTTAGAAGCGTTTGGATATAAACTCATTCTGTTGGCTAGAATATTTTTGTACTCATTCACTAGAATTAATTAACGTGCATGAGCACTTTAGGAGTGTCTATGCCCATTTGTGCAGAAAAAAAATGTATGTGTACCTGGGCTATTTTTATTTATTTTTTGCCTCTGAACGCTTAAAACACACAAAAACGTGTGTATGAGCTCATTAGCTAACATGCAAGTGCATCCAGCGATGGAAGAAAAATGGCAAAATGCCATTAAAAGTTATAATCAGAAGCAGGGATGAGCCGAACACCCCCATGTTCGGTTCGCACCAGAACCTGCGAACAGACAAAATGTTCGTGTAAACTTTAGAACCCTATTAAATACAATGGACTCGAACGTTCGAAATCTAAAGTGTTAATTATAAAGGCTAATATGCAAGTTATTGTCCTAAAAAGTGTTTGGGGTCCGGGTCCTGCCCCAGGGGACATGTATCAATGCAAAAAGAAGTTTTAAAAACGGCCGTTTTTTCGGGAGCAGTGATTTTAATAATGCTTAAAATGAAAAAATAAAAGTGAAATATTCCTTTAAATTTCGTACCTGGGGGGTGTGTATGATATGCATGTGAAGTGGCACATGTTTCCCGTGCTTAGAACTGTCCCTGCAAAAAGTGTCATTTTTGAAAGAAAAAAATGCATTTAAAACTGACTCGCGGCTATTAATGAATTGTCGGCTCCCGGCAATACATACAAAAGTCATTGATAAAAAAAAAAAAAAAAGCGTGGGGGTTCCCCAGAATTCAATTACCAGGCCCTTCAGGTCTGGAATGGATATTAAGGGGAACCCCGCCGCAAATTAAAAAAAAAAATTGACGTGGGGTTCCCCCAAATATCCATTCCAGGCCCTTCAGATCTGGCATGGATTTTAAGGGGAACTCCACCCCAAATTTTAAAACAAAATGGCGTGGAGTCCCCCTAAAAATCCATACCAGACCCCTTATCCGAGCACGCAACCTGGCCGGCCGCAGGGGAAAAGGGGGGGACGAGAGAGCGGCCCCCCCTCCCTCCTGAACCGTACCAAGCCACATGCCCTCAACATGGGGAGGATGTCCCCATGTTGATGGGGACAAGGGCCTCATCCCCACAACCCTTGCCCGGTGGTTGTGGGGGTCTGCGGGCGGGGGGCTTATCGGAATCTGGAAGACCCCTTTAACAAAGGGGACCCCCAGATCCCGGCCCCCCCTATATGAATTGGTAAGGGGTACATTGTACCCCTACCATTTCACGAAGAAAGCGTAAAAAAATGTTTAAAAAAAACACACAAACACCTTGAAAAAGTCCTTTATTTAAAAAAACAAAAAAACATTCCAGCGGTGAAATCCAGTGTCCCGCGGCGATCCCGATGTCCAGCGCTGTCCTTCATTGGTTGTGCCTGAGCGGACCTGATGGGGAACTCCCTCTCAGTATTTTAAATGTATAGACCCGCCCCTTCTAAAGTTCCCCATCAGGTCCGCTCAGCGGACCAGATGCGGAACATGAGAAGGGGCGGGTCTATACATGTATTACCAAAGTGAGAGCAGTCCCCCATCAGGTCCGCCCCCTCGGTATGTCAGACCCGCCTACGTCATTGGCTTGAGCGGGGAACTTCCTTCACTATGTAAATTTAAATTACACAGTGAAGGAAGTTCCCCGCTCAAGCCAATGACGTAGGCGGGTCCGACATACCGAGGGAGCGGACCTGATGGGGAACTTTAGAAGGGGCGGGTCTATACATTTAAAATACTGAGAGGGAGTTCCCCATCAGGTCCGCTCAGGCACAACCAATGAAGGACAGCGCTGGACATCGGGATCGCCGCGGGACACTGGATTTCACCGCTGGAATGTTTTTTTTTTTTTTAAATAAAGGACTTTTTCAAGGTGTTTGTGTGTTTTTTTAAACATTTTTTTACGCTTTCTTCGTGAAATGGTAGGGGTACAATGTACCCCTTACCAATTCACATAGGGGGGGGGCCGGGATCTGGGGGTCCCCTTTGTTAAAGGGGTCTTCCAGATTCCGATAAGCCCCCCGCCCGCAGACCCCCACAACCACCGGGCAAGGGTTGTGGGGATGAGGCCCTTGTCCCCATCAACATGGGGACATCCTCCCCATGTTGAGGGCATGTGGCCTGGTACGGTTCAGGAGGGAGGGGGGGCCGCTCTCTCGTCCCCCCCTTTTCCCCTGCGGCCGGCCAGGTTGCGTGCTCGGATAAGGGGTCTGGTATGGATTTTTAGGGGGACTCCACGCCATTTTTTTTTAAATTTGGGGTGGAGTTCCCCTTAAAATCCATGCCAGATCTGAAGGGCCTGGAATGGATATTTGGGGGAACCCCACGTCAATTTTTTTTTAATTTGCGGCGGGGTTCCCCTTAATATCCATTCCAGACCTGAAGGGCCTGGTAATTGAATTCTGGGGAACACCCACGCTTTTTTTTTTTTTTTTATCAATGACTTTTGTATGTATTGCCGGGAGCCGACAATTCATTAATAGCCGCGAGTCAGTTTTAAAAGACTTTTTTTCTTTCAAAAATTACATTTTTTGCAGGGACAGTTCTAAGCACGGGAAACATGCGCCACTTTACATGCATATCATACACACCCCCCAGGTACGAAATTTAAAGGAATATTTCACTTTTATTTTTTCATTTTAAGCATTATTAAAATCACTGCTCCCGAAAAAACGTCCGTTTTTAAAACTTCTTTTTGCATTGATACATGTCCCCTGGGGCAGGACCCCGGTCCCCAAACACTTTTTAGGACAATAACTTGCATATTAGCCTTTATAATTAACACTTTAGATTTCTCCCATAGATTTTTCGAATTTGCCGCGAACACCCCAATTTGTTCGCTGTTCGGCGAACGGGCGAACAGGCAATGTTCGAGTCGAACATGAGTTCGACTTGAACTCCAAGCTCATCCCTAATCAGAAGTATTTACTACACAATCTGGTACTCACCTTCCTTTAGGCATTTGGGGTATTTTAGCACACCATCCAAGCACTGAATCCTCAGACTTTTTTCATCGGGAACGCCATATCCAGGTGTGCACTCGAATGTTATGTTATCAAAGTGCAGAGAGTATATTTCCTTCCTTTTATCCTCTGGAAGTGCATGTTTCAGCCAAATGTTGTTTTGTAACATATCAGTTGGTCTCACAATACAAGACGCTGCAATTGAGTAGAGAACACATACAACAAATATGTCAATATCTTACAACAGGGGTTTCCAAATATTCTCAACAAAGTGGCAGTACACTGGCCTTCGGACTTTAGAGGGGCTGAAATGTGGCCATTGGGAATAGAAAAAATAATGCCCCATCTTTGGTATATATGTGGGAGAAATTAGGCCCCAACATTGGCATCATTGGGAGGAATTATGCCCCTTTATTGGTGTTACTGGGCCACATTGTTGGTGCTATCGGGAAAAATTGTGCGCCATCATTGGCGTTATTGGGAGGAATTTTGCCCCTTCGCTGTTGTCAGTGGGGGGAATTATGCGCCATTGTTGGTATCAGTTGATGAAATGATGTCCCGAGAGCCAGTTAAAAACAAGCAAAGGGCTGCATCTGACCCCTGGGACGCAATTTGGAGACCACTGTGTTGCAGGATAGAAAGATGAAGGAAGCATGCTGGCAACTAATGTGAGACCAGAAGCCACCTAATGTAGAAACATTCACTTATACAGACTGAGACCCTACCCAAATGATAATCTTGTGAGATATCCACATGTTTCTCACTCATAGGACCATTAGGTGACCACTATGGTCCCAGGAAGACCCAATTATTAATAATTCTCCCATAGTCAAAAATTTCATGGCCATGTATTGTGAGAAAATCAAAAACCAGTTGACAGGACCAGAAGAGGAGCAGGAGATTGCTGGTTCTGAGGAGCCTCGCTACTGCTATAGCTACTGGTCTCCGAGTCTGACTCCAGATTGTGATACCATCACATATTTACACTCTCCTGAAGAAGTGAATGTTCATGAAAAGTGTAGAGAGCTGCTAATTTTCTAGTTAAAAGAGAAGTGTGGGTTTCTGTTTTTTTTTTTTTTGGAATCATACTTGCCTAGGTGAATGCAGCATCGGTCCCCCCCTTCCTGAACCATACCAGGCCACATGTCCTCAACATGGGGAGGGTGCTTTGGGGTCCCCCCCAAAGCACCTTGTCCCCATGTTGATGGCGCACAAGGGTCTCGTCCCCACAACCCTGGCCCAGTGGTTGTGGGAGTCTGTGGGTGGGGGGGGCTTATCGCAATCTGGAAAGCCCCTTTAACGAGGAGGCCCCAAGATCCCGCCCCCCCCATGTGAATGGGTACCCATTCACCAAAGAAATTTAAAAAAAGTAAAAACCACAAAAGACAATTTTTGACAATTCCTTTATTAAAAAAAGAAGAAAAAAGTGTCCCACGTCAATCACGCCGCCCGATGGACCCAAAAAATAGAAAAAAAATACGCCAGTGGGACGGCTCCCACCGACTGCTGTCTTTTCGCTTTGACAGCTCTTATATAGGCAAGGGTAGGGCCACCCACTGACGTAACCGGATGACCCTACCCCCTCTGATGGCACATGACGTCAGAGGGGGTAGGGGTCACTCGGTTACGTGGCCCCACCCTTGCCTATATAACAGCTGTCACAGCCAAGAGACAGCAGTCATGGGACGCCTCGAGGCGGAGCTTTTTTTTTTTCTTCTATTTTTCGGGCCTGTAGGGCGGCGTGATTTTTATTTTTTATTTTTTAATAAAGGAATTGTCAAAAACTGTCTCTTGTGTTTTTTTTACTTTTTGACACTTTTTTGGTGAATGGGTAGGGGTACAATATACCCCTACCCATTCACATGGGGGGCCAGGATCTGGGGGCCCTCTTGTTAAAGGTGGCTTCCAGATTCTGATAAGCCCCCTCCAGATTCTGATAGGACCCCCACAACCACTGGACCAGGGTTGTGGGGATGAGGCCCTTGTCCCTATCAACATGGGGACAAGGTGCATTGAGGGGGACCCCAAAGCACCCTCCCTATGTTGAGGGCAAGCAGTCTGGTATGGTTCAGGAGGGGGGGGCACTCGCCTTTCCGGGCCTGCCAGGCTGCTTGCTTGGATAAGGGCCTGGTATGGATTTTGGGGGGACCCCATGCTGTTTTTTTTGGCGTATAGTTCCCCTTAAAATCAAGACCAGACCCAAAAGGCCTGATAACATATCCCTCTATAGTTCTGGTTTGTTCCTCTTTTATCCGCATGAGTCATTTCTGACAAGTTTTCCTGACACTAAGAGAAAAATGGTGAGAGGGAGGGAGCTCCAGCTGATTGACAGCCTCGGCTCTGTTTCTGTGAGCTGTGTGAATGGGGTGTGTTTCTTTCGCCCAATCAGCTCTCAGAGCTCTCCTCACTGAGCTCTCTGCCCCCTTTTTTCTGAACTCTCAGCGAGCTTAAAATATTCAGCACTTTGTAGAGAAGAGAAGATTTGTTTCATCTCTGTGTATCACCTAGACCAGTCACTCCTCTGGGTATATGGAATGCCATGCGTTTGTTTTATTCCCTGGGATTATACTGTATCGGTGCAAGACCTTTATTGAGCAGTGATGTTTAAAAGTCAAAAGAGAAATGCAAAAAGTAAAAAGCAGACATTTGAAATTATTGTAAACTTACTTGTAGAGATGCATTTTGGGTAATTTATTTGTCTTCTTTCACATTTGCTTTCAAGGCTATTCAGTGGCACCATTCCTTTGGCGCATTGAAATACAACCGTTTGTCCATTTTCAATCACGGTGCCTTTACTGAATTGAATGTAATTTAAGGCCATTTCATGTTGTTGTATTATACAGAAACCTAGAGCCAAACAAATATCCATACATGTGTATAAATATCATTAGCGCATTTGAAATGGTATTATCTATGTAGCACCCTCTAGTGTGCCACTAGTGCCAGTGTAGGCAAATTTAAGCTATGACTCATGGTAAATTATGTGAGTCAGAAATGTGGTTGGGTTATTGCAGGTCAGGCTGAATGGGTTTACAGAGGCAGGTCTCTTGTAGCTCCCCCTGGATCTAGAAGCTGGTAGAAGCTTCTGGAAGTTAGTAGGTGGAGGCCAGGAAGTGCTAATCTGCATACCTAGGGGAGTCTGACCAATCCCCAGGTGAAATGTTCTGGCAAGGTGGATGGATCAGCCCTTAAATAAGGGGGAGAGCCTAGCCAGTAGGGGAATCGGGTGGAAGATGAAGTGCTGATGAGGCTATTGTGGTCTAGGAGGGAACCCTTAGGTCTAGGGGGGCTGGGTTTGGGAAGGAATCCTGCCTAAGGAGCAACATGAAGCAAAGAGGACAGAGTGAATACATCAGCACAGAGGAAGAGTCCTGGATGGTCGAGACACTCGTGGATATCGCTGGACAGAGATGGAGCTCAGGTAAGTATTAGGGGGGCTGATATAAAAAGCCTTCTTTGTGTCTTAATGCATTAAGATAAAAAACCTTCTGACTTTACAACCCCTTTAACCCTTTTATCCCCTGCCCTGGAAGATCTTCAGAGCAGCCAGGAGGGCTGGTAATGCCTGCAGACAGTGGAGCTGGAGATACTCTTGCATGCAGTTTGCAACATGTTGTGCTATATTTCTAAAGGGAAACTAAGAGTTCACAGTCATCAATGGACTTTTACTACTGATTTGCATTTGCTCCAAATCTTAGTTAATGAGAGGAAGTTCTGCTGACTCCCATCATCCAATCATGTGCAAGCAAAAACGCTGTTTTAAAAAAAAAAAAAAATTGCATGTGATTGGGCATTCTTTGCAAATTGAAGTGTATCGGGTATGTACTTTCCCGGGTGTGAATTTGAACTTGGCAGAGACATTGGTGATGTGTAATTCCCTGCAGCCCAGCAGGTGGCGCTGTCGCCCAGGGCTGGGGTTGAATCATTGCTGTGTGTCGTGCCTCCTTTTTGTCCTCCCTCGGCAGCGGTATGGTGGGGCGGGGAACCCGCCGTGCTTGCTGGGAGAGAGTATAAAGGGGCCAGCCATCTTTGTCACGAGGTCGAAGTCCAAGGCACCTTCAGCCTGCGGGCGGTGGTTCGGGTCGGTTCTCTAGGCGGGCCTAGGCCTATAGGACAGCCGGAGGTCGTGTTCCATCCCAGGCACCTTTAGCCTGGGGTGAGGTACTCAGATGGAGGTCCAGAGCTCAGTGCCCAACACTGAGTCCCGCGAGGGAAGGAGATCCTAGGGAACCCCGGGAGTGGGTACCCGAATCCGGAAGGCGTAATGGAGCTCATCACTCGAAGACCTGGTGCAGCAGATTGCCAGTGACGGGTGAGTCTCTCACCGGAGACCGCCTGGAAGGAAATTCCCCCTCGCTCGGAGACCGCAACCCACTTTCAGGGAGGAAAGTGGAGAACACATTGTGTCTGGGCCTATTCGCATCCACACCTCCTTTTCTGTTCTGTTTCTACCAAGGGAGTTCAACTGATTGTGTTCATTCGAGAAGAATAAAGGAGTGTTGGACTTTAATGGTGTGGGGGCTCATTTCCTGACAGACATTGTTCAAGGTAACTCTCGGTGGAGGCTCCAGGTGCACAGCACTGACCCGAAGGTAAAAGAACTTTGCTTATATCACACTGACACCTGTGGTGAAGGCCAGGCGTGGTGTCCCCGCTCCCTTCCCCTCTAAGGTACCCCTAGACAAGAGAGAGACAAGCTGAAGAAAGAGAGGGGAGTGAGGAGGGCGCTACAGAAGCTTCACCTCATTTACTAAGCTCTGATGCAAATGCCCTTGCAGAGTGCGACTGGGCTTGCAAATCACACAGTCCGTTTGCCTATAGTAAATCAACCCTTAAAAATCCGTATATGCTATGTGCGGTAACTGGCAGTAACGGGTGCATCCAGTGGTGGAAGAAAAAGGGTAAATTCCATTAAAAGTTATAATAGGAAGTATTTACTATACAATCTGGTACTCACCTTCCTTTAAACATGTTGGGTATTTTAGCACACCATCCAAGCACTGAATCCTCAGACTCTTTTCATCAGGAACGCCATATCCAGGTGTGCACGCAAATGTTATGTTATCAAAATGCAGAGAGTATATTTTCTTTCTTTTATCCTCTGGAAGTGCATGTTTCAGCCAAACGTTGTTTTGTAACATATCAGTTGGTCTCACAATACAAGGAGCTGCAATTGAGTAGAGAACACATACAACAAATATGTCAATGTTACAGCAGGGGTCTCCAAACTTTCTCAACAAAGGGCCAGTAGTGATGGACGAACATCTGATGGGACGGTTCGCGAACGTGCGCAGGTTTGCAGCGGGTCCCATTTATTTTAATGGCAGGCGAACATGAAAAACCTCCAGGTCATATTTGCAGCCACAAAATACTTACTAGCTGTGCACACATAGTCCCACAACATGGACACTGACATACCAGAATTATTAAGCGAATCTGCGATTTTTATCTGCAAAATTTTGTCAATTCAGGAGCACATGAAGGCCATGGAGGAGAGGCAAGGCCAGGCTATGAAGGGGGTGCAGGAGATGATCCTGCTATTGGAAAAGTTGCCTTAATTTTTTATTTTTTTTATAAGTTATATAAATCGTTTATACAGTTATAACGTTTATTTCGTTTTTTGTAATATTGCTCGGTTTTAGTGTAATAGCTCGGCCTAAATCAGCCAGAACTGACAGCAGCCGGTAAAGACATGTCAAATACATATAGGGTCCATTCACACGTTTGTAAAATGGGTCCGCATCCGTTCCCTACACTGACAAAAGACAGCTGCAGAACCGCTCAGCAGTCACAATGCTGCACAATAGAAATGCACTATAATATGCTTTCTATATTTGAAAGTATATTATAAGTGTATTACACCCCTATATACTGCACACCAAACAATAGTACACCTATACCAGTCCTTAAAAGGACTTTTGTGGACCTAATAGCTAGTGATTTGTGTCACTACAGTCTGTCCCTGCTACACACAGCAACCTTTCCCTACACTGACAAAAGACAGAATGTGAAATGGCAGCCAGATCAGGTCTATTTATAAGGTAGGTAGGGGGTATGTCCATGTGCTGAAATTTCTCAATTGGCTGTCCTGTACCACATGATGGATGTGTCATGGGTCAAAGTTCTTCACAATGTTAAAGAATATGGCGGCGGTGAATAGCGCCATATGTTCGCCAGTTCGGCGAATAGCGAACGCGCAAAGTTCGCCGCGAAATGCTCCCAACTGTCCCTGATTTGGAGGGACTGTCCCTGATTTGAAGCAATGTCCCTCTGTCCCTCATTCCTCCTCATTTGTTCCTCATTTTGGTCTGATCTATATAGATGTACCTGTATATAAAATGCACTTTTTATCTATCAAAAAAGTGTTTCCCAGTGCTAAACATTTCATCTGATTTCTAAATTGCTGCATTTGTAAATTCCAAAAGCCAATATAAAGGAATAGTAGTGGTAAAAAAAAAAAATTGTGGGTTTAACCAATCTTGTTTTTTGTACAATTCTCCTTTAAGGGGGCGTGGCAAGGGGTGTGTCCTATGCCTGCATACTTTTGCTGATAGGGGTCCCTCATTCCCATCTCAAAAAGTTGGGAGGTATGCTGCTCCCTTCCGAGCTCTGTGGCATAGACTCGTGTTTACTTGTACATGGGGTACCCAAATGGTTGGTACTTTTACCATGGTTGATATGCAGCAGACAGAATCTGCAGACCATAAGAGATTGGCCCATACTGCAGACCTTTGTGGACAGATCCTGGAGATAGCAGTACCTGGATTAGTATAGTTGCTCCCTCCAGTCCTCTGCAAGCTGCGCTTGCCCCTGGACAAATTTGTTCCTTGCTTTGGTTCTGCCTCAGAATTCTCCTCCTCTCAAATTGGTGGCACCCATGGGCCACCTCATCATCCACCCCCTCCCTATCGCAGGAACGCACATTGCCGTAAGCTCCAGCAACTACAACATCACTGCCTAATGTCCACTCCCTCTATGGTCATGGTGCTATCTTCCTCATCCTCAATATCCAAACGGAGGAATGCTTTTGCATGGCTAATTGTTTGATCTAATGATTCCATTGACTCCTCATAGCTATGGTGGGATTAACAGAAGATGAGGAGGAGTTGGAGGAGGGTGCATTAGCAGCAGCAACTGGCACAAAGCTGCTCTATGTCTGGGAGGAAAAAGAAGAGAAAGGCTTTGTCAGCCATTCCACTACCTCCTGTGTGTGCTGTACTTTTATATTTTCACACAGGCTTCAGCTTGTGCAACAGCAGTGTCAACAGCAAGCTTTGAGAAAGCAAGTGCAGAGCTTTTTGCAAGTTTTGTTGAAGCTTTTAAAGTACCACCCAACACCAGTTTGTACATGCTGACCAGAACTCCTAATGGGAGTGCTGATTGTCACTTTAGCTAGCAGGCTTCAGCGGGCTTTCAACAAGTTTCATGAAATGCTGAAGCCTGCTAGCAGCTTGCTTAAAGTGGCAATCAGCACTCCCATGAGGATCTGTGTTCAGCGTTTACAAACTGGAGCTGGATGGTACTTTAAAAGCTTCAACAAAGCTTTCTGAAAGCTCTGCAAATGCTTTGTAAAAGCTTGCTGTTCACACTGCTGAAGCCTGTGTGAAACTATCAGAGTGTCTGCACCATAAAACTACAGCTCACACAGGAGGTAGTGGAATGACTGACAAAGCATTTCTCTTCTTTTTCCTTCCAGACAGAGAAAAAAGAAACCCTGAAATGCTAAACTCCAACCCATTTTTTTTTTTTTTTAACCTAGCAGAAAATTAAACAATTATCATTCAATATATGGGTGGAGGAGCTGATGATGAATATATATATATATATATATATATATATATATATTGTGGGGGGGGGGTTGCTCGGCAGCGGGTGTGTGTGATCCCCTGGATGGGCTCCCCACACAAAAACAGGCCCAGCAGACGGAGGTTGTGGTTTTCAAGATCAAAAAGGTGCGGTTTATTTCTCTATTTACAGTGACAAAAAAAACACAGCAAAGCAAAAAGAAACATAAACAAAATAAACCCTGGTCAGCTTGACCTCTGACTAAACATGCAGGTTTCCTAACTAACAACTGGGATCAGCCTGGTGCTGTCCTAGTCCCTAAGTCCCTGGTTTAGTAAATGTCCAAACAAATAGCCACACAGGCTTTGTCTCACCGCACAGGGGTTCACTCTCCCTAGACAGTCCACACAGGTCTGGTTCCAGGCATGAGCAAACACCTAATGAAGCTGGGAGTTTTTATAGAGGCCTTAAACGAGCTGACAAGCTTCAGCTGATCTCATCAACTCCCTGCCTGCACGACGCCCAGCACTCTCCCTAGAGGTATGAATCATCCATGAGCCCACTAGCCTCAGCTGGGCTTCATCAACTCCCTCCCGAGTTGTATAAGTCGGCATAAAGCCTGAATCTGGGAGAAATATATCTACCCCCCTGGATGCAACCAGGTGACTTTACCTTCCTGCTGTCACATACCCCCCCCTCTTGTTTTAACCTTGGGGTTGGAACACCAGCAATCAGGCATTCATGTACTTGAGACAAAGCATCCACATTCCCCATTTGAACGCCAGGGCGATGCTTTACTGTGAAGTTGAATTCCTGTAGGGCCAGGAACCACCTATTCACTCTTCTATTTGTCTCCTTGTTTTGAGCCATCCACTTTAACGGAGCGTGATCCGTAACCATGTCAAAGTGCCTACCTAGCAGATAGTACCGAAGGGAATCTAGAGCCCACTTCACCGCTAAACACTCCTTTTCAACCGTGGCGTAATTTACCTCATGGGACTTCAACTTCCTGCTGAGGTAAATGACTGGGTGCTCTTCCCCGTTCCAGACCTGGGACAATACTGCTCCTAACCCCACATCTGACGCATCACTTTGTACGACAAAGTCTTTAGAGAAGTCGGGTGAGTACAACACTGGCTGGCTACATAAGGCTTGTTTCAAGAATTGGAATGCTGCCTCAGCCTCGGGGGTCCATTTAATCATGACCGACCCTTTCCCTTTCGTCAGGTTGGTTAGGGGCACAGCCTTAGAAGCAAAGTGGGGAATGAAGCGCCGATAATAACCCGCGATTCCCAGAAAGGCTCGTACCTGCTTCTTGCTGTTGGGACGTGGCCAACTCTGGATGGCCTCGACTTTGTTGAGTTGGGGTTTTATTACTCCCCTGCCAATGGTGTACCCAAGATATTTGGCCTCCTCCTGCCCAATGGTACACTTCTTGGGGTTAGCCGTAAACCCCGCTTCCCGGATAGAGTCTAGGACTGCTTGCACTTTTGGCAGATGTGAGGCCCAATCTGTGCTATGGACAATTACGTCATCCAGGTAAGCCGCAGCATACTTCCGATGGGGCCTCAGTATCTGGTCCATTTTCCGCTGGAATGTGGCCGGCGCATTCTGTAACCCGAACGGCATTCTCTTATATTGGAACGCCCCGTCTGGGGTTACAAATGCGGTTTTCTCTTTGGCCGACTTGGCCAGGGGAATTTGCCAATACCCTTTTGTGAGGTCAAGAGTCGTCATGTATCGGGCTGTTCCCAGCCGGTCGATCAACTCATCTATACGTGGCATGGGGTAGGTGTCAAATTTTGTAACTTTGTTCAACTGACGAAAATCGTTACAAAATCGCCAGCTCCCATCCGGTTTAGGCACCAACACAATGGGACTAGACCAATCACTTTGGGACTCCTCTATCACCCCTAATTTCAGCATTTTCTGTACTTCCTCCCGTATTGCCTCCCGTCGGGCCTCTGGGATCCAATAGGGTTTTAACTTCACCCTTTCACCGGGCGGGGTAATAATATCATGCTCTACCCCAGATGTTTGTCCCGGCAGCTCAGAGAACACCTCCTTGTTGCGAAGCACAAACTCCTTCACCTCCTGTTGTTGGGGTTGTGACAAGGTGGCTGCTATTCCAACCTCCGGAATCACGCAACCAGTTTGAGCTGGTGACCAAGTTTCTGCGACTAGGGACTCTCTATCCCTCCAGGCTTTCAACAGATTAACGTGATAGATCTGTTCGGGCTTTCGCCTTCCTGGTTGTCTGACCTTGTAATTCACTTCGCTCACTTTTTCCATTATCTCGTAGGGGCCTTGCCATTTGGCAAGGAATTTACTTTCAACCGTAGGGACAAGTACCAATATCCTATCCCCCGGGGAAAAGGTACGGGTCTTGGCTCCACGGTTGTACACTCTCTGCTGTGCCAACTGCGCTTGGGCCAAATGTTCCTTCACGATGGGCATTACCTGTGCAATTCGATCTTGCATCAGGGCGACATGCTCAATCACACTCCTGTGGGGAGAACTCTCACTTTCCCAAGTTTCCTTGGCAATATCCAACAGTCCTCTTGGGTGTCTCCCATACAGTAACTCAAAGGGGGAGAATCCCGTAGAGGATTGGGGCACCTCCCTAATAGCAAACATCAAATAAGGAAGTAGACAGTCCCAATCCTTTCCATCTCTATCCACCACTTTCTTCAACATTTGTTTTAGGGTTTTGTTGAATCTTTCAACCAGCCCATCGGTTTGGGGGTGATACACAGACGTACGCAATTGCGTCACTTTGAACAATTTACACAGCTCTTTCATAACCCGGGACATAAAGGGTGTACCTTGGTCCGTAAGCAGTTCTTTACAAATACCCACCCAGCTAAAAACAAGAGATAGCTCTTTGGCTATGGTTTTGGCCGAGGTATTTCGGAGAGGGATCGCTTCTGGATAACGGGTGGCATAGTCCATTATAACTAATATGTACTGGTGCCCCCTAGCGGACTTGATTATAGGACCTACCAAATCCATTGCGACCCTCTCAAACGGGACCTCAATGATGGGTAGAGGGACCAGCGGGCTACGGAAATGTGGCATCGGGGCCGACCTCTGACACACAGGGCAGGAGGAACAATAATTTTCTATGTCCTTCATCACCCCAGGCCAATAGAATCTCTGTAATACCCTCTCTCGGGTTTTCTCTGTCCCCAGATGACCTCCAAGAATGTGCCCATGGGCCAACTCCAACACCAACTTCCTGTAAGGTTTGGGCACCACAAGCTGCTCAACGGTTTCTTCTGCCCTTTTTGCCACCCGATACAGTAGGTCCTTCTCTACGCTGAAGTATGGGTAAGTGCAGGTATTATCTGGGTTCACTAACTCGCCATCTATTTCCACTACGTTTTCCCGTGCCTTTATTAGGGCGGGGTCTTTTAACTGTTCTGTGGCAAAATTTTCCCTGTGAACCTCAAGATCAGAAAACTCCACAGACGGTAGGTTTTCGTCTGAGGAGGTGGGCTCCTCTCCAGTTTCTTGAGTCTCGCCTGCCAATACTGACAAGGGAAATTCTGGAGAGTCCTCACCCCTCTCAGAGGAGTTCTGGCTATCACCTTCCTGGTACATAGGGGCACCAGTGGGGGGCTCAGGATCATCCCACAGTTCCCAGAACTTCGGAAAATCCCTTCCCACAATGACATCATGCGGTAATTGAGATACTAACCCCACTGGATGAGAGAGGGTACCTTTGGGGGTCTTGAAACACACTGTAGTCACTGGATACTCTCGGGTGTCCCCATGCACACAAATAACAGCTACCTTGCTATTCCCAGAGACCTCTGTTTTAACTAATTCAGCCTTTATCAGGGTCACAAGGCTACCTGAATCCAGTAATACCACAAAATTTCTACCATTAATACACATTTTGCATAAATGTTTCTCAGTTCCCCGAATGGCAGTGCATGCGACTGTCGCACACAGCGACTGACGTCTGTCCGTCAGAAAGTCACATTGCATGGGTTCCTCCACAACCGGGCAATTTGCTGCAATATGTCCCGCTTGCCGGCAGCGGTAGCAAACAATCCATTTGGCTGCCTCTTGAGCCCCTGACTTCCCAGGCTGTTCTCGCCAAACTTTGGGTAGAGCTCCCACCCTCTCACTCTCTCCACCCTCACCCCTTGGAATCCTCTTATCCGCCCCTGGGGATGGTCTGGTCTTAGGGTGGAAAGTCCAAGAGTCTCTGGAAGAGGCCGTCAGGTTCTCTGTAGCCAAGTATTTCTCTACACGATCCACAAGACCACCGGCCGTCTCTGGGTCTCCATGGCTTACCCACTTTTGGATGGCAGTAGGAAGAGCTCTCAAAAACCGATCCATTACAACACGTTCCACAATCTCTGGTGCGGACAAAGTCTCTGGCTGTAGCCACTTCCTGCTCAGGTGAATGAGATCATACATTTGAGACCTGGGGGGTTTTCCAAGCTGGAAAGTCCAGTTATGCACACGCTGAGCCCGGACAGCCAGGGTGACACCCAGCCTTGCCAATATTTCAGCTTTTAGCATCACATAGTCTTTTGCTTGGTCAGGCTCTAGGTCATAGTAAGCCTTCTGCGATTCACCAGTTAACAGAGGAGCCACCAGTCCAGCCCACTGCTCCTCAGGCCACTTTTCTCTTTCAGCAGTCCTTTCAAATGTGGTCAAAAATACCTCTGGATCATCCTCTCCAGTCATTTTTGTCAATAAACGACTCACCCCAAAGGACGCGGTATTAGTGGGACGGCTTTCCTCACTGGTCTGCGGACGTTGCTGCATTACTGCTTCCATTTGTTGTAGTCTCTGCTCTTGCTTCTGTAACAGGTCTATGAAGCGGGCCTCAGATCGCTGCTGGGCTTGTTGCTGAGCTTCCAGACTCTGTTGGTGAGCTTGCTGCTGGGCTGCAAGGCTCTGTTGATGAGCTTGCTGCTGGGCTGCGAAGCTCTGTTGTTGAGCTGCAAGGCTCTTTTGCAAACCTGCATTTGTCTGCTGTTGATTGGCATTTGCTAGAGCCAGCTGTTTCAGTATCTCCTCCATGCTGGCTTAAAAAAAAACTGCCACTGGTTCTCCACCAACTGTGGGGGGGGGGGGGTTTGCTCGGCAGCGGGTGTGTGTGATCCCCTGGATGGGCTCCCCACACAAAAACAGGCCCAGCAGACGGAGGTTGTGGTTTTCAAGATCAAAAAGGTGCGGTTTATTTCTCTATTTACAGTGACAAAAAAAACACAGCAAAGCAAAAAGAAACATAAACAAAATAAACCCTGGTCAGCTTGACCTCTGACTAAACATGCAGGTTTCCTAACTAACAACTGGGATCAGCCTGGTGCTGTCCTAGTCCCTAAGTCCCTGGTTAATAAATGTCCAAACAAATAGCCACACAGGCTTTGTCTCACCGCACAGGGGTTCACTCTCCCTAGACAGTCCACACAGGTCTGGTTCCAGGCATGAGCAAACACCTAATGAAGCTGGGAGTTTTTATAGAGGCCTTAAACGAGCTGACAAGCTTCAGCTGGTCTCATCAACTCCCTGCCTGCACGACGCCCAGCACTCTCCCTAGAGGTATGAATCATCCATGAGCCCACTAGCCTCAGCTGGGCTTCATCAACTCCCTCCCTAGTTGTATAAGTCGGCATAAAGCCTGAATCTGGGAGAAATATATCTACCCCCCTGGATGCAACCAGGTGACTTTACCTTCCTGCTGTCACAATATATATATATATATATACACACACAGGGCTTTTTTTCTCAGACAATAGGTGCAGGAACTCCCCCGTTCCGAGTCACCCCTTTTCTCCGGCCCTACCCACCTCCCAGTACCATCCCTTTTAGACAATATTGGACCAAGTATCATTTTGTGGTGCTAAGTAATTTGTATGGAATTTGGTAATGATATCAAGAAAAGCAGTAAAATAGATCCCCCTAACAACAATGGAATACCCACAACAACATTTCCCCACCAGCAACAATAGACTCCCGGCAGCATCAACAGATCTCCGCACAGCCAGCATTAATAGACTCTCCCCCAGCAACAATAGGTCCCCCACCAGCAACAATAGACCTCCCCAGCAACAATAGACCCCCCTGCAAAAATAGATCTCCAGCAGTGAGTATCAATACCCTGCAGCACACCCCAGCACCCCTTGTCATTACATACAATCAGTCCACGAGGTACCGGAACTGCATTCCCCCACTGAAAAAAAGCCCTGTGTATGTATGTATACATATATATATATATATATATATATATATATATATATATATATATATAGCGCTATCTCAGTTGTCACCATCCCACATTAGAAGTGTTCATTAGTTCCTTGAGTTCAGTTTTTTTTATGCTGTGTTCCAGGCTCTGCCAATTCCTCTTAGAGTTGGGATTCTTTACTGTATATATCTTCTCAAAGTAATATGTATACCTCGACAAACTGGTTCTGCATCCCATTCTCCATGCCTGCATGTTATTGCCTTTCCTTCAAAGGCGTACCAGTTGGCACATTTATAGTTTACAATAGAACCAGATGGATACTTAAGATCTTTTACTCCTACGATATCTCCATTCTGGACTGATGGTGGTGGACCACAACTTTGTCCAAATCCTAAAATAAACAATAAAAAAACACATATGGATTAAAGGCTTGCTATATGCGTTTTAATAAGTATATGGGTTAATGCTTGTAAAGATAGTATTTTGTTTATTCATTAATTTTCTTCTTTTTTTTCACAGCTTTAACACATTTTCCCTGTAGTTTGTCTAATATGATTATCTCCTATGATCGTCAGCTCCATCTTGTGACCATAATGTGGTATTTTGAAGATTGAGGTATTTAAGGAAAATACCATATTATGGCCACCAGATGGAGCTGACAATCATAGGTAATAATCATGTTAGAGTAAAATACAGGGAAATTTTCTACGACTGGGCTAATGCTCGTGAGATTTGTCCAGCATTTCTTTTGCCAATTAACCCCTATACACTGTGAAAGATATAAAAAATAAAATTACTACTCTAGAAATTGTGATAAATCCCCACTCACTTATACAAGTTGGATAAGCCAGTTTTGGCTCAGCTGATACGCTTTTAGGTTCTGCTGGTTTACTGCATGTTGTGGTCAAAGAAGTCCTATTAAAGTATCCAGCCTTACATATAAATTGAACAGTGTCACCTTCCCCGTACATTGATTCACCGTCATGTTTATCGTCCAGTTCTAAGAAGTTGTCATCCATTTGTTCTTGGTCTAGGTGACATGTACCTAAATAAAAAAAATAAAAAGAGCTGAAACATGGAAAAAACGATCTGAATTAATCATAGAGATAAAAGGTACGCGAGGATGCTGCTGCTGCATTTTTACTGTCCTTTGTCAATTAAAGTCCAACGACCGTCTTCTGTATGCAAGCAGCCAGTGTTAGACTGACAGCATTTTTTTTCAATGACATGGACCGTGATTGGCTAACATAACTGCCCCTCCCTCAGTCTTGGTCAGGAACATGTCATATACAGCCCAAGTGTACAGAGTGCAGTGGTCAGGAACATGTCATATAATGGCAACTCCAGCTTTCATATTTAGGGGGGGCACAGACATGGGGGGACAGGGACAAAAGTAGAGGGGCCAACTATAAAATGCAAATATACAGTTGTGCTCAGAAGTTTATATACCCTGGCAGAATTTATGATTTCTTGGCCATTTTTCAGAGAATATGACTGATAACACACAAAAACTTTTCTTTCACTCATGATTAGTGTTTGACTGAAGCCATTTATTATCAATCAACTGTGTTTACTCTTTTTAAATCATAATGTCAACAGAAACTACCCAAATGACCCTAAACAAAAGTTTACACACCCCAGTTCTTAATACCGTGTATTGCCCCCTTTAACATCAATGACAGGTTGAAAGTGGTTGTAAACCCACTTTGACAACTTGCACCTACAGGTAAGCCTAGATTAATGCCTCGTAAACACGACCGTTTTTAATGTCATTGAAAAAAACATAGTTTTTCTCGATGTGATTCTTCTCAAGCCTGCCTTGCCTACACACTATCCTGGAAAAAAACGCTTGAGCAAAGCGCGGTGATCAGGGATGAGCCGAACACCCCCCTGTTCGGTTCGCACCAGAACCTGCGAACAGACAGAATGTTAGCGTGAACTTTAGAACCCTATTAAATACAATGGACTCGAACGTTCGAAATCTAAAGTGCTAATTATAAAGGCTAATATGCAAGTTATTGTCCTAAAAAGTGTTTGGGGACCCGGGTCCTGCCCCAGGGGACATGTATCAATGCAAAAAGAAGTTTAAAAAATAGACGTTTTTATGGGAGCGGTGATTTTAATAATGCTTAAAATGAAAAAAATAAAAGTGAAATATTCCTTTAAATTTCATACCTGGGGGGTGTGTATGATATGCATGTGAAGTGGCGCATGTTTCCCGTGCTTAGAACTGTCCCTGCAAAAAATGTCATTTTTGAAAGAAAAAAATGCATTTAAAACTGACTCGCGGCTATTAATGAATTGTCGGCTTTTATCAATACATAGAAAAGTCATTGATGAAAAAAAAAAAAAAAAAAAAAAGCGTGGGGGTTCCCCCAAATTCAATTACCAGGCCCTTCAGGTCTGGAATGGATATTAAGGGGAACCCCGCCGCAAATTAAAAAAAATTGCATGGGGTTCCCCCTAGATATCCATACCAGGCCCTTCAGATCTGGCATGGATTTTAAGGGGAACTCCACCCCAAATTTAAAAAAAATGGCGTGGAGTCCCCCCAAAAATCCATACCAGACCCTTATCCGAGCACGCAACCTGGCCGGCCGCAGGGGAAAAGGGGGGGACGAGAGAGCGGCCCCCCCTCCCTCCTGAACCGTACCAGGCCACATGCCCTCAACATGGGGAGGATGTCCCCATGTTGATGGGGACAAGGGCCTCATCCCCACAACCCTTGCCCGGTGGTTGTGGGGGTCTGCGGGCGGGGGGCTTATCGGAATCTGGAAGACCCCTTTAACAAAGGGGACCCCCAGATCCCGGCCCCCCCCTGTGTGAATTGGTAAGGGGTACATTGTACCCCTACCATTTCACGAAGAAAGTGTCAAAAAATGTAAATAAAAACACACACACCTTGAAAAAGTCCTTTATTAAAAAATAAAATAATAATAAAAAATAAAAAACATTCCAGCGATGAAATCCAGTGTCCCGCGGCGATCCCGATGTCCAGCGCTGTCCGTCATTGGTTGTGCCTGTGCGGACCTGATGGGGAACTTCCTCCGCTGTGTTTTAAATGCATAGACCCGCCCCTTCTAAAGTTCCCCATCAGGCCCGCTCAGCGGACCAGATGCGGAACATGAGAAGGGGCGGGTTTATACATGTATTACCAAAGTGAGAGCAGTTCCCCATCAGGTCCGCCCCCTCGGTATGTCTGACCCCGCCTACGTCATTGGCCTGAGCGGGGAACTTCCTTCACTGTGTAATTTAAATTTACACAGTGAAGGAAGTTCCAATGACGTAGGCGGGGTCCGACATACCGAGGGGGCGGACCTGATGGGGAACTTTGTTCGCTGTGTAATACATGAATAGACCCGCCCCTTATCTCGTTCTGCATCTGGTCCGCTGAGCGGACCTGATGGGGAACTTTAGAAGGGGCGGGTCTATACATTTAAAACACAGCGGAGGAAGTTCCCCATCAGGTCCGCACAGGCACAACCAATGACGGACAGCGCTGGACATCGGGATCGCCGCGGGACACTGGATTTCATCCCTGGAATGTTTTTTTTTTTTTTATTATTATTTTATTTTTTAATAAAGGACTTTTTCAAGGTGTGTGTGTTTTTATTTACATTTTTTGACACTTTCTTTGTGAAATGGTAGGGGTACAATGTACCCCTTACCAATTCACATAGGGGGGGGGGGGGGCGGGATCTTGGGGTCCCCTTTGTTAAAGGGGTCTTCCAGATTCCGATAAGCCCCCCGCCCGCAGACCCCCACAACCACCGGGCAAGGGTTGTGGGGATGAGGCCCTTGTCCCCATCAACATGGGGACATCCTCCCCATGTTGAGGGCATGTGGCCTGGTACGGTTCAGGAGGGAGGGGGGGCGCTCTCTCGTCCCCCCCCCTCTTTTCCTGCGGCCGGCCAGGTTGCGTGCTCAGATAAGGGTCTGGCATGGATTTTTGGGGGGACTCCACGCCATTTTTTTTTTACATTTGGGGTGGAGTTCCCCTTAAAATCCATGCCAGATCTCAAGGGCCTGGTATGGATATTTAGGGGGAACCCCATGCCATTTTTTTAAAAATTTGCAGCGGGGTTCCCCTTAATATCCATTCCAGACCTAAAGGGCCTGGTAATTGAATTTGGGGGAACCCCCACGCTTTTTTTTTTTTTTTTATCAATGACTTTTCTAAGTATTGATAAAAGCCGACAATTCATTAATAGTCGCGAGTGAGTTTTAAATGACTTTTTTTCCTTAAAAAATGACATTTTGTGCAGGGACAGTTCTAAGCACGGGAAACATGCGCCACTTTACATGCATATCATACACACCCCCCAGATACGAAATTTAAAGGAATATTTCACTTTTATTGTTTCACTTTAAGCATTATTAAAATCACTGCTCCTAAAAAAACGGCCATTTTTAAAACTTTTTTTTGCATTGATACATGTCCCCTGGGGCAGGACCCAGGTCCCCAAACACTTTTTAGGACAATAACTTGCATATAAGCCTTTATAATTAACACTTTAGATTTCTCCCATAGATTTTTCGAATTTGCCGCGAACACCCCAAATTGTTCGTTGTTCGGCGAACAGGCAATGTTCGAGTCGAACATGAGTTCGACTTGAACTCGAAGCTCATCCCTAGCGGTGACGTACAACACGTAGGACGGCACTATAAAGGGGAAGTTCCATTCGGATGGCGCCACCCTTGGGGCTACTTTTGCTGATCCTCGTGTTAGTAAAGTTTGTTGAGAGACGATTCGCGCTTTTCAGCCTCGTGCTTTTCAGTCCGTTACAGCGTGAAGAATGTGCTATCTCCATTACGAACGCTAGTTTTACCAGAACGAGGGCTCCCATCTCATAACTTGCTTCTGAGCATGCGCATTTTTTTCACGTCGTTAAAGCATACACACAGTCTTTTGTGGTATTTGTGGATGAGGCTCTTTATCTTCTCAGATGGTAAAGCCTCCAGTTCCTGTAAATTCTTGGGCTGTTTTGCATGAACTGCGCGTTTGAGATCTCCCCAGAGTGGCTCAATGATATTGAGGTCAAGAGACTGAGATGGCCACTCCAGAACCTTCACTTTATTCTGCTGTAGCCAATGACAGCGCATTGAAAAAGTATTCATACCTTGTGGACAGCCTTGTGGTTCCTCTCCTCCTCTCCCAGTCCTCTCTCCCCTCTTCTTCCCCCTCATGGGGGCTGCAGTCCACTCCCAGGAAATCGTCCTGGGTCTGCTGGTATCTGGGACTAAAAGTCCCATAATCCTCTGGCTGTTAGTTTCCCATTGGCCCTGAATTGCTTGCTGGGCTGGGTCAATGAGAGCCGCTGGGCTTAGGGTTGCCACCTTTTCTTCAAGCCAAACTTAAATACTTTAGCGGTTCACAGATTTTCTTGTAGTATAAACTATAGGTTTGTAAAAGAACTTTGGTGCCCCAAGGAGAGCAGTAATGCGGCGCGCTATGCACGCCACAGCGAAGAGTTGGTAAGGCCAGATTGTGCTAACATTGGGAGGAGCTTAAAGGGGGATGGTTAAATAAACCAAAAGCTTTCTTGTATCCATAAAATAAGCTTAGATTGCTGTGCCACAAGTAAGAGTCTCACAGACATGTATAGATGTGCATTGGAAGCCCACTCACAACGCATGGAGTGCCTGAATGCAGAAAAACACCTGCACTACCACACACAGCTGTGCCCCTTTCTGCCTCCGTGAAGTGGAATCTGCTTGCTCAGTGGGGGATCTGTCTGTTGATCCTCCACTAAGCTGGTGGGTGACAGATCCGTGACTGCTCCGCTGTTCAAAGTGGACACAGACACAGTCCTGCTTTCCTCTATAGGGCAATCGGATGGAAATGGACCGCCTCTCTGTTTCCATCTGATGCCATCCGATCCACCAGACGGATGGAAAATAGGACCTCCATCAGTCTGTTTTTGGTGGACAGGATCAGATTGGATGGCGGTGGGTGTCAGTGGACATCTATCGCTCTATAGGAGAGACTGCTGCGTCCGATCAGGTCTGCCTAAAAAACTGATAGGACCTGGACCTGATTGGATCACCTGTGTGAAAAGGGTCATAGAGAACTTGTGATAAGAGGAAGAAGCTGTGGAAACTTCATAGAATAACCATATAATAACCCATATAGTGTCCTGTGCACAGCACCCGCATATGACATTTCACAGCTCAGACCATCCCAAGGACATGTGAGGGGAAGTCTGGGCAGAGGAAACCTGGGAATTGACAGCAGAAGCCAGCCCAGAGGCCCCCCCCCCCACTCCTGCATATGTCCACACTATTCCTGACACCTGGAGAGCCCAACCCCCATACACGGACAGGAGCGGAGAGGAGAGAGGGCTTGTCTGCTCCTTCTCCTCCTACCGGCCCTACCCCTCTGTCTGCCCACCCACATGCCAATCGCTGGCATTTTGTGCCTCAGGAAAGGGATGTGTGAGCTGGAAGTTTGAAGCTCAGCAACTGGCAGATACATTGTGGATAAAAGGTACCGATGCCTGAGCCTCCATCCTTGGGTGAGTGAGCTCACCATCCAATGTCTGTGTCTGAAGTCTCCCCCCTCCCTCCCTTCTTCCTCCTGCCTCTCAGCGAGTGAGTACACTAAGGCAAGGGGGACTCAAATGTAAGGGGGGCTCTGTGGACTCTTGTGTAAGGAGGGCTTTGGGAACCCTAATTTAAAGGGAAATGCTGGGAACCCTGATGTAAGTGGGAGGTTTGGTGGAATGTGCTGGGGGGGGGTCAGCATTAGCGCCCACTACACATATAAAAAAGGCATTTTAATTGGGGGGGTGGCACATGGAGGGGCACAGTATAATGTTGGTGGGACCATGGCCCCCTCTGCCCCCCTAGTGACACCACTGCATATACAGTTCAGTGTATAGAGTGCAGTGGTCAGGAACATGTCATATACAGTTCAGTGTATAGAGTGCAGTAGTCAGGAACATGTCATATACAGTGCAGTTTACAGAGTGCAGTGATCAGGAACATGTCGTATATGTCATATACAGCACAGTGTACAGAGTGTGGTGGTCAGGAACATGTCATATACAGCACAGTGTACAGAGTGTGGTGGTCAGGAACATTTCATATACAGCACAGTGTATAGAGTGTGATGGTCAGGAACATGTCATATAAAGCACAGTGTACAAGTCTGCAGTGATTAGGAACATGACATATACCGTACAGCCCAGTGTACAGAGTGCAGTGGTCAGGAGCATGTCACATACAGCCCAGTGTAGTGCATTAGACTCATGGCAGTTATGTAATGCACTCAGTGAAAATGAATATCCATTTATATATACAATAATGCCCCATCGGATATCAAATATGATCTGTAATGTCACCAACACCAGAACACATGCAGGCTTCAGGGAGAGCAGAGGTATCCATCACCCCGCAGTGCCGTTCCCTCCAGTCACAGGCCCCCCTGTCACCTACAAGGTTCAGCTATAATGTCCTCTGTACCGTGCCCCCCTCCCTGACTACCTGCACAGCTCTGATTGTAAAGCCTGCCAGACATAGGAACCTGCCAGAGGCCTGTTCTGTTCATAATGAACAAGCCAAACCACTGATAGGTACTCGATTGAGGCAGCCTTCTTCATAGAAAGCAGAACTGCCGGATGGGCTTTTAGCTGCTGGGCCTGCGTTGCCGACGAAAACACTGGGCAGAGGTTGGACCCCCTTATCTACACCTCAGCCTGCCTGAGGGAGGGTGTAGCTGCAGAGAGGTCCAGTTTTTGCCTTGCAGCCACATGTCTGAAGAAGGAAGCCAGAGCTGCCTGTCTTGACCTAGAGTGTCATAAACTGAAGAGGCTCAAAGAGACCTAACCTCGCCTGTGTGAAAGGCTAAGAAAACTGAGAGGCAGTCACCTGTCTGGGCCTACAGACTGGATACTGGCCTGTGGCAGAGTCCTGAAGAGGCCTACCCTGACCTGTGGCGAAGGCTGAGGAAACTGAATAGTAGTCACCGATCTGGGCCTACAGACTCTACACTGGCATGTGACAGAGGTCATAAGATACTTGAAGACAGTATGGAAGACCTGACATCTGTCTGCCGGTCACAGTTGGTGAGTGTCTGGGTACAGCTACAGTGCAGTTCACCAGTGGAAATTCAGGAAAACCCATTATTAATTCAGCATTGAATTTGCTACACAATTTTTAAATGACACTAAGAGGTCTATGTATAAAACATTCATTAGACGAATGTCAGAAGCATTCGTGCAACCTGAATGAAATTTCCCAGTATTTTCTACAAGAGAACAATTCCTGCATCACCATCTCCATCTAGTGGTCAAAATGTGGTGTATTTTCTAATTGAGGTATTTCTAAAAATAATATCACCTTTTGGCCACTAGATGGAGCTGTCACCACAGGAATTAATCTACTACATTAACTACAGGGACATTTTATCCAGCCTGCATGAATGCTTCTGACATTCATCCAATAAATGTTTTTTATTTTTATTTAGACCCCAAAGTGTATAGTATCTGCTTGCAGTACATTCTGCCTGTTTGAAATACAGAATTCACATATAATTAGTTTAACCACTTCCATACCGGGCCTATTCTGACAGTCCTCTCCTACATGTAAAAATCATATTTGTTTTTGGTAGAAAATTACTCAGAACCCCCAAACATTATATATATTTTTTTTTTAGCAGACACCCTAGGGAATAAAATGGCAGTCGTTGCAACTTTTTATCTCACACAGTATTTGCGCAAAAAAATTTCGAACGCGTTTTTTTTTGCCAAAAAAAAAACAGTTCCATGAATTAAAATATAACAAAACAGTAAAGTTAGCCCAATTTTTTGTATAATGTGAAGGATGATGTTACGCCGAGTAAATAGATACCTAACATGTCACGCTTTAAAATTGCGCACACTCGTGGAATGGCGCCAAACTTTGATACTTAAAAATCTCCATAGGCGACAGTTTAATTTTTTTTACAGGATACATGTTTAGAGTTACAGAGGAGGTCTAGTGCTAGAATTGTTGCCATCGCTCAAACGCATGTGGTGATACCTCACATTTGACCGACAAGCACGTTACTACACTCAAACATCCTCCATATTCGCCCGATTTAGCACCATGCGACTTTTATCATTTCCCAAAAGTTAAATCAGTGCTCAACTACTTGCTACCTGCCATTTAGCAATATGACGTCGGTGAAGTGGTTCTGTTATCCTGACTGGACGTCATATGACGTGACCAGGATAACAAGCTGGAACGCGCCTGCGGGGATGCGCAGCGTGGCGATTGGAGGTGCCATGTTTCAGTCTGACATACCGCATCCCCGATCATGGTATGGAGCCTCTGATGGAGGTTTTTACCATGTGATCAGCTGTGCCCAATCACAGCTGATAATTGCTCGAATCAGGAATTGCTGGTAAACGGCTTTTCTTGGTTCGCGCTGACAGGGAGGGACGATCGGCGGCTCTCCCTGTCAGAAGGGTGGGTCTGCGGTAATAATGAGCACATTATCAGTGCAGCCCCTATCAGAGGTACCAATCACTGCCCATCAGCTGCCAGCCTGTGCCCCATAAAGAACGCCTGTCAGTGCCCATCAAAGTGCCAATCAGTGCCCATGAATGTGCCAATCAGTGCCCATAAATGTGCCAATCAGTGCCCTTCAGATGCCACTCAGTAATGCCTGCCAGTAGCTCCTCATCAGTGCTGCCTATCCAGTGCCATCTATCAGTGCCCATCAGTGGCACCTATCAGTGCCGCCTATCAGTGCCACCTAGTAGTGCTACCTATTAGTGCCCATCAGTGCCGCCTATCAGTGCAATTTATTATTGCCCATCAGTGCCACCTATGAGTGCCACCTATTAGTGCCCATCAGTGCCCATTCGTTTTTTTTCCTCAAAAATTTTGGTCTTTTTTAGTTTGTTTAGCAAAAAATTAAAAACACAGAGGTGATCAAATACCACCAAAAGAAATCTCTATTTGTGGGAAGTAAATTATAAAAAAAATGTTTGGGTACAGTGTTGTATGGCCGTGCAATTGTCATTCAAAATGCGACAATGCAGAAAGCTGAAAATTGTCCTGGGCAGGAAGGGGCGAATGTTTCTGGTATTGAAGTGGTTAAAGGGACACGTTTTGATGCTGTAAAGAAAATGCTGGATGTGTTGAAACAGCTAATTGATTAACAGTTAAGTTGATTTTCTCCATGCCTTCGACCAGTGGACCTCCAGTGGAGCCAAGATCTCCATGTCTTCGACCAGTGGACCTCCAGTGGAACCAAGATCTCCATGTCTTCGACCAGTGGACCTCCAGTGGAGCCAAGATCTCCATGCCTTTGACCAGTGGACCTCCAGTGGAGCCAAAATCTCCATGCCTTCGACCAGTGGACCTCCAGTGGAGCCAGGATCTCCATGCCTTTGACCAGTGGATCTCCAGTGGAGCCAAAATCTCCATGCCTTCGACCAGTGGACCTCCAGTGGAGCCAGGATCTCCATGCCTTTGACCAGTGGTCCTCCAGTGGAGCCAGGATCTCCATGCCTTCCACCAGTGGAAAACAAGACTTGAGCAATGTATTAGTGCAAATGGGGAATATATTGAAGGGGACAAGCATTAACTTTGTAATACATATAAATAAAGTTGAGTTTTTAAATCAGTCTCGCTATTTAATAGACACACCTCCTACACTTTAGGCAGAAATAAAGTATAAAAGATGTACTACTTACTTCCAGAAAAACATCTTTGATACTTCATCACTCCGTCGTGGCAGAAAGCCGATAAATATCCTCGGCGCTTAAATTTTCTTTTACATTTTACTCTTATTTCTGTGCCGTGCTCATGTGTCATAAGAGCATCTTTTGGCGAGATAAGCTCAATGTGGTTTTTATCCAGACTGCTGCTGGAAATTGTACAAGGCTCTGCAAAAAAAAATCTGATTTAGTTCGATAGGAAAAGTGCATCTAAGAAAATTATATGTAGTACTTAGCTAAGTGGAAAAGAGCTGAATGTTTTAACACAGCTTCTCGTGATCACCAAGCCAACTGGTTGTAAACCCTTCCACCTATCCAGTGAAGTGACTAGACATGTGCACAACATAACAATTTGTTTCGTTTGGTTTCGTTTCTGTGCATTTCCATTGATTCGTAATGATTAGTAATTTCGTAAGACGTGGGTTATCGTATTCGGACTCTTTCGTATTTCCGTAAGGGTTATTTTTCTGTTGATTCGTTTTTCCGTTAGTCTAATTTTCGTTGATTCGAAATCCGTATTTACGTTATATTTTATATTCGGCCACGTTCGTATTTTCGTAAGAACTATATTTTCGTTGATTTGCAATGATTTGTATTTTCGTGTCTAATTTCCGTTGATTGGAAAATCGTACTTTTGTAGATTTAATTACATTCGTACTTTCGTTAGAATACATTTTCCATTTATTCAAAACACTACTCGTCGTAATTTTGTAATTCGTACTTTCGTGAGATTGACCGGCTCATTTTTTCGTACTTTCGTAACATTGTTTTCGTAGATTAGTAATCGGGGCATAATTCGTAATTTTACATAATGTGTCAAAATAGGAGAAAACAAAAATATGTCAGAGATATTACAAAATACAAATATAGAAATTAGAATATAGACAGAGTATGCTTAAGAAACAAAGAATTTCTCTCTCACAAGTCACAACTTTACTCACAAATCCAACAGAACAGTGCAACCTACCCAACCACAACCTATCTGGACTCTGGATGGAATGTACTGCAGTCTAACACAGAAAAACACACAAGGGAATAAGAAACAAGCTCATTGGGGGAAGAGACAACCTCTTCAAGGGAAGGGACAAGCTTATTGGCCAACGTCCAGAACTAATTCAGAACTAACGAAATAGAATTTACGTTTTTTCTAATTTTCGTTTTGATTTCTGTGTTTCGAATATTCGTAATTTTTTTCCGTTCATTTTGATTTTCGTTAATATGGATCTTTGTACGTTATTTTCATTGTTTTGTTTTACGTTTTCCGAATATTCATAATTTCGCGTTTTCGTTCATTTTGATTTTCGTTATTTTTTGATCTTTGTTCGGTATTTTCGTTGTTTTTATGTTTTCGTTTTTTAACTTTTTCGTATTTTGGCTGTTTCAAATTTAGTAAATTCGTATTTTTGTTGTTTTCCATATTCGTTATTTTCGATAATTCGTTGTTCGTTTGTAATTTTATCAAACCGCTCGTTTATTTGTATGTTTACGAATCAACAAATATAACAAATTTTGACGAATAACGAATTCGTAACTAAACGAATTGCACATGTCTAGAAGTGACCAGCCTCAGATGATACAGAGATGAAAAAAATCCTTCTATAATCTATACCTGTTTATCTGCAGTCTTCTCTTCTCTACAGCCCTTGAAAGGCCAGAATTTATACAGTTTGTCTGAGCTGTCAGAAAAAAAGAGTGTAGAGAGCTGAAATTACACACTGCAGAGCTCAGTGAGGTGAGCTCTGACAGCTGATTGGAGGGAAGGGACACACCCCCTTCACATAGCACACAAGAACAGAGCTGAGACTGTCAATCACAGGATGTATGCTGGAGCTCCCTCCCCTGTCACCTTTTCTTTCCCTTTGTGTCAGGAAAACCTGTCAGAAGAATGAGGCAGCAGAGAGAAATGACACTCAGCCCTCGTACACACGGCCGAGATTCTCGTTGAAAAAAACATGTCGTTTTTTTCGACGAGATTCTTGGACAAGAAACTTGTCCCGGCCGAGTGTACACACGCTCGTTTCAAAGAACCCGCGGTTCTTTGAATGGAGCGTACGCGGTGACGTCATCGACTACGACGAGCATGCGCTCGTCACATTCGATGCCGTCGCCGCCATCTTGGTATACCCTACGTATGCCTATGAAGCTACCGCGCATGCGTCAAATTCATTTCGAACATGCGCGGGCTTCGGGGAGGACAGGTAAGTGTACACACACTCACTTTTCTCGTCGAGAAACATGCCGAGGAGAATCTCGACGAGAAAATAGAGAGCAGGTTCTCTATTTTCTCGTCGAGGTTTCTTGTCGGTTTTCTCGACGAGAAACCCGATAGCCACATACACACGACCGATTTACTCGGCAAGACCTCTCTGCCAGCAAGTTTCTTGCTGGTTCTTGCCGAGAAAATCGGCCGTGTGTACGAGGCCTCAGTGCTCTTAATTGAGAAAAGTACACACTATAGAGGGATATGCTTTGTTCATATTTCATGTCTGAGGTTTACAACCACTTTAAAATCTTGTAGCTACCCAGTAAGCCAATAAAAGTTATCGCTGATGCATTCATTTTTCGAATGTTGCGTACACACGATCGGATTTTCCGTCGGGAATACCTTGGATGGTTTTTCCGACGGAATTCCGCTGAAGCTTGGCTTGCATACACACGGTCACACAAAAGTTCTCTGATGTTTCGACCGTCAAGAACGCAGTGACGTACAACACTATGATGAGCCGAGAAATTGAAGTTCAATGCTTCCGAGCATGCGTTGAATTGTTTCCAAGCATGCGTCGGAATTTTCGGAAATTCCGACAGCAAAAGTCAGATGGAGCATACACACGGTCGGAATTTCTGACCAAAAGCTCACATCGGACTTTTGCTGGTGGAATTTCCGACCGTGTGTACGCGGCATAAGTTTACCATTGGTTAATAGTGATGAGCCGAACACCCCCGGGTTCGGTTCGCACCAGAACCCGCGAACGGACCGAAAGTTCGAACGAACATTAGAACCCTATTAAATACAATGGATGCGAACGTTCGAATTCTAAAGTGCTAATTATAACAACTATTATGCATGTTATTGTCCTAAAAAGGGTTTGGGAACCCGGGTTCTGCACCAGGGGACATGTATCAATGCAAAAAGAAGTTTTAAAAACGGTCGTTTTTCGGGAGCAGTCATTTTAATGATGCATAAAGTGAAAAAAAAAAAGTCAAATATTCCTTTAAATATCGTACCTGGGGGGTGTCTAAAGTATGCCTGTGAAGTGCCACGTGTTTCCCGTGTTTATAACTGTCCCTGCACAAAATGACACTTCTAAAGGAAAAAAAAGCCATTTAAAACTGCTTGCGGCTTTAATGTAATGTCTGGTCCCGGTAATATGGATGAAATTCTTTAAGAAAAATGGCATAGCTACCCCATGACCCCCCCCCGCCCTACCCCAGCCCATTACCAGCCCCTTTGGGTCTTGTATGGATATTAAGGGGAACCCCGCACATAAAATAAAAAAGGCCCTATATACTCTGAACAGCCCTATACAGGCGGTGCATACAAGACAGGGACTGTAGGTTTGTTCTTATGTAGAATCTGTTTGTAATTTTGAACAGGTACATTGTTGAAGTGTAGCTCCAGACCAAAAATCTATTTTTAAACTTTTTGGAAAACATAGGTAAGGGTTATCACCCCTGTAACATTTGTTTTGCTGTCTGTGCCCCTGTTCAGAACATTTCACCTCACTTTCCGTCCCAATGACAACTGTTTTTGAAATGTGGTGTTTTTCTTGAAACAAGGATTGCTGATAAAGCATCAGTACAGAGGAGACACCTTTCTCCCATATTTATTCTTACAGGAGAGAATTTTCCTTCCTAGTGGTAGATTTCCTCTCACTTCCTGTTGTCTTCTTGCGTTTGCAAGTAGGAGTCGTTTGTAAGTTGTATGTTTGAAAGTAGGGACCTGCCGTATATACTCTGCAGAAATAGGCCCCTTAGTTGTTGGTGTTGGCACAACACTGTAAGCACTCACAGTTACTCTTGGTTGGTGCTGGAACGCCCTGCTGTCAACTATTATATCAGGAATTTTAATTACATATAATTGTTGAACAGTGGTAGTAAAAATTGGGCCTTTGATGGTGGTGCTGGTGCCACAACACTGTAAGCCCTGACAGTTACTCTTGGTGGGTGCAGCAATGGGCCCTGCTGTGAATTATTAGATCAAGAATTGTAATTACATGCCCCTGTTGAACAGGGGCTGAAAAATTGGGCCTTAGGCACTGGTGGCACAACACTGCAACCCCTCACAGATACTGTACTTGGAGCACAGCAATGAGCCCTGTTGCAAAGTATTGCTTCAAAAATTGTAATGACACGCCCCTGTTAAACAGGGGCTGAAAAATTGGGCCTTAGGCACTGGTGGCACAACACTGCAACTCCTCACAGATACTGTACTTGGAGCACAGCAATGAGCCCTGTTGCAAAGTATTGCTTCAAAAATTGTAATGACACGCCCCTGTTAAACAGGGGCTGAAAAATTGGGCCTTAGGCACTGGTGGCACAACACTGCAACTCCTCACAGATACTGTACTTGGAGCACAGCAATGAGCCCTGTTGCAAAGTATTGCTTCAAAAATTGTAATGACACGCCCCTGTTAAACAGGGGCTGAAAAATTGGGCCTTAGGCACTGGTGGCACAACACTGCAACTCCTCACAGATACTGTACTTGGAGCACAGCAATGAGCCCTGTTGCAAAGTATTGCTTCAAAAATTGTAATTACACGCCCCTGTTAAACAGGGGCTGAAAAATTGGGCGTTAGGCACTGGTGGCGGCACCCATAAACAAAAATGATCTTACAAGCTATCATCATCAATCGTATCATTGAGGACTCGGAGGAGGAGGATAGCCAGTCAACATAACAGCACAGGCACTCAGCATCAGCATCAGTCTTGAAGGGATGTGACATGTTAAAATCAATTAGTCTGTTATATCAGCATCAGGTGTGTGGTAGCTGGTGGTGATCCAAGACTGGTTCATCTTGATGAAAGTCAGTCGATCAACCGAGTCGGTGGACAGGCGCACCCTGTGATCCGTGACAAATCCTCCAGCAGCACTGAATGTGCGTTCCGAAAGAACGCTGGATGCAGGACAGGCCAGTAGCTCAATTGCATACTGTGCAAGCTCTGGCCAGTGATCCATCCTCAAGACCCAGTAAGCCAGAGGATTTTCGGTGGGGAAGGTGTCCAAGTCTGACCTTGCCCCTAGATATTCCTGCACCATGTTTATCAGACGCTGGCGATGGTTGCTGGAACCGATCATACTTTGGGGCTGCGGACTAAAGAATTGTCTGAACGCATCGGTCAGACGGCCACCTTCCCCACCGCTCCTTCTTTGACTGGCCGAAGCCTCAGCAACTCGTTGTCCAGGACCAGGAGTTTGCAACCTCCCAGTCTCTGGGAACGCGTTGCACAGACCTTTCTGCAAGGCCTCCCGGAGTTGTCTCATCCTCTGCTCCCTCTGCGACGGTAACATAAGGTCCGCAACCTTACCCTTGTACCGTGGATCAAGGAGAGTGGCCAGCCAGTAATGGTCCCTCTCCTTGATCCGAAGAATACGAGGATCCTTCCGCAGACTTTGCAGGATCAGGGAGGCCATGCAGCGTAGGTTTGCTGAGGCATTCGCTCCGGAGTCCTCTGGGTCACTAAGGACGACATGATCCGCAGCCACCTCCTCCCAGCCACGTACAAGTCCACTGGTTTCTTGGGACTGTAAATCATCCCTAAAAGACTGCTGCTGATGATGCTGAGTGCCAGCCTCCACCTCCATGCTGACACAATCCTCCTCCTCCTCCTCCTCCTCCTCCTCCTCTTCCTGTGCGATGGGTGGGACAGAAGGAACACTGTCTGGGTAAAGGGGGCCTTGAGAGGCAAGGAAGTCCTCCTCTTCCTGCCTCTGTTCTGCCTCAAGTGCCCTGTCCATTATTCCACGCAGCGTGTGCTCCAACAGGTGGACAAGAGGTACAGTGTCACTGATGCATGCACTGTCACTGCTCACCATCCTCGTGGCCTCCTCAAATGGTGCCAGGACAGTGCATGCATCCCTGATCATGCCCCACTGGCGTGGAGAAAAAAAAACAAGCTCCCCTGACCCTGTCCTGGTGCCGTAGTCGCACAGGTACTCATTGATGGCCCTCTGCTGCGTGTGCAGCCGCTGCAGCATGGCCAACGTTGAGTTCCACCTGGTGGGCATGTCACATATAAGGCGGTTCTTGGGCAGGTTCAACTCCTTTTGCAGCTCAGCCAGGCGAGCACTGGCATTATAAGATCTGCGGAAATGCACACAGACTTTCCTGGCCTGCCTCAGGACATCCTGTAAGCCCGGGTACCTGCCCAAGAAGCGCTGCACCACCAGGTTAAGGACGTGAGCCACACAGGGCACATGGGTCAGTTGTCCCTGTCGGAGGGCGGAGAGGAGGTTGGTGCCATTGTCGCAAACCACCATTCCTGGCTTAAGCTGGCGTGGCGTCAACCACCTCTCGGCCTGGCCCTGCAGAGCAGACAGGACCTCTGCCCCAGTGTGGCTTCTGTCCCCCAAACACACCAGCGCAAGCACGGCATGGCATCTTTTTGCCTGCGTACTTGCGTAGCCCCGTGAACGGCTACGGAGCACCGCTAGTTCATAGGACAAACCACAGGAAGAGGCCATGGAGGAAGAAGAAGAGGAGGGGGTGGAGGAGAGAGGTGTGTCACAACCAGTAGTAGCATTTTGGAGGCGTGGCGGTGGGACAACCTCCAACACTACTGCACCTTGTCCTGAATCCTTCCCAGCTGCCAAAAGAGTGACCCAATGGGCCGTGAAAGAAAGGTAACGTCCCTGTCCATGCCTGCTGGACCATGAGTCAGCGGTAATATGCACCTTACCGCTGACCGCCCTGTCCAGCGAGGCCAAGACATTGCCTTCCACATGCCGGTAGAGAGCCGGAATAGCCTTCCGTGAGAAAAAGTGGCGTTTGGGAACCTGCCACTGAGGAACCGCACATTGCACAAACTCACGGAAGGGGGCCGAGTCTACCAACTGAAAAGGCAGCAGTTGAAGCGCTAGCAATTTAGCCAAGCTAGCATTCAACCGCTGGGCATGTGGATGGCTGGGAGTGAACTTCTTTCGACGGTCCAGCAGCTGGGGCAGGGAAATTTGCCTGCTAGAATCGGACGTCGGTGTACTGCTAGCAGAGTGGGCGCAAGTACTTGGCTGTGACACACCTAATTCTACACCTTCATTCCTCTCAGTGCATGTTTCAGAGAGGACTGAAGTTATAGTGGGGTTGGAGATCCCAGCTGATGCGGTGCAAGGAGAGGTCCGCTTTGTTCTTTGGTGTGGGTCTTTGAGGTAGGCTTGCCAACGAGCTGCATGGCAGGTCAACATATGTCTGGTCAGGCATGTGGTACCCAAGCGGCTGATGTTTTGGCCACGCGATATACGCTTGAGACATATGTTGCAAACAGCAGCTGTGCGATCTGATGCACTAGCCTCAAAAAAGGCCCACACCAAAGAACTTTTTGAATGACGGGCAGAGGCAGCGCCCTGCACAGGCGGAGCTCTGCGGTGTGATTCCGTCGGTGTACTGCCCTTACGCTGGCCACCAAAGGGCATCCTGCCTCGTTGGAGATGTGCCTCCTCCTCATCCTCCTCCTCCTCCTCTCTCCTATTAGGCACCCACGTGGAGTCAGTGACCTCATCATCCCCTCCCTCCTCATCACTGGAGCCAATCTGGCAGTATGCTGCAGCTGCTGGAACATGACTGCCAGATTGGTGTCCTTCTTGAGCATCCCCTCTGTCTGCTCTCACGCTACTGCCTTCCTCTAGCTGGGTTTCATCATCAGACCCTTCGAAACGCTGGGCATCCTCCTGGAGCATGTACCCAACACTGTGCTGAAACAGTTCGGGGGACTCCTCAGGAGGAGGACATGGTGGGTCTAGGGAAGGAGTGACTGATGATTTGTCTGACATTGATACCAGGGAAGACGACGCTTTGGCAGCTGCTTTTCCAGTACCCTGAGCCTGGGTGAGAGAGGATGAGGAGGAGGAGGAGGGCTTGGTCATCCACTCTACCAAGTCTTCGGCATGATGTGGCTCAACATGTCCAGCTGCCGAAAAGAAGGACAAGCGTGTCCCATGGCCATGTGCTGATGACAATGCACCGCGTCCACGACCAGCACTGTTGCCCCCAGACACAGAGCCTGCTTGCCCTCTTTTATTGCCTCCTGACTGTCTGCCTCTCCTTGTTTGCCTTCCAGACATTCTAATAGATGGCCTGCAGGGAGATGGGAAAAAAGCAATAAGGGCTACCTTCAGGTGTCCTTCTCTGTCCCTTGAAACAAGGACTTTCACAGTGAAAGAAACTGACACTCTCCCTACCTACAGTTTTCTGTCCCTAGAAAAAATATTTTTTTTAAGCACAATATAGCACAAGGACAATTCACTCACTGTCCTTACAGGTCCCTGGAAACAAGGACTTGCAGAGTGAAAGAAAAAAAACACTCTCCCTACCTACAGTTTTCTGTCCCTAGAATAAATGTTTTTTTTAAGCACAATATAGCACAAGGACAATTCACTCACTGTCCTTACAGGTCCCTGGAAACAAGGACTTGCAGAGTGAAAGAAAAAAAACACTCTCCCTACCTACAGTTTTCTGTCCCTAGAAAAAATGTTTTTTTTTTAATCACAATATAGCACAAGGACAATTCACTCACTGTCCTTACAGGTCCCTGGAAACAAGGACTTGCAGAGTGAAATAAACTGACACTCTCCCTACCTACAGTTTTCTGTCCCTAGAATAAATGTTTTTTTTAAGCACAATATAGCACAAGGACAATTCACTCACTGTCCTTACAGGTCCCTGGAAACAAGGACTTGCAGAGTGAAAGAAAAAAAACACTCTCCCTACCTACAGTTTTCTGTCCCTAGAAAAAATGTTTTTTTTAATCACAATATAGCACAAGGACAATTCACTCACTGTCCTTACAGGTCCCTGGAAACAAGGACTTGCAGAGTGAAATAAACTGACACTCTCCCTACCTACAGTTTTCTGTCCCTAGAATAAATGTTTTTTTTAAGCACAATATAGCACAAGGACAATTCACTCACTGTCCTTACAGGTCCCTGGAAACAAGGACTTGCAGAGTGAAAGAAAAAAAACACTCTCCCTACCTACAGTTTTCTGTCCCTAGAAAAAATGTTTTTTTTAATCACAATATAGCACAAGAACAATTCACTCACTGTCCTTACAGGTCCCTGGAAACAAGGACTTGCAGAGTGAAAGAAAAAAAACACTCTCCCTACCTACAGTTTTCTGTCCCTAGAAAAAATGTTTTTTTTAATCACAATATAGCACAAGGACAATTCACTCACTGTCCTTACAGGTCCCTGGAAACAAGGACTTGCAGAGTGAAAGAAAAAAAACACTCTCCCTACCTACAGTTTTCTGTCCCTAGAATAAATGTTTTTTTTAAGCACAATATAGCACAAGGACAATTCACTCACTGTCCTTACAGGTCCCTGGAAACAAGGACTTGCAGAGTGAAAGAAAAAAAACACTCTCCCTACCTACAGTTTTCTGTCCCTAGAATAAATGTTTTTTTTAAGCACAATATAGCACAAGGACAATTCACTCACTGTCCTTACAGGTCCCTGGAAACAAGGACTTGCAGAGTGAAAGAAAAAAAACACTCTCCCTACCTACAGTTTTCTGTCCCTAGAAAAAATGTTTTTTTTAATCACAATATAGCACAAGGACAATTCACTCACTGTCCTTACAGGTCCCTGGAAACAAGGACTTGCAGAGTGAAATAAACTGACACTCTCCCTACCTACAGTTTTCTGTCCCTAGAATAAATGTTTTTTTTAAGCACAATATAGCACAAGGACAATTCACTCACTGTCCTTACAGGTCCCTGGAAACAAGGACTTGCAGAGTGAAAGAAAAAAAACACTCTCCCTACCTACAGTTTTCTGTCCCTAGAAAAAATGTTTTTTTTAATCACAATATAGCACAAGGACAATTCACTCACTGTCCTTACAGGTCCCTGGAAACAAGGACTTGCAGAGTGAAATAAACTGACACTCTCCCTACCTACAGTTTTCTGTCCCTAGAATAAATGTTTTTTTAAGCACAATATAGCACAAGGACAATTCACTCACTGTCCTTACAGGTCCCTGGAAACAAGGACTTGCAGAGTGAAAGAAAAAAAACACTCTCCCTACCTACAGTTTTCTGTCCCTAGAAAAAATGTTTTTTTTAATCACAATATAGCACAAGGACAATTCACTCACTGTCCTTACAGGTCCCTGGAAACAAGGACTTGCAGAGTGAAATAAACTGACACTCTCCCTACCTACAGTTTTCTGTCCCTAGAATAAATGTTTTTTTTAAGCACAATATAGCACAAGGACAATTCACTCACTGTCCTTACAGGTCCCTGGAAACAAGGACTTGCAGAGTGAAAGAAAAAAAACACTCTCCCTACCTACAGTTTTCTGTCCCTAGAAAAAATGTTTTTTTTAATCACAATATAGCACAAGGACAATTCACTCACTGTCCTTACAGGTCCCTGGAAACAAGGACTTGCAGAGTGAAATAAACTGACACTCTCCCTACCTACAGTTTTCTGTCCCTAGAATAAATGTTTTTTTTAAGCACAATATAGCACAAGGACAATTCACTCACTGTCCTTACAGGTCCCTGGAAACAAGGACTTGCAGAGTGAAAGAAAAAAAACACTCTCCCTACCTACAGTTTTCTGTCCCTAGAAAAAATGTTTTTTTTAATCACAATATAGCACAAGGACAATTCACTCACTGTCCTTACAGGTCCCTGGAAACAAGGACTTGCAGAGTGAAATAAACTGACACTCTCCCTACCTACAGTTTTCTGTCCCTAGAATAAATGTTTTTTTTAAGCACAATATAGCACAAGGAGAATTCACTCACTGTCCTTCCAGGTCCCTGGAAACAAGGACTTGCAGAGTGAAAGAAAAAAAACACTCTCCCTACCTACAGTTTTCTGTCCCTAGAAAAAATGTTTTTTTTAATCACAATATAGCACAAGGACAATTCACTCACTGTCCTTACAGGTCCCTGGAAACAAGGACTTGCAGAGTGAAATAAACTGACACTCTCCCTACCTACAGTTTTCTGTCCCTAGAATAAATGTTTTTTTTAAGCACAATATAGCACAAGGACAATTCACTCACTGTCCTTACAGGTCCCTGGAAACAAGGACTTGCAGAGTGAAAGAAAAAAAACACTCTCCCTACCTACAGTTTTCTGTCCCTAGAAAAAATGTTTTTTTTAATCACAATATAGCACAAGGACAATTCACTCACTGTCCTTACAGGTCCCTGGAAACAAGGACTTGCAGAGTGAAATAAACTGACACTCTCCCTACCTACAGTTTTCTGTCCCTAGAATAAATGTTTTTTTAAGCACAATATAGCACAAGGACAATTCACTCACTGTCCTTACAGGTCCCTGGAAACAAGGACTTGCAGAGTGAAAGAAAAAAAACACTCTCCCTACCTACAGTTTTCTGTCCCTAGAAAAAAAGTTTTTTTTAATCACAATATAGCACAAGGACAATTCACTCACTGTCCTTACAGGTCCCTGGAAACAAGGACTTGCAGAGTGAAATAAACTGACACTCTCCCTACCTACAGTTTTCTGTCCCTAGAATAAATGTTTTTTTTAAGCACAATATAGCACAAGGACAATTCACTCACTGTCCTTACAGGTCCCTGGAAACAAGGACTTGCAGAGTGAAAGAAAAAAAACATTCTCCCTACCTACAGTTTTCTGTCCCTAGAAAAAATGTTTTTTTTAATCACAATATAGCACAAGGACAATTCACTCACTGTCCTTACAGGTCCCTGGAAACAAGGACTTGCAGAGTGAAATAAACTGACACTCTCCCTACCTACAGTTTTCTGTCCCTAGAATAAATTTTTTTTTTAAGCACAATATAGCACAAGGACAATTCACTCACTGTCCTTACAGGTCCCTGGAAACAAGGACTTGCAGAGTGAAAGAAAAAAAACACTCTCCCTACCTACAGTTTTCTGTCCCTAGAAAAAATGTTTTTTTTAATCACAATATAGCACAAGGACAATTCACTCACTGTCCTTACAGGTCCCTGGAAACAAGGACTTGCAGAGTGAAATAAACTGACACTCTCCCTACCTACAGTTTTCTGTCCCTAGAATAAATGTTTTTTTTAAGCACAATATAGCACAAGGAGAATTCACTCACTGTCCTTCCAGGTCCCTGGAAACAAGGACTTGCAGAGTGAAAGAAAAAAAACACTCTCCCTACCTACAGTTTTCTGTCCCTAGAAAAAATGTTTTTTTTAATCACAATATAGCACAAGGACAATTCACTCACTGTCCTTACAGGTCCCTGGAAACAAGGACTTGCAGAGTGAAATAAACTGACACTCTCCCTACCTACAGTTTTCTGTCCCTAGAATAAATGTTTTTTTAAGCACAATATAGCACAAGGACAATTCACTCACTGTCCTTCCAGGTCCCTGGAAACAAGGACTTGCAGAGTGAAAGAAACTGACACTGTCCCTACCTACAGTTTTCTGTCCCTAGAATAAATGTTTTTTTTAAGCACACTATAGCACAAGCACAAAACACACTGACACTCTCCCTACCTATCCTTCTCTTTCCCTAAACTAAAGGAATCCAGGTTAAGCAAGAAAGAAATAACAGTCACTGTCCCTGCCTATGCTGCTCTATCCCTGCTCCGGAACACACTACACTAGGCCGCCGTGCTGGCGGCCTTTTATAGTGTGGGGCGTGTACTAAACACCCTCAGCAATAATTGGCCACAGGCATCCTGCCTGTGGCCAATCATTGCTCTCCTCGCTGCCGGCGCTGTGATTGGCCAAGCATGCGGGGTCACAGTGCATGCTTGGCCAATCACAGCGCCTGGATGACACTGCGATGGCGTAGTGCATTGTGGGCCGTTCGCGTCACTCGAATTTGGCGCGAACGGCCCAAATCGTTCGATCTTCGTCGAACGATCGAACAGCCGATGTTCGAGTCGAACGTATGTTCGACTCGAACACGAAGCTCATCCCTATTGGTTAACATGCTTCAACACGACTTCTACTACTGTGGTACTTACTGAGGCACTGGGGTAGCTCCCTCCACTGACCATCTTCGCATATTGCATTGTTCTGCCCATTATGTACATAAAGCTCCTCACACTCGATATTTATTGAAGAGCCAGCATCATAGCGATCTTTGTTAGAAATCAGTTTCCCATTTGAAATCTTAGGAGGGTCACAGGTCCCTAAAAAAATGTAATAATAAATAATGAATGAAACCTATAATTAAAGATATAAAAGAAGATATAAGAGGCTCTAGATCAGTGATTCTCAACCTTTCTACTGCCGTGACCCCTTGATAAAACTTCCCAGGTTGTGGGGACCCCTAACAGTAAAATTATTTTCGTAGCGTGGGCTGTCAGCACCCAAGGCAAGTAATTTGCGCCTCTAACCCATGGACATTTAGTCCCTTCCACTTGTACAGTATTAAAACCCCATATGGTACATTTTAGGATGTACCACTCTTTCTCTTGGTTCGCCTTTCTTTCCCTTTTATCTCTCTCTATCCTAATTTCTCGTTTTTTTTCCCCCTCATCCCTCTCTCTAGCCATCTTTCTTGTTCTCTCTTTATTCTCTCTCCCTTTTTCTTTGTTCCTCCCCCTCTTTTTCCTCTCCCTTTCATGTATTCTCCATTTGTATTCCTTCTCTTACTCCTTGGTGGAGGGAATGGGATGAGTGGCAGTGCTGGCGGGGAGTTGGGATGAGTGGAAGTGCTGGCGGGGAGTTGGGATTAGTGGCAGTGCTGGTGGGGAGTTCTGATCAGCCAACTTATCAGGTCATCTGCTAATCTGAGAACTGTAGTGGGGACTTTTAATGGCATCTCTAATCACAGCCCGGTAGTGTTATTCACTGTCTCCAGCTATGTGGTGTCTTGCAGCAGTGACACCTATGCCAAAATCAGGAGGTATGTAAATATCCCTTGTAATAGGAATATGGTATGACAGGTCCTCTTTACAGTGAGATATGGGGTCAATAAGACCCCACATCTCACTTCTAGGCTGGGAAGCCTGAAATAAAATAAAAAAACGATCCTGGCTTCGATCGCAGCGCACCGGAGGGCGGTGGGAGGGGGGGACGTCCCCTCTCGCCTCACGTAAGAACGATCAAGCGGCGGAACAGCCGCTATGATCGCTCTTATGGTGTAGGGAATGGCTGACAAAGCTGATATCTGAATGATGCCTGTAGCTGCAGGCATCATTCAGATATCCCCGCACAAATTCAAGGACGTCATATGACGGCCGGTGGGCGGGAAGTGGTTAAAACGCATTTTTTTTTAACACAACATTGTAAATTTATACAATATTTCTAACACATAGCATGTATATACCAAAAATGACACCCCAAAATAGATTCTCCTACTCCTTCTGAGTACGGCGATACCACATGTGTAAGACTTCCACAGACTGGCCACTTACAGAGGCCGAGTATGGCAGAGTATGGCTGAGCATGGCAGACTATGGCCGAGCATGTCCGCGCATGGCTGAGCATGGCTGCGCATGGCCGAGTAGGGCTGAGTATGGCCGAGTATGGCAGGGTATTGCCGAGTATGGCAGGGTATTGCAGAGTATGGCAGGGTATTGCCGAGTATGGCAGGGTATTGCCGAGTATGGCAGGGTATGGCAGAGTATGGCAGGGTATGGCAGAGTATGGCTGGATATTGCCGAGTATGACAGGGTATTGCCGAGTATGACAGGGTATTGCCGAGTATGGCAGGGTATTGCTGAGTATGGCTGGGTATCACAGAGAATGGCTGGGTATCGCAGAGAATGGCTGGGTATCGCAGAGAATAGCTGGGTATCGCAGAGTATGGCAGGGTATCGCAGAGTATGGCAGGGTATCGCAGAGTATGGCAGGGTAATGCAGTGTATGGCAGGGTAATGCAGTGTATGGCAGGGTAATGCAGAGTATGGCAGGGTAATGCAGAGTATGGCAGGGTATGGCAGAGTATGGCTGAGTCTTGTAGAGTATGGCAGGGTATTGCAGAGTATGGCAGGGATGGCTGAGCAGGGATAGATGAATCTCTCCCCCTCTCCTACTGTACCGATCGGTATAGAGAGGGGAGAGAGGAACCGCCCTGCAGCCGTCATTTGGCTATGGGCCGGTTATTAAGTGGTTAAGAAAAAGGAAAACATAGAAACTTCTACAATGGTCCTCCTTAAAGCGGAGTTTCCCCTGAAACAAAACATATTAAAAGCCATCAGCTACAAATACTGCAGCTGCTGGCTTTTAATATTAGGACACTTACCTGTCCTGGAGTCCAACGACGTCGGCAGCAGAAGACGAGCAATCGCTCGTCACTCTGCTGCCCCCACTGCCATCCTCGGTGAGGGAACCAGGAAGTGAATCCTTGCGGCTTCACTGCCCGGTTCCCTACGGCGCATGTGCAAGTCATGCTGCGCCGTTCTCACTGGTCCCTGTTGTGTTCTGGGAGCAGAGTGTCTCCGAGAACACAACGGGTATTCTGCGGGAAGTGACGCACTACCCGCAGAATTCCCGCAGTGAGGACTCCCAAAAGTGTGTGCAAATACCTGTCTTAGACAGGTATCTGCACCCCCTCCCCCCTGAAAGGTGCCAAAATGTGACACTGGAGGGGGGGAGGGTTCCGATGAGCGGAAGTTCCACTTTAGGGTGGAGCTCCGCTTTAACCTAGAACCCAATGCTTGCACAAAATACCAAACAAAACTATTTACTTTCGTCTTTAAGATGGTGGGCTAAGGTACCAATGATTTCTCAGGTCAAAAATAAGATGATTTGATACCTAGTAAATTGGAAAATGGCCGCGATGCTTGGTGACTATGAGCAAATTCTGGACACCATGGGTAACTCGCTATTTTTCAAATAATTTTGATCATTCCCTATTACCTATATAAACATTGATTGTTCATGAGAATTGTTTAGCCACTATTAGTTCGGGGGGGCTACATCATCCCAGGGTCCCCCCTTACCTTTCCTTTATCCTACCCCTTCCTCCCAGTATACATTTACCGCTCTACTCCTAATATCCCATTTTCCTTCATACTTTCTCCTACTACACCTGCTTCTACCCAGGCACACCAGTGTGGCAATGCTTTAGGCCAGTGTACTACCTTTGGGTGTCTGACTACAGAATACATACAAGGGTGTCCCTCACCGATAAACATACTCAGGCGTGGTCTATGTGATGTTTGTGCTGGAGCACTGTGTGACCCTTCACCTTTTTCTCCTGATGCATGCTGGGGGAGGGGCTGTACCAGGAAGTAGTGAGAGTGGTGTGTGGAACTGGGAAGCAGCAGCATGATGCACAGAAGGGATTACATCTGGTAATGGCAGAATCCTGTTGTATTAGGACTCTATGTAACAAAGTCATCATGTTCTGAGTGAGTAATAAACCCTTGCATGGTTAAGAAGTTCATCTGGCCTGTGTGTAACTTGCTGAGCAGATACTGGCAGCATTGCTAGCAACACTCTGAGAGACCCCGTTTCTAAGGGACATAACAGTCTACATATTCTTTTGTCTGCAAATTTTATGTAATAAAAAAACCTTGCCCTAAGAATATAATTTTTATTGATATCATGGGGATGGGAGGGAAGGGATTATAAGTGACCATATCCAAGAAATTGCTGATGAAAACAGAATCATTAGTAGTAATCAGTATGGATTCATGAAGGATCGCTCTTGCCAGACTTAATCTCTATTCTATGAGGAACAGAGCTGCCAACTAGATAAAAGGTAGGCCTGTGGACATAGTATACCTGTATTTTGGAAAGGCATTTGATACAGTCCCCTATAAATGTTTACTTTACAAATGGAGGTCTGTCGGTATGGACCATTGGGTTTGTTCTTGGATAGAAAACTGGTTACAGGGGTGGGTCCAAAGAGTGGTGATAAATATTGAGTACTCAGATTGGACTGATGTGGTAAGTGTGGTCCCCCAAGGATCTGTCCTGGGACCAAGTCTGTTTAATGAATTCAAAAATGATATAGAGTTTTGTATAAATAGCTCAATATCAGTGTTTTGCCGACGGTACAAAGCTAAGCAGGGCAATAACTTCTGCGCAGGATGTGGAAACCTTAAAAGAGGACCTAACTAAATAAATGGGGTGGGCAACTACATGGCAAATGAGGTTTAATGTAGAAAAATGTAAAGTAATACATTTGGGTGCTAAAAATACGAACACAAGTTACTTGCTATGGGCAGAACCTCTGGGGGAATCCAGGATAGAAAAAGATCTGGGGGTCCTAGTAGATGACAGGCTCAGCAACGGCATGCAATGCCAAGCCACTGCAAGCAAAGCAAACAGAATATTAGCATGCATTAAAAAGGGGATTCACTCCAGAGATAAAAAGAGAACTCCCCTCACATTTTGGACTTTCATCCTTCCTGAGGTTTGGTGCCCAGAACTGGATGGCATACTCCAGATGCGGCCAGACCAGAGCCTTGTAAAGTGGCAGAATTATTTTTTTATCTCTGGAGTGAATATGAAAAAAGAGGAGAGATTCAAACTCTGCTGAAACTATGGCCACATCCCTAATAGGTTGCGAGAAAAAGAGAACTCCTCTCACATTTGGGACATTACGGGCTCTAAGGAAGGTGCAAACCCTCAAAATTATATGAAAAAAGTATTTTATTGGTATCAAATTATATATAAAAAAACAAAGATTAAAAAGGTATTATCAATACAGTACATAAACACGTGAATAAATGGTCAAAACCACAACCACGTTTCGGAGTCTGTAGAGCTCCTTCTTCAGGGCAGGTTTTAACAATCTTGATAAATAAACCTTTTCTTCCATCCCCATCCCCCTTCACCACCATTTTGTTTTGTCACCAGTAATTAACAATGAATTCTCTAATATATGCTCTGTTTTAAAGACTATATTTATCAATATTGCTAAAACCTTCCCTGAAGAAGTAGCTCTACAGACACCAAAATGTGTTGGTGTATGGTTTTCTGTATCAATCTCCAATATCATTAATTAGTGAAATCATTCGCATTGGCTTGTGGTTTTGACCATTTATTCATGTGTTTATGTTCTGTATTGATACCTTTAAATACATGTTTTTTTTAAATATATGCTTTGATACCAATAAAATACTTTCACATATTTGACCCTTGAGAAAGTCACGTGACATGTGACACAACGCATCGGGAGGAGCCAGTGACGACATCTACGGTGCTTGATTGTGCTGGATGTGTAGTAAGGAGGAACTCGCTGTTTGCAACTGACAAATTTATATGTGTTTTACTACTGAACAAATGTGAGTGGAATTATCTAAACCCTAGACTCAATATTGTTATAGCAATCTTGCGCAATGATGATATTTTGTTTTTATTTGAGAACCATCTCACACGGAGAATTCCAGATATAACTGTGAGCTACCATTTGGAAATCGATCTATGGACTAATTGCAATAAGGATAGGTGTCTTTAAGTTGACGGCACTCATTAATTGTTTTTAGAAGGTGAGCAGGCAATTCACAATCAGGTGGCGTTGAACATTTGTCTGTCTATTCATTTTTATATATTCACATTATATCTCTACTGGGTTTATTATATAGTTCTGTGCAATATTAGGAAGATGATTATAGCGCACTATTGTTTTAATACCCTTTTCATATAATTTTGATGATTTTCACCTTCCTTAGAGCCCTTAAAGTCCCAAATGTGAGGGGAGTTCTCTTTTTCTCTCAACCTATCAGGGATGTGACCACAGTTTCAGCAGAGTTTTAACCTCTCCCCTTTTTTCATAATCACTCCAGAGATGAAACGATAATTCTGCCACTTTACAAGACTCTGGTCCGGCCACATATGGAGTATGCCATCTAGTTCTGGGCACCAGACCTCAAGAAGGATGTGCTGGAACTGGAGAGGGTCCAGAGAAGAGCAACAAAGCTAATAAAGGGACTAGAGCGGTGGTTCTCAACCTGCTAGTGCCGTGACCCCTTGATAAAATTTCCCAAGTTGTGGGGACCCCTAACAGTAAATATTTTCGTAGCGTGGGTTGTCAGCACCCAAGGCAAGACAAGTCATTTGCACCCCTAACCCACGGTCATTTAGTGCTCCCTGGGTTCCTTCCACTCGCACAGTATTAAAACCCCTTATGGTACAATTTAGGATGTACCACTTTTTCTCTTTGTTCTACTTTCTTTTCCTTTTATGTCTCTGTATCCTAATTTCTTGTTTTATTTCCCTATCCCTCTTTCCATTTTTTAGCCATTTTTCTTGTTCTTCCTCTTATTCTTTCTCTCCTTTTTTTCTTTGTTCCTCCTCCTCTTTTCCTCTCCCTTCCATGTATTCTCTATTTTTATTCCTTATCTTACTCTTTGGTGGGGGGGGTGGGGCGAGATGGGATGAGTGGCAGTGCTGGTGAGAGTTCTGATCAGCCAACTTAGGTGCTCTTGATCAAGTGGGGACTTTTACTGACAACTCTAATCACAGGCAGTGTTACTCACTGTGTCTCCAGCTCTGTGGTGCCTCGTAGAAGTGACACCTATGCCGAAATCAGGAGATAGGGGCTCCTCCAGCCCCTCCCACTTCACATTCCTCACCAGACAGCTGACCTCAAGTCTCTGCCCCCCACCCATGCTGTGAACTGAATGGATGGCTGCGAAGAGGCTGAGTGGGCCGCCGTGTTCTCCAGGGACAGCCCTGCTTGGCGGCTGCGAAAAGACTGGGAGAGCGGTGCGGGCTTCAGGAACAGCCCAGGATTCGGTGACCCCTGGCAAATCATCATTTGACCCTCGAGGGGGTCCCAACCCTAGGTTGAGAACCACTGGACTAGAGGACCTCAGCTATGAGGAACGACTACAAGCATTAAACGTATTCTCTCTGGGGAAAAGACGCTTGAGAGGCGATATGATAGCGATATAAAAAAACATCTTACTGGTGACCTTAGCATAGGGAAAACTTTTCAGGGTGAAAGAGTTTAAAAAGACACGCGGCCATCCATTAAAACTGGAAAAGAAGCGGTTTAACCTTAAACTGCATAGAGGGTTCTACTGTCAGAGCGGTAAGGATGTGGAATTCCCTTCCACGGTGGTATCAACAGGGAGCATCAATCGTTTAAAAAAAAAAATGTTAGATGGGCACCTTAAAGATCGAAACATACGGGGATATGGGAATTACTATTCACATAAACTCACACACACAACACAGGTTAAACTGGATGAACTGGTGTATTTATTCAACCTTACCAACTATGTAACAATGTAACTATGACAACACATTCTACCTATTGTGACAGCAGGCAGGTAAAATCACCAGGTTGCATCCAGGATGGAAGGTATATATGTCCTAGATTCAGGCTTTATGTCGATTTATACCACTAGGGGGAGTGCTGGGAGTCTTGCAGGGGAAGAGTTAATGAGCCCAGCTGAAGTAAGGGGGTTCATTAGGGCCTCTACAAGAACTCCCAGCATGCTAAGGGAGATGCTCCAACCTGGAACCAGATCTGTGTGGATAGTCTGGGGAGTGTGATCTCTGTGCTGTGAGCCAAAGCCTGTGTGGTTATTGCTAAGAACTTCTAAAAGCAGGGAGATAGGGACTGGGACAGCACAAGGCTGTACCCAGTTGTTAGTTAGGGACGCCAATGTGTGTAGTGAGCGGTCAAGTTGACCAGGATTTCTTTTCCTGTTTCTTTTGTTTTTGCTGTATTTTTTCGTCTGTATATAGTTCAAATAAAACCACACCCTTTTGTTTTCTCCTACCACTGTCTGCTGTGCCTGTTTTTGTGTGGTGAACCCATCCAGGAGGTCACACACACCCGCTGCTGAGTTAACCCCCTCACAGTTGGTGGAGAACCAGTGGCAGTTTTTTTAAGGCCAGCATGGAGGAGATACTGAAACAGCTGGCTTTAGCAAATGCCAATCAGCAGCAGACAAATGCAGGTTTGAAAAAGAGCCTTGTAGCTCAACAACAGAGCTTCGCATCCCAGCAGCAAGCTCATCAACAGAGCCTTGCAGCCCAGCAGCAAGCTCATCAACAGTGCCTTGCAGCCCAGCAGCAAGCTCATCAACAGAGCCTTGCAGCCCAGCAGCAGACGAATGCAACTTTGCAACAGAGTCTGGAAGCTCAGCAACAAGCCCAGCAGCAATCTGAGGCCCGCTTCATAGACCTGTTACAGAAGCAAGAACAGAGACTACAGCAACAAATGGAAACGTTAATGCAGCAACATCCGCAGACCAGTGAGGCAAGTAGTTCCACTAATACTGCGTCCTTTGGGGTGAGTCGTTTGACAAAAATGACTGGAGAGGATGATCCAGAGGTGTTTTTGACCACATTTGAAAGGACTGCTGAAAGAGAAAAGTGGCCTAAGGAGCAGTGGGCTGGACTGGTGGCTCCTCTGTTAACTGGTGAATCGCAGAAAGCTTACTATGACCTAGAGCCTGACCAAGCAAAAGACTATGTGATGCTAAAAACTGAAATATTGGCACGGCTGGGTGTCACCCTGGCTGTCCGGGCTCAGCGTGTGCATAACTGGACTTTCCGGCTTGGAAAACCCCCCAGGTCTCAAATGTATGATCTCATTCACCTGAGCAGGAAGTGGCTACAGCCAGAGACTTTGTCCGCACCAAAGATTGTGGAACGTGTTGTGATGGATCGTTTCTTGAGAGGTCTTCCTACTGCCATCCAAAAGTGGGTAAGCCATGGAGAATCAGAAACGCCCGATAATCTTGTGGATCGTCTAGAGAAGTACTTGGCTACAGAGAACCTGACTGCCTCTTCTAGAGACTCACAGACTTTCCAACCTAAGACCAGACCATCCCCAGTGGCGGGTAAGATGATTCCAAGGGGTGAGGGTGGAGAGAGTGAGAGGGTGGGAGTTCTACCTAAGGTCTGGCGAGAACAGCCTGGGAAGTCAGGGCTCAAGAGGCAGCATAACGGATTGTTTGCTACCGCTGCCAACAAGAGGGACATATTGCAGCAAATTGCCCGGTTGTGGATGAACCCATGCAATGTGACTTTCTAAGGGACAGACGTCAGTCGCTGTTTGTGACAGTCGCATGCACTGCCATTCGGGGGAACTGAGAAACATTTATGCAAAATGTGTATTAATGGTAGAAATGTTGTTGTGTTGCTGGATTCAGGTAGCCTGGTGACGCTGATAAAGGCTGAATTAGTTACTACAGAGGTCTCTGGGAATAACAAGGTAGCTGTTATTTGTGTGCATGGGGACATCCGAGAGTATCCGGTGACTACAGTGTGTTTTGAGACCCCCAAAGGTACCCTCTCTCATCAGGTGGGGTTAGTGTCTCACTTGCCTCATGATGCCATTGTGGGAAGGGATTTTCCAAAGTTCTGGGAACTATGGGATTATCCTGAGCCCCCCACTGGTGCCCCTATATACCAGGAATGTGATAGCCAGAATTCCTCTGAGAGTGGTGAGGACTCTCCAGAATTCCCCTTGTCGGTATTGGCCGAGGAGACTCGAGAAACTGGGGAGGAGCCAACATCCTCAGACGAAAACATGCCGTCTGTGGAGTTTTCTGATCTCGAGGTTCACAAGGAAAATTTTGCCACAGAACAGTTAAAAGACCCCACCCTAATAAAGGCATGGGAAAACGTAGTGGAAATAGATGGCGAGTTAGTGAACCCAGATGAGACCTACACTTACCCATACTTCATCGTGGAAAAGGACCTACTGTATCGGGTGGCTAAAAGGGCAGAAGAAACCATTGAGCAGTTTGTGGTGCCCAAACCTTACAGGAAGTTGGTGTTAGATTTGGCCCATGGGCACATTCTTGGAGGTCATCTGGGGACAGAGAAAACTGAGAGAGAGTATTGCAGAGATTCTATTGGCCTGGGGTCATGAAGGAAACAGAAAATTATTGTTCCTCCTGCCCTGTGTGTCAGAGGTCGGCACCGATGCCACACTTCCGTAACCCGCTGGTACCTCTTCCCATCATTGAGGTTCCCTTTGAGAGGATCGCAATGGATTTGGTAGGTCTGATAATGAAGTCCGCTAGGGGACATCAGTACATTTTGGTTATATTGGACTATGCCACCCGTTATCCGTAAGCGATTCCTCTCCGAAATACCTCGGCCAAAACCATAGCCAAAGAGCTATCTCTTGTTTTTAGCCATGTGGGCATTTGTAAGGAACTGCTTACGGACCAAGGTACACCCTTTATGTCCCGGGTTATGAAAGAGCTGTGCAAGTTGTTCAAAGTGACACAATTGCGTACATCTGTGTATCACCCCCAAACAGATGGGTTGGTTGAAAGATTCAACAAAACTCTAAAACAAATGTTAAAGAAGGTGGTGGATAAAGATGGAAAGGATTGGGACTGTCTAATTCCCTATTTAATGTTTGCTATTAGGGAGGTACCCCAATCCTCTACGAGTTTCTCACTCTTTAAGTTACTCTATGGGAGACACCCAAGAGGGCTGTTGGATATCGCCAAGGAAACTTGGGAAAGTGAGAGTTCTCCCCACAGGAGTGTGATTGAGCATGTCGCCCTGATGCAAGATAGAATTGCACCGGTAATGCCAATCGTAAAGGAACATTTGGCCCAAGCGCAGTTGGCACAGCAGAGTGTGTACAACCGTGGAGCCAAGACCCGTACCTTTTCCCCGGGGGATAAGATTTTCGTACTTGTCCCTACGGTTGAAAGCAAGTTCCTCGCCAAATGTCAAGGCCCCTACGAGATAATGGAAAAAGTGAGCGAAGTGAATTACAAGGTCAGACAACCAGGAAGGCGAAAGCCCGAACAGATCTATCACATTAATCTGTTGAAAGCCTGGAGGGATAGGAAATCCCTAGTCGCAGAAACTTTGTCACCAGCTCAGTCTGATTGCGTGATTCCTGAGGTTGAAATAGCAGTCACCTTGTCAAACCCCCAACAACAGGAGGTTAAGGAGTTTGTGCTTCGCAACAAGGAGGTTTTCTCTGAGCTGCCGGGACAAACGTATGGGGTAGAGCATGATATTATTACCTCGCCCGGTGAAAGGTGAAGCTAAAACCCTATCGGATCCCAGAGGCCCGACGGAAGGCAATACGTGAGGAAGTACAGAAAATGCTTAAGTTAGGGGTGATAGAGGAATCCCAAAGTGATTGGTCCAGTCCCATAGTGTTAGTGCCTAAACCGGATGGGAGCTGGCGATTTTGGAACGATTTCCGACAACTGAACAAAGTTACAAAATTTGACACTTACCCCATGCCACGTATAGATGAGTTGGTCAACCGGTTGGGAACAGCCCGATACATGACAACTCTTGATCTCACCAAAGGGTATTGGCAAATTCCCCTGGCCAAGTCGGCCAAGGAGAAAACCGCATTTGTAACCCCAGACGGGGCATTCCAATATAAAAGAATGCCGTTTGGTTTACAGAATGTGCTGGCAACATTCCAGCGGAAAATGGACCAGATACTGAGGCCCCATCAGAAGTATGCTGCGGCTTACCTAGATGATGTAATTATCTATAGCACAGATTGGGCCTCACATCTGCAAAAAGTGCAAGCAGTCCTAGACTCTATCCGGGAAGCTGGGTTTACGGCCAACCCCAAGAAGTGTACCATTGGACAGGAGGAGGCCAAGTATCTTGGGTACACCATTGGGAGGGGAGTAATAAAACCCCAAGTCAATTAAGTTGAGGCCATACAGAATTGGCCACGTCCCAACAGCAAGAAGCAGGTACGAGCCTTTCTGGGAATCGCTTATTATCGGCGATTCATTCCCCACTTTGCTTCTCAGGCTGTGCCCCTAACCAACCTGACAAAAGGGAAAGAGTCTGTTATGGTTAAATGGACCCCAGAGGCTGAGGCAGCATTTCAATTTAAAAAAAAGCCTTATGTAGCCAGCCAGTGTTGTATTCACCGGACTTCTCTAGGGACTTTGTCGTACAAAGTGATGCATCCGACGGTGGGTTAGGAGCAGTATTGTCCCAGGTCTGGAACGGGGAAGAGCACCCAGTCATTTACCTCAGCAGGAAATTGAAGTCCCATGAGGTAAATTACGCCACGATTGAGAAGGAGTGTTTAGCGGTGAAATGGGCTCTAGATTCCCTTCGGTACTATCTGCTAGGTAGGCACTTTGACATGATTACTGATCACGCTCCTTTAAAGTGGATGGCTCAAAACAAAGAGACAAATAGAAGAGTAAATAGGTGGTTCCTGGCCCTACAGGAATGCAACTTTACGGTAAAGCATCACCCTGGCGTTCAAATGGGGAATGTGGATGCTTTGTCTCGAGTACATGCATGCCTGATTGCTTGTGTTCCAACCCCAAGGTTAAAACAAGAGGGGGGGGTATGTGACAGCAGGCAGGTAAAATCACCAGGTTGCATCCAGGATGGAAGGTATATATGTCCTAGATTCAGGCTTTATGCCGATTTATACCACTAGGGGGAGTGCTGGGAGTCTTGCAGGGGAAGAGTTAATGAGCCCAGCTGAAGTAAGTGGGCTCATTAGGGCCTCTACAAGAACTCCCAGCATGCTAAGGGAGATGCTCCAACCTGGAACCAGATCTGTGTGGATAGTCTGGGGAGTGTGATCTCTGTGCGGTAAGCCAAAGCCTGTGTGGTTATTGCTAAGAACTTCTAAAAGCAGGGAGCTAGGGACTGGGAGAGCACAAAGCTGTACCCAGTTGTTAGTTAGCGACACCAACGTGTGTAGTGAGCGGTCAAGTTGACCAGGATTTCTTTTCCTGTTTCTTTTGTTTTTGCTGTATTTTTTTGTCTGTATATAGTTCAAATAAAACCACACCCTTTTGTTTTCTCCTACCACTGTCTGCTGTGCCTGTTTTTGTGTGGTGAACCCATCCAGGGGGTCACACACACCCGCTGCTGAGTTAACCCCCTCACACTATAATTAATCATTTTTCTTTACTCAAACTGTATTATTATACACTGCAAACTATTAATAGAAATCTAATGAAGCAAAAAAGAAACATGAAAATATTTTAAACTTACGTGGAGCAGTGCATCTTGGGTATTTTATGCGTCTGTTCTGGCATTTGGCTTCCAGGCTTTCTTCTGGCACCATTCCCTCAGTACATTCGAATACAATAGCTTGTCCATTTTCAATCTCAGCGCTTTCCCTGTATCGGATATTATTAAGTGCCATTTCTGTTTCTTGTAAATCACAGTAACCTGGACAAGAAACAAATAGGTTTCATATAGTATCTCACAAAAGTGAGTACACCCCTCACATTTTTGTAAATATTTTATTATATCTTTTCATGAGGGAACCATGAATGCCAACATGTACTGTGACATACTGAAGCAGAGCATGATCCCCTCCCTTCAGAGACTGGGCTGCAGGGCAGTATTCCAACATGAGAACGACACCAAACACACCCCCAAGATGACCACTGCCTTGCTAAAGAAGCTGAGGGTAAAGATGGTGGACTGGCCAAACATGTCTCCAGACCTAAACCCTATTGAGCATCTGTGGGACATCCTCAAACAGAAGGTGGAGGAGCGCAAGGTCTCTAACATCCACCAGCTCTGTGATGTCATCATGGAGGAGTGGAAGAGGACTCTAGTGGTAACCTGTGAAGCTCTGGTGAACTCCATGCCCAAGAGGGTTAAGGCAGTGCTGGAAAATAATGGTGGCCACACAAAATATTGACACTTTGGGCTCAATGTGGACATTTTCACTTAGGGGTGTACTCACTTTTGTTGTCAGCGGTTTAGACATTAATGGCTGTGTGTTGAGTTATTTTGAGAGAACAGCAAATTTACACTGTTATACAAGCTTTACACTCACTACTTTACATTGTAGCAAAGTGTCATTTCTTCAGTGTTGTCACATGAAAAGACATAATAAAATATTTACAAAAATGTGAGGGGTGTACTCACTTTTGTGAGATACTGTATCTCCAGACAGATCTTTTTTTGTGCCCCAACACGCTGGTACCTCTAACGCAACGCGGGTTTCCTGTGACGTGCCAGAGGGGGCGGGGGTCACCCGTACATGTCATTGAATAACCCCGGAATTTCCCCGTTGTGTCAGAGGGGGCGGGGTCACCCGCACACGTGACGAATGGCCCCGCCCTCAGCTATAAAAGAAATGTCACGGAGGGAGAGCGTCATTCCGTGGGTACCTCCCATGGAGAGAGGATCGAGTCGGCTTTTTTTTTTTTATTCTCTCCGTATCGCTCGAGAGAACACCGTTGGAATTTTTTTTTCTTTTTTTTTTCTTTTTAATAAAGGACTTCTCCCAACTGTGTCTGTGTGGTATTTAACATTTTTTACACTTTCTTTTGTGAAATGGTAGGGGTAAAATGTACCCCGTTACCAATTCACATAGGGGGGGCGGAATCTGGGGGTCACCTTTGTTAAAGGGGGCTTCCAGATTGCGATAAGCCCCCCGCCCGCAGACCCCCACAACCACTGGGCAAGGGTTGTGGGGATGAGGCCCTTGTCCCCATAAACATGGGGACATCCTCCCCATGTTGAGGGCATGTGGCCTGGTACAGTTCAGGAGGGGGGGCGCTCTCTCGTCCCCCCTCTTTTCCTGCAGCCTGCCAGGTTGCGTGCTTGGATAAGGGTCTGGTATGGATTTTTGGGGGGAACCCCACTCCATTAAAAAAAAAATGGCGTGGGGTTCCCCTTAATATCCATACCAGACCTGAAGGGCCTGGTATGGAATTTGGGGGGCCCCCACGCTTTTTTTTTTGGTGCGGGGAACCCCTGCCGTTTTTTCAATGACTTTGATCTGTATTGGCGGGACCGACAATTCATTATTAGCCGCAAACAGTTTTGAATTACTTTTTTTCCTTTAGAAATTAAATTTTGTACAGGGACAGTTCTAAACACGGGAAACACACGCTACTTTACAGGCAAACTAAACCCCCCCCCCCCCCCCCCCCAGGTAGGAAATTTAAAGGAATATTTCACTTTTATTGTTTCACTGTAAGCATTATTAAAATCACTGCTCCCGAAAAAACGGCCGTTTTTAAAACTTTTTTGCATTGATACATGTCCCCTGGGGCAGGACCCAGGTCCCCAAACACTTTTTATGACAATAACTTGCATATTAACCTTTAAAATTAACACTTTTGATTTCTCCCATAGACTTTTAAAGGGTGTTTCGCGGCTTTTCGAATTTGCCGCGAACACCCCAAATTGTGCGCTGTTCGAACTGGCGAACAGCCAATGTTCGAGTCGAACTCATGTTCGACTGGAACATAAAGCTCATCCCTACTCAGAAGCAATCTATCATCCCCCATTCAGCAAAGTGCTGCAGTTGCAAGGCTATAAATTCCTTTCTCGGCTGCGGTACTGCTAGGCCCCCCCCCTTTCTTAGAACGCTTGAAGGATAGAAAGTTTAATCCTAGGGATTTTTCCTTTCCATAATAACTTTCAAAACCAGAAATCTATTTTCTTAAACCATTTTAACCACTTGCCGACCAGCAGTTTTACGTCAGCAGGTTGGCTCGGCTGGGCGAAATCACGTAATATAACGTGATTTCGCTCTGTGCCCGGTGGGCGCGATGACCGCCGGGCACCCGCGATCGCTTGTGACAGAGCGAAAACCGGGAGCTGTGTGTATGTAAACACACAGCTCCCGGTTCTTTCCGGGGGAGAAATGACTGATCGTATGTTCATACAAAGTATGAACAGCGATCTGTCATTTCCCCTAGTCAGTCCCATCCCCCCTTCAGTTAGAACACATTTTAGGGAACATAATTAACCCCTTGATCGCCCCCTAGTGTTAACCCCTTCACTGCCAGTGACATTTTTACAGTAATCAGTGCATTTTTATAGCAAATATAGCAATGCCAAAAATGTGTCAAAAGTGTCCGATGTGTCTGCCATAATGTCGCAGTCCCGGAAAAAAAAAACACAGATCACCGCCATTAATAGTAAAAAAATAAATAATAATAAAAATACCATAATTCTATCCGCTATTTTGTAGGCGATATAACGTTTGCGCAAACCAATCAATATAAGCTTATTGCGATTTTTTCTCACCAAAAATATGTAAAAGAATACGTATCGGCCTAAACTGAGGAAAACATTTGTTTTTTTGAAAATAATTTTGGGATATTTATTATAGCAAAAAGTAAAAGATATTGTGTTTTTTTCTAAATTGTCACTGTTCTTTAGTTTATAGCGCAAAAAATAAAAACCGCAGAGGTGATCAAATACCACCAAAAGAAAGCTCTATTTTTGGGAAAAAAAGGATGCAAATTTTGTTTGGGTACAGTGTTGCACGACCGCGCAATTGTCAGTTAAAGCGACGCAGTGCCAAATTGTAAAAAGTGCTCTGGTCAGGAAGGGGGTAAATCCTTCCGGGGCTGAAGCGGTTAAAGAGATCTATATGGGCGAGTTATATAAAACATATGTAGCGACCTCACCCCCTTTACCTGCCTTTGGCTCCTCACAGGCAGAGTGGGCACACCACGCCACAAGCCCGTACCCTCCTGTGTAAAGAGGTTAAGCGGTGTTGTTAGCGGGTCTCCACGACCAGAAACCAGAATCCTCCAGAGAATGATTCTCACCTCTACAATAGATAGAGATACGTCTTTGTTCTCCCCAGTAACTTGAATGTCCACACCAGCTGCAACTCCAACGCAGAGTTTATTTTTCTCTTTTCAAAATAACAGTCTCTGATAGGAAAAGGTTGGAGTAAAAGACAGGACAGCATAAGGTGTGGGAGAGGTCCAGACACAAACGTAATCACTTCACTGCTCGGCTTCTCAAGCAGACTCGGCCCAGATGGATAGTCTCCCTAGGAAGGGACTAGCAGCCAAATGGTACTCTAACTTAACCGCACAGTCTCTGCCACAGACTGGTAAACTTGGTCTCTTCCACAGACCTGGTGAACTTGGTACTTCAAAACTTGACCCCTTTGTAAGGAGAAGACATCCCTCCAGAGAGTTACCGGGCCCCTTCCTTCACCGTGACTTCTCACCGGTCCCTCGGAACAGTTCCTCCCCCGGCCTCCTCATCCAAGATATGGGTCCCCTCGCAAGGCAGCACCCTGGGACTCCTCGATCCTTTCTGGGCCCCAGCCGAAGGTGCTGGGCCCAAGGTCTTTGTCGCAGTCCCAGGACTAAAGGTGCCTGGGACTGATTCACCGACCTCCGCCCCTGGGCCGAAGGTGCCCAAGGCGGATAGGAACACACTCCCTGGGGTAGGACCCCCGACCACGACCGAAGAACCACCAGCAGGCAGCGTCTGCCCCTTTTATATCCTCTCCCAGCATGCACAGCAGGCCTGCCACACCCACGGTATGGCTGCTGAGAGGGGACACACAAGGCACAGCACTGTATCAGCAGTTCAACCCTGGCCTACTATGGCAGCGCCACCTGTAGGCCACAGGGAACTATACATCGATATTCTCCCTACGGACAAAATGGCTGATAGAATCCTGACAATTGGGGTGTTTGAGCATAACTACCACTCAAACACTTCCCCTAAATTTAGGACCCAGCTACACATAAAGATGATCTGGGCCCCCCAATTATTGTATCAAGTTAGCTCGACCCACCACTGACAAAGGTAACTTAAGTAAACTCTTTTGTCTAAATTTGTCCAGAATGGGGTTCAGTTTATATTGTAAATAGTCTTTTAGCTTTAAAGATATCCATATTCCTAGGTATTTAACCACTTGCCGACCGCCGCACACACATATACGTCGACACAATGGCACAGGCAGGCAAATGGGCGTACCTGTACGTTCCTTTAAATTTGCCGCCCAGCGGGCGCGCGCCTCGTGAGTGTGCTCGCGGGTCCCGGGGACTCGATGTTCCTGGGCGGCCCACAATTGCAGTCGGCAAAGGCAGAACAGGGGGGTGCCTTTGTAAACAAGGCATTCCCCTGTTCTGCCTAGTGATATGTCACTGATTTACTGTTCCCTGTGATCGGGAACAATGATCAGTGACGTGTCACTAGTAGCTCCTCCCCCTAAGAGTAAGAATCACTCCCTAGGACTGACTTAACCCCTTTAGCGCCACCTAGTGGTTAACCCCTTCACTGCCAGTGTAATTTTTACAGTAATCAGTGCATTTTTATAGCACTGATTGCAGTAAAAAATGACAATGGTCCCAAAAATGTGTCAAAAGTGTCCGATGTGTCCGCCATAATGTCGCAGTCACGATAAAAATCGCAGATCGCCACCAATTCTAGTAAAAAAAAAATAATAATAAAAATGCCATAAAACTATCCACTATTTTGTAGACGCTATAACTTTTGCGCAAACCAATCAATATACGCTTATTGTGATTTTTTTTACCAAAAATATGTAGAAGAATACATATCGGCCTAAACTGAGAAAAAAATTGTTTTTTAAAAAAAAAAAAATTGGGGATATTTATTATAGCAAAAAGTACAAAATATTGCTTTTCTGTCAAAGTTGTCGCTCTATTTTTGTTTATAGCGCAAAAAATAAAAACCGCAGAGGTGATCAAATACCACTAAAGGAAAGCTCTATTTGTGGGAAAAAAAAGGACATCAATTTTGTTTGGGAGCCACGTCACACGACAGCGCAATTGTCAGTTAAAACAACGCAGTGCCGAATCACAAAAAGTGGCCTGGTCTTTACACAGCCAAATGGTCCGGGGCTGAAGTGGTAAAAGGATGTCACAACTTTAGTTTGCTGAGCCTCCCTTGATGTACTTAAATTAGGTTAATCTATAGGAAATAAGACTGATTTGTCCCAATTAATGAGAAATCCTTAAAATGAACCAAAGCTCTTTATAAGCCCTGGTTCACATTGGTGCGATTTCACATGCGATTTCACATGTCAAATCGCATGTCAAATCGGCGATGGCACCGTCCTACTCGGTGCGACGCCGCATCTGCGGCGCTGCACCGATTACAAAAAGTAGTTTCTGTACTACTTTTTGCGATTTCAGCCGCGATTTACATTGACATCTGTGTCAGATGTCTCTGTAATCGAGCTGAAATCGGGACTAACAAGCAGGAGTGAAATCGTGCGAGTTCAGCTGAACTCGCACGGCTTCACTCCCGCAGCTCCAGTGTGAACCTGGGCTAAGGGTCATTGCGGAGATCTTGTTTTATGTTTATTATTAGTATAAGTATTGGTGGAGTTAGTACAGTGATTACGGTATATTGCTCACCTTGCTTTAGGCATTTTGGGTATTTTAGTACACCATTCATGCACTGAGTTCTCAGACGCTTTGTATCAGCTATCTCATATCCTGGTACACACTCAAATGTCATGCTATCAAAATGAGTCGCATATAGTTTCCTTGTTTTATCATCTCCAATCATGTATTTCAGATGAATATTGTTCTGCAGCATATCAGCGGTGGTAACGATGCAAGGTTCTGCAAATAGGAAAAGGATATAAAAACATGGAATTCATCAACTTATCTGTGTGTGTTTCAGTTTGAAATGTATCTGCTAAAATGGAACAGACGTATTTGTCTGCTAAGCCAGGGCCTTCTGATCTCAGTAAAAAGTGATCCCACTTAAACCCAATATTTCAAATATTTATGTAGCACCCCTGCCCTGGGCTGGATACATTAGGTATATGGTCTGCTGTAGCCATCTGAGATGCAATATACCCTTTTGGTCTGCTCAGGTTTTTCCATAAACTTAGTGGTAGATTGCTTCTGTCTGCCGCTGGTAGAATATTCCAGCATTAGAGCGGGAGGATCAGTCACTGGGGTTATGAATGTTTTATGGACCCTAGCTAATTCCTGCCCGAGAATGTGTGGCTGGGGAAAAGAGAAATATTTAGGAGGATCTGATCAGTTTCTCTCTACCCCTGGGGCTTCTCCTCTGGGAGGCGGCATGTGTGTGTGTGTTTAAAAGATGCTATTCCCGCTAGGGCTCAGCAGGAGCTATGAAATGAGCGCCTGAAGGAAACATACCTGTGGGAGCTAGGTTGGAAAGGTGCAACCTTTTGCCTGTAACTCCAGGTATGCAAGTACTTATTCATAGCTCCCAACTGTCCCTGATTTTGGGGGACTGTCCCTGATTTGAAGCAATGTCCCTTTGTCCCTCTTCCCCCCTCATTTGTCCCTCATTTTGGTCTGATCTATATAGTTGTATATAAAATGCACTTTTTATCTTTCAAAAAGTGTTTCCAAGTGTTAAACCTTTCATCCAAATTCTAAATTGCTGCATTTGTAAATTTTAAAAGTCAATATAAAAGGAATAATAGTGGTAAGAAAAAGCCCTTGTGGATTTAATTAACCTTTTTTTGGGGTTAATTCTCCTTTAAGGGGGTGTGACAGGAGGCGTGTCCTATGCTTACATACATTTTCTAGTAGGTGTCCCTCATTCCCATCTCAAAATGTTGGGAGGTATGACTTATTGAGAGACAAAAGTTGCTGCTTAAAGAGGAAGTAAACTTCCTCTGCAGACATTTACCTATAGGTAAGCCTATAATAAAGCTTACCTGTAGGTAGTGAAAATATCTTCTTAACGTGTACCGTTACATATATAGCGCTTACCACCCTCTCCTCCTTGTCTTTCGGCTCCTCGCAGGAGGAAAGGGCACACCCAGCTATATATGCCCGTATCCTCCTATGTGAGGAGGTTGAGCGGTGTTGTGATGGGTCTCCGCAGCCAGATACTCCCTCCAAATGGTTCTTATCTCTATAGCTAATAATGACAAGTCTCTATTTCCCCCAATGACTTCAATGTCCACACCAGCTGTAACTCCAAAGTAGAGTTTATTTATTTTAAATGACAGTCTCTGATAGGAAAGGTTGGAGAAAGAACAGGACAGCATAAGGTGTGAGAGAGGTCCAGGCACAAACGCAATACACTTCACTTCCTGGCTTCTCAAGCAGACTTAGTCCCTTTGGATAGTCTCCCTAGATAGGGACTAGCAGCCAAAATGGTACTCGAACTGTTCATCCAATCACTATTCAACTTGCACACGGGTCTCTGCCACAGACCTGGTGAACCTGGTCTCTGCCACAGACCTGGTGAACCTGGGTTCCTTAAAGCTTGGCCTCTTTGTAAGGAGAAGACATCCCTCCAGAGAGTTACTGGGCCCCTTCCTTCACTGTGACTTCTCACCAGTCCCTCGGAACAGTTCCTCCCTGGGCCTCCTCGTCTAAGATACGGGTCCCCTCGCAAGGCGGCACCCTGAGATTCCTCGATCCTTGATGGGCTCCAGCCGAAGATGCTGGGCCCAAGGCCTTTAGTTGCAGCCCCAGGACTAAAGGTGCCTGGGACTGATTCACAGACCTCCGCCCCTGGGCCAAAGGTGCCCAGGGTGGACAGGAACACACACACTCCCTGGGAGTAGGACTCCCGACGACAACGAACCCTGAGCAGGCAGCGTCTGCCCCTTTTATATCCTCTCCCAGCATACACATCAGGCTGACCACTCCCACTGTATGGCTGCTGAGAGGGGACACACAAGGCACAGCACTGTATCAGCAGTTCAACCCTGGCCCACCATGGCAGTGCCACCTGCAGGTCACAGGGTACAGTACACCGATACTCTTCCTGCAGACAAAATGGTTGATAATGTCCTAACAATTTAGGTGTTTGAGCATAACTACCAATCAAACACTACCCCCAAATTGAGGACCCCGCTACACATATTACATATATAATTTACAATACATGCAGCCAGTGACATCACTGGCGCATGTGCTCTGAAGGAATGGCCACGGGTGCCGTTCCTTCCAAGCCCTGTGCCGGAGTGACGTCATCGTTGCTCTGGCCACTCACAGTGCTGGAGCCGGTGAACCCAGAAGAAACTCCGGGGAAGATGTCAGCTGTCTCAGCGGTGTGCAGGCGCCGCTGCAGAGGCTTCGTTTTAAGGTAAGTACTTCATAATGAATTAGTATGCGATGCATACTAGCTCATTATGCCTTTGTCTTAGTTTTTTTTTCTTGTATTTTTTTTAAAGAGTTTACAACCTCTTTCAAGTGATTCCAAGGGATTTTTTTTTTAACTAACAAACATGTTATACTTACCTGCTTCATGTAGTGGTTTTGCACAGAGCAGCCCTGAGCCTCCTCTTCTCAGATCCCACACTTGTGCTCCTGGCTCCTCCTCCTGCCAAGTGCCCCCAATAGAAAATCTCTTGTTATGGGGGCACTCGAGCAGGCTCACTCCTGAGCCATGCTCTGTGTGTCCCTTCACATATGGAGCGTGGCTCGGCTCCGCCCCTGCTCTCTCCTTATTGGCTCGCTGGCTGTGATTAAAGGCAGCAAAAGGCAATGGCCTCCGTTGTTGTGTGAGCCAATGAGGAGAGAGAGACCCATGAAAGCTGCTGCTCTCATGCACATCTCTGGATCAAGATGGTGCTCGGGTAAATATAATAGGCGGCTGTGGGGGGGAGCTGCACCCAGGAGATTTTTTTACCTTAAAGTGGATGTAAATCCGAATTTTTAACATTTTTTTTGCTGACACAATGTAGAGTATAAGATTTCCAATCCTCTGTGCCCAGTCTTGCCACAAAGAGTTAATCCAGCTCTGAGCAATCCTCTTTTCTTTTTTCAGTAAGATAAACGGACAACCAGGAGAAAACTTTTGTCCGTTCCGCCCCCTTGCTGTGAATTACAGGTTATTTACATATCTCATGCACTAAGCCTGAGACAGGCATTATTTTTTAATTCCCACCCCCACTCCTTTTCTGAAGTCATGTGGTTACTTTTCTGGATTTTGATTGGATGTTGGTGATCATAGCAGAAGTTCAGTGTAAGGAACACACATGAGAAAATGCATGTTGACAAGGGGAGTGTAGAGGTGGGCGGGGAGTCTACTGACTTTATGACTCCACCCACCGAGCTCCAGACAACAGATCCACCCACAGAATCTGCAGTTTTTCAGTTCTTATAACAGACAGAGGGGGAGACATTTGACAGATAAGGATACATGCAGGAGGCATCTATATCCTTATAGATCAGCACTATGGCAGTAGTTTAGAAAGGATGAGAGTGGGTTTACATTCACTTTAATACATAGAATGCATTAAGGTAACATAACCTTGAGCCTTAACAGCCACTTTAAGGACTGTGACTGCTCACATTACCGATTTACTGGCTGTCCCTTCTTCTATCAGCATTATTTTTGAGGCTGCTATTACACAGCCTAACACTGATGAAACAAGATATTCAGGAAGCTGTCCTTTGAGATGTTGTGTACTTTAGGTATCCTGCACCCTGAACCTTCCTCCCTGAATTTTAATTAAGGCCTGCAAAAAATATTAAAGAGACCTTTAGACTGAAGCCTGAATTGGTCAGGGCACTACTGGGACTGGAAACGGGACAGGAAGCCTCTGAACAGGTATGGGGGACCCAGTTTATGTCCAGTGGCCCCTTTGGGGGGGCAATGCTTTATTTAAACCAAAAAAAGTAACAATATACCTCGACAAGTTGGTGCCTGTTCCCATTCTCCATCTTTGCATCTTATTATTTCATTTCCTTCAAGTTTATAAAAATGTATACATTTGTATCTTACAAAAGACCCCGATGGATAGTTAAGCTTTAGCATTTCTGTGATGTCTCCATTCTGGACTATCGGCGGACGAATACAGCTTTCTTCATGGCCTGAAAAACAACCAAAGTAAATGTGATTTAAAGTGGAAAGTAACTGTATCTGAGCACCACAAACCTAGGGTTGCACCTATACCAGTATCAGTGCCGATACTAAGTATTTGTATGAGTATCGGTACTTGTGCAAATGCTCAGATACCTGAAACCGATACTTTCAAGCTCAGTTCTTTCAGCTGTCAGTGGGAATCCCCCGCTGACAGCTGAAATGCAAAAAAAAATCTGGTAATTATCAGTTGTTAAGGAGCGGGGCTACCACGTCCTTAACAACCGGTGATTCATTCAACTGCCAGTGGGGTTCGCCTGATGACAGCTTATGTGTAAATTAAGTCCCGGCAATTGGAGCTGTCAAAAAAATAATAATATATAAACATAATTGAAACAGAAAGATAAAAAGAGACATTGTTTCTTTTTATATACAGTATCTCACAAAAGTGAGTACACCCCTAACATTTTTGTAAATATTTTATTCTATCTTTTCATGTGACAACACTGAAGAAATGACACTTTGCTACAATGTAAAGTAGTGAGTGTACAGCTTGTATAACAGAGTAAATTTGCTGTCCCCTCAAAATAACTCAACACACAGCCATTAATGTCTAATCCGCTGGCAACAAAAGTGAGTACACCCCTAAGTGAAAATGTCCATATTGGGCTCAGGATGGACTCAGGAGGAAATGGTCGGAGGAGCTCCAGATGGAGATTACTGACAAACAATGGAGGTACGCCTGCATCCTTACACACAGATGTTCCATCAGTACGAAAATGCAAGAAACCGCATACAAGCTTCTGACCCATTGATACAATACTCCGGCTAAATTACATAGGTGGAATCCCCAGATGCCAGCCTCATGCTGGAGATGTCAAAAAGAGACAGGCATACTGTCCCATATTTGGTGCCCTATTGGGAGAGGGTCAAAGATCGTATTATGGAGACCAAACTCACTTTGAATGCTGAATGCTGTTTATTGTATGTGACCAACTTCTCATTGTGGAAATATAAACACTCCCTATCTAAACACCTGCTAAATGCAACAAAGTCTCTAATTCCATTACACGGGAACTGACCTCGGGTCCCCTCTATACTGGGCTGGCTACAGAAAATTTCCGATATCTGTGAAATGGAAGAGACTCTGGCGCAAGCAAGTGACAGGGTGGAAAGATTCCACAAAATGTGGCAACCCTGGTTTTCCTTCAAATACTCCCAAGATTCCGAGGATATTAAAGCGGCGCTCCGCCAACTTTTTTTTTTAATGGTCATCAGCTACAAATACTAGCTCTCGGGTGCTGCCGCCGCCATCTTTGGTAAGGGAATCAGGAAGTGAAGCCTTGCGGCTTCACTTCCTGGTTCCCTACTGCGAGTTCCCACCGGTCCCTGCTGTCTTCTGGGACCTGTGTGTTTCCCAGAAGACAGCGGGGGGGGGGACGGAAAAGGCGCCGGAAGTGGCGTAGATACCCGCGGGTGGCTCGGGTATCTATGCCAGAAAGTGGGAGCAAAATACCTGTATTACACAGGTATCTGCTCCCCCCTCCCCCTGAAAGGTGCCAAATGTGACACCGGAGGGGGGGGGGGGAGGATTCCGAAAAGCAGAAATTCAATTATTGGGTGGAACTCTGCTTTAAGTCACCTCAGATCACATAGAAACCACTTCTGCTGTTGGCCGTCCCCACAATGGCCACTAGGATTCCCCCCCCCCCTCCCCCATATCCATACAAATAGAATTTCTATCAGACCTACATCTAATGTCATTTTTCTTTTCCTCTCTCTTTTCCTCTCACTCTCTTCTTCTCCTCTCCCCCAGTTTGTACTAGCAGATAAAGCTGTTGACTACGTTTTAATAAGATGGAAACTCTGATATAGTTGTGCTCATAATTGCATACCTGATCAAGACCAAGTAATGTAGCTATAATTGCAATAGAGTAGTTAATAGGTACCTGGTTCTCCAAGGAACCCTGTGATTGTTAATATAAGGTGAATATTGAATCCAGGTTATTCTTGTCACCATATTTGATGAACCACATGTCTAAACAGGCAGTTGCATCTGCACGTTGCTTTATGTGAATTTACTTTACCTATAATTAACTTTGAATGATAAAAAAAAAATATTTCTGGGCATATAAAATCAATTGAATCAAAGAAATAATATCTAGACAGCTTAAAGTGATATTAAAGGTTAATTTTTTTGTTTTTTGTTTTAAGAAAACATGTTATACTTACCTGCTGTGTGTAATGGTTTTGCACAGAGCAGCCCCGATGCTCTTCTTCTCGGGTCCCCCCCCCCCCCGCCGGCACTCCTGGCTTCTCCCCCTTGATCATTGCCTCCAATAGCAAGCCACTTACTATGGGGGCACTGGTGCATGCTCGCTTCCGAGCCCTTTTTTTATGTATTCATAAGACACATAAAGCCTTGACTTGGCCCCGCCCTTGCTCTCTCCTCATTGGTTCCCTGGCTGTGAGTGACAGCAGTGGGAGCCAATGGCTCCTGATGATGTCTTCACTAATGAGGAGAAAGAGAACCGGGACAGCCGAGGCTCCCATGTACATTGCTGGACCGAGACGGGGCCTAGGTGATTAATTGGGGGGCTATAGGGGGAGCAGCACACGGAGGGTTTTTTACCTTAATGGCGAATAAATTAACCCCTGGGAATGTTGCACAGCCACAAATTATGATGACAGTTACGAAGTGGGATGTAACCATTCCTATCTGTTGCTTTGAAGAAAACATGTAATTACTTCAAACTAACAGTTAGGAATGGTTAGATCCCACTTGATAGCTGTCATCATAATTCATGGCTGTGCAACATTCCCAGGGGTCAATTTATTTGCCTCAAGGAGCAGGTTATCATTGATAGGGAAAAGATAGGTAACAATTATTGGTCTCTGATTCCAACGTTAGGAAAGAAAATTAACATGAATTCCAAATCGTTCTTGATTATAATGTTCAGTTTAGGCAATTTGAGAATTTTTTTAAAACATTGGGATGTCCTTAGAAAATATAGGGCGTTGGGTGCTGTTCTCCCCAATCGTCCACAATTCATTTATAAGCGAGCTACAACTATGAGAGATGTTATTGCTCCCGGAGTGATTGATCCACCTATCATTCGGGAAAATAGTGTTTTTTCATTTCTTTCTGGTTTCTATACTTGTGCAAGGTGTCCAGCATGTAAGCAATGCAAATATAATATTACCACTATAGAAAATATTGATTACATGTAGTACACAGGGGGTCGTATATATGTTGGAGGGCAATTGTGGACTTCAATATATAGGTAGGACTTTCAGGCCCCTTAGTGTACACATTGGAGAACATGTAAATAATATTAAAAAGGGATTAAGATCCCATAGGGTCATTTTCGAGTCTGCCATGATAGGAATCCTAGAGGACTTAAGTTCTCGGGCATTGAAAGGGTTGATAGACATTGGCGGGGTAATTACACCCGCCTCCTTAGCCAGAGAGAATCTTTTTGTATTTTTGAGGCAAAGGGTTAAAGGCATCTGAAGGGTTAAATATAGATTTTGATTTAAACAGTTTTTTTTTTCTGATAGATCATTTTTATAAATTTTCTATACATTTTTATTTTGTTTTTATCTGACATACATATTTGTCAGGTTGTTTTTTGTATGTATGTGATTTCTTATCTGTATTTGTGCAGGATGGCAGCGGGTGCATAGAATATTTAGTAATCTCTTTTAAAAGTGTTATTTTTCCTTATGATCAGTAGAGGTCAGTGTTTGACCAATATTTCTTTCCAGAGATCAGATTATTACATAGGGGGGATGATATTTTATACTTTTTTTTTCATATATTGTGACGGTGGGACCCTGTGCGACCTTAAAGAGTGTTGGTTTATACCAGATTTTGTAGAGAAAGACACGTTAATTAAACAGCTGTGTGTTGGGCTATCTAGTTCTGACCTGACTATGGATCAGGGCTCCACCCAACAGACAGGAAGTCTGTGCCTGGGGAGTCAGGTGGACTCCCATCCCTCTGAGAGGAGTCAGAGGCTATCTACGCTGCATGGGTGCAGCCAGAGTATGCATGTCTGCAGGAGGCAGACGTCATTGGTGAATTAAGCAAGAAGGTGCTGAGCAGGAGTAAGCGAGGAGACAGCTTAACTCTTGGAAACTGTTTGTTCTGAGGAGCAGACCTAAGGCCTAGGCTAAAGGCCTGAACAGCCGGATGGCAAGAGGGGAAGCCAGGAGGTAAACTGTTGAGTATGCAATATACAGTAATGATGGAACCCTCCGGTGAGGGCTACTGATGTATTTGTGAACTTTTTTGTGCTTTTAAATAAAAGTGGGCTACCATGCCCTTAAATATAGTTCCTGACTGGTTTGAATCACTGGAAAAACGCATCTACCACAAGAGTTAACAACTCCTAATCTTACATATGGTGGAGAATGCGAGCAGTTTTGGAAGAGTTCCAGATCCTCGCATACCAAAAACAGTGAGTAAAAAGAAACTGTGTGTTTTTGCAGCAATGCTGTGATGGGCAGCCAGGCGAACTGCATTGCAAGGAGTTCAATTGATGAACGGTGTTGCATACAGGTGGTGTACCTGTGAAAGTGTGCTGTTTGCAAGTCTTGGAGACAGTACGTAAATTTTTCCTGTGTTAAAAGGAACTGTTAAAAAAAACGTTATTGGCCTGATTGCAGAGATGGGGCAGTGAAAACGCAAAAAGGAAGCAATGTTTGCTGAGATGAGAGACAGAACCTTGTGGCTGGAGGGGTTGTTACCCACAGAACACTTCCCCGCACTGAACCAAGTTAAAGGGGAAGTGCATGCTGTTGCCCCTGGCAACGCTGGTGCAAGCTGGCCAGCTATCAATGTGCAAATTGTTAAGAACCAAGTGCGCTGTTTGTGGTGCAGTGAGTGGGGGCATGAAGTTTCCAGGTGCCCTTTGTCCCAGGAAAGCAAAGTTATGAGAAGCCTGCTCTGAGTGTAAAGAGTGAGCAGATGTGGGTGGTTGCCCGTGGCAACAAAGCAGAAATCCATAAAACTGACTTCATAGGGCCTATGTTACCTTCTGAACATGTGGAAGACTTTTTGGATGAGTTTACGATGATTGCTTCCGCCCAAGGATGGCCCCAAAGTCGCTGGCTTGAGTTGGTGCAACCTTTTCTGATGCAGTCCAATCTAGAGAGCGCTGGAAAAGATCAGAGGGGAGAGTGCCATCTCCCTTAGCAACAGGAGAAAGTCGCCAAGTACCATACCTGGAATGTGGTCAGCTGGGGCACGGGATCTTTTCTTGTCCAAGCTTGTGGAATACAACTGCTGATCTTGTTGCTGGGCTTAATGCTTTGCTTGCAAAACCAGAGAAGACGGTATCGTATCCAGCATCCTGCAAGGGGTATGACCAGGTGTGTGGGTCTGCTGTTACCCCTGGCAACAGGAAATTTGTTTTGCCTACAGGTGATGTTGGAAAATCCCAGAAGGATGCAATGTTACCCTGTGTCCATGAGGGGGTATCTGCTTGTGAGAGCACAGCAAAGAAGGGACAACGCCCTCAATTGAAACCAGAGTTGCCGGATACAGGATATGGTAAGACTGTTGCAGTTTGTAAGACTGTTCCTGTTAAAATCATGGGAAAGACTGACTGTGTGGTTGCTTACACCATAGTTGCCAACAGTCACGGATTGGCCGGGACATTCCCGGGATTCAAACCCTTTTCCCGGATTTATTTTGTCCCGGCCAATGTCCCGGCCAATCCGATTTTTCCCGTTTTCCCCGAATTTGGACGCCGCACGCCTCCCCGGGGGTGGGCGGCGCCGCAGCAGCTTTATCTTCTATTGTACTACATCTGTGTTTTGGCTGGCCGGCAGGCCACCCCCCCGCCCCGCCCTGCCCCGCTGCAGGTCTGTCTGTAATGGAAAGGGGCGGGGGTCGGCAGCGCCACAGCTTAATTTTTTTTTTTCAGCCACACTGTCGGCTCCGCCTCTATTTTGTTCCCCTTCGGGGAAGGGGAAACAATAATGGCGGCCCGAGACAGGAGACGCCTGTGGTTAAGGGGGGACTCCGCTGGGGATGCCTGTGGTAAGGGGGGACTCCGCTGGGAACGCCTGTGGTAAGGGAGGACTCCGCTGGGGACGGCTGAGGTAAGGGGGGACTCCGCTGGGGACGCCTGATGTAAGGGGGGACTCCGCTGGGGACGCCTGATGTAAGGGGGGACTCCGATGGGGACGCCTGATGTAAGGGGGGACTCCGCTGGGGACGCCTGAGGTAAGGGGGGACTCCGCTGGGGACGCCTGATGTAAGGGGGGACTCCGCTGGGGACGCCTGAGGTAAGGGGGGACTCCGCTGGGGACACTTGATGTAAGGGGGACTCCACTGGGGACGCCTGATGTAAGGGGGGACACCGCTGGGGACGCCTGATGTAAGGGGGGACTCCGCTGGGGACGCCTGATGTAAGGGGGGACTCTGCTGGGGACGCCTGATGTAAGGGGGACTCCTCTGGGTACACCTGATGTAAGGAAGGACTCCGCTGGTTACGCCTGAGGTAAGGAGGGACTCCTCTGGGGACGCCTGATGTAAGGAGGGACTCCGCTGGGGACACCTGATGTAAGGAGGGACTCCGCTGGGGACGCCTGATGTAAGGAGGGACTCCGCTGGGGACGCCTGATGTAAGGAGGGACTCCTCTGGGGACACTTGATGTAAGGGGGGACTCCACTGGGGACGCCTGATGTAAGGGGGGACTCCACTGGGGACGCCTGCATAGTTACCAACAGTCCCGAATTTCCCGGGACAATCATGATTTTTGGACCCTTGTCCACAAGTGTGGAGGGGGCTCTGCTGGGGAGGCACCTGATGCAAGGACGGACTGCTGGGGAGGCACCTGATGCAAGGACGGACTGCTGGGGAGGCACCTGATGCAAGGACGGACTGCTGGGGAGGCACCTGATGCAAGGACGGACTGCTGGGGAGGCACCTGATGCAAGGACGGACTGCTGGGGAGGCCATCTGGTGGCAGGCGACGTGGCAGGTAACACGCTCAGGGCTTCCACTGATTCGGCATTATGGTGAGTTGAATGATTTCATTTTATATTACAATGTAAAAATAGAAATAATGCACTTCAATCATCCTGACACCGTAACAACCATGGTGCCGGGATGATTGAAGCGCCAACAGGTGTTTTGGAGTATCCTTATCTGCCAATTTTGTTACACATTACTATTGTGGTGTAGGATCTGGCTTCTTTCTTTCTATTTCTTTCTCTCTCTTTCTCTCACCTCGGACTCTAGCCACACCCCTTTGAACCACGCCCATTTAAACCACACCCACTATCGTGCGTAAACCACGCCCATTTTTCGCTGTGGCGCGCTTTGCGCGCCGCATTTTTCACACCGGCATGACACGCCTACAAACGAATGCCCCGCCCCCTGATTATAGCAAGGCTCCGCCTCAATACAAAAAAAGTGTCCCAGATGTTTTTTTTGCAATGTTGGCAACTATGTTACACTGAAGTGGAAGTGATCCCAGAGGGGAGATCTACTGGTGGTGCAAAAATGAACTTGCTGCAGTGTGCTATCCAGATCAGTGGGGAGACACAGGTTAAAACCCTGCTTGCAGCGAGGTCAAAAATTGAAAGGACATATGGACTCTGAGTACACCTAAGGTAATCCAGCAGAGTGCTGGGAGAGATGTGCTAAGGGTGACCAAAGCAGTTGGTATGCCATGTTCCCTAGTGACAGTGACAGGTGCTGCAGAGTTGCCAAGGGAAACCACCAAGGAGCCTGCAGTGGTGAGGCAAGTGGTTTCCCCGGACAACTGTGAAGCCGCCCTAGTGGGCAAAAGAATGCCTTTGGAGAGGAGGGGTGGTGTGCTGAGTGGCACGCAGGGTGCCATGCGTTATGACACAAGTCAATTTGATAGAGCTTATAAAACTGCTATGTTTATGAATGCTGATGATGAAGATATTTCTGATGATACATGTTCTTATGGTGATGTGTTCACTAGTAATGAGGTAGGGGTGATCTGATCGCTAAACAGGATATGCGATTCCCCTTAGCAACAGTATATAAGGCTGCAGAGGTGTCCTTGGAGACCTCCAGGGAGCTCTGTGTGGTGGAGCCAGAGGTTGCCTGGGACAACTGTGGTGCCGCTCTGATGGATAGGAGCGTACTTGACCTTGGTGATGAGAAAAATGGTAAAACTCAAATGTTTGAAATTACTTGTAGTGATAATGGGTTGCTGCGGTCTGTCACTGCTGACAGTAAAAGTCCTTGTGGGTTTAATGAAGCACCACCTGAGCAAAGTGGTGAAGTTATGTTACTGCAGCCTGTTGTGCTTAAAAATGTTTTGCCACTAGTGCATTTAAACAAGGAAGGCTTAGTGGGTAACAGTGGAGTGGACACAATTTCTGCTGTGCTAAATGGAGAGGCTACAGGGCCGGTAGACACAGGAGCATTGGCTTTTGCAGAAGTTAACCCTCTCCAGTTGGAAGGATCTGAAAAGGGCGCATACATAGCAGAGGTTTTGTCCGAAGCAAAGGAGATGAGTAATGTTGAGCGTCAGGTTAATGGGGTAATGGATAGCGACTTGGAAGGGCTCAGTGTTGCTGAAAGTGAGAGGATGAGTGTGACACATGCGATTTGCAGTGCTCAGGGGGAGCCGCAAGTTTTGTCAGTTGCCTCTGAGGTAGAGGTCTCTTTAAGTGTCTCGGCCTCTCACGCCTTAGCATATGTGCCCCTCCACATCAGTAGTAAAGGAAAAGTTCCTAGAGTTCTGTGTTTAGATGCGGCATGTCTAGAAATAACTGAGATGTTGTTGGAATTGGTGAAAATCTTTCCAATGTACACCTGCATGTATCCACAGCAGAAGGGCGACATGGTACTGTATAGTACCAATCGGTGGACACAGGTGATACATGCGTTGTTAAGCAATGTTGATGAAAATTGGTTGCTGCACTGTTGGTTGCTTTTGTGGAAAGTTGTCTCACAGTTCTCTTCGAGAGTGCTTCCAGCGGCAGTTTTGTGCAGAAGGCGCTCGGGGGAATTGCTGGAGGAATCAGAGATAATGGACATAGTGGAAGTCTCTCCGTACGCTGGTGTGATGGGGTGCATTCCTGCTGGTGGGGTCCAAGGTGCGGCTGAGCAGTGGTTGGTACATGGTGCATCTACTGTCTCACCCGCTAGACCTCATGTAAAGGAAGGGCCTGGAACGGACGTGGCAGTAGTGGGAATTCAGTCCATCACTCGCAGAGAGGTGCAGTTTGAGATACCCGGAGACACTTTGACAGGAAATAACAGCAGTCATGGTAACTGTAATGGAAAAGTGTATGAGAAGCACTGTAGAGACAACTCTGAGCTATTGGTTGAGGTATCAATGGACACAGAAATGGTTAAAGAGATTGGTGTGGAAAAATGTGGTGAAAAATGTGCGTTGGTAGGACAATTGCTATTGGAGTGTTGGACAACAGGGGGCGATGTGAAACTGTGGGACTGTCCCATAGGGAGTAACTGCTTGCCTGTAGATGGTCCCTCCATAGATCCTGTCCTAGCAAACAAGGGGACAAGAGATCCCAATGACAATATTAAGTTGAATAACCCTTTGTGGAACATTGCTATTGAGGTTAAACAGAAGGATATGGTGTTGATCACAGATGGTTTGGTTGCCAAGGGCAACCACACAGGGGTTAGTGAACCTGAGAAACAAATGTTGGTTAATGTTGCATCAGGTAGTGAGAGTGGCCAGTCCCTGACAGATTTCATAGAAGTGGGTCCCCAACAGTCCTGGGAGATTAGGTCTGTGGGAGAAAAAAGAAGGATCCTGAGGCCAGAAGGTAGAAGGGATAGAGAGATTAGTGGGAGCCCACGGTTCAGGAAGAAGTACTGGTGGAAATATACCCGGAAAAATAAATGGGCCTACGCAGCCAATGGCTGGCACAGAGGTGTCCCATTTATGGTGGAGGGTTTATGTGTTCCTCCCTCCGGTTCGAAACAGGGGAGAAGGATATGTGACGGTGGGACCCTGTGCGACCTTAAAGAGTGTTGGTTTACGCCAGATTTTGTAGAGAAAGACATGTTAATTAAACAGCTGTGTGTTGGGCTATCTAGTTCTGACCTGACTATGGATCAGGGCTCCACCCAACAGACAGGAAGTCTGTGCCTGGGGAGTCAGGTGGACTCCCATCCCTCTGAGAGGAGTCAGAGGCTATCTACGCTGCATGGGTGCAGCCAGAGTATGCATGTCTGCAGGAGGCAGACGTCATTGGTGAATTAAGCAAGAAGGTGTTGACCAGGAATAAGCGAGGAGACAGCTTAACTCTTGGAAACTGTTTGTTCTGAGGAGCAGACCTAAGGCCTAGGCTACAGGCCTGAACAGCCGGATGGCAAGAGGGGAAGCCAGGAGGTAAACTGTTGAGTATGCAATATACACTAATGGTGGAACCCTCCGGTGAGGGCTACTGATGTATTTGTGAACTTTTTTGTGCTTTTAAATAAAAGTCGGCTACCATGCCCTTAAATATAGTTCCTGACTGGCTTGAATCACCGGAAAAACGCATTTACCACGAGAGTTAACAACCCCTAATCTTACAATATATATATATATATATATATATATATATATATATATATATATATATACAGTAAAACCTTGGTTTGAGAGCGTTTTGCAAGACAAGCAACATTTTTAAATAAATTTTGCCTTGATATACAAGCGATGTCTTGATATAAAAGTAGCGTCAAGTCACAACTGAGTATAAAAGAGAAGAAAGGCTCCTCTAAGTGTAGCAATATGGTTACATTTAATGAAGATATATAGGTATTAATAACTCACATGGTTGATGATTAAAATAGGCACATCTAAGTATGCAGGCATCCGGAGTAAAGCTGTCCACATAGACCATCCTCCGCACCACCATCGACATCATCCCTTCCACGCTGCGCTCCACAAGCCCTTCAAGCCTCGCTTTCACATCGCTCTACTGCAGGGTAGTCTTCCCGGTCATGATTGCAGACTGACAGTGGTAAGAGCCGGCAGTGCAGGGGATGGTCTACGTGGACAGCCTTACCCCCAGATACCTGCATACTAAGATGTGCCTCTTTTAATCATAAACCATGTGAGTTGCTAAATGTTGTACCTTAATTAAATGTAACCATATTGCTACACTTAGAGGTGCCTCTTCTCTTTTTTATAGTCTGTAGCTCCTACTGGATTTTGTGTCTAATCCACTTGTGGAGGCTTCCATTTGTGGATGGACATGTTATGGTTACACAACCTATCACATTGCTATAATCTTTTTATATGGACTATAAACTGAAGGACTTATGTATAAATGGTTGTGAAACGAATCATTTGAGTTTCCATTATTTCTTATAGGGAAATTTGCTTTGATATGCAAGTGCTTTGGATTACAAGCATGTTTCTGGAACGAATTATGCTCGCAATCCAAGGTTTTACTATATATTTTTAAAAAAGTTAATGTTTCTTAGCCTTCCAATAGTAACTGTCTGACGCTTGCGGCCCCGGAAGTGTTGTTTTAGCTTTGCCGGGGGTTGCGGTTTCGCCGCTCGCTCCCGGCGTGATATGTTTTTTTGACAATGGGCTGTGCTTATAAGAGGATGGGTGATGTTTTGTAGCTCCACCCTGCTGACGAAGTTCTTGTGAACGTAACGCGTACGGAGAGGAGCTACGTCCTGACGTCACCCCCTGCCATCCTGAAGTCTGAAATTTGTACATACTCACTGCTCTGGAAACGCACATTTTATGAGCTTGTTTGTGAGTACGTTTTTTATATACTCAATAAAGCCTTCATATCAGTTTATCAGTGAGCACTTAGATCTGCTTTTTTCTTACCTCATTCATCCCTGGGGATATCGTTTTTGCAGGTCCTATGTCCATTTCCGGATGTCTTTTACCCTTATGGGACATGCTTTGGTGACCACCTGTTAGCTCAGGGGTCTACAGTTTGAGATGAATGAAGCGATTGCTCTGGAGGTGGAGAGATTGTCACCAGTTATTTTGGATTTTTCCTATATCACGTGGATTATCTACTGGCACTGTCTGGGACTTCTAGTCCACCTCTTTTCCATTGGATCTTTTTGGACTTGGTTTTATGTCATAATTGAGCTGTTCTTTGCGCTGCACTCATTTTTATTATACCTATTTCGATTATTTTGCACAAGTGATTTGATCATTTTCACTGCCTTAATAATTACCACAGCCGTTTCATCTGAAGGAAATCCTGAAAACATGACCTGTTGGGGGTACTCGAGGACTGGAGTTGAGAAACATTGCTGTACAGCATACACAGAGAATAAAAAATTTCTAGGACATAGGAAGAAGTTTTTTTTTTTGCCAGAGAAGACTTTGTGGAGTTTTGATTCACTTCAATTGTGTTAAGACTTCTACCACCTGAGGGCCCCACCCAGAAACCAGGGGACAGCAGGTCTTGTTCCAGGAGTCGGGTCGGCTCCTATTGGGGTGTTAGGAGAACCCCTATTCATAGGCCAGAGTTGGGCCGTGCAGCAGGGTGCTGCATCCAAAGGCTAAGAGAACCAAAGTGATCTAGAAGAGCTGGACAACACAGTCAGGGGGACTGGTAAGAGGAGCAGTGGTGCTGCCAACAAGCAAGCCAGTTGGCTCAGATTTTTTTTGTGTGTGTAAATTGCTGTGGAAGAAACCCCTGCATAGGCAACTAATATGCATGTAAACTTCCTGCTTATTTAATAAAAGTGGGCTGACGTGCCCTAAAATACAGTTTTGGATTGGTTCAACTCATTGCAAATGCACCTACCACTTGTGTTTAATCTGCCCAATCCCACAATACATATATATATTATTTTCACTGCATGTGATTGGGTGTTGTTTGCAAAACTGCATTTTCTCCACATTCACTAAGTTAATGAAAAATTCCATTACATGGTGAACAGCATATGTGCCTTTAATAAATCAACCTCATAGGGTATATAATACAGTTGTGCACCTCTAATGCAAGGTGGCACTGATGGGCATTGATAGGTGGCACTGATCAGGAGGCACTGATGATGAGGCACTAATGGGCACTGGGCATTTATTAAAGGCACATAGGCTGCCTTTAAAAAATCAACCTCATATAATGTATATAATACAGTTGTGCACCTCTAATGCAAGGTGGCACTGATGGGCATTGATAGGCGGCACTGATCAGGAGGCACTGATAAAGCACTAATGGGCACTGGCCATTTATTAAAGGCACATAGGATGCCTTTAATAAATCAACCTCACAGTGTATATAATACAGTTGTGCACCTCTAATGCACATGTTACCATATCACATATTACACATCTTATTGACAACATTTATTGGATTTCTGTATGTCTTACCTGGAGCTGCTTCAGATACAGATGCCGGTTCTGCAATACAGCATAACACGCCAAAAAATACAAGTAAATATGCCGGTAAAGTCATTATATAAGATATCTGGTGCTCCAGCAGGTGGCAAAATGTTCTGGTCCGCTCACTAGTCTTCTCTTTGTGTTTATATGAACGATACCCTTACTGCAATTATTTCACAATCTCTGTTATTAAAGAATGAAATGGTGGGAGGTGCTCTTTTATCATTCGTTGCTTACCTCCTGTAATACAAACAAAAAGACTGTACTTTGTATTCGGTCCTACTTTGTCTCGTACTCTTTGGTAAATCCAGAATTGCACAATGTAAACTTTGATTTCAGATTAACTGGTAACGCTAGCTTCCTTGTACGTTTTGGGAGCGCATTGCGACATATGCCAATCAACTTTCAATTTAAACAAGCAAATTACTCTTGAAAGTTTTCAGTCTCACAGTGGAAATATGAAATTATGTGTAAATAAAAAAAAACTAAATTATTATTATTTATGTACACAAATAAGAGATAACTCTCTATATATGTTACATTATTGCAGTGTTTATCTTAACCACTTGACGTCCGCGCTATAGCCGAAAGACAGCTACAGTGCAGACCTCAAATGCCGGGAGGGCGTCCATGTACATCCTCCTGTTCTCGCCCCACCCGCACGCCCCCAGGGCGCGCTCTGTGATCACAGAGTTTTCTCGGCTGATCACAGAGCAAGGTAAAGGGCCAATCACAGCGGGCTCTTCACCTCGTAATTAGCTGTCAGACAATGACAGCTGATCACGGAAGCAAACAGAAGCCGGATACCGGCTTTTTTTTCCTTCACTCTGTTAGCGCGATGAAAAGAATAAAGCCGGTAACTGGCTTCTGTTAGAGAAACAGACGTCAGCACGATCGTTGTAAGCCGGAAGGACAGATGCTGTATGAGTGCCGGCCAATGCTTCTATTTTAAAGGCATTTTTTTGACTTTACTTGATGTAAGTGAAATCTATAGTAGCTTCTAATAAATTACGTTATGGTTTTACGCTATGTGGAGCTCCTTTTGTTTTTGGATGCTTATTGACAACGCTAACGGCAGGATCGATGTAGTCACCCAAGAGGATTCATAGGCATGTTAAAGGCCCAGGCCGGGTATTAAACCAAAAGAGTGTTTGACCTCCTATAACACAGGGTCAACAACAGCTGGTAAGAAAGCATTTTGGCTCTTGGTGGTGGTGATATCACAGGAGGTTTTCTTCCAGTTATGGTGGTGGATGTCATTGATATTTAAAGAGGAAGTAAAGCCGTTTTAAAAAATAAATAAATAAAATAAACCCTGCAAAAGAAAGGCATAATGAGCTAGTATGCATAGCATACTAGCTCATTATGAATGACTTACCTGAGATCGAAGCCCCCGAACTGCTCCTCGTTCCCTCCGCTGCCGCCGGCATCTTGCCTCGATGTCCCTTCCTGTCATGCGCGCTCGGGCCGGCAAGATCCCATTCAGAAAATCGGCAATGATGCCGGCCCGCTAGTGCGCATGCGTGTGACGTCATCGGTGCTGTGTGTTTACAGCAAATATCTCCCTAACCGTGTAGGTTAAGGAGATATTTCTTGCACCTACAGGTAAGCCTTAATCTAGGCTTACCTGTAAGTGCAAGTCGTGTGGTTGGGTTTACAACCACTTTAATCAACTGTGAATTTATTTCTACACATGTGGACTCTTTTATTATATAGAATTTTTTATTATATAAAATTTTCATTGATTATCAGGATTGTGTTAGCATGACTCTAGTTTAAATACAATCTATGTGAAAATACTTATGCGCTGCTATGTGTGAACAATTAAAAGGGTAATAAGTGATATTGCTCTAATGCCGCGTACACACGATCGATTTTTGTGAAGACACCGTCGAGAAAATCGACGTGAAAAACGATGAACAGCTTGTTCCCCCTACACACGCCCGTTTTAAATTACATTTTTTTTTTGGTAGAAAAAAACGACCGTGTGTGGGCTCCCCGGCAGTGTTTCCCTATGGGAAAACTGCCGCGGAAAAAAACGACGAATCACGACGAGAAAAATTAGAGCATGTTCTAATTTTTCTCGTCGTGATTAATGCCGTTTTTCCCGTCTGGAAAAATGACAAAAAGCCCACAGACGATCGTTTTTCTCATCCAAAGGAAAAAATGTAATTTTTCCCCACGGGAAAAATTATCGTGTGTACGCGGCATTACTCAATTAAAGCGGAGGTTCTGCGGTCCATAAATTTTTTTTTTTATATGCATTCAATCTAAAAACGTATGCATTATAATTACTCACGTCTCCGGCACTTTAAAACCTCCCCCGTCTGTTTTGCGCTAAAAAAAGAGTTTATAAAACTTGAAGCCCATAAGCATATTCTTCCGGGTAGCGATGAATGCGTCTCTCCCGGCATTCATCCGCCCTCGTCACGTGACCGGCTAGACGAGTCACGTGACAATACACTTATCGTGATATCTGAAAGGAAGGAGGTTCAATATTACTCCTGGGAAGCAGGACAATTTGCTCCCAGGAGCCATTGCGAAATGAGAGCCCAGCAAACGACACGCCTACTCCCGCTGGAGGAAATCCCAGAAGTAGGAGTAAAGAATTCATAATAAAGAAAACTACAGAGAAAAAAAAAAAGGTTAGTGTTCGGTTTATTTTCTTGATAAGAGTGACTGCTGAAATAAAACTTAAATATGTGGGTGAACCTCCGCTTTAATTAAGCAACCAACAGCTGCAACCATTAAGAAGTGAACTCAAAACACTAAGGCTGGGTTCACACCGCAGCACAGAGTGGCTCACAGCCGGTGTGTCCCCATTCACCGTTTCAGGCCTGGTTTCAGCCCAAATTTTTGGCTGAATTTAGACCTGAAACTGACCAGAAGATGCACAGGACTCCTTCGAGAGGCGGTCATAATCTCCTGACATGTAAATTGGATGCGGGGAAACTGCTCACATTTAGCCAAAAATTTCATCGCATAAGGTAGTCAAACAAGATGAATCGCCTCCTTACTGCACTTCCGGGTACCAGAGTCATCGGAAATGACGTCACTGGTCACCTGACTTTTTCAAGTAACCCTCACGTGATCGGTGACACAATGCGTCGGGTCGAGCCAGTGATGTAATTTCCGGTGACTCCATTTACCCAGAAGTGCGGTGAATCTTGCGATTCATCTTGTTTGGCTAAATGTGAGCAGATACATTTTTGATTTTGAAAAAATGTGGCTTTTATTAGCATTATTGCTCTATGAATTTTTCCCTCTACATTATCTCCCTCACCCTTCTGCTTCTCCTAACCTCTGGTGACATATCCCCAAACCCTGGGGCTCCATCATTTACCTGTACCCAACACTCCCATCACCTTACACCCTCTGGCAGCAGCCACAATCCACAGAACTTACAGTTGCAAAAAAAAGTATGTGAACCCTTTTGGAATGATATGGATTTCTGCACAAATTGGTCATAAAATGTGATCTGATCTTCATCTAAGTCACAACAATAGACAATCACAGTCTGCTTAAACTAATAACACACAAATAATTAAATGTTACCATGTTTTTATTGAACACACCATGTAAACATTCACAGTGCAGGTAAAAAAAGTATTTGAACCCTTGGATTTAATAACTGGTTGAACCTCCTTTGGCAGCAATAACTTCAACCAAACGTTTCCTGTAGTTGCAGATCAGACGTGCACAACGGTCAGGTGTAATTCTTGACCATTCCTCTTTACAGAACTGTTTCAGTTCAGCAATATTCTTGGAATGTCTGGTGTGAATCGCTTTCTTGAGGTCATGCCACAGCATCTCAATCGGGTTGAGGTCAGGACTCTTACTGGGCCACTCCAGAAGGCGTATTTTCTTCTGTTTAAGCCATTCTGTTGTTGATTTACTTCTATGCTTTGGGTCGTTGTCCTGTTGCAACACCCATCTTCTGTTGAACTTCAGCTGGTGGACAGATGGCCTTAAGTTCTCCTGCAAAATGTCTTGATAAACTTGGGAATTCATTTTTCCTTCGATGATAGCAATCCGTCCAGGCCCTGATGCAGCAAAGCAGCCCCAAACCATGATGCCCCACCACCATACTTCACAGTTGGGATGAGGTTTTGATATTGGTGTGCTGTGCCTCTTTTTCTCCACACATAGTGCTGTGTGTTCCTTCCAAACAACTCAACTTTGGTTTCACCTGTCCACAGAATATTTTGCCAGTACTGCTGTGGAACATCCAGGTGCTCTTGTGAAAACTGTAAACGTGCAGCAATGTTTTTTTTGGACAGCACATGGCTTCCTCTGTGGTATCCTCCCATGAAATCCATTCTTGTTTAGTGTTTTACGTATCGTAGATTCGCTAACAGGGATGTTAGCATATGCCAGAGACTTTTGTAAGTCTTTAGCTGACACTCTAGGATTCTTCTTTACCTCATTGAGCAGTCTGCGCTGTGCTCTTGCAGTCATCTTTACAGGACGCCCACTCCTAGGGAGAGTAGCAGCAGTGCTGAACTTTCTCCATTTATAGACAATTTGTCTTACCATGGACTGATGAACAGCAAGGCTTTTGGAGATACTTTTATAACCCTTTCCAGCTTTATGCAAATCAACAATTCTTAATCGTAAATCTTCTGAGAGCTCTTTTGTGCGAGGCATCATTCACATCAGGCAATGCTTCTTGTGAAAAGCAAACCCTAAACTGGTGTGTGTTTTTTATAGGGCAGGGCAGCTGTAACCAACACCTCCAATCTCATCTCATTGATTGGACTCCAGTTGGCTGACACCTCACTCCAATTAGCTCTTGGAGATCTCATTAGTCTAGGGGTGCACATACTTTTTCCACCTGCACTGTGAATGTTTACATGGTGTGTTCAATAAAAACATGGTAACATTTAAATCTTTGTGTGTTATTAGTTTAACCTCCCTGGCGGTAATCCCGAGCGTGACTCGGGGTTGTTTTTTTATGCTAGGATCGGTAACCCCGAGTCACGCTCGGGGTAGACATTGCAGAGCTCGCAGCGAAGTTTCCCTACCTTCTCCTGGCGATCCAGCGATGATGTCCTCTGCTGTGATCGCCAGCGAGATCTCCGGCGAGTGTCGGCACTTTCGACCCCATCTGACTTCCTAGTTCCGTTCCCTGCGAGCCGCAGCGGCGCAAGGGAGCGGAACTGGGCGGCAAATTCAAAAAGGTAAACACATAGTATACATACAGTATACTGTAATCTTACTGATTACAGTACTGTATGTAATAATTACACATCCCCTTTGTCCCTAGTGGTCTGTCCAGTGTCCTGCATGCACTTTTATATAATAAAAATCGTTCTTTCTGCCTGTAAACTGGAGATTGTCCATAGCAACCAAAAAGTGTCCCTTTATGTCAAAAGTGGTTTTAGACCAGCTAGAAAACAGTGATAATAAATTAGAATCACTCGCAGAATTGAGCGATAGCGATTTGTGGGGAAATTCGTCATCAAACACTAAATCTAATGACAGCGACAATTCTGCAACTGAGCACATTTCAGTGTTTTTGATTTGATTACATTATTGAATAATTTTTATTATAATTAGATTACTATTTTTTATAATTATTTATAGTTATTTATTATATTATAATTTATAATTTTGTGTTTCATATTTATCATACCCGGGATGTTTACTAGACTCTGGTTTGCTTAGGTTTAAATAAGTAATTACTAAGAATCGCAGGCCTATAATACATAACACCAAATTTTCATGCAAAATAATTGTACCGCTTTTGGTACATAATTCCAGAAAGAATCATACCGCCAGGGAGGTTAAGCAGACTGTGATTGTCTATTGTTGTGACTTAGATGAAGATCAGATCACATTTTATGACCAATTTGTGCAGAAATCCATATCATTCCAAAAGGGTTCACATACCTTTTTTTGCAACGGTAGTTTATATTACTCTTCTTCTAAAAACCAGACTCCACTTCTCCTGCACCCTCTGAAATGCCCACTTTGTCTATAACAAACTCACCTCCCTCCACAACCCTTTTATCACAAATTCCCTTAACCTACTTGCCATTACCAAAACCTAGCTTCATGAATCTGACACTGCTTCTCCTGCTTTCCTTTTCCTTCTCTGGACTCACTCCCCCAGACCCAGCGGATGGAAGGGAGGCAGAGTGGGAATCCTTCTTGCCCCACGCAGCACCTATCAGGTACTTCATTACCTTCCCACTCTGGTACTCTCCTTTTTTTGAGGCACATTGTATTTGTCTATGTTCTCCCATTTCTCTAAGAATTGCTGTCATCTACTGGCCCCCTGGACCGGTATCAACCTTCCTTGATGACTTCTCTGCCTGTCTACCCTACTTTCTCTCTTCTGAAATCCCCACAATCATTCTCGGTGACTTTAACATCCCTATTAATGAAAATACTATTGCTACTTCTAAACTTCTCAGCCTAACCTCCTATTTTGACCTAAAGCAATGGATACAGGCTCCTATTCAGTCCAATGGCAACACCCTTGACCTTGTATTCTCCAAGCTATGCACTGTAACCTCTCCAACAATCCTATCCCACTCTCTGATCACCACCTTCTCAGTTTCGTCATTTCCCTGTCTTCCATTTCCTCCTCCCTCCAACCGCCTACCAGTTAACTGTAGAAATCTTCACACATCAACCCTTCTCTTCTCTATTCTGCTAGCAACCACCTCTATGACAAAATCTCACCCCTGTCCTGCCCCAACCTCGCCACTTCTGTCTACAACCGCTCACTGTCCTCCTCCAGAGACAAGCCCCCCCCCAATGATTTCCAGAGAGGAAGGGAGGAGATTTGAAAGTAAGAAAAAAAAATCTCCATAGGTATTATCAGTGAACAACAAACAGTATCCTATAATAAGGAACTGATTCTAAGAGAGACATCCTGGCTGCCATTGCTGATTTGTCATTTTGCAAATACAATTTTCTTGGCTGTTGTGTTGACCTTTTCCCTCCAAACTTTGAGTCACTACCATGAGTAAGTTTGCAGGTAAGGAGTTCTGACTTCTATAATGTGACCTTCCTGATATACTTGTTCTAGGAGTGCAACTAAAAGTATTGAGGGCCAAAAGTCAGTACAACCACTTGGCAGCTAATATTTACAGGTCAACAATGGCAGCTCCAATGTTTCTCTTAAGAAAGGTTTAATTTTTTTAAAATTATCATTTTTATTGTAAAGCTCCCCAGAGGTAGGGAAACAATGTAAAGGCAACACAATGTCGACATTCCACAAATTACAAACAACACCAGATACAGGGTCATAAATAATAACCAATAGATGATGTAAAAAAAATTACCATAGTTCTTTACCAAAAGGTTTATTGGAAGTTTTCACATTACACAGACTTAACTCACCATTTAAATAGAAATAAAGTATACAGTTGGAAATATGGATGGTAGCCATAGTGAGTATGGAAAAACAGCCCAAAAAAAAAAAAAACACTACATCACGTAAACAGGCAGTTGTGTCCAGACCTATAATGAAGGATATTCATAATGAAGTGTACAACGGGCACTAAAGAGGATGTAGCACCACTCTGAGGAGGAGCAAAACCAACTGGAAACTGCCTAGACATGGAAAATCCCCCATTATCCAATCATGGAGAGAAGGGCATAATGGAAAATAAAAAGAAGGCCATGGGGAGGGAAAGGAAAAAGGAAACTGGGGGAACATAAAAAGAGCGGAGGAATAAGAAGAGGAGGAAACAAAGATGGAAAGGTCCCAGGGGTCTTGATAGCTGACAAGTTAGATCCATGGCCACCAAATTCAGAGAAATTTGCCAGGATAGCCATCAGCTTTTCAATAATCCATGATATCATTCATGTGGTTTTTCACTGCCTCAAAGCTAAAAAAAATACCATAGTTCAAAGAATACACAGTATTCTTGTGGTGGGAGTAAGTGTAGGTCTCGCCAACCTCCTAGAGATCACTATTTTAAATGAAAGGAAATGTGATGGATTTTGAAAACAGAAAATGGCACAAAAGGGGTTTTGTATAGCATTTGAGGAGAGGGAATAAAAATGAGCTATGGGGAAGAGGTTGGGGGAAAAGGTCAGGGAAGGGGGAATTGGACACGAGGAGATAGGAGTAGCCTACAGCGAAAGAGTGAATGGGGGTAGGGAGAGGGGTGGATGACAAGTAATGGGAAAATTCTTTGGAGAACCAATGGAGCCATGGTGGAGGTAGAGGATAAAGTCTCAAAAGCATTATGACATAAGGAGGGAGCTGTATTCAGGAAGTTACCAGATTTTCAAACATTATCTTCTTGATGGTGGAGGAAAGCCATAGGGTCTTCCATTTGCATCATCTCACTGATACGGCGAACCAATGTGACATGGTGTGGAGTGAAGTAGGTGGATTAGCAATTCATTTTTGTATTGCTTGCTGGAGAGGTGGTTGACATGTAGTAAAAATGAGAAGGGGTCGAAACTGAGAGGAACATCAGATAGCTTAGAGCAAATCCTCCTCACTAAGTTCCAGAACTGGTTAAGAAGAGGACATTCCCAAAAGTTATGAAGAAGGGTACCTGTTTGGGATTGCTATTGCCAACAGAGTGAGGAGCTCTGGGTGTACATTATTATTATTATAGGTATTTATTTAGCACCATCAATTTGCGCAACACTTTACATACATATATTTTACATTCACCTCAGTCCCTGCCCTTAGGGAGCCTACAATCTAAGGTCCCTAACTTCATATTCATACATACACATATTAAGGTCAGTTAACCTGCCAGAATGTCTTTGGCATGTGGGAAGAAACTGGAGTGTCCAGAGGAAACCCAAATAGCCACATGGAGAACATGCACACACTCTGCATGTAGTGCCATGATTGGGATTTGAACTGACTATCCCAGTACTGCTAGATAGAAGTGCTAACCACTTAGTCACTGTGCTGCCCATCCTGTGACGTAAATCTGGAATTATATACCAGCATATAAGTAATTTATAGTACGATTCCTCAACCTTTTGGAAATCAAGCATTTATGTGCTAGTAGCAGGACACGATCTGTCTGGTTCTGTGTTAGAGGACACTTGAGGTCTTTTTTTCCCAAGCTCGGGGTGTAATGACTTTGTGTTCAAATCGGGAAAGGCTTGTTCGGCGCCCTCGCCATTCATAAAAAGCCTTGCCTTCTCTTCAACTAATACACAGTGCTCTGTGAATGGAGGAGGGGAGCTTGTGATGTTCTTTGTGAGGGAGTGCAGATAAGATGAGTATAAGCGGGTCATGGTGATGCCCTTTCCACAGACACTGTCAGCTTGTCCTCCATGGGCAAGGTGACAGTGTCTATTTACCATGACTGTATAAGACTACTGACCAGTAGAAATGATCATTGGAAGTAAGTGGAATCATAGACAATCATGGAATCATAGACAGCAAGGAAAGCCTGACTGGTTTTATTACTTCTTGGACTTTAATCTGGATTAGGTCCATTTTATTACTCTCAGATTCTACTAAATAATGTTCAGATGTCACAACAGTCAACCCACTAGCTCTTTTTTAGAAGTTGGTTGCTTTCAGAAATTGCTGATCTTATAATTGATGTTGTCTAGTTTTCATCTTAAAAGTAATAAATCAATGATATTATGTCTTGACATATTGTCCATGTTGCTTGGTCTTTCAGTTCGGTGCTACAGGATACTGTTGCCATAAGAAGCAATAGCGATGATCTCTCAGCAGGTAGGTTGTACACATAACTTACTGTTTGTGTTTGTTTTATGCACCAAGCACCCTTGAGGCTACATTCACATTTAGGTGTAGCGTATTTAGGTAACTTTAAAGTTGTGTTTTTTGTGCTTTTCGGTTGCTACGGAGTTAATGTTGCAATATTTATGTGAAGTTTTTTTTTTTTGCTACTTTCACTTTTTGTTTTCTTTTCAATGTTTTCACGTTTCATTGAATATTTTGTCCTGTATGTGTATCCTGAAGGGGAGTGCTCAGTGTCTCTTCTGAAAGTTGCTATAATAAGCTCAATTAACAATATCTGTCTGTCATATAAAGTTTGTCAGTTTGCTTAGAGTAGTAGAGTTTTATGACTATACAGTTTCTTCTGCAGCTATAGCAATTATAGGATTTCTAAACCCAAGAACAAAATGTAATATATTGCAGCTTACCAGTCTTAGATGTGGTGGCTGCATTCGTTTTCAAGAACATTTTCAACAAGTACAGAAAAAAAAGTTACATTAATATCATTAAACAAATGGTCATGGCTTTACGCGTTTAACCACTTCAATACAGGGCACTTTCCCCCCTTCCTGCCCAGGACAATTTTCAGCTTTCAGCGCTGTCACGATTTGAATGATAATTGCGCGGTCATGCAACACTGTGCTCAAACACTATTTTTATCATTTTCTTCCCACACATAGAGCTTTCTTTTGGTGGTATTTGATCACCACTGGGGCTTTTATTTTTTGCTAAACAAACTAAAAAAGACTGACATTTTTTTCATTTCTGTTTTAATATTTTGTTTTCTCCTTCACTGATGGGCACTGATGAGTCTGCACTGATGGGCACTGATGAGACAGCACTGATGAGTTGGCACTGATAAGGTGGCACCGATGGGCACTGATGAGGAGGCACAAATATGTAGAATTGATGGGCACTGATAGGCGGCACTGATATGCAGCACTGATGGGCACTGATGGACACTAATAGGTGGCACTGATGGGCAAAAATGGATGGCACTGATGGGCAGCACTGATGATGAGGTACTGACAGTCATTACTGGTGGGCATTGATTGGCATCTGTGAAGGGCACTGACATTCTTTACGGATGGGCAGTGATTGGCAGATGTGGTGGGCACCTCTGATGGGGGCTAAGCTGATAATCAATGCGCTGATTATCAGCACAGACCCCCCCTCTGACAGGAGAGCCGCCGATCCAGCGCGAACCAATGAAAGACGTTTACCGTCACTTCCTGCTTACATGCTGTGATCAGCTGTGATTGGTCACAGCTGATCACGTGGTAAAGAGCCTACGTCATTGAACCTTTACCACGATCGGAGTTGCGGTGTGTCAAAGGGACACACCACCCCACCGATCGCTACGCTTCCTCCCTCTTTCTTCTTCCTTCATCCCTTTTTCTTCCTCTTTCTTCTTCCTTCCCCCTTTTTCTTCTTCACCCTTCCTTGTTTCTTCTTCCTTCCTCCCTCCGTTTTCTTCTTTCCACCTTCTTTCTCACTCTTTCCTTTTCCTTCCTTCTTCTTCCTTCCTCCTTCTTTCTTTCTCTTTCTTTCTTCTTCTTACTTCTGTCAGCATGTCAGCTCATGGGTAGGTTGACTTTCCATTGCCTAGCACTAACAAGCTCCCCATTTGTTCCTGCAGATGACAGTCACAATGACTTATTGGTTCATTCTCACAAACCTGATGTTCTCCTGGAGGACCAGAAGGGATGGAAGAGGATGAAGCCCAGACCCCAACACAGGTGCCCTTCCCCTCTAAAGTGGAGGATGCAGGAGGCAGGGTGGAGGACCAATCTGATCTGAACCACCAGTGGCCTTCAGTGATCGAGGGTTTAGCAGAATTTGCTCTAGAAGATGGTAAACCAATGACAGATTATACTATAATATATTCTTTAACCCCTTTATGCCGCAGTAACCCATATGTGTAATTATAAAAAGCTGGGCTTTAACATTCCCATGCTGCACATATGTGTTGCTGGTTGGGTAATGTCTATGTGCTTGGTCCTGAGAAGACACCAGTAGCTGGCAGGACTGGCTTCTGATCATGTGACCACTGTGACAGCCAATCACAGTGGCCACATGATCGCCGATCCTTTCCAACCCCCTGGGCTTTCAGAAATTTAAAAGAGGATGCCAGGGTGGGCGGGATGGGGTTAGAACTGAACTGCAGGTAAACGGTTAAATACACAGATGAAATACATCTGAGATCTTATACCTACCAGAAGCATTTTTAATGTTTCTTATAGTCTGTCTCATGCTACAACCTTCACCTAACCCTAAACAGCCGGTAAGTGAATAAGTAAATACTGTAAAGTGGAAACTCTGCCCTGCACCGGGTCTTAAAATAAATATAATAATGTATAGGGATAGTGAAAAATAATAATTAGAATCCAAAAAACATATGTGACTATGGGGGTTATTTACTAAAGGCAAATGCACTTTGCAATACAAGTGCAAACTACAAGTGCAAAGTGCACTTGAAATTGCACTGAAAGTGCAGTCACTGTAGATCCGAGGGGGACATGCAAGGAAAAGAAAAAACAGCATTTTAGCTTGCAAATGATTGGATGATAAAATCAGCAGAGCTTCCCCTCATTTCAGATCTACCCCTGAGATTTACAGCGACTGCACTTCCAAGTGCACTTTCAGTGCAATTTCAAAGTGGATTTGCCTTTCACAAATAACCCCCTATGTGTTAGGTGCTGCAATTTAAATAGCCTAAATATTCAGCTCATAAATTTGTGGAAAGAAGTCAAATTGTGCAACCAAATACACTAAAAAATGTTGTACAGGGTATGTATTCAAGTCCATATAGTGCTTCACTAAAAAATTTGTGATGTTAAACACTCAGGATGAGGCTTGAAACTTCTGTTCGGTGTACATGATAAGAGGGGCCGCTTACCTGATAAGGTGGATCTCAGATTATAGAGATCAAACTCGTTCAGCAAAAGGTCATTCAGCCTGTAAATACTCCTCCTGGGACTCCTCCAAAGCCGGTATCCCTCCCGATACAAGTTACTTCAAAGGTATACAAAATCACTGATTTCATCACATGCAGAACTGTAGGGGTTATTTATCTCCTGAGGTGTTCGTGTGGCCTCCAATATGTGGGGAGGACCACTAGGGCACTTAACGTAAGAATAGGGGAACATTTAGCCAACATAACAAGGGGGTTTATTGGGCATAGTGTTTCTAAACATTTCCTCCTTCACCATCAGAGGGATCCTTCTCTCCTTCAGGTTATTGTATTTATTCTTATTGCTATAGAGAGGTATGCCCCACATTGGAGAGGAAATAACCTCAAAAGACACATCTCACGTAGAGAAACTAGATGGATTTTTGACATCCAATGTTATAGCGCCTTGGGGCTTAACGTTGAATGGGATATCAATTGCTATATAGACAATCGATTGTCCCTGGCTTTTGTCTTCTTCCTCTCACTCCCCCCTTTTTTTCCCCTTTCCCCCTCCCCTTCCCAGGAATATTTCTGGGGGGATGGGCCATCCATTATGGAATTGAAGGGTTAATGTGCTGGTTGTGAAGTATAAGAGACATGGCTAATATTTCTGACACAGTAAAAAGTAATTTTTGCTATGTATGAGATATGGTAGGCCTGTTACACAACATAGGGTTAACACAGAGTCAGTTCCACCTAGTGGGTGGGATAGTTTATATAATCTTTAGATGGCTGTGGACAAGTATTTTAGACCTTTGGAGCATGCTGGGGGGATGTTGTGCCCCTCCTCCATTTTTCCTCAGAGCTTGTTTCAATGAATTCATTGCTATATATGTGTACAGGTGCATATATATAGCATTTCTCCTTTGAATAAGGTCTTCTTATTCATTTGCAATTTTTAATTTTTAATTGTCATCAGTACAACCCAGGAGGCAATGCCGGGTATAACAGTGGGGATGTACTGATACTAAATGCGGTTGAAATGAATTGATGTTTAAATGTAATTTTTTATAATAGAACAATGTTTTTATGTATAAAGTTGATAATTAATTGTACCAATAATATGTTATAGTATATGCTTTGAATGCATATGAAAATTTAAATGGTTTTTAATGTATAAAACACATATTGAATCCATTGGTATAGATGACACCAAATGGGATCAAACTAAAGACATTTCCGATGTCTCTCCTGCAGTAGGTGTATTTAGAGCGTGGTGTGTGACGCCTAGACCTAGCCTCCGTTCCCAGTCGATGCCTTGTATGGGGAAATGCGTCGGGTGAAGCACCAGTCTTTGACGTCACCACGCACCAGCTGGCTGGCTTGAGCCGCGGCTGTTTGAAATCGTTTTAATGCTTTTGGATGTCAGTGCCTGTGAAGCCTGTAATAAATCTTTTAAACTGAGATGCTGCACCATGAAGCCTCTTCTTTTTACCTTGTAAACATATTCCAATGTGGGAGACTATGCAGAAGGATCTGTCATCGCATTCGTAAGGAATATCGTATGAGAACAGCAGTTCGCTGTATCAGGAGGGATACCGGCTTTGGAGGAGTCCCAGGAGTATTCACAGGCTAAATTACATTTTGCTGAGCGAGTTTTATCTCTATAATCTGAGATCCACCTTTTCCGGTAAGCGGCCCCTCTTATCATATACACCGAACAGAAGTTTCAAGCCTCATCCTGAGTGTATAACCACTTCAGCCCCGGAAGAATTGGCTGCTGAATGACTACAGCACTTTTTGCGATGCGGCACTGCGTCGTATTAACTGACAATTGCGTGGTCGCACGATGCTGTACCCAAACAAAATTGATGTCTTTTTTTCCCCACAAATAGAACTTTCTTTTAGTGGTATTTGATCATCTCTGCAATTTTTATTTTTTGCGCTATAAACAAAAAAAGAGCAACAATTTTGAAAAAAACACAATATTTTGTACTTTTTGCTATAATAAATATCCCCATTTTTTTTTAAAAAAAGCAAATTTTTTTCTCAGTATAGGCCGATATGTATTCTTCTACATATTTTTGGAAATAAAAATCGCAATAAGCGTATATTGCACAAAAGTTATAGCATTTACAAAATAGGGGATAGATTTATGTCATTTTTTCTTTAAAATGTATTTTTATTAGTATTGGCGACGATCTGTGATTTTTATCGTGACTGCAACATTATGGCGGACACATCGGACACTTTTGATGCTATTTTGGGACCATTGTCATTTATACAGCGATCAGTGCTATAAAAATGCACTGATTACTGTGTAAATGACACTGGCAGGGAAGGGGTTAAACACTAGGGAGCGATGAAGAGGTTAAGTGTGTCCTAGGGAGTGATTATAACTGTGGGGGGGATGGGCTACAAGTGACATGACAGATCACTGCTCCCGATGACAGGGAGCAGTAGATCCCTGTCATGTCACTAGGCAGAACAGGGAAATACCTTGTTTACATAGGCATCTCCCCGTTATGCCTCTCCGTGACACTATTGCGCGGCTTCCTAAAGGGGACGTACAGGAACGTCAATTTGCTCACCGCTGCCATTGTGCCGATGTATATCGGTGTGCAGCGGTCGGCAAGTGGTTAACATCACAAATTTTTTAATAAAGCACTATATCGACTTGAATACATATATGATTTAATTTGTATTCCAAAGGAATTGTAATGTCCAGCCATTTCTGAGATTACACAGCTCTGGCACACAGCCCTATCTGGCAAGGCAGGATACCTGATTTTTGTCTGCTGCAGTTAAAAAACATTTATGGATCTGGACTCTCCCCAGGCTGTGGCTGGACAGTGAGCATCAGACTGATGAGCTCACTATGCTCTCTCTCCGGTTATTAGCGCGTTACTTGTTAGTAGGGATGAGCTTCGGGTTCGACTCAAACATCGCCTGTTCGGCTGTTCGCCGAATTTAGAACATTATGGGCTCGTCGCGCCAAATTCAAGTGGCGCGTCATGGCCCATAATTCACTGCGGCATCGCAGTGCATTGCTGGCTGATTGACCAAGCATGCACTATGACCAGCATGCTTTGGCCAATCATAGCGCGCAAAATACGGAGAGCCATAATTGGCCAAAGCCAGGGTGGCTTTGGCCAATTATGTCTCAGGGGGTTTAGTACACGCCCCACACTATATAAGACCACCTCCGTGGTGGCCTTGTGTAGTGTGTTGCGGTGGTTAAAGAGAGAGGTTAAAGAGAGAGAGAGAGACAGTGTCATTTATTTTGAGTTAGATAGAGCTGGCAGGCGAGTCAGTTAGCTGCAGTTACAGTGTGTAGAGGATATATATGCATCCTAGGTGTTGAATATATATTTATACACTGTATTCAGTTTAGCTAGATCTGTTCCTGTTATTCTCTATACTGACAGGCAGGCAGGTGATTGTGCTTGCTGCAGTATTTTCACTTAGTGTACTGTGTCCTTTGCACAGCGTTTACCTAAAGGTACCTCAATACAATTAGTGGTGTAATCATACTAAAACAGGCAGGGAGCTGCATTAATTTCATTTAGTGTACTGTGTCCTTTGCACAGCGTTCTCCTAAAGGTACCTCAATACAATTAGTGGTGTTCTCATACTAAAACCACAGGCAGGGAGCTGCATTAATTGCAGAAAATCTCAGATGAAACCTCCTCAACAGACGAGGTGCAACGACCTCAGATGCAGCGATCCAAGAAGCCTCCTCAGGACCAAACCCTCTCCAATGCACAAGGTGGTACTGAAGAATGCCTCTGCAGAGCCGAGAATCCAGAACTTGTCTAACCTCGTACTTTAGATTATCCTCAGAGACCGGAACCGAGGTAGGGCGAGGACGAGAGGATTTATTGAGGACAAAAAGCTTTTTAGGAATAAGCAAGGGTATGAGAGGATCAACAGGAATCTAAGGAGGGTCCCACAGACCCTTAAAGATGAACTGAGCATCTAGCACAGGACCATCAGACTGGGTGGGCAGATGTCAGTGGAACCCTAAGGTCAGGTTGGTTAGAAGGTGACATGTCACAGGAGTCAAGCTTGATAGCTGAAAGACAAGCAGAATGAGGGTGGATTGAACCCCTTAGACAGGTTTGAATGGACGTAACAGTATTAGGGTGAGGCGAGGGTGCAGAAGGTCCTGAATAAGAAAAGGTAGGAGGTTCACTGGGCATGGGCTGGACTGGCATAACTAGTTCAGAGACCAAATGAATAGCATGGTCAGGTGTAGCAACTACCTGAATCGCATCGCAAGGCGTATTGACTGCAGAACTTGCAGACAAGCTAGCCTGGCTGTGCAACCAAGGGTGTTTAGGGACAGACAAAGGCAAATGGTTATGCAAACAGGATTAAAGGATCGGCTCAGGTTCACAGGTGGGCTCCTCATCCAGAGTGCCACATGACCTAGAGAGTGCATCTGTCACGTACCTTTGGTGTGAGCCTGACGTGCAGAGGGAGACCTCCCGTACAACCCCGGCTCGGAGACCACTGGAGTGGGGACAGTGGTGGTAAGAGCGTGGTGAGGTAAGGGTGCCTGCTTGGTCCTCTTGGCTGGGTGTAGTAAAGCCAAGCGAAAGCTGGAACAGCTGGAACTGGGAGCAGCGGATGCAGGTCAGCAGGTGCAGGTATGCAGAGCAGCGGATGCAGGTCAGCAGGTGCAGGTATGCAGAGCAGCGGATGCAGGTCAGCAGGTGCAGGTGTGCGGGACCGCGGATGCAAGTCAGCAGGTGCAGGTATACAGAGCAGCGCAGTCAGACAAGCCAGGTCATTCTCATCAGGGTAAACAGCATAAACGGCAGGCAGAGAGTAGTCAGAGTCCAGGCTGGGTCTTGGCAACAGATGATCAGACAGGTAACTTAGCAGGGTCAAACAAGCCAGAGTCAGGACTGGAGATAGGAGGGAGGTCAGGAAGCCGGGTCAAACACAGGAACACGATACACGCACAGAGTCAGGAACAGAAGCAGATCAAACCGCAAGAAGCAACATCTCTGGAACGTCTTTTATAGGAAGTTCATGGGAGGAGCAAGGGGTTCAGGGTTCAACATCAATCAAGACACCAAGCAGAGTAGTCTAATCCATTAGATAGGTTATCCAGCAGATCAGGCAGGGAACTGTCCAGCATCCCAGATAGCTCAGTGGGAAGAGTCAATGCCAGACACAGACGAGGTCCCAGGTTCAAGCCCAGTATGTCCCTGACAGCATCAGCCCGACTATTGCAGGACACATCTCAGAAATCACTATATGCAGTAGGAAGAGCAAAAGATATTGGGATGGTGGCAACAGGAAATTTCTCTTTTGGGACAACCTTAGGTAGGCAGGACGAGGAACAGGAGGAACCCCAAGCCAGAATCTGTCCTGTAGTCCAGTGAACATGTGGAGAATGGAGCCGTAACCAAGGAAGACCCAAAATGATAGGAGTTGAGGCCTTAGGTAAGAAAAGGAAGGATATCCACTCCTGGTGGAGTGTCCCTAGCGACATCTTAACAGGGAGGGTCTGGAAAAGGATAGGACCCCCTGGGAGAACAGTGCCATCAATCACCAAGACCACCAATGGCGTGGTGAGGGGCAAAAGGGTAAGTCTCATGGACGATGAAATTTCCCAGTCCATGAATTTGCCAGCGGCTCCGGAATCCAGATATTCTTAGACCGAATGAGAAGAAGCACCAACATGAAGGAACACAGAAAGAAGAAGACGAGAAGGTGAAGGTGATATTTCTGGGTCCAATACTCCACTTTCCAGATGTATTGGACCCAAAAGTTTTTCTGGACAAAGAGAGCAAGTGTCACGAAAATGACCTTTGCCCCCACAGTAGAGACACAGGCCTAGAGTTCTGTGCCTAGCACGTTCCTCGGGGGATAGCCTGGTCCGACCCAGCTGCATGGGTTCCTCAACTGGCAGGAGGTGCTCCACGGGTCAAAGAGGGGAGCTCAGGCTGACTAAGAACCAAGGAGTGCTGGCGTCGCTTTTCTAGGGTCCTTTCCTGAAAGCGAATATCGATCTTGTTACAGTGGGGATGGTTCTTCCTGATAATTCATCCTTCACTCTATCAGAAAGGCCATGCAAAAAGGTTGCGACTAAGGCCTCATTATTCCAGCTCAACTCAGCCATCAGTATGTAGAAATGAAGAGCATACTGTCCCACAGAAGCAGACTCTTGGCGGAGACGTAAAAGGGCGCTGGCCGCTGAAGAGACATGACCCGGTTCTTCGAAGATATTCCGAAAAAGTTTCAAGAAGTCAGACAGACTAGAAACCACTGGATCATTCAGTTCCCACAGAGGGGCTGCCCAGGCTAAGGCTTCACCAGAGAGGAGGGAGATGATATAGGCTACCTTTGCCCAATCAGACAGAAAGTTTTGAGGCTGGAGCTCAAAATGAATAGTGCATTGGCTGAGGAACCCCCTGCAGGCCTTGGAGTCCCCAGAGAAATGGGACTGAGCTGGCAGTTGTAGTGAATGTGTGGCTGCGACTGCGACTGGAATAGGTGCAGTCGCTGATTGTGCTTGGGGTTGCTGACTCGGGGTTCCCAAGGAGACCTGAAGCTGCTCGAAGCGGGAACCCAGATCCTGGAGGAATCGCATCACCTGAGTCTAAATCGATTCCTGGGTCTCAAGTCTGGGGACTATGCCCTGTAATGGATCATCTATGGAAAGCGTCACGTCAGCCGGGTCCATGGCTGATCAAACTGTCATGTCACCTGAAGCCAGGTGACAGATGCACACCTTTGGGGTCAGGAGTGCACCGCTAAGGTAGTGAACCCTACGGCTAACTGCTGCGGATGGAACACTGGGTGATTAAGGAAGGCAGGTCCACTGGAGCACTAACAGGGATCCCACAGGGAGCTAGAGCCTAAGATTCCCCAGGGCACGGAGTCTAAGATCCAGCAGGTGTTCACCAGAACCTCTAGTGGTGAGGATGGACTGGGCTGCAACTGGATCCAGGTTGCGGTCCCCCAGCTCACGCTCACAATAGGCTATAGAGGATAAAGGGGAAGCAGCAGCTCAGTAAACAAGGGATAGTGCGGGGATTAACCAAACGTCGGGGCGACTAGCTAAACAAAGGACAAGCCAAAGATCAAGGTCACAAGCAGACAGGGATAGTCGAGAACAAGCCAAGATCGGTAAAACAGAGACAGACGTAGCACACGGCAAGCAGGAACCCAAACACACACTAGCTTAACAAACAACGTTGATCAGCACGGCTAGCTTGCAGTGCACAGGTTAATATAGTGTTTCCTGATAGGGCCTGGGGTGGAGCCATGCTTGGAGGAGAGATTATTTAAGCAGCAAGGTGAGAGTGGCTGGCCTCTAAGGTGAACACATGGAGAAGGGGTAAGCTGAGAGACAAACATTACTGCATAACCATGACACCCACCATGTAGAAAGGCCCACAGATCGCACTGGGGGGCCAAAGTGGGGGCTTTACACCAAAGGCTCTCTAGTACAGGCCAAGGCTAAGCATATGTGCCCTCCCCCTCCCTAGCATGATACATCTTTCAAAAAAGGGAGATAAAAAAAAAACACTTTGATACTAGAAACACATGCTATCAACTAGGTAAGTAATCATGTCAAACAAAGGATAAATAACTGGGTTACACATAGAAATATAAGAATAAACTTGGAAAGTACAACGAGTCCCAGGAATAAAAATAACTATAAAGAATGACCCTTAGGATCAAGTGTCACGTCACAGACTCCAGTCCATAGGTTACCATAGTAACTGGCGTGGCAATAGCACCCAGTCAAGTGATTTGAAAGGGTCCTCTGTTGACAGGACAAAGGAGGTTCTCTTTACTCTAAGTCAGGAGCATCGAACAGGTAGACTAAGCAAACAAACACACACAGGACCAAAACAGGGTACTAAAGAACAACTATTAAGAACCCTAACCAAAAGACTGTGTAAAGGTTACACTATCTCATATTGGTTGGGTTCCCGGCATGCAATGGACTCTATCCAGGTTCAGGTATTCAGAAGAATCCTTCCCGAGGGAGTTCAGGATGGCCGTTACTGTGGTTTTAAGATCAGAACTGGTGGTTGCTTCAGGGATGCCTCACAGTCCATTATTTTTGAGCCGGCTTCTGTTTTCACTGTGTTCTGTTTGTAACTGCTCTTGCGAAAGTCCAAATGTATATTTAAGATGTAATATCTCAAAGATATGATATGGGTTAAATAAGAGTTCTTTTGACTAGAAGTGAAAGCTTCAATATAATAAGCATTTATTAGAGAATTGTTATTAGTCTATCTAATACAGTCTTAAGCAAGGGAGTGAATATTAGTTTCAAATACAAAATATGTACATCACGCTACAAATATCAAACAGAAAAACATAAGACAACATATGACAATGCAAGTATACTGTAAGTGCTGGGAGATGGTGTGATAATTACCTATAATAATGACTCCTGGGCCCAGGTCATCTCATCTCTTCCATTCTACTGATTGGGGTCGTCCTTTTATGGGGCCCTCTCCCATTGACTAACACAGGGCCACTTTGATTGGCTCTCTCCTCCCTTTGGGCGTTATATTAATTTCCCTCACTCTCCCCCTCCCTACTGGAATTTATTGATAATTAGATTTGAAGATAAATTACTTTAACCGAAGGTCGTTAACTTCCTTTGAATGGGGCACTTAGCTATACATGGAACTGGCCATGGCCAATTACCCCTTAAATGGATATTGGTTCGTTACCATGGGAGAATACACACACCTTTATCTAGCTAATGAAGTCGTGCCGAATAGACTAGCAGTTTAAGAGGTGATCACTTAATACTAAATTACCTCGTCAGACCGGACAACTCTTCCGCACTTTGTAATTCATGCATATCAAGGGGACTGGTAATTAGATTTTCCTCAAGCCCAGCTTGTCAGCCAAGTTAACCCTTACAGATACACACATTTCTTATTCTAACTTATATATACATCTATGTACAGATATTCCCAGTTTCCAATGGAGATTATTCATAAACATTCCTCATAAGGCAACACTGCTGATGAGTTAGGCACTGTGTGTGGAGAGCGGTAAGCCATTTGAGGGCTGTGATGTGAGAATTGCAGACATTTGTCACTTCCTCTACTACAAGTACCCTAAATTCAGTACCAGTGTCACGGTCTGGAGTCAGGCTCAGAGGCCAGTAGCTATAGCAGCAGAGCAGGTATTCACACAGGTCACCCTGGCTGATGACACGGGTTCACCTGAGGTGCGGGGTCTAAGCACTGACCGGTATTCACCAGGGCTCCTAAATGTGGAGATGGGTTTCGCTGCGTGTCAGTGCCAGGTCGCGGTCCTCAGATTAGCCCCACCAGGGGGTGAGCAAGCCGGGGTCCAGAAACAGATAATACAGGTAGGGATCAAGCAGAAGTGTAGTCCGGGATGAGCCAAAAGTCAGTAACAGATAGTTGCAGGTTGGGATTCAGCAGAAGCGTAGTCGGGGACGAGCCAAAAGTCGGTAGTGAGTGGTAGCAAATATGCGGTCGGCAGCAGTAGACAGGAGCAAGATATTGGCTGATGAAGACACAATATTCTGGCAACCAGGAAGTGCAGGGACATGGCTTAAATCAGGAAGTTCCTGGGAGGAGCAAAGGGTTCAAGGTTCAAGGCAAACAAGATTCAAGACAAGAAAGATCATTCAAGGAATTGTCTAATGAACTATCCAAGGAGCTGTCCAGCATTCCAGGTGGCTCAGCAAGTAGAGTCACTACCAGACACACCAGAGGTCCCAGGTTCAAGCCCAGGTCCTAACAGTATTCCCCTCCTTCCAGGATGTCCCCTGGATGTCTTAGGGCCAGGTTTCTGAGGAAACCTCTGATGGAATTCCTTTGTTAATCTAGGGGCATGAACATTCTTTTCAGGCTCCCAAGAATTTTCTTCTGGCCCATATCCTTCCCATTGAACCAAATATTGCAATTTGTTCCTAGAGATCCTGGAGTCAAGAATTTTTCCCACCACATATTCTTCTTCACCCTGTACCTCAACAGGTAGAGGAGGAGGATGAATTCTTCCAGAAAAGGTATTTTCGTGAAACTGCTTGAGTAGCGATATGTGAAAAACAGGGTAAATCTTCATATTGACAGGAAGTTTTAGGCGAAAGTGACCGGGTTGATTTGAGCAGAAATCTCAAAAGGTCCCATAAACTTTTGACCCAACTTAGCACATGGAACCTGAACCTTTAAATTTTTGGTAGATAACCAAACTTTGTCACCTACCTGAAAGGTGGGAATAGACCTACGGTGTCTGTCAGCGGCCTTCTTGTAATATTCCTGCGCCTCCTTCAATGTATCAGTCAATCTCTCCTGGATCTCATGTAATGAAGTTAGTCTGTTGGTAACAGCAGGAATTGAAGTTGAGATAGGGAGATCAGGAATAAAAACTGGATGATACCCGGTGTTTAAGAAAAATGGGCTTTGGGAAGTGGAGCTATGTTTAGAGTTATTATAAGCAAACTCTGCCGTAGGAAGGAAGTCCACCCAGTCATCCTGGAGATAACTCACAAAACATCGAAGGTATTGCTCCAGAGTTTGATTGGTCCTCTCGGTCTGACCATTAGACTGTGGATGAAAAGCTGAGGACAGATTAATTGTTACCCCCAAAGCTGAGCAAAAACTTCTCCAAAATTTTGAGGTAAACTGTACCCCTCTGTCAGACACCACATCATCAAGAATTCCATGAAGTTTAAAAACTTCTCTAACCATTACCTCAGCAGTATGTTCGGCGGAGGGTACCCCCTTAACTGGAATAAAATGAGCCATCTTAGTGAGACGGTCAACGACTACCAGAATGGTTGTCATCCCTTTTGAAAGAGGAAGGTCAACCACAAAGTCCATAGAAATTGACCCCCATGGCCTAGATGGAACAGGCAGTGGTAGAAGTAACCCCAGAGGAGAAGATCGGGGTGTCTTATTGCGAGCACAGGTTAGACATGAAGCCACATATCTCTTTACATCTTTCTTGTACCCAGGCCACCAAAAGGAACGTGATAAGAGTTCTTCTGTCTTAGAAACCCCAAAATGACCAGCAAGTTTAGAGTTGTGTACCAACCTGAGGGCTTCTACCCGAACTGATTCAGGTACATAGAGGCAATGCGCTTGAGTCCAAAAACCATTATTGTACTTGAGGTTTATGTCTTTAGGAGGTTTATTAAGAAGCGGGTCATTCTCATACCCCTCCTTGAGGAGATTAAGAAATGTCTTTGAACTCGTGGCCCCTAGAAAGTTCTTTGGAGACAGGATTGTACATTCAGAGTTGCTTTCCTGGAAAGGCCCAGGCAACATCCGTGATAGGGCATCAGCCTTACCATTCCTTGACCCAGGGCGGTATGAGATAACAAAATTGAACCTGGAGAAGAAAAGGGTCCAACGTGCTTGTCTAGATGACAACCTTTTAGCAGACCTAATAAATTCTAAATTTCTATGATCGGTGAGAATGGTTACAGGGTGCTTAGCCCCTTCCAGCAGATGCCTCCACTCAGAAAATGCTTCCTTAATTGCCAGCAGTTCCTTGTTTCCAATGTCATAATTCTTCTCGGCTGGAGACATCATTCGAGAGAAATAAGCGCAAGGATGAAGCTACATTTTTTCTCCAATTCGCTGAGAAAGGATAGCTCCCACAGCAGAATTAGAAGCATCAACTTCTAGGATGAAAGGTAGTTCTGGATCTGGATGTACCAGTATTGGTGCAGAAGTGAAGAGTGTTTTCAGTTTACTAAAGGCAGTCTGTGCCTCAGGTGACCACAAAAAGGGTATCCCTTTCTTTGTCAGCTGTGTAATTGGAGCAATTACCTTGGAGAAATTCCTTGTAAATCTTCTGTAAAAGTTGGCAAATCCAACAAATCGCTGTATCTCCTTAACATTCCTAGGGACAGGCCAATCCACCACTGCTTTGATCTTATCAGGATCCATGCTTACCCCTTCAGAAGAGATTATGTATCCCAAGAACTGGATCTGAGTTTGTTCAAACTCGCATTTCTCTAGTTTGATGTAAAGTTGTGTAACGGCACCCCAAATATCAAGGGTATTAAACGCAGTTTAAATATTCCCCTCTCCTGGACACACATCCACTCGCTACCAATCTTCCACAGCCATGCGACCACTTCCCATATAATTAATCCTTCTGGAAGAACGAGACGCACGCTCTGTATCTTCCTAAATCGAATGACTTTTATTGAAAAACGTAACTTTTATATACATCTAATACACAGTAGTTTAACATGAACAATGGCCCAGCTCCACCCACACATTACAAGACTCCACACATTATTTTGACGTCTGCTAGGAGACAACAGGTTCTAATAATCCCCTTTATGTTTGAATGACTATGCATGACCTTTGTATTCACCAGACTGTCTGATACTTTACAATACACACAAGGACAGACTTAATTTCCCCAATCCACATCACCACAAACAATGAACAGGTCTTCTAGAAGCTGGAATTCATTAACATTACACTAGACAGGTGATTGAGGCTGAACACCTCAGTATCTCTCAATTAACCTGTTGAGTTCAGAAACAGTAAATAGTCTTTTACAGATATCCTTGTGGATATGGTGGATAAATATTACAGACCCATTTTAGGTAGCCCAAGATATATTTCTTAATGTCCATTATTTCCTGGCTCACCCTGTGTCCAAAGTGACCCTCCTGTCACACATCTCCCCTTTCGGCAGGAGACTAACAGAGGAGGTGACCCCAGATGGGTTGACTCCGAAGTTAGTCCATAGTTCCATTCTTCTAATATCTGGACAACCCATCACCATTGCACTAGGGGTCCGAGGTGACGTCTGTTTGCCGGGACAACCCATCAGCATTGCCATTTTGCTTACCGGGTTGGTAGCTGATGGTGAAATTGTAAGGTTGTAGGGCTAGGCTCCACCGCAACAACCTGCCATTGTCTCCTGAGACCCAGTTAAGCCACACCAATGGGTTGTGGTCGGTGACCAGTGAAAATTCCTGTCCGTATAAGTAAGGGTTCAAATTTTTAAGGGCCCAGACCAGGGCCAAACATTCCTTCTCCACTGCCGCATAGCTCACTTCCCGGGGTAATAGCTTCCTACTAAGGTATGCAACAGGGTGTTCTCCTCCATCCTCCCCAACTTGGCTCAGCACAGCCCCCAGTCCAAACATGGAAGCATCTGTATGGACAAGAAAACGTTTGTTAGGTACTGGGGCAGCCAAGACCGGGGCATTTACAAGTGCTTGCTTGAGGGCTAGAAACGCGGTTTGACAAGATGGAGACCACAGGACCTGCCTAGGTAAATTCTTTTTCGTCAGGTCCGTCAGGGGTTTGGCGATAGCACTATAATTAGGGACAAAACGTCGGTAGTACCCTGCAGTCCCCAAGAAGGCTAATACCTGGGTCTTGGTACGGGGCGTGGGCCAGTTAGCTACTGCCTCTACCTTGGCTGGCTCTGGTCTCTGATTCCCACACCCCACTCGGTGTCCCAGGTACTGCATCTCCGCCATACCTAGATGGCACTTGTCTGGTTTCAAGGTCAGGCCTGCGGCCCGAATTTTTTCCAGAACCACCCCTACGTGAACCAGGTGCTCCTCCCAAGACCCACTGTAGATCGCAATGTCATCCAGGTATGCACATGCAAAATCCTGGAAGCCATCGAGGAGCCTATCCACCATACGTTGGAAGGTGGCCGGGACGTTTTTCATCCCAAATGGCATGACCCTAGACTGGTACAGGCCAAATGGGGTAACAAATGCCGACTTGGAGATAGCATCCTCGGCCAGGGGGATCTGCCAATAACCTTTACACAGGTCTATTGTAGTTAAATAACGTCCCCTGGCTATCCGATCTAGCAGTTCGTCTACCCTGGGCATCGGGTAGGCATCGGTGGTGGTCTTCTCATTGAGTCGCCTGTAGTCCACGCAGAACCGGGTAGTTCCGTCTTTCTTAGGCACCAGGACTACAGGCGAGGCCCAAGGGCTGTCAGAAGGCTCAATGACTCCTAACTGAATCATCTCCTGTATCTCCTTCCGTATTTCTTCTCGGACTGCTTCAGGGATACGCTAGGGGGGCTGTCAAAGGGGTGCTTGTCCAGGGGTCTCTACTTTATGCACAGCCAGGGTCGTATAGCCCGGTTTTTGGGAGAACGTCGCCTGTTTCTCCCACAGAAGCCACTTAGCCTGTTCCTTCTTTGTGGGGCTTAACCGGTCTCCTAGCTGTACAAGGCTAATGAGGTCAGTCTGGGGCTCTCTCTTTAGTAAGTCAGGGAGGGGTAGACCTTCTGAGTCGTCCGCAGCAGGGGCACATACTGCAGCGACATCCTCCTTCTGTTCCTGATACTCCTTCAGCATGTTCACATGAAAGGTTCGCTGGATTCTTTCATCTGCACAGCTGGCAATAACATAGGTAGTATCACATACCTGGGCTACTACTTTATATGGGCCCTGCCAAGATGCCTGCATCTTGTCAGTCTTCACAGGTTTGAGCACTAAGACCTTCTGCCCAACCTGGAAGATACGTTGTCGGGCCCCCCGATCGTACCATCTCTTCTGTCTTCCCTGGGCCGCCTGGAGATTCTCCCTTACCATCAGAGACAGTTGCTCCATGCGGTCCCGGAGTTCCAGAATGTAGGGCACTATGGGGGTCCCTTCTTGCTCTGTCTCTCCCTCCCAGTGTCCTCTGATGAGGTCGAGGGGTCCGTGGACCCTTCTCCCATAGAGCAACTCGAAGGGCGAGAACCCCGTAGATTCCTGGGGTACCTCTCTGTACGCAAATAACAGGTGAGGCAGGAATCTCTCCCAGTCTCTGCAAGCGTCCGAAAAGGTCCTCAGCATTTGCTTGAGGGTCCCGTTAAAGCGTTCGCAGAGACCATTAGTCTGGGGGTGGTAAGGTGAGCTCAGCAAGGGCTTAATATTGCACACCTTCCACAACTGCTGGGTTAGCACCGCGGTAAACTGGGTTCCCTGGTCAGAGAGAATCTCCTTAGGGAACTCCACTCTGGTAAAAATCTTAACCAGGGCATCAGCTACTGTCTCTGCTTCAATGTTAGACATAGCAACTGCCTCTGGGTAACGGGTGGCGTAGTCCACCACGGTGAGAATATACTTCTTCCCGGTTGGACTAGGCCTGGCCAGGGGACCCACAATGTCAACGGCTATGCGGTAAAAGGGCTCCCCAATAATAGGCATGGACATGAGTTTAGCCTTAGGGTGGTCCCCCCTCTTACCTGTCCGTTGACATGTGTCACACGTTTTGCAGTATTGTCGCACATCCTGGCTAAATCTGGGCCAGAAGAAATTCTGTGCAATCCTATGGGCTGTACGACGGAACCCTAGATGTCCTGCTAGCGGTACATCATGCCCGATTCGCAGAATCTCTAGCTGGTATTTCTTAGGTACCACCAGCTGTCGTTTCTGCGGAGGGGCCTTACTTCTCTGGGATGGCTTAGGGATCCTATACAGTCTATCCCCCACCCATTCAAAAAGCTCCCCATCTATTCCCCTTTCCTGAGTATCTGCCTTAGCCCTACACTTGTGTAAGGTCGGGTCCTCCCGAGTTTCCCTCCCGAATGCTTCTGGGGTATCCCAGCCTAAGAGCGTTTGATCTAAGGTACGTGTCGGGGAAGGTAGTCTCACCTGGGTCTCAGCAGCAAGTGGGCCGGTTCCAGCAGTACATGTCTGGGCACGGGTAGACACAGGGTTGACTTCATTGGGGCCCATCGGGGAGTAAGCAGAAAGGAGGGGGGCCAAATCATTCCCCAGTAGTACATCCGCTGGCAAATCCTTCATTACCCCCACATTCACGTGTCCCGAACCAACCCCCCAATCCAGGTGAACACGGGCAACGGGGAGCCGGAAGACGGTACCTCCCGCTACTCTTACGGCTACAGTGTCTCCGGTATGTTGGCTCTCTGGGATGAGGTTCTGCTGCAGTAGGGTCATGGTGGCACCAGAATCATGTAATCCATTGGCTACCTTTCCATTAACCCGGACAGTCTGCCTGTGTTGTTGCCTGTTGTCCCGGTTAGCTGCTTGTATTGGATCAGCCTCGTGCAGGATGCCCCAATGTTCTTCCTCCTCAATGCAGTGGGCCGCAGGCATGGATGTGCGGGGGCTCCCCCTTGCTGGCTGTCTCCATGACTGGGACTGGCTGGCTGGATTCAATGGACAGTCTGGCTTTTTGTGTCCTAGCTGTTTACATCTGAAACACCTGATGGGTTGTGTGTAGTCCTGGGCATTGAACCTGGGCTGCTGAGGGTAAGTGGCCGCTGGGGTTGGTGCTGAAGCTGGGTTAGAGGCTGGTAAAGTGGGCCGAGATGGTGGATAGCGCTTGCTTCCACCTGACCTTCGAGAGTCTAGATATTCATCGACCAGCGTAGCCGCTTTCTGTACAGAGCTTCTTTTACCCGGTCATAGTCTTTAGCGTCCTCATCCTCCAGGGCCCGATACGCATCCGCCGCTCTGCCAGTTAAATTACTTGCCAGTAAGGCGACCCAATCTGGGGCCCGCACTTCATGTATCTGGCATAGTCTCTCAAAGTCCTGCAGGAACGCTTCAATTTCCTCCTCTCCTTCCTTAAATAGTTTGAACGCCCGAAAGGGCAACTTACGGCAAGGCGCTGTATCTTTAGGTGTTGTCTCCGATTGCCGTATTTCCGCCATTCTCTGCTCATGTTGCCGCTCTAGTGCTCTCTCTTGTCGCTCTAGTTCTCTCTCTTGTCGCTCTCGCTCTCTCTCTTGTCTCTCATCCTGCAGCTGGATGTCTTTAATGGCTTTCTGTATGGCGGTCTCTGATGGGTTAGCACCATATAATTCATTAACATTACACTAGACAGGTGATTGAGGCTGAACACCTCAGTATCTCTCAATTAACCTGTTGAGTTCAGAAACAGTAAATAGTCCTTTACAGAAATCCTTGGGGATATGGTGGATAAATATTACAGACCCATTTTAGGTAGCCCAAGATATATTTCTTAATGTCCATTATTTCCTGGCTCACCCTGTGTCCAAAGTGACCCTCCTGTCACAAGTTGATTCCGCCTTAGTCTCTCGAAAACAATACAGACATGCTTGCGGTGTTCTTCCAAAGTATCAGAGAAAATGAGAATGTCATCCAAATATGCTATTACAAACTGATCAAGCAAATCTCGAAAAACATCATTAATAAAATGTTGAAAAGTTGCAGGAGCATTGCAGAGCCCAAAGGGCATGACCAAAGACTCAAAATGTCCATATCTGGTTCTGAAAGCAGTTTTCCATTCATCTCCGGGACGAACGCGGACAAGGTTGTATGCCCCCCACAAATCTAATTTAGTAAAGAGCTTGGCGGAGCGGAGTCTCTCAAGCATTTCTGGAATCAGTGGGAGTGGATAGCGATTCTTAATTGTGATCCTATTTAAATCTCTGTAGTCAATACACGGACGCAGGGTGGAGTCCTTTTTCACCACGAAGAATAAGGCTGCCCCAGCAGAAGAGGTTGAGTGTCTGATAAAACCCTTCTCTAGATTCTCATTAATCCACTCCCTGAGCACCTTCAGTTCAGGTTCTGATAAAGAATAAAGGCGCCCAAATGGTATTTCTGCCCCTGGAAGCAATTCAATGGGACAATCATAAGAGCGATGAGGAGGCAGCTGATCTGCGTTCTTTTTATCACAAACGTCGCGAAACTGAAGATATTGTGGAGGAAGCTTGTCGTATGGCATGGTAGTTGCCAAAACTGCTTGTAAATCTTGGGTTGGTGGAGGGCTTATTTGATAAGATTCTTTGCAATGTCTTTTGCAATGGTCAGATGTAAAGCTTAAAGAACGTGTTTCCCAGTTGATGGAGGGATTATGGATAGAGAACCAAGGGATGTCCAGGATAATAGGGAACTTGGGTGATGTGATCAGCTCAAAGCTGATAGTCTCCTGATGGTCAGTCTCGATTAGGAGTTTAAGCGGGATGGTCTCGTGGTTAACTGGACCTGAAGACAAAGGTGAGCCATCCACAGTTTCCATATCAATTTGAAGGTTATTACTTTGGGCAAATTCGATGTCCATGAAGTTTCCCCCGGCCCCTGAGTCCAGCATAGCAGTGCAAGATATTTCATTGCTTTCCACAATAAGCCTTATTGGGATGACAAAGTGAGTTGATAAAGAATTAACTTTATTTGCTTCCTGAATCAAAGGAGAGACGGACTGAGAAATTGAATTTATTTGTTCAGATACTGTAACATCCATTGCTGCAATTGTTCTTTTAAATTTATTGGGACAATTAACTGCATAATGTCCAGAGTCTCCACAATAAAGACACAAGTTCTCTGAACGTCGTATTTCTTTCTCCTGAGTGGTAATAGATCTTTTAATAGCATCCACCTGCATAGGTTCAGGAGTGTCAGAATCAGGAAAAACTCTTGGACCCTTAGGAGGATACTGAGTAGTAGAAAAACGCATGCCACCATTACTGCCTAGGATTACCAATCTCTCCTTTCAGTAAGTCTCTGATCAATTCGAATACATAATTTAATAAAAGCCTCGAGGTCGTCAGGACTTTCTACTCTGGCAAGCTCATCTTTTACTTGCTCTGAGAGTCCTTGACGGAACTGACTTTTTTGTGCTGCTGGATTCCAATTGGTATCTGAGATCCAACGTCGGAATTCAGTTGTGTACTCTGCAACAGAGCATCTACCCTGCCGTAAATTGTGCAATTTTGCCTCAGCAGTAGCACAGCGGTTAGGATCATCGAAAACTTGGTTCATCGCAGCCACAAAAGAATCTAAATCATCCAGGACGACATCATCTTTCTCCACATAAGGGGAGGCCCAGGCTAAAGCTTCCTCAGTCAGGAGGTTGATAATAAACAGCACCTTTTTCCTGTCAGAAGTAAATGCAGCAGGTTGCATCTGAAAGTATATACGACATTGATTAAGGAACCCTCTATAATGGCGGCGGTCTCCATTAAACTTAAGTGGTAGGGGCATTCGTGCATTAGTATCTACGGCAGCGGTATCTCGGGCACGAAAATCCCGCAATTGTTTATTCAGATCAAGGATTTCCTCTTGTAGTGCTTTCACTTCAATCTGTAACTCAGAAAATTTTTCCTGGTAGTTAACACCAAATGTCTACAACTCAGCGATTTGCACCCTGAGAGGAGCTACAGCAGCTGCTACAACGGCCTCCATGTTTTGGGCCAGAATATTCTGTCACGGTCTGGAGTCAGGCTCAGAGGCCAGTAGCTATAGCAGCAGAGCAGGTATTCACACAGGTCACCCTGGCTGATGACACGGGTTCACCTGAGGTGCGGGTAGGGTTGCCACCTCATCCCTTTAAACCCGAACGCATATGAATTACACAGGTTCTGAGGCCAATTTAATGCAGATAAGGCACCAAGTGAGTTTAATTACCACCTTAATCAGCCACAGAACCTGTGTAATTCATATGTGTTCGGGTTTAAAGGGATGAGGTGGCAACCCTAGGTGCGGGGTCTAAGCATTAACCGGTATTCACCAGGGCTCCTAAAGGTGGAGATGGGCTTCGCTGCATGTCAGTGCCAGGTCGCGGTCCTCAGATTAGCCCCACCAGGGGGTGAGCAAACCGAGGTCCAGAAACAGATAATACAGGTAGGGATCAACCAGAAGCGTAGTCAGGGACGAGCCAAAAGTCAGTAACAGATAGTTGCAGGTTGGGATTCAGCAGAAGCGTAGTCGGGGACGAGCCAAAAGTCGGTAGTGAGTGGTAGCAAAGATGCGGTCGGCAGCAGTAGACAGGAGCAAGATATTGGCTGATGAAGACACAATATTCTGGCAACCAGGAAGTGCAGGGACATGGCTTAAATCAGGAAGTTCCTGGGAGGAGTAAAGGGTTCAAGGTTCAAGGCAAACAAGATTCAAGACAAGAAAGATCATTCAAGGAATTGTCTAATGAACTATCCAAGGAGCTGTCCAGCGTTCCAGGTGGCTCAGCAAGTAGAGTCACCACCAGACACACCAGAGGTCCCAGGCTCAAGCCCAGGTCCTAACAACCAGTCTGTTGCAGACAAATAATAAGGCTGAAAGGACAACAATAAAAATACACAGTTCAGGGATTCCAGAAACTTGCTCATAAAGTGACACACCTGTATGATCTACCAAAAGCAAATGTGACATTTAGAAAAAAAAATTGCTGCTAAATCATATTTCTTGGCCGCTCTCTTCAACATCCATATCATACCTTTGTCCTTGATAAGAATTTTGTATGGATTTTAAGGTTGAACAAAAAACACAGGCAAACAAAAAAATGGCCCCACCCTCCAAAATATTTACTAGATCCTTACCCAAGCATACAATCTAGCTGGCCAGGAAAGGAGGAGGCCAGCAAGCCATACCAAACTACATGCCCTCAACATGGAGAGGAAACCTTGCAGAGAGGCTTCCCTGCAAAGCACCTTGTCCCCATGTTGATGGGGAAAGAGGCCTCTTTGCGGCATTCCTGTCTTGATGGATGTGCAGGTCTGTGGGGGGGGGGGGGGACTAATTGGAATCTGGAACTTCCTTTAAAATGTAATAACTTCTGGTTGCAGTAACAACCAGAGGTCCAGCTTTGGCAAACAGGCCAAGTCTGGCCATTTAGTATCCTCATTTGGCGTCAAACAGCCAGAGTTTGTGTTAAACACTCCATCGTCCCGAACATAAATCTCACGTCTACAAGGAGCATGTTATAATAAATGGGCCTGGGTGATATTTTAGTTGTCTTTACACAATAGTGGTTGCAATTAACAGAAAATACAGCGCTATCCTCCCAAACTATGCTCACTTAAAGCATACTTAAATAAGAAATAAAAAATGGGATACATCCAAACTCAACGTCTTTATAAAATTAGTCCATACATTAGGTGTTCAGTGTTGCATGCTGTTCACCATTAGTACAAACCAATAGCAAAAAATATCTATGTAATGATTTCTTGTGGTATACTCTGTGTTTTGTGCTTCAGTGCTTAAACTTTGTGACCCCCCCCCCCCCCCCAACTTCTCCCACATTCACCAGAAGTATATAAATCCTTACACTACCAAGAAAGTCTGAGAGGTGCCTGGTAATCCCCAGGGATGTCTGGTTCCAATGGTCCCAATGTTCTCCAGCACTGTGACATAAGGGACTCCATTTGCTTATACAGTCAGGTCCATAAATATTGGGACATCAACACAATTCTAATCTTTTTGGCTCTATACACCACCACAATGGATTTGAAATGAAACAAACAAGATGTGCTTTAACTGCAGACTTTCAGCTTTAATTTGAGGGTATTTACATCCAAATCAGGTGAACGGTCGGTGTAGGAATTACAACAGTTTGTATATGTGCCTCCCACCTTTTAAGGGACCAAAAGTAATGGGACAATTGGCTGCTCAGCTGTTCCATGGCCAGGTGTGTGTTATTATCCCATTTACAAGGAGCAGATAAAAGGTCCAGAGTTCATTTCAAGTTTGCTTTTTGACTTTGGAATCTGTTGCTGACAACTCTCAATATGAGATCCAAAGAGCTGTCACTATCAGTGAAGCAAGCCATCATTAGGCTGAAAAAACAAAACAAACCCATCAGAGAGATAGAAAAAACATTAGGTATGGCCAAATCAACTGTTTGGAACATCCTTAAAAAGAAAGAACGCATCGGTGAGCTCAGCAACATCAAAAGACCTGGAAGACCACGGAAAACAACTGTGGTGGATGACCGAAGCATTCTTTCCCTGGTGAAGAAAACACCCTTCACAGCAGTTGGCCAGATCAAGAACACTCTCCAGCAGGGCCGGATTCCTGACAAGGCCACCAAGGCCAGGCCTCGGCGCGGCAGTGTGTGCAGGGACGGCGCCGCGACAACAGGGGGTGAAACCAAGACCCGGCATCTCTCCCTGCACCTCTGGCATGCCGTTTAGAGTGCAGTGGGGAGAGGTGGGAGGAGGTGGGAGGAGGTGGAAGGCGGCGATCGGCAGCTCTATGGTGCCTGTGTGGGCAGCGGGATCTGCCTGGGGCTTGTAGTACTCTCTCGAGTGTCAGTGAGTGTATACAGTGGAGAGGAGAGGGGAGGGGCCTCTGACCCGGGCAGGTATCACTTTCACTTTTACTCTACTTGTACACTGTTGCTGATGCCCGGGTCAGAGGCCCCTTCCCTCTCTGCTGTATACATTCGGAGATAGAACTACTAGCCCCAGCGAGATCCCCCTGCCTGTGGACACCATAGAGCTGCCGATAGCCGCCTCCCACCTCCACCAGCCAGATACAGGAGAACCTCTGCAAGGGGGGGAGTCAGCTTCTTGGGGACCCTGATGTAAGAGGGGGGACTTTCTGGGGACACTGATGTAAGAGGTGGGGCTCTCTGGGCATCCTGATGTAAGGGGGGCTCTCTGGGGAAACTAATGTAAGAGAGAAGGCGCTTTGGGGACACTAATGTTAGGGGGAGGGGGCTCTCTGGGGATCCTGGTGTAAGGGGGGGCTCTCTGGGGACCCTGGTGTAAGGGGGGCTCTCTGGGGACCCTTGTGTAAGGGGGGGCTCTCTGGGGACCCTGGTGTAAGGGGGGGCTCTCTGGGGACCCTGATGTAAGGGGGGGCTCTCTGGGGACCCTGGTGTAAGGGGGCTCTCTGGGGACCCTGATGTAAGGGGGGGCTCTCTGGGGACCCTGATATAAGGAGGGACTCTGGGGACCCTGATGTAAGGAGGGGCTCTCTGGGGACCCTGATGTAAGGAGGGGTTCTCTGGGGACCCTGATGTAAGGAGGGGCTCTCTGGGGACCCTGATGTAAGGAGGGGCTCTCTGGGGACCCTGATGTAAGGGGGGCTCTCTGGGGACCCTTATGTAATGAGGGGGTCTCTGAGGACCCTAATATAAGTAGAGAGGCTCTTTGGGGACCCTAACGTAGGAGGAGGCTCTCTAGGGACCCTGATGTAAGTAGGGAGGCTCTCTGGGGACCCTGATGTAAGGGGAGGCTCACTGGGGACCCTGATGTAAGAGGAGGCTCTCTGGGTATCCTGATGTAAGGGGAGGCTCTCTGGGGATCCTGATGTAAGGGGAAGCTCTCTGGGGATCCTAATGTAGGGAAAAGCTCTCTAGGGACCCTGATGTAAGGGGAGGCTCTCTGGGGACCCAGATGTAATAAAATGCTCTCTGGGGACCCTGATGCAAGGGGGGCTCTCTGAGGACCCTAATATAAGTAGGGAGGCTCTCTGGGGACCCTGATGTAAGGGGAGGCTCTCTAGGGACCCTGATGTAAGGGGAGTCTCTCTGTGGACCCTGATGTAAGGAGGGGCTCTCTGGGGACCCTGATGTAAGGGGGGATCTCTGGGGACCCTGATGTAAGGAGGGGCTCTCTGGGGACCCTGATGTAAGGGGGGCTCTCTGGGGACCCTGATGTAAGGAGGGGCTCTCTGGGGACCCTGATGTAAGGGGGGGCTCTCTGGGGACCCTTATGTAATGAGGGGGTCTCTGAGGACCCTAATATAAGTAGAGAGGCTCTCTGGGGACCCTAACGTAGGAGGAGGCTCTCTGGGGACCCTGATGTAAGGGGAGGCTCCCTGGGGATCCTAATGTAGGGGGGGCTCTCTAGGGACCCTGATGTAAGTAGGGAGGCTCTCTGGGGACCCTGATGTAAGGGGAGGCTCACTGGGGACCCTGATGTAAGAGGAGGCTCTCTGGGGATCCTGATGTAAGGGGAGGCTCTCTGGGGATCCTGATGTAAGGGGAAGCTCTCTGGGGATCCTAATGTAGGGAAAAGCTCTCTAGGGACCCTGATGTAAGGGGAGGCTCTCTGGGGACCCTGATGTAATGAGATGCTCTCTGGGGACCCTGATGCAAGGGGGGCTCTCTGGGGACCCTGATATAAGGAGGGGCTCTCTGGGGACCTTGATGTAAGGGGGGGCTCTCTGGGGACCCTGATGTAATGAGGGGGCTCTGAGGACCCTAATATAAGTAGGGAGGCTCTCTGGGGACCCTTATGTAAGGGGAGGCTCTCTAGGGACCCTGATGTAAGGGGAGTCTCTCTGTGGACCCTGAGGTAAGGAGGGGCTCTCTGGGGACCCTGATGTAAGGAGGGGCTCTCTGGGGACCCTGATGTAAGGAGGGGCTCTCTGGGGACCCTGATGTAAGGGGGGCTCTCTGGGGAGTCCCCCTATGTGATGGTGTGTGTGTGTGGGGGGGGCGGCATTGAAGGACCCGGCCTTGGGGCGGCAAAGGGAGTAAATCCGGGCCTGCTCTCCAGGAGGTAGGTGTATGTGTGTCAAAGTCAACAATCAAGAGAAGACTTCACCAGAGTGAATACAGAGGGTTCACCACAAGATGTAAACCATTGGTGAGCCTCAAAAGCAGGAAGGCCAGATTAGAGTTTGCCAAACAACATCTAAAAAAGCCTTCACAGTTCTGGAACAACATCCTATGGACAAATGAGACCAAGATCAACTTGTACCAGAGTGATGGGAAGAGAAGAGTATGGAGAAGGAAAGGAACTGCTCAATTTTGAAAGCATACCACCTCATCAGTGAAGCATGGTGGTGGTAGTGTCATGGCGTGGGCATGTATGGCTGCCAATGGAACTGGTTCTCTTGTATTTGTTGATGATGTGACTGCTGACAAAAGCAGCAGGATGAATTCTGAAGTGTTTGGGCAATATTATCTGCTCATATTCAGCCAAATGCTTCAGAACTCATTGGACGGCGCTTCACAGTGCAGATGGACAATGACCCGAAGCATACTGTGAAAGCAACCAAAGAGTTTTTTAAGGGAAAGAAGTGGAATGTTATGCAATGGCCAAGTCAATCACCTGACCTGAATCCGATTGAGCATGCATTTCACTTGCTGAAGACAAAACTGAAGGGAAAATGCCCCAAGAACAAGCAGGAACTGAAGACAGTTGCAGTAGAGGCCTGGCAGAGCATCACCAGGAATGAAACCCAGTGTCTGGTGATGTCTATGCGTTCCAGACTTCATGCTGTAAATTAACTGCAAAGGATTTGCAGCCAATTATTAAAAAGTGAAAGTTTGATTTATGATGGTTAATCTGTCCCATTACTTTTGGTCCCTTAAAAAGTGGGAGGCACATATACAAACTGTTGTAATTCCTACACCGTTCACCTGATTTGGATGTAAATACCCTCAAATTAAAGCTGAAAGTCTGCAGTTAAAGCACATCTTGTTCGTTTCATTTCATTTTCATTTCAAATCCATTGTGGTGGTGTATAGAGCCAAAAAGATTAGAATTGTGTCGATGTCCCAATATTTATGGACCTGACTTTATATTAAGCAAGGGGGACATGGTAGGCACAGAGAAATAGGGAGGAAACCCTTGTATTTAGCCCCAATCCTTCTGCTGTAATACCAGGACAGGATTGAGAAAGTTTTTATCATGACAGGATTGAGAAAGTTAAACCAACCATTCTTAGGGATTACCAGACGAATGTCAGACTCTCGTGTTAGTGTAAGGAGTCATATACTTCTAGTGAGTGTGGGAAAAGTCTGGGATCACGAGGATTGCACACTGAAGCACGGATATGGAGTATACCACGAGATATCATTCTTTTTTTTGCAATTGGTTTGGGGGAATAGCATGCAACATTGAGCACTTAATGTGTGTAGTTTTTTTATATGGATATTGAGTATAGGTACACCAAATCTTGCAAAGAAGACACTCCAGATTCGACACAGATTTTGGCTGCTCTACCTTTTTTCTTTACAGGTCCATTGTTTAACTACTATTAGGCAGTGCATTTCACAGGGGAAGGGGCTGAAACTAATAAATGGACTTTGCATTTTACAGCCATGTCCACTTTAAGTGACATTGAGGAATCAGGAACTCAAAAATAATAACAAAGATGGATTCATGCTTTTATATATTTTATTTTTTAATAAGGATATGGAAACATCAGATCAGACAGTCATATTTAGCACAAAAGAAATGGCCAACCACTCCCTCAAAATAATGAGTAGGAAAGGGGAACATAAAGAAATAAGAATTATCACTGTGGAATAAATGTAGTAAAACTAAAAAAATAGGATGCCAAAATTAGGTCCTCTATTCCTAACCAAGGCAATCAAAATACCAATCAATAGGTATCAATTGAGAAAACAATTATGATTTTTTTTGTTGTATTTTTAAATGTGAGCGCAAACACTAACATGATCCGATGTACATTTAACCATTATTTAGGTATGTAAAAATATGTGAAATTTTATTTCCGTGCTTCTTCAAATTCTCATTGTGTCCTGTAGTGACAAAACCCGTAGATTTTCTCTTTGTCCCATCTGTTGCTCATCTATTTAACTGTAATCAAAGAGAGGTCAATGTCAGCAAATATTAAAACCATATTTAAATAATACCTTATGTTTTATGCTTTTCATTGATCTATAACAAAAAGAAACCAAATACATTTACGTGTATTCCTATAATCTGTATCAATGATGCATAAACTTTTAAATATATCTACTAAAAATTAAAAAGGGTAAAATTATGATTATTCGCACATTGCGTTGTTATCTTTGCTTGCTTGTTGGTCTTTATTTTGATATGCTGTATTTCATTAACAGATTTTAATTTTACTAGAGGTCATGTGAATATCATGCCTACTTAAATGTGGACTATAATGGGTTTTGGTGAATTGTATTTCAATTTGTATTTATATTGTTATTATTTTAATTGTATGAAATCTTTATTTTACATTTAAACATTTAATATACTGTATGCTGTTTCTAATTTTCAGTGTGTTCTTTGCTTGCTGGGTTGTCTAATAGGAAAGCCTAGCACCAGTTCAGCACTTGTAAGTTATAATGGAAGATCATTCAGCTGCGTGTGTAACCTGAGATCCTGCTATTAAAATCAATATTACATTTTTTTATGCAATGTTTTTTATTTTATTTTTTTATTAAGAAGGTTTAAAGAAATGAAAAACATGTTTTTTTTGTTTTGCTCCTGATTCTAATAAATAACTATAAGCACAGGCAAGCTTATTAATATCAGTAGTTTTCCTGTAGTCAGTCCTGACCTTAGACCTGCAAGGTTAGAGAGCAGCAGTGAATCACAATGACTGTGTAGCATAAGAAAGCTGGAAGTACAACCTACAAATGTGATGAGCAAAAATGGCTCCCCCTTATGTACACATAGTTAAAAATGATTAAAACATACAAGATTTCTAAAACTGTGCCACATACTAAGGCCAGCCATAAACCGTTCTTGCTGAATCGGCCAAGATTCGAACCGTTAATGGGAAGGCTAAATATTGTCCGACAAATCAACATGGGTACAACCAGCCTGCTGGATTCTCTTGAGCTTATCGCTAGTGGCTGCTATAGCTATAATCACTGTATTCTCCCGGTAGGGCCCCCACGCCGGGAGAAGACAATTTCTGATTCCCCTGTCAACACATGGTTGCAGGAAAGAAATTTGCCCGTGTATGGCCGACCTAATACGATTATTTATAGTAAGCTTATCATTTGTGGGTATATACACTATATTACCAGAGGTATTGGGATCCCTGCCTTTACACGCACCTGATTTTTAATGGAATCATAGTCTTAGTCCGTAGGGTTCAATATTGAGTTGGCCCACCCTTTGCAGCTATAACCGCTTCAACTCTTCTGGGAAGGCTGACCACAAGGCTTAGGAGTGTGTCTACGGGAATGTTTGCCCATTCTTCCAGAAGTGCATTTGTGAGGTCAGGCACTGATGTGGACAAGAAGGCCTGGCTCGCAGTCACTCTAATACATCCCAAAGGTGTGCTATCAGGTTGAGGTCAAGACTCTGTGCAGCCCAGTTAAGTTATTCCAGACCAAACTTGCTCATCCATGTCTTTATGGACCCTGTTTGTGCACTGGTGCGCACCATGTTGGAACAGGAAGGGGCCTTCCCTTTACAAATGCGCTTCTGGGGGAATGTTTAAACATTCCCATAGACACACTCCTAAACCTTGTGGACAGCTTTCCCAGAAGAGTTGAAGCTCTTATAGCTGCAAAGGGTGGGCCAACTCAATATTGAACCCTACGGACTAAGGCTGGGATGCCATTAAAGTTCATGTGTGTGTAAAGGCAGGTGTCCCAATACTTTTGGTAGTATAGTGTTTTTGTGGTAAAACTATCAAGGCAATATAATTCAAGATAAATTTTCTTTAAAAAAAATGAGACTTCTATAATCGTATAACGTCCATTTCTGATATTAGATTTAAGCAGATAGAACTTCGTTACTCACAGAAGGTGTAAGAGACTTGGAAGCCCTTTGCCTCGGTAGACTCATCACTGTGGAATACGAGAACCATAGAATTGCCTTTGGAGTAATACACAGGGATGCTGAGATCACCACAGAAAAGACCCCTTTGTGTACCATCCATGAAGAGTTTTAGATAGTCGTATATACATAATCCAGAATACTCTAAATGAAAGTCACTTATGGTCAGAGCAATCTGAAAAATAAATAAACTTATGACTAACATGACAGTGGTGTGTTCATGCAATAAACAAACACATCATTTTTTATGGTAAAAAACCGACAGTATATTGTTGCTTATTATTCATTGACATTACAGTCTACCTAAAATACTATTTGACATTAAAGTGTTTTTAAACCCTTACAGACCACTTTATGCTACAGGTAAGCCTATAATAAGGCTTACCTGTAGCTACCCAGGATATCTCCTAAACCTGTACGGTTTAGGAGACATTCCCTGTCCCCCGATGTCATCGGCACATGTGCACTGGGGCAAACTGAAGCAATGGCATGTATGTGAGTAAAAGGTAAAAGGGTGCAGCAGGTGTATAATGTCCAAAGTCCAAATGTATAAAATGAATAATCAAAAACAATTGCAGAAATAACAAGTGATGCTGTATTCAAAAATAATCAGATTCCAACCGAGTTGGATGTGTTGGATGCTATCAAGTGGGCTTTACATAAGTATACAAAATTTAAAAATAGCCAAACAGGGTTTTTGATTGATGGTTTGAAACTAGCTATGACAAACAATTTTTTTTGGTATGGAGGAAATTTTTACAATCAAATTAAGGGTGTGGCTATGGGCGCGAAGTACGCCCCTAGTGTAGCAAACATTTTTTTAAATAAATGGGAAAGTGAGGATATTTTTACTGACAACTGGCCACACCCTTCCACGGGTTACTGAAGACTTGGCTTTTCACGCAAGCCTTCCCTGCGTAGCCTCTCTCTTCCACCCTTTCTGCCACTCTGTGCTGCTTCTGGTTCCTGGGTCCTCTTTTCCCAGAAACTCTGCTATGTGCGTCGGGACCCTTCGGGGTAAGACCGAGCTATATTAAGATACCTCTCAACTCAACTCAGTTATCTCTATACCGTCGCTATATTGATGATTTGTTTTTTGTTTGAGAAGGAACGGAGGAGGAACTCCATTTGTTCATGACCCATCTTAACAACAACATCTATGGGATTAAGCTCACCTACCAATTCAGCCCTCATAGTGTACAATATTTAGATTTAGAGATATTTAAAACAGGAGAAAATCTATCAACCAGGACTTTTTTTAAAGAGGTGGACAAAAAATAGCTATATCTCTACAAAAAGCTGTCATCACCCGGCAGTGGCGGCCTGTCCATATGGGGCGCACGGGCGCCGCCCCCCCACCCCCCCCCCCCCCCCTCCCAGGCAGTCACAATTTTTTTTTTTTTAAACTGTCCCTTTAAGAATTAAAAAAAAAAAAAAGGTCCTTTAGATTTCTTTTGCTGGGCGCCGGACGCAATGCTCTGTGGGAAACGCCACGTCTATGCAATCACGAGATTGCAGACGAGGCGCTTCATTTGCGGGCTTTAAACCCGCCTTGCGGCGCATTCGATCGCGCTGATCAGCATCCGCCCGCGCCGTAGTATGTATTACTACGGCCGGGTGCTTTGAGTGACACTAGAGTTACGTCACTTCCGGTTTTCAGTGTGCCAAAGCGCCCAAGTGGAGGAAACATGAGAAGCGACTCCTCCACCGCTGCTGCTGCCTGCTGCCCACTGAAGGAGATGAGACACACAGGAGAGGACACCACAGCCCGGTAAGTGCCGGACCTACCGCGGAGAAGGGGGGGGTGGTGTTTTCTGAGTTTTGTTAGCAGGGGGTGACAGGTGTACACATGTAAGGGGCCCCAGCTTGTCAACAGTACTGTCCCCACTACAGCTCACTCCTGGGCTTGGTCAGCAGCAGCGTCATTACATCTAAATACATACACTGCCTGGCATGTGTATGTATTTAGAAGATCTGAGCCTTACAATCTTCTGCACTCGCTCTGTGCCCTCTAGCACTTCGATCCTCCCCCCTTCCGCCCACCCCGATCTCCAGTGCCCCACTGTCAGAAGCCAGAGCTGGAGCATAGCCTATGCTGAGTCTGACGCTGCAGAGAGGGAGGTGAGCTAAGCTGCGGTCTGAGGAAAGTTTGTGCAGATAAGCAGGTGGCCTTTCATGTCAGGATATAGGATGGATTTGTTTGCAAGACATGAGATACCAGCAAATAGTGTCAAAAGAGCAGAGGAGTGTGTGCCTGGGGTGGGGGGAAGGGGGGAAGTCTGCAGTCTCCCCATAGCTGGTACACATCCCCCAATCAGGCACACATCACTGCATAGGCATCCCCCAATCACTCTGTGTATGTCCAGATAATGTGACTGTCATTTATGACCATTCCACTTCACCCTTTGTGACAGCAGGAAGGTAAAGTCACCTGGTTGCATCCAGGGGGGTAGATATATTTCGCCCAGATTCAGGCTTTACGCCGACTTATACAACTAGGTGGAGAGTTGTATAAGGCTAGTGGGCTCATGGATGACTCATACCTCTAGGGAGAGTGTGGGGCGTCGTACAGACAGGGAGTTGATGAGACCAGCTGAAGCTTGTCAGCTCATTTAGGCCTCTATAAGAACTCCCAGCTTCATTAGATGTTAGCTCATGCCTGGAACCAGACCTGTGTGGACTGTCTAGGGAGAGTGAACCCCTGTGCGGTGAGACAAAGCCTGTGTGGCTATTTGCTTGGACATTTAAAACCAGGGACTTAGGGACTAGGACAGCACTAGGCTGATCCCAGTTGTTAGTTAGGAAACCTGTATGTTTAGTCAGAGGTCAAGTTGACCAGGATTTATTTTGTTTATGTTTCTTTTGCTTTGCTGTGTTTTGTCACTGTAAATAGAAAATAAACCGCACCTTTTTGATTTTGAAAACCACAACCACCGTTTGCTGGGCCTGTTTTTGTGTGGGGAGCCCATCTCGGGGGTCACACACACCCGCTGCCGAGCTAACCCCCTCACAGTTGGTGGAGAATGCAGGTAGTTTTTTTTTAAGCCAGCATGGAGGAGATACTGAAGCAGCTGGCTCTAGCAAATGCCAATCAACAGCAGACAAATGCAGGTTTGCAAAAGAGCCTTGCAGCTCAACAACAGAACTTCGCAGCCCAGCAGCAAGCTCATCAACAGAGCCTTGCAGCCCAGCAGCAAGCTCATCAACAGAGCCTTGCAGCCCAGCAGCAGACAAACGCAACTTTGCAACAGAGTCTGGAGGCTCAGCAACAAGCCCAGCAGCAATCTGAGGCCCGCTTCATAGACCTGTTACAGAAGCAAGAGCAGAGACTACAACAACAGATGGAAGCAGCAATGCAGCAACGTCCGCAGACCAGTGAGGAAAGCCGTCCCACTAATACCGCGTCCTTTGGGGTGAGTCGTTTGACAAAAATGACTGGAGAGGATGATCCAGAGGTATTTTTGACCACATTTGAAAGGACCGCTGAAAGAGAAAAGTGGCCTGAGGAGCAGTGGGCTGGACTGGTGGCTCCTCTGTTAACTGGTGAATCGCAGAAAGCTTACTATGACCTAGAGCCTAACCAAGCAAAAGACTATGCGATGCTAAAAGCTGAAATATTGGCAAGGCTGGGTGTCACCCAGGCTGTCCGGGCTCAGCGTGTGCATAACTGGACTTTCCAGCTTGGAAAACCCCCCAGGTCTCAAATGTATGATCTCATTCACCTGAGCAGAAAGTGGCTACAGCCAGAGACTTTGTCCGCACCAAAGATTGTGGAACGTGTTGTAATGGATCGGTTTTTGAGAGCTCTTCCTACTGCCATCCAAAAGTGGGTAAGCCATGGAGACCCAGAGACGGCCGATGGTCTTGTGGATCGTGTGGAGAAATACTTGGCTACAGAGAACCTGACGGCCTCTTCCAGAGACACTCGGACTTTCCACCCTAAGACCAGACCATCCCCAGGGGCGGATAAGAGGATTCCAAGGGGTAAGGGTGGAGAGAGTGAGAGGGTGGGAGCTCTACCCCAAGTTTGGCGAGAACAGCCTGGGAAATCAGCGGCTCAAGAGGCCGCAAGAAGGATCGTTTGCTACCGCTGCCGGCAAGCGGGACATATTGCAGCCAATTGCCCGGTTGTGGAGGAACCCATGCAGTGTGACTTTCTGACGGGCAGACGTCAGTCGCTGTGTGCGACAGTCGCATGCACTGCCATTCGAGGAACTGAGAAACATTTATGCAAAATGTGTGTTAATGGTAGAAATGTTGTGGTATTGCTGGATTCAGGTAGCCTTGTGACCCTGATAAAGGCTGAGTTAGTTAAAACAGAGGTCTCTGGGAATAGCAAGGTAGCTGTTATTTGTGTGCATGGGGACACCCGAGAGTATCCAGTGACTACAGTGTGTTTCGAGACCCCCAAAGGTACCCTCTCTCATCCAGTGGGCTTAGTATCTCAGTTACCGCATGACGCCATTGTGGGAAGGGATTTTCCGAAGTTCTGGGAACTGTGGGATGATCCTGAGCCCCCCACTGGTGCCCCTATGTACCAGGAATGTGATAGCCAGAACTCCCCTGAGAGTGGTGAGGACTCTCCAGAATTTCCCTTATCAGTATTGGCAGGGGAGACTCAAGAAACTGGAGAGGAGCCCACCTCCTCAGACGAAAACCTACCGTCTGTGGAGTTTTCTGATCTTGAGGTTCACAGGGAAAACTTTGCCACAGAACAGTTGAAAGACCCCGCCCTAATAACGGCACGGGAAAACGTAGTGAAAATAGATGGCGAGTTAGTGAACCCAGATAATACCTGCACTTACCCATACTTCAGCGTAGAGAAGGACCTACTGTATCGGGTGGCAAAAAGGGCAGAAGAAACCGTTGAGCAGCTTGTGGTGCCCAAACCTTACAGGAAGTTGGTGTTGGAGTTGGCCCATGGGCACATTCTTGGAGGTCATCTGGGGACAGAGAAAACCCGAGAGAGGGTATTACAGAGATTCTATTGGCCGGGGGTGATGAAGGACATAGAAAATTATTGTTCCTCCTGCCCTGTGTGTCAGAGGTCGGCCCCGATGCCACATTTCCGTAGCCCGCTGGTCCCTCTACCCATCATTGAGGTCCCGTTTGAGAGGATCGCCATGGATTTGGTAGGTCCTATAATCAAGTCCGCTAGGGGGAACCAGTACATATTAGTTATAATGGACTATGCCACCCGTTATCCAGAAGCGATCCCTCTCCGAAATACCTCGGCCAAAACCATAGCCAAAGAGCTATCTCTTGTGTTTAGCCGGGTGGGTATTTGTAAAGAACTGCTTACGGACCAAGGTACACCCTTTATGTCCCGGGTTATGAAGGAGCTGTGTAAATTGTTCAAAGTGACGCAATTACGTACATCTGTGTATCACCCCCAAACCGATGGGCTGGTTGAAAGGTTCAACAAAACCCTAAAACAAATGTTGAAGAAAGTGGTGGATAGAGATGGAAAGGATTGGGACTGTCTACTTCCTTATCTGATGTTTGCTATTAGGGAGGTGCCCCAATCCTCTACGGGATTCTCCCCCTTTGAGTTACTGTATGGGAGACACCCAAGAGGGCTGTTGGATATTGCCAAGGAAACTTGGGAAAGTGAGAGTTCTCCCCACAGGAGTGTGATTGAGCATGTCGCCCTGATGCAAGACCGAATTGCACAGGTAATGCCCATCGTGAAGGAACATTTGGCCCAAGCGCAGTTAGCACAGCAGAGAGTGTACAACCGTGGAGCCAAGACCCGTACCTTTTCCCCGGGGGATAGGATACTGGTACTTGTCCCTACGGTTGAAAGTAAATTCCTTGCCAAATGGCAAGGCCCCTACGAGATAATGGAAAAAGTGAGCGAAGTGAATTACAAGGTCAGACAACCAGGAAGGCGAAAGCCCGAACAGATCTATCACGTTAATCTGTTGAAAGCCTGGAGGGATAGAGAGTCCCTAGTCGCAGACACTTGGTCACCAGCTCAAACTGGTTGCGTGATTCCGGAGGTTGGAATAGCAGCCACCTTGTCACAACCCCAACAACAGGAGGTTAAGGAGTTTGTGCTTCGCAACAAGGAGGTATTCTCTGAGCTGCCAGGACAAACATCTGGGGTAGAGCATGACATCATTACCCCGCCCGGTGAAAGGGTGAAGTTAAAACCCTATCGGATCCCAGAGGCCCGACGGGAGGCAATACGGGAGGAAGTACAGAAAATGCTGAACTTAGGGGTGATAGAGGAGTCCCAAAGTGATTGGTCTAGTCCCATTGTGTTGGTGCCTAAACCGGATGGGAGCTGGCGATTTTGTAACGATTTTCGACAGTTGAACAAAGTTACAAAATTTGACACCTACCCCATGCCACGTATAGATGAGTTGATCGACCGGCTGGGAACAGCCCGATACATGACGACTCTTGACCTCACAAAAGGGTTTTGGCAAATCCCCCTGGCCAAGTCGGCCAAAGAGAAAACCGCATTTGTAACCCCAGACGGGGCGTTCCAATATAAAAGAATGCCGTTCGGGTTACAGAATGCGCCGGCCACATTCCAGCGGAAAATGGACCAGATGCTGAGGCCCCATCGGAAGTATGCTGCGGCTTACCTGGATGACATAATTGTCCATAGCACAGATTGGGCCTCACATCTGCCAAAAGTGCAAGCAGTCCTGGACTCTGTTCGGGAAGCGGGGTTTACGGCTAACCCCAAGAAGTGTACCATTGGGCAGGAGGAGGCCAAATATCTTGGGTACACCATTGGGAGGGGAGTAATAAAACCCCAACTCAACAAAGTCGAGGCCATCCAGAGTTGGCCACGTCCCAACAGCAAGAAGCAGGTACGAGCCTTTCTGGGAATCGCTGGGTATTATCGGCGATTCATTCCCCACTTTGCTTCTAAGGCTGTGCCCCTAACCAACCTGACGAAGGGGAAAGGGTCGGTCATGATTAAATGGACCCCCGAGGCTGAGGCAGCATTCCAATTCTTGAAACAAGCCTTATGTAGCCAGCCAGTGTTGTACTCACCCGACTTCTCTAAAGACTTTGTCGTACAAAGTGATGCGTCAGATGTGGGGTTAGGAGCAGTATTGTCCCAGGTCTGGAACGGGGAAGAGCACCCAGTCATTTACCTCAGCAGGAAGTTGAAGTCCCATGAGGTAAATTACGCCACCGTTGAAAAGGAGTGTTTAGCGGTGAAGTGGGCTCTAGATTCCCTTCGGTACTACCTGCTAGGTAGGCACTTTGACATGGTTACGGATCACGCTCCGTTAAAGTGGATGGCTCAAAACAAAGAAACAAATAGAAGAGTGAATAGGTGGTTCCTGGCCCTACAGGAATTCAACTTCACAGTAAAGCATCGCCCTGGCGTTCAAATGGGGAATGTGGATGCTTTGTCTCGAGTACATGAATGCCTGATTGCTGGTGTTCCAACCCCGAGGTTAAAACAAGAGGGGGGGGGTATGTGACAGCAGGAAGGTAAAGTCACCTGGTTGCATCCAGGGGGGTAGATATATTTCGCCCAGATTCAGGCTTTACGCCGACTTATACAACTAGGTGGAGAGTTGTATAAGGCTAGTGGGCTCATGGATGACTCATACCTCTAGGGAGAGTGTGGGGCGTCGTACAGACAGGGAGTTGATGAGACCAGCTGAAGCTTGTCAGCTCATTTAGGCCTCTATAAGAACTCCCAGCTTCATTAGATGTTAGCTCATGCCTGGAACCAGACCTGTGTGGACTGTCTAGGGAGAGTGAACCCCTGTGCGGTGAGACAAAGCCTGTGTGGCTATTTGCTTGGACATTTAAAACCAGGGACTTAGGGACTAGGACAGCACTAGGCTGATCCCAGTTGTTAGTTAGGAAACCTGTATGTTTAGTCAGAGGTCAAGTTGACCAGGATTTATTTTGTTTATGTTTCTTTTGCTTTGCTGTGTTTTGTCACTGTAAATAGAAAATAAACCGCACCTTTTTGATTTTGAAAACCACAACCACCGTTTGCTGGGCCTGTTTTTGTGTGGGGAGCCCATCTCGGGGGTCACACACACCCGCTGCCGAGCTAACCCCCTCACACCTTATATATCTATGGAATAACAATCCTCAATAAACAGAGCATAGCACAGTGTTCACAGCTATTTGCATGGTAACACTATTGTATGAACACTGATTATTTCATGAATAATTTCTGTTTATGGAGGTTTGTTATTTTGTGTTTACTCATCACAGGCTCCGTTCACACTTACAGGTGTGACCAAAGCTTGGTTGTATTTTTCACATGTCACGTGTAGGGCAGTGTGTTCATTTCATTCGGTGGGCTGGCTGGCCAGTAAGCTGGCCCTGGGGAATTTTGGTGGTCTAGCTGGGGGAGGCCAGGCCTAAAGCTGTGTAAGGGGCCCCAACATTTTTCATGGCTGTAAAAAAAAAAAAGAAAATCTGCGCCAATAATCAAATATTTCAATAGTATCCAGGGGCTGATAAGCAAAAAGCAGTGCACACTGGACAGAGGCACCAGCTACTAGGTACTAAAAATATCAATAATTTGTAGAAAAATAATGATAAAGTCCAGATAAGTGCCCAAATGATGCCATTAGAAACCAGAGCCAGACTTATCTGGACTCATTTGGGCACTTATCTGGACTTTTTTTATCATTATTTTTCTACAAATTATTGATATTTTTAGTATCTAGTAGCTGGTGCCTCTGTCCAGTGTGCACTGCTTTTTGCTTATCAGCCCCTGGATACTATTGAAATATTTGGTTATTGGCACAGTTTTTTCTGTTTTTATTTCTATTGTATTTATTCCACCATTTATGTTTATTTTTGTTTATTCATTTATTTATTTAATTTGATATTAGCGCAGTTTTTTAAAAATATATTTTTCATGGCTGCCCTGCTCGTTAGTCCAGAAGGGGGGCCGGGCACCTGCAGGAGAGGAGAGCCGAATGTTCTGCCTTCTTCCTGGTGTTTAACCCCTGCAGCGCTGCTGGCTTTCTTCCTTTCAGGATTCAGAAAGGGGAGAATGTGGCAGGAGCCAGCCTTGTTCTGCAGGTAGTGTGCAGGAATGTTATCAGTGTGCCTCGATCCCCGCTGGGGGGGGGGGGGTATTGCTATCAGTTTGTCCTGTGAGCCCCGAGCCAGTGTGCTGCGATCCGGGGGGGAGGGGGTGCTGTTATCGTGTCCTCCACCAGTGTGTGGATGCTGACAGTATGCTGCGAGATCAGTATATGTGATGCTGCTGATCTATATACCATATCTGTAATGCTGACCTATATACCCTGATCTGTGATGCTGAGCTGTATACTCCTGACACTATATGGGTGGAAGCAAGAGAAATACAGGGGACGGAGTGGGTTGATTCTATAAGGGGTGGGGCTTATGAGAAATGGGAGGGGTAAAAAAAGAAGGGTGGGGTCTGGCGCCCCCCCGATCCTAAAACTTCCCCAGCCACCACTGTCACCTGGGATGGATTAAAGCCATACCCAAAGGACAGTTTAACAGAAACCGCTCAGGTGTGGACGTCCTCCAGGTGACTATCTCCTCCCAACAGCCAAGGGTGCAGGCAATGCAATTTCAGGCAAAACAAAAGATCAAGTCTTCTGGACAGCAGCACTCCAATAAAAAGCCTTTATTATGTAAAATCTTCAAAAATCCAAATACAACACAGCAAGTCACAAAATTCTGGTTAGAGCTGACTAGTTTCACACTTTCTTAGTGTTTAATCATAGCAGCTATGATTAAACACTAAGAAAGTGTGAAACTAGTCAGCTCTAACCAGAATTTTGTGACTTGCTGTGCTGTATTTGGATTTTTGAAGATTTTACATAATAAAGGCTTTTTATTGGAGTGCTGCTGTCCAGAAGACTTGATCTTTTGTTTTGCCCAAAGGACAGTTTACCCGTATCCGAAGGAACTGCGATTTAGATGAAGATTTTTGGACACAGTCAGAAGTTTTGGTGCAACGTTTCCTTGAAAAAGGATACAAAGACAAATTCGCAAAGATTTCTGGATTTTGTGTTAATCATGCCAAATCTAACGCCCTTAATATTTCCCTTTCGCCATCTGAGTTACAACAAGCTCAAACGTCTTTACCTTTCAATTGGGAATTGCACCATATTTCATATCTCGGAGTCCAACTCACTTCTTCTATACCCGACTTATTTTCAGCTAACTACTTACCCTTATTGAAGTCAACTACTAATCTGATGAAACAATGGTCTTCTCTCCCTTTATCTTGGATTGGGAGGATTAACGCTACCAAGATGTCAATCTTACCAAAGTTCCTTTACCTATTCCGAGTTCTCCCCATACATATACCTCCTTACTTCTTGAGACTCACTCAAAAGAGAGTGATGTCTTTTATATGGGGCTCTACAAAACCCTGTATACCCAGATCGACTCTTTATCTTGATAAATTGAAAGGTGGTTTGGGAATACCTAACTTTTCCTCATACTACTTTGCTGCTCAGCTAGCACAACTCCCCAAGTACCATTCTACAACAGAATCCCCTCTATGGGTAGCGATTGAATCAGTGGATATTGACCCCATTTCTGTGAATAATTTGCTCTGGTTAGCTCCTAAAGATAGACCAAACTTATCTAACCCCGTAACCAAACATTCTATAGCTATCTGAGACAAATATAGATCCACAAAAAGCCTACAATCCACTCATAACCCTCTACTCTCTTTTCTTAGAAATCCCTCATTTTACCCCGCCTGGAAATTCCCCCTATCATTTGCAGCTTGGTCCAAAAGAAACCTACTTCAATTTCACAATCTAGTTTCCTCCAATGACATTCTTACGTTCCCAACATTATGTGATATATACAAACTCCCCATGAAGGAGCTCTTCCGCTATTTACAAATTAAGAACTTTTATACACCCCTCATTGATACGGGATCCCCTCTTAACCAAATGACTCAATTTGAACGTATCTGTAACAGTGATCCCCATACTAGAGGATTAATATCACTTTTGGAAACGCATCAATTCTACATCTGACGATACTTTACCATCCTATGCGACTAAATGGGCACATGACATGGATAGAACATTCAGTAAAAGTGAATGGGATAATATATGGTCAGCTACTAAGCCAAACTGTTTCGCGTTGGAAACAAATTATAAGGTCCTTTCTCGATGGTACCTGGTTCCAGCCAGGATTGCCAAATTTGCCCCCATGTACCCTAATTTATGTTTCAGAGGCTGTTCTGAACCGGGCACGCATTTCCATATTTGGTGGCAATGTCCAATCGTTCAATCCTTCTGGAGTAAGATATTTAACATGGCCTCTACGGCCTTGGAATTACCAATCTCGCCAGACCCGGCACTGGCTCTCCTCAACCTCAAACCTCCTGAATTGAATAAATCACAATTCAAATTATTACTACATCTCACCACGGCGGCTAAACAATCTATAGCTAAGGCCTGGAAAACCCAAACTTTAGTTGTGGCTGAAACTAAACATAGAATTAACAGTAGAGGTCGACCGATATGGGTTTTTCTCTGGCCGATGCCGATGCCGATATTTTGAAATTGGGGCGGCCGATGGCCGATATATGATGCCGATTTTTGTGGCCGATATTTTAGGCCGATTAAAAAAAAAAAAACCCTCACCCACTCTATTCCTTCCTGCTTACTCCTGTCACTCTAGCACACACTTGATGTCCTCAGTACAGATGGCACTGGTTTGGAACTGGCAGGTGGCACTGGTTTGGAACTGACAGATGGCACTGGCAGGTGGCACTATTGGAACTGACAGATGGCACTGGTTTGGAACTGACAGATGGCACTGGCATGTGGCACTGGCTGGCGGTACTGGTTTGGAACTGACAGATGGCTCTATTGGCACTGGCAGGTGGCACCGGTTTGGAACTGACAGATGGCACTGGTTTGGAACTGACAGATGGCACTGGCAGGTGGTACTGGTTCGGAACTGACAGATGGCACCGATTGGCAGCAGGGGGCACTGGTTTGGAACGGACAGATGGCACTAGTTTGGGACAGATGGCACTGATTGGCAGTGGCACTTGCAATTGGAACTGGGTGGCACTGGCGTGTGACACTGGTTGGCACTGGCTGGTGGCACTGACAGATGGCACTGATTGGCGGTGGCACTGGCAGATGGCACTGATTGGCGGTGGCACTGACAGATGGCACCGATTGGCACTGGCTTGTGGCACTGACAGATGGCACTGGCTGGTGGCACTGATTGGTACTGGCTGGGGGCACTGACAGATGGCACTGGCTGTGGCACTGATAGATGGCACCGATTGGCGGTGGCACTGATTTGGGTGGCACTGACAGATGGCCCTGATTGACACTGGCTGGTGGCACTGACAGATGGCACCGATTGGCGGTGACACTGATTGACACTGGCTGGTGGCACTGATTGACACTGGCTGGTGGCACTGACAGATGGCACTGGCTGGTGGCACTGACAGATGGCACTGGCTGGGGGCACTGACAGATGGCACTGGCTGGGGGCACTGACAGATGGCACTGGCTGGGGGCACTGGCTGGGGCACTGGCTTGGGCACTGACAGATGGCACTGGCTGGGGGCACTGATTTGGGTGGCACTGATTGGCACTGGCTGGTGGCACTAACAGATGGCACCGATTGGCGGTGGCACTGATTGGCACTGGCTTGTGGCACTGACAGATGGCACTGGCTGGGGGCACTGACAGATGGCACTGGCTGGGGGCACTGACAGATGGCACTGGCTGGGGGCACTGACAGATGGCACTGGCTGGGGGCACTGGCTGGGGGCACTGGCTGGGGGCACTGGCTTGGGCACTGACAGATGGCACTGGCTTGGGCACTGGCTGGGGGCACTGACAGATGGCACTGGCTGGGGGCACTGACAGATGGCACTGGCTGGGGGCACTGACAGATGGCACTGGCTGGGGGCACTGATTTGGGTGGCACTGATTGGCACTGGCTGGTGGCACTAACAGATGGCACCGATTGGCGGTGGCACTGATTGGCACTGGCTGGGGGCACTGACAGATGGCACTGGCTGGGGGCACTGACAGATGGCACTGGCTGGGGGCACTGACAGATGGCACTGGCTGGGGGCACTGACAGATGGCACTGGCTTGGGCACTGACAGATGGCACTGGCTTGGGCACTGACAGATGGCACTGGCTGGGGGCACTGACAGATGGCACTGGCTGGGGGCACTGACAGATGGCACTGGCTGGGGGCACTGACAGATGGCACTGGCTGGGGACACTGACAGATGGCACTGGCTTGGGCACTGACAGATGGCACTGGCTTGGGGCACTGGCAGGTTTCACACTAAGCCGAGTGTAATGTGTGAAACTGACAGAGAGGAGAGAGAGAGAGAGAGCTGTTAGAATTGAGCTCGATGTGGGGGTGGGCGGGCCAGCAGCTAAATTACACCAGCCAATGATTGGGCTGCTTTAGACGTAGTGGCCCGCCCAGATACCATCCCATTGGCTGGTGTAATATCTGCTGGGTCCCGCCCACGGGTCCCGCCCACCCCCGACATCAAGCTGACACATCCTCTCTCTCTCCTCTTACTTTCAGTTTCACACACACACACACAGCACGGCGCTTGATGCTGCTGAGTGTGGAGAAGTGTGGAGGAGGGAGGAGGAGGGGGGAGGAAGTGCAGCCAGTGAATAATATCGGCCAGTTTTGATATTAATCGGCCAAAGCCGATTTATCAAAAATGCCTAAATATCGGCCGATATATCGGCCAGCCGATATATCGGTCGACCTCTAATTAACAGAGCCCTTATCTTTTCCAAAATGTCTGCTATTGAAGATAAAAACATTACTACATACAATAAAATATGGAAACCATGGATTAAACACTTCTTACCCCCAGATTTTGATCAATTATTGTTGATGCCTTGTTGAAATACTTTAATATTTATCTATTAATATAATAGTTAAACGGGGCCTTGATCTGACTGGACCGCCGCCCAGGGAGACAACCTTTACCTTTATCTCTATTTTTCTATACCCATACCTTCTTTTCTATATATTTTACTTTTCTCCCATATTTCTTCTTCTTCTCTCTGTACTTCTTCTGTCTTTCTGCTCTGGTTAGTTTTGTTACTTGTGTAATACGGATTATATACACATGCGATGTCCATTACATGACTTATATATATATATTTTTTAAGTTTAACTTTATCAATCACTAAATATCTTTGTGTCTTAAAGATTTGTTAGAAAGGTCTTTATCTAAACAATTGAGGTGTGACAACATTCCTCTGGTGTATTCTTCTGGATAATCCATCATACTCTCTCATACTTAATCGTGCGCCCATCTGCTCACAGCTTGCTCCCTTTTGGGGTGAGCGGATGGTCTGGAGGCAAGATATTCTATCCTTAATATTGCTTATTTTCATTGCTCTAATCTATTATACCTCTATTTGTATTGATATAATTGTTAATGAGGTTTATCCTCTACTACTTTTCTTTCAATATGCATTGTTAGTGATTGCTGTATTTATTTACAATTCTATACTTGATCAGAATGTAATGTTCATTATACATGCTATTTACTTGTAAAATCTAATAAAAATATTAAACAAGAAAAAGGATACAAATGCACAGATCTTCAAAAGGTTAGACAGGAGGTGTTCAAACAAGCTAGAGCAACCACAGTTAACCCAAATAGAGAAAAGCAAAACAAATTTTACACTGCTTTCGTGACAGGTTTCAATCTAGAGTACAAAAAGGTTGAAAAATCTCTTAAGAAATTTTGGCATATCTTGTTGAGAGACACCACTCTCAACAAGATCCTACCTCGCAAACCTGCTTTTATATATAGAAGAGCCCCTGGTTTGAGAAACATGGTGGCAAAGAATGTGGTAGACCCCCCCAAGAAACGTGAATTTTTTTTTTTAGATATTGTTGGGTTTTATAGATGTGGCAGATGTAAATCATGCCACACTACAGCCGACAAAACCAGAAAAAAATACTAGCTTTAAGGGCAGCAATGGGAAAGATTATCATATTGAGAAATTTATATCATGCCATACCAAGCACGTGGTTTATCTTCTTACTTGCCCATGTGACTTGGTTTACGTGGGTAGAACTACCAGATGTTTGTATAAGAGAATAGACAAACATGTTACTAACATAACCAATGGGTTTAGAAAACATAGTGTCTCGAACCACTTCAGGACCCACCACAACCAAGACCCCTCCCTCCTGAATTTCTATGGTATAGACAAAGTTCTACCACACTGGAGGGGTAATGATATGAAAATCCAGGTCTCCCAAGCTGAAACCAGGTGGATTTTTGAATTAGGTTGTCTTGCACCAGCTGGGTTTAACCTAGATATTGATTTAAATTGTTTTCTGACTGACTATTAACCCAAGTATAATATAATATTGGAGATTATATGCAGTTGTTTGTCATATCCTGCATTTTCCCCTTCCCCTTATTTTTATTTGGGATTTGGATCTTTGGTTATATGTGTGCATGTGTCACCCCCAGCCTTACGAGTATAATGAGCCATCCCTGGAGTGACAAGTGACATGTGCACACATATATTCTTATATTTAAGGAATTTTATTCTGTATCTTATGGGTATGAGATTCTGTCTGTGGACATGCATATTGTGGCTATACTCTTGTTTGTCCACAAGATGGAGACATTCCCTCCTTTTGGAGATGTCTTGAATATACACACACATTATATTTAATTTATTTTGTCATTCTAATCTTGTTGGGCTTATTAAATTTGCATCTTATATATTATTTTAGTGATGAATTAAGGGTATTATAAGGTATTGCCATTGGCATTCATTTTCCTCTATATGGTTCTAATATTACTATGTGAAGCTTACAGCTGTGCAGGGATGCGGTTTTGAAATCCACCCTCATTTTCATCTTTTTTTGTTCACATTTCAAATTTTTTGTTCCATATTTAGACACATGCATTTGCTTCAAGGCTATATGCATCTGTCACTATCTATCAGTCAGGAACACTAGCCCCCTCCTTTCCGGATGCTGTCTGTGTTAGGTCATTGCTAGACAGCATTTAGCGGATATAGAATAACATAATACATTTTTATTGCAGGCTTTGTACATACAGTTGTAGCGGGGTCTTTAAATTTAGTTGGAATACACCTGGGTGGTAGTATGACCCAGGTGTGTAAATTATGAGAGGGTTTGGACCCCTTTGTATTCGTGGAGGATTGGGTGGTGTATTATTCTCCTTGGCCTGTGGGTGGCGGGATACCCGCAGGCTCAAGGTAGAATCACTGCCACAGTGCTACCCTTTTTGTCCCTTCCCGGAGATGGTACGGCAAGGGCGGGGAACCTGCAGTGGTGTCGATGGGAGGAGATAAAAGGGGGAGACGCCCTCACCACGAGGTCTTCAGGATCTTCTCTTCACGCACACAGGCACCTTAGGCCTGGGTGCGGGCGGTTCGCGGTCCCGGCCAAGGCGCCCTAGGCCTGGCCGGGATGGAGTTGGAGTCCATCCCAGGCACCTTCAGCCTGGGGTGAGGTACTACATCGGAGGCCTGGGGCCCAGTGACTTCGACTGGGTCCCGCAAGGGCGAAGTGATCCGAGGGTCCCTGAGGTGGACGGGGCCCGCATCTGAGGTGAGGAGGCCGGGGAGGTCACCCGTCCGGAGAGTCCGGAGCAGCATCAACCCGGTGACGGATGGGCCTCCGGTAACTCCCTTGGAGGGACATCTTCCCCTGATAAGGGCCACAGCGCAGCGAAGATACTCCTAAATATGTTCTCTTGAGTTGCTGGTAGAGACTCACAAGTTCTACGTTCTTTACGAATCAAGGCTATGATAACCGCTGGTGAAACCACAGTGGTTTAGATTGAAATCAGGATAGTGCCTCGACCTGCTCATCCCACTGTATCAGGCTGTTATAAAGTTCCAACCAGTTGGCTACTGAAGCACTGTTTATTGTGGAGCTTGCAATAAAACAAGAGTTGGACTGTGATCGGTGTGTGGACTCTGGTTAATGGGAGCAAGGGAAGGTGTCAGCACAGCAGGACTGAGTTTCATAACTAAGACACATTGGCCCGAGGAAAGATACTGATACTGGCCTTCACCTTACCCACAGCTATGGGGAGGACATGGGCCGTAGCGCATCTCACCCTGTCGTGTGACATACACCTAGACAAAAGAGATGGGGTGAGGCCGCTACACATGGGGGCTCGTGAGTCCGGGATGAAATGTGTATTGACTTTGAAATTTGGAATGGCTGTGTCTGGACTTTGCTGCCCGGAAGAGTTCCGAGCGGGTCAGCCATGTGATTGGCCAAAGTGCTTCCCTGCTCAAAGTCGTGGAAATGACCCTAAGACGGGAAAGGCCCATGCAGAGGAGCGAGAAGAGGGAGGAGTCCAGCCGTGTGAAGTACTACATGTGGGGGCTTTTGCTGCACTGCGCCATGAGGCACCCCGTGACTGCGCAATTCGTGGGCGGAGGCTGGTGGAAGCCCGCGAAAACGTGCAAGTCATGGGAGGAGTCTGACCATGTGAGGAGATACACGTGGAGACTCCGGCGCATGGCCAGTGCGTGATGGAGCAGCAGATAGTCAGGATGGCCTCAAGCTCCCCGTGGATTCCGGTTCCCTACCCCACGAAGATGACTGCTTTTGCTGCTCCCCTTACAGACACGGGGATAAGACTCAGGCCCCGAGGACAGTTGGCTCTGTACTCATGCAGAGACACAGAGGCCCTCGGCGTGATTTGTCCCGGATGCTCGGGACTGGTGGTCCACCTGAAGCCATTCGGGCGTTGTGAGGTGTGTAAAGAATTCCTGTTCGAGGTGGAACCATCCACAGTAAGGCCCCGGGCCCTTCACCTCAACAGCCTCACAGGTACCGCTACTCCGGAAGGGGAGATCCAGGCCTTTGCGGATGTCCCCGTACGCACTGACCAGGGCGACGTGACTGCCCAACCAGAGACTGAGAAGGAAAAATCCGAGGATGCTGCTTCGGTCACCACAGATTCCCTGCTCCCACCTCCGAAGAGGAATGTTGGCCTGGTGCAGGCCTCCTATGGTCGTGGAAGAGCTTGCCGGGCCTGGATGGATCCGGTTGGAAGAATCCTGGACATCCCAGTGCTTCAAAAGGTCCAGGTGAGCCAGGGGCTGGGACTGTGGTGGTGGTTGGAGGTGTCGGGAGTCCACAGTCGGTGGAGCCTGCAAGGGAGGGTAGTTCCACGTCTACTAGAGACTACCTTCCCGCCGAGATGTATGACACCTCCGACCTAGAATCACTGTCAGACTGCGGAGATGACGGGGAAATAGATGAACTGTTTCACCAGAAGGGCTGGGACAAACGCCCGTTACCCGTGCTACGTGAACCGCAGGATTCCCCTATGTCTATAGGAGACAGCACGCCCCGGGTGCAGGCCCCGGAGCTTACGAGGAAGTCTAGTCCTCCGGCCAACCTTCCACATTCCACAACATCACCCGTTTTGGTGGCGGGGATGCAGCGCGCTTCATTGCGAGCACCGAGAGCAAAGCCATCAGAGGTAGTGAAAGTACCTCGGCACCCGGAGGCCATCGTCCAGCCAGGAGAAGGTGAGCGGGATGTCATGCCTCCTTTGGCCAGATTGCAACGACTTTTATCCCAGAGAGTCGCCCGTGAGTACAGATGGGAATATCCCTACTTGCCTCGGGACTTACTTTATGAAGTGGAAGTCCTGCGACAGAGGTGGTGCGACAAATTTGTTTGGGAAAAACTCAAAGTGCCTCATGCCCGGCGATATCTGTCCTGTTCACCATCAGTGTCCAAAAAGTTCAAAGACTGCCGAGCAGACTGGATGTTGGGGCGCCACATTTATGCGGACAAGGTGCTTATCTGCCGGAAGGATAAAGAGGACGTCAATTATTCGATTGAGGTTTTCGATAAGCACCTAAAGCCTTTGTTCTTGCCTGACCTGAAGTTCTATTTGTGAGAAGAGACTCACTTGTTTTTCCCTGCAGTTTCTGGAAATGTCCTTGCCGGAACATCTGAACTGTACCCTGTTTTTTTATTTGGGTTTGTTTTTTTTCTACTCTTTGGAGGAATGAGAGCAGTTTTTTTTGTTTGTTCTCTCTTCTTTCATAAATCAAAGACAGAGACTTTGGGGGTAGAATCAGAGTAGGGACGCAGGAAGAATGAAGACTTCACCAAGTGTCATTACCGCGGCACTGTCACCAGGTGGCAGTGTTGCGCAACGGCTGTTGTAATTTTACACTTGCATTACTTTGCTCATTGAAGCGAATGGGTTTCTCGGCTGATAGACTCATTTGTTTCAAGTCAATACAAAATGTTAGGATGTTGTGTTTTCTTTTTGTTTCCCTCCTGCAGGAGATTCATCCGTCAAGACTACTGAGTATGGGGTGGTTCTTAGGCAGTAATGGGAGGGATTGTATATGTGTACATGTTTGGATGGTTTTATGGGAAAGTTTTATTGTGGTATATTTCCCTTTCCCTTGAGCAGGTCTTGGCACAAACAGGATTTAAATTTTTAGGGATAGCCTCTGGGGCCAGGCTTATGTCACCACTCCATGGGAGACATGGGTTTGCACCAGACGCTGGGGACCAGCGTCAAATCACAGGGGGGAGTGTGTAGCGGGGTCTTTAAATTTAGTTGGAATACACCTGGGTGGTAGTATGACCCAGGTGTGTAAATTATGAGAGGGTTTGGACCCCTTTGTATTCATGGAGGATTGGGTGGTGTATTGTTCTCCTTGGCCTGTGGGTGGCGGGGTACCCGCAGGCTCAAGGTAGAATCACTGTCACAGTGCTACCCTTTTTGTCCCTTCCCGGAGATGGGACGGCAAGGGCGGGGAACCTGCCGTGGTGACGATGGGAGGAGATAAAAGGGGGAGACGCCATCACCACGAGGTCTTCAGGATCTTCTCTTCACGCACCCAGGCACCTTAGGCCTGGGTGCAGGCGGTTCAAGGTCATGGCCCAGGCGCCCTAGGCCTGGCCGGGATGGAGTTGGAGTCCATCCCAGGCACCTTCAGCCTGGGGTGAGGTACTACATCGGAGGCCTGGGGCCCAGTGACTTCGACTGGGTCCCGCAAGGGCGAAGTGATCCGAGGGTCCCTGAGGTAGACGGGCCCGCATCTGAGGTGAGGAGGCCGGGGAGGTCACCCGTCCGGAGAGTCCGGAGCAGCATCAACCCGGTGACGGATGGGCCTCCAGTAACTCCCTTGGAGGGACATCTTCCCCTGATAAGGGCCACAGCGCAGAGAAGGTACTCCTAAATATGTTCTCTTGAGTTGCTGGTAGAGACTCCCAAGTTCTACGTTCTTTATGAATCAAGGCTATGATAACCGCTGGTGAAACCACAGTGGTTTAGATTGAAATCAGGATAGTGCCTCGACCTGCTCATCCCACCGTATCAGGCCGTTATAAAGTTCCAACCAGTTGGCTACTGAAGCACTGTTTATTGTGGAGCTTGCAATGAAACAAGAGTTGGACTGTGATCGGTGTGTAGACTCTGGTTAATGGGAGCAAAGGAAGGTGTCAGCATAGCAGGACTGAGTTTCATAACTAAGACACATTGGCCCGAGGAAGATACTGGTGCTGGCCTTCACCTCACCCACAGCTATGGGGAGGACATGGGCCGTAGCGCATCTCACCCTGTCGTGTGACATACCCCTAGACAAAAGAGATGGGGTGAGGCCGCTACACAGTATATACTGATGCACAGAGCTACAAGCCGTTTGGTTCTTAATTTATAAGTTAGTAATACCGTTTTTGCTAACAATTACACTACACTGTTATTTCTCTGCTAGTCCCTTTGGTCTCCGGCATCATGGTGGAGCCGCCATTTTGCCGTGGACCAGTATATTCAAGTCTTTGTTGCAGTTCGTGTTTTTGTTTATTTAAGTTGCCCGGTCTTCAGCAGCATGGCGGGTCGACGCTGTTTTGCCGCTGATTGGTGCACATTACAGGCAGCATTGCTAATTCTCTGCTGGTCCTTCATTGGTCTCCGGTATCATGGCGTCACCGCCATTTTGCCGTAGACCAATACACTCAGGTCTATGCTATGCATGCAGTCCATTGTTTTTATTCCTGTGATTTGTCTGGCCTTCGGAGACCTGGTGGTGACGCCATTTTGCCGTGGATCTTCACACTCTATTGAATTGTAAAGTTCCAGCCTATCACATTGAAACCTTTTACATAAAACTCCAGAGCAGAGATGCCGGTGATCTGCCAAGCTGGTTCCGCCTATCTGTATGGTTCCAAGCTTGACTACGCAGGCGCAATCCGAGGCGACGGAAATCTCAGAGCTTAAACAGCTGTTCGGCAGCGCCTGCGCAGTCAAGGGGGGGAAGTATATCGATAGGACGTGCTCGCTCCCGATGCTTCATTATACACACCGCTTTCCTATTCATACAGCAAGGGGCGGCTCAGATGTGATAATGAGCAGTGCGATTTGTTTGTTTATCCACGACGCTCTATCCAGCAAGGGGCTGGATAGAGTGTCGTGTATAAAAAAAACAAATCGCACTGCACAATATGACATCTGAGCCGCCCCTTGCTGTATGAAGAGGAAAGCGGCGTGTGTAATGAAGCATCGGGGGCCAGCGCGTCCACAGTTGCCGAGACTATGGTTCCTCCTATCGCTCTGGTTCCCTCTTTACTGCGCAGGCGCAAGCCAAACCGTTGGAAATCTCCGAGCTTCAACAGCTGTTCGGCTGCGCCTGCGCAGTTGAGCTTGGAACCATATAGATAGGGGAACCAGAACGACAAGTCACCGGCTCCATTTTCCTGATGACGCGTACCCTGCGAAATGCATTGAAAGTGACAGCTTGCCTTACACTGGAGTGGTATGATTTTTAGCTTTTAAATACAGCGCTGATGTTAGCTGAGGCCCCCATGCGTTTTTCACCAAAATAGCCTGGCCAGTGCCTCCCTACACAGTTGTTAGTATACCCTGCTGTATACTATTTTATCTTTGTGCATTTTTTAAATTAAAAACGGTATTACACTATATCCGTTTCTCCTGTGGCTCTTTGCTGTGGAGCTTTTGATTCATTTAATGTGGAGGATTGCTATCCAGCTTGCCCTAGAGAAGTTGTCTTGCTTGATGTACTGGAGATTGGAGCGAGTGGGAACAAAGAGTACCTGTTACATGCCTGATGGTCATTTATGGCCGAATATTTCTGGTGAGCACATTTGATTGTCACGTCGGGTGAAGCACTTATTCGTTTATTTGCACCCTTTCAAGAGCACGGTGGTTGGAGTCTGATTATTTTTGAATACAGCATCACTTGTTATTTCTGCAATTGTTTTTGATTATTCATTTTATACATTTATACTTTGGACATTATACACCTGCTGCGCCCTTTTACCTTTTTCTCACTATGTATTAGTAATTTCACAAATTTTGGAGCTGCACTGGTTTATAATTATTTTATTATTAATTATACATTTTTGGCGCCTGTTTCCATTTTTTCATCATTTCACGTATGTGAGTGAGTGTGCCGTTACTGTCTAAATTTACCTGCACTGGCTGCACTAACAAAAATACTACTCCAGCACCTATCTACCTAAGGTAGAGGGTGCTACAAACATATTTACAAAAATGTGAAGGGTGTAGTCACTTTTGTGAGCTATTGTATGTGTATTTCCTATTTCCAAGACCTGAACATACTGTATCATAAAAACAGTTGTGTAACACAATTCTAACAGTGTACAATATGTATTTTAACTTTTGGGACAATAAAGTATCACGTTTACCATGCCATACGACTTGTGTGATTATTGCAAACAACAAATGAGGATCTCATTATTGATCAGGCCTTTGGGGGTACACAGTTTACTGTTTCCATGATAAGCAAGGCATGCTAATCAGTTCTCTCCCCGCTCATGAAAATAATCTATGTAGAATGAGTGATGTTGGGGTCAGGCCTGGGATAGCCAGCTACATGTCCCATAACCTTTTAAATTTCATAGGGCAGTGTCTGTGTTGAAAGATTAGTTTCTTTCTATATAGGGTGTTGTTAGTTTCAGTGTTCCATTCCTCCAAAGTTGATGTTTTTGGGGACAACCATTTCTGGGCAATTCGTTTACGAGCCTGAAATAGTACCCTGATGATAGGAATGTATGTGTTCTTTGGTAAAGCAGCCTCCTCTATCATACTCAAAAAGGATATCGGGGAACTGGAGAAAGTGCAGAGAAGGGCAACCAAACTCAAAAGATTCATGGAGGAGCTCAGTTATGAGGAAAGATTAGAGGAACTGAATTTATTCACTCTTGAAAAGAGGAAATTAAGGGGGGATATGATCAACATGTACAAATACATAAGTTGTCCATATAGTGAACATGGTGTTGAGTTATTCACTTTACGACCATCACAGAGGACAAGGGGGCACTCTTTACGTCTAGAGGAAAAGAGATTTCATCTCCAAATACAGAAAGGTTTCTTCACAGTAAGAGCTGTGGAAATGTTGAACAGACTCCCTCCAGAGGTTGTTCTGGCCAGCTCAGTAGATTGCTTTAAGAAAGGCCTGGATTCTTTCCTAAATGTATATAATATAACTGAGTACTAACGTTTATAGGTAAAGTTGATCCGGGGAAAATCTGATTGCCTCTCAGGGGATCAGGAAGGACATTTTTCCCCTCCTGTAGCAAATTGGAGCATACTTTGCTGGGGTTTTTCCCCTTCCTCTGGATCAACTGTGGGTATAGGATTGTATGATATAATTTTTTATTTATTTTTATGGTTGAACTAGATGGACTTATGTCTTTTCTCAACTAACTCGACTATGTAACTATAACTATGTACTGGATACATGCCTGGATCTTCTGCCAAGGTTACTTGGATAACCCTGTTTCTAATAGTTAGAACTACTTTTCAGTATCGATGGAGTTTGGGGCATTCCCACAACATGTGGATTAGGTTATCTGGGCCACCATTGCACTTAGGGCAAAGAGGAGTGTCTCTGTGACGCCATGCAATTTTTTTTCCCAGCAATCTACTTTAGATTTGCTAACAGTGTAATACCCTAAACAATACATTCAGTTTCAATTATTTCAGGTAGGCCCTGGTGAACGCTGGTGAATTTAAAGGGGGTTATACATTCAGATTGTAATGTGTCTGTCTAACATAAAATTGTGCTTGTGTGACAATTTAAAGTCCACTAATTGGGGAAAGTCATTGAGGTATCTTGTTTTACCTTATATCCAACAGGAGCTTTGATGGTGTAGTTACAATTCATGTTTGGACTGTAGTTCCCTGGGTATCCCGGAGATGTAAAGTTGCCTTGAGAGTTAAAGAAGGTTCCTCCACACTGAACTGTAAGAATATAGATATAGTCAATAAAGTAAGGAGATTTATAATGATGTATAGCAAAATTTTATGTTTATGTATACTGTAAATACATCGTTCATCCTCCTTTTCAGAGTTCCAGGTTAGTCTTAGGCTAGAACCCCACTCTCCAACCCTCATAGCAGGATGCAGAACTTGAGATCGGCCACTCAGGCACCAAATGCTGCTTCAGGGCAGGAAGGAGGGAGAGTCATATGTTCTGCCTTACCCAGAATCATTTCACAGGGAACTTGTGAGAAAAGAGGAGTGTGGGGATGGTAACTTACTGTAGTTGAGGTGGGTGGGCTACCGTACAAACCTATTATTTTGTCCTAAATGGTGTAAGTACAAAACCCTAATTCAGGCTGCTGTATCCACCTTGCTCTCCCCATGGCACTGCTTGGGTTTGATGCTTCTTTATTCTACAAGGTGATAAATATGTCAAAATGCTTACCCTATTTCGCACTCCCATAAACTTCTTTAACGCTGTACTAATGGTCCCTGAAGCTGCTTCTTTTTGCTACTCCCTTAGCTACAGGCTCTCAGATGTCATCAAATACAACACTGGATCATCAGTCATGATTGTACGTTAACATGTTCAGAGCTCACCCACATACCAGGACATTGGGGAGCATATATGAGTACTGGCTACCAGGGTAAGTTTTTGTACTTACTTTATTCCAAACTGCCCTAAGCAAAGCAAGCTTTTTATCCATGCAGTGCTGGGAAAAGAGAGTCTGGTTCCTGCAATCTACCCTGGAGAATTTTGGGTGACATTGTCGACCTCATAGAAGTCCATGGGATTTGGCCAAACTCTTGGTTTTACAGTAGGGCAAAGAGCAGGGATATACAGCAAAGGAGATCCATTTTTACAGTATCTGATCCAAAATAAGCCAAAGAGGTAAGTGTTAACACTCCTAATGTTGACCAATATACACATTGAAAAATCTATCAACAACTTTATAGTGTGAGGGCCTGATTGACTGACTGGCAATTCTGATTTTATATATGTAATAGACTTTGTGGGTTACCTCAAAGGTTGCAAACAGAGGTTAGAGGACATCAAACTGTTGTGTCACTGGTCCCTCTTTGGCTCTGTAACTATGATTCATCAATAAATGCAAAAATGCTTAAACCGACCCTTCCTACGTTAGCACTGCTCAGCGCTCAGGAATAAACAATTAAGGTCTCCAAAAATGCTTAAACCGACCCTTCCTACGTTAGCACTGCTCAGCGCTCAGGAATCAACAATTAAGGTCTCCAAAAATGCTTAAACCGACCCTTCCTACGTTAGCACTGCTCAGCGCTCAGGAATCAACAATTAAGGTCTCCTTATGTAATCTAATGTGTCAAACATACATGTTAAAATCTGATATTCATCATAAATCACATAAAACTTACAAAATAGCAGCCACATAAAAAAGAAGAAACATATGTTAAAAACAATACTCAGAAAAAACACTCTAAAAATGTCCATATAAATATTGTAGCGGCGCTCTCATCAAAAATTGACAAGCTTCCTTATGCTTTCATATAGTTCATAAAGGCACTGATGCGTGGAAGTTTAATTTCTATCTTTGTGCAGTGATTGTATATAGGTAGATCACCATTCACCCAGCGATGCACTCACCACAATGACAAGTATATTACGCCTCTCATCAAAGTCAGATCCTCCTCCGCTTTTATTCACCTTCCACCAAACTTAGATTCCGTATATTGAGGGGTCCAGGGCACTTATGTGAAGGAAGAAATTATAATGTCCACATAGCGTGATACTGTTTCCAAAAGTTTAATGCCCAAAAGATCCCCCCTTACAATATGTACATACTCTGTGCAATAATAATAGAGCAGTAAAGTGCAAATGCAAGCGTTACAATTCACCAGGTTTGCCAGATGTCAGGGAAATAGGCGCATCCCTGTGCGTAATGGTGCAGGGTTGGCAAACCTGCATAGGCAAAGGCACTGTCAGGGAACCAACAGAAGGAGAAGGACTTTAGGACCCAGCATCTCTACCAGCAGGTCACATGGGCCTATATAAGGAAGTCTGATAGTGTCTGCATTTGCTGGTTTATCTTCAGCTCCCCCTGTGTTCCTGTATCCTGAATCACCTGTTGATCTGATCTCCTGTGTACCGACCCGGCTTGTTCTGACCCGCTCTTCCTGATCCTTTGGCTCGACTCTTGGCTTGCACCTGACCTCCTTCTGCCTGCTCCCTGCATCCGACCCCGGCTTGTCTATTGAACTCTGCATATCCTGCTCCCTGTACTAGACTCGGCTCATCCCTGGTCATTCTGATTACGGACTGTCTTCCTGTGAATGATCCTTGGCCTGGCTCCCGGCTCAGCTTTCCAGTTGCTCCACTGGTCTCTGTCTCCTGGACCTTCCAAGCACGTCTGTCTTCAGTTACCAGGCACCCGTGCTTCTGTGGGCACTACACCTGCTGTGTCATCTTCAGTGGTGTGCTGCACTCGGCCGCAAGGGGAGCCCTCCCAGCATCTCGGCCTCCTACCAAGTTCCTGACACCAGAAGATGGTAGACCGCGCCATCTGTGTACAGCAGACGAGCTCCATTCCACTTCCTGGTACCAGAGTCCTGTGGAGCGCAAGCGTCACTTTCGGTTGACCAGCGAGACCACAACACTGACGCGTTTCGTCACTTCCTGACTTCGTCTGAGGGCGTGGTCTCATGACGCGATCACCGTTTTTTGTCTGTGAGCAAAAGGAATGCCCCGCAGTCTACTAACCAGTCCGATGGCAGCACACACCCACCAGACACTATTGCAGTATCTGGACAAGCTGGGCATAACCAACAGGACTTATTTTTTCCTACTAGATTTTTGGGGTGTAGAGAATCTCAAGCCAAATTGGAGGGGTTCCCACCTCATCCGTGAGTTATCAAAGCGTGAGACTCAGTGGATTTTTTTAACCAATGTTTTATCACCGAAAGGATTAAATATAGAACTTGACATTAATTGTTTTATTAGTGATACTTGATACGAATTTCATCCTTTTAGACCTGTGTTTTAGTTTGATTTTAAACCTCACTTTCTTTGATCTTGTAAGGTACCTGTGATAGGTAGTGTCCGAAGTGGAACTTGTGTGCTGAGGATTCAGGCGAAAACGTAGTCAGGCAGATTAGGTTGGCAACAGATCAGGCAAAATGGTACACGATCGAAATCCAGAGAGTGGTCAGGCAGGCAAAGGTCATACACGAGCTGGCAGTGAAGTACAAAATCAGCAGGCTGGAGAGTAGTCAGGAATTCAGGCAGAAGTTCAACACGAAAATCAGGATCAAAAAGCAGTCACAACACCCAGGGAGCTATTCCACACAAACGGGCGCTGAGAGATAGCATCACTTCCTTTTTAAGGGCTGCTTTGATTGAAAATTGTCCACAGCTGGCAGTAGGTGGGGCTGGTGAGTCCAAGGTAATGTTTAATACTGAGAGGACATTTCCAAAAGTCTAGATCTGCTCAGTAGCGCAACAGGTAAGGCTGCAGCTTTGGGACCAGGAAGATCCCGGTTCAAATACACCCAGGTACATGACAGGGCCCCCTCCCCAGTGGACCCCTCCGGGGGCCTAGCGGGGCTTAGTGGGAAAGGAGGCATGGAAGTCTTGAATAAAAGAAGGGGCATGCAGATCTTTGGCTGGAACCCAGGAACGGTCTGTGACAGGATATCCCTTCCAATGAACCAGATACCGAAGGCCACGACCCTGTCTTCTAGAATCAAGAATCTTGGAGACTTCAAACTCATTTTGTCCATCAACAAGAACAGGAGGAGGTAGCTGTTGCGTTCTGGAGTAGCGATTGAAAATTGCTTTTTTGATGAGGGAAACGTGGAACACAGGATGAATCCGGAGAGAGGAGGGTAATTTCAACCGATAGGAGACTGGCCCGACTCGAGCAATAATTCTGTAAGGACCAATGAATCGAGGGCCCAATTTGGTAGAAGGTTGTTTCAGTCTCACATATTTGGTTGATAGCCAAACTCTGTCCCCCACCACATATGGAGGTATATGGTGTCTTCGTTTGTTGGAAAAAAGTGCATACTTGCCTGCTGACTTCCGTAGTAATAAGCAAATCTTTTTCCAATGTAGCAGAATATTTTTAACCCGCTGATCTGCTGCTGGTACACCAGAAGAAGGCTGAAGTAGGGGAAAAGTCTGAGGGTGATAGCCTAGGGCTGCGTAGAATGGTGTGGTATGAAGAGCACTGTGCCAACGGGAATTCATGGCGAACTCAGCTAAAGGCAAATACTCAGACCAGTTGGAGTGTAAGGCATTGACATAATGTCGAAGATAGGTTTCTAGGGTCTGGTTCATGCGTTCGGTTTGACCATCTGTTTGAGGGTGATGCGAGGTAGAGAGTGAAAGCGTTACTCCCAGTTTCTTGCAGAACGCTCTCCAGAATCGGGAAACAAACTGGGATCCGCGGTCTGAGACGACATTGGTAGGTATGCCATGATATCTCACAATAAGGGAAAGGAAGAGAGTAGACAGTGCTTCCGCTGTAGGTAATCCCGGGAGCGGCACAAAATGAGACATTTTTGAAAAGCGATCCACTATGACCCATATAGCAGTCATGCCCTCGGACTTGGGTAAGTCTGTAATGAAGTCCATAGTCAAATGGGTCCAAGGCTGACGAGGTGCTGAAAGTGGTTGTAACAGTCCAGTAGGCAATGTACGGGGTACTTTATTAGCAGCACAAGTTGGACAGGCAGCCACATAGTCAGTAACATCCCTTTTCATATGAGGCCACCAGACATGACGCTGCAAGGTCTTAAGAGTGATGGTGACACCAGGATGACCAGATAAAACACCATCATGTGCCCAGAGGAGTACAGGTTTTCTGAGGCTAGGGGCTACGAACAGGCGACCTGGTGGTATCTTCAAGCCTTGGGGAACACAATTCTGGGTTTCTTGTAACTGTTGGGAAAGAGCCGTAGAGATCTGTGCGACAATTTTGTGAGGTGGGATTATATACTGCTCGGTAGGTTGGTCTTCTTCAGAGGTAGCAAACTGTCTGGAAAGAGCATCGGCTTTCTTGTTTTTATGCCCAGGAACATAAGAAAGAACAAAATTAAAACGGGAGAAAAACAGAGCCCATCGAGCCTGACGTGAGTTCAAACGTCTTGCAGTCTGAAGGTACAGTAGGTTTTTATGGTCAGTGAGGATAGAAAAAGGTTTGGGAGCCCCTTCCAGAAGATGTCGCCATTCAGACAATGCCAATTTGATGGCCAGTAGTTCTCGATTCCCAACATCGTAATTCATCTCCGCTGGAGAAAACTTTCTAGAAAAAAATGCTACTGGATGGATTCTACCAGACTTAGGCTGTCTCTGGGAGAGCACGGCACCTGCTCCTACCTCAGAGGCATACACCTCAACTATGTACTGGAGATCGGGATTTGGATGCTGAAGAATTGGAGCTTTGCTGAACATGTCTTTTAATTGCTGGAAAGCCGATTCTGCTTCTGAGGACCATACCTTGCAATTTGTACCTTTCTTAGTCATAGCAGTAAGGGGGGCCGCAATGGAGGCAAAACCTTTGATGAAGCGTCTGTAGTAATTTGCGAACCCTAGAAAGCTTTGGAGCCCTCTTAAAGTGGTCGGTTGGGGCCATTGCAAGACAGTGGAAAGTTTTTGAGGGTCCATTTGGAAACCGGCAGCACTTATAATGTATCCAAGGAAAGGAATACGGCTTTGATGGAAACTGCATTTCTCAATCTTCGCGTAAAGATGGTTTTCTCTCAGTCGTTGCAATACCTGCTTTACATGCGAGATGTGCTCTAGATGAGTCTTGGAAAAGATTAAAATGTCGTCCAAGTAGATGATCACAAAACTGTTGCTGAAATCATGAAAAATTTCATTCATGAAACGTTGGAAGACAGCAGGGGCGTTACACAACCCAAATGGCATAACCAGATATTCAAAATGTCCATTACGAGTGTTGAATGCTGTCTTCCACTCGTCCCCGTCTTTAATTCGAATTAGATTATAAGCCCCTCGTAGGTCTAGCTTGGAGAAGATAACAGCCCCCTTAAGTACATCAAACAGTTCAAGAATGAGAGGCAAAGGGTAGGAGTCTTTTACAGTGATTTGATTTAACCCTCGATAGTCTATGCATGGTCGAAGACCCCCATCTTTTTTTTCAACAAAGAAAAAACCTGCCCCTACTGGAGAAGAAGAGGGTCGGATAAAACCTCTTTCCAAGTTGTCTTTTATGTATTCCTCCATGGATTTTTGTTCAGGCAAAGACAGGGGATAGGTCCTTCCTTTGGGAAGAGGTGCTCCAGGAATCAATTTAATTGCACAGTCAAAAGAACGATGTGGAGGTAAAACCTCTGCCTTTTGCTTGCAAAATACGTCTGCAAACGCATGGTATTCATGAGGCAAGGTAGGTGGGACGGCCACGGAAGCCAACATACAAGCAGGAAGTCTTTTGGGTTGAGACAAACAGTTTGAATGACAGAACGACCCCCAAGAGGTTAGTTCTCCATTCTCCCAATCAAAAGAAGGGTTATGTTGTTGTAACCATGGGTAACCAAGGATAACAGGCAGAAGTGGAGAATCAATAAGAGACAAGACAACTTCCTCTTTGTGGAGTACGCCTACCTGAAGGGTGATTGTCATAGTCTCAAATTTTACAATGCCATCTCCCAAGGGTTGTCCATTCACGGTGGTAATGTTCAGGGGTCTAGATTTTGGAACAAATGGGATATTATTTTTTTTAGCAAAAGTGTAGTCCAAGAATATGCCAGCAGCTCCAGAATCCACAAAAGCCTCACAGGAGACAAGTTTAGAGGGAAAATGGATAATTGCAGGAATGGTAATCTTGGTCTTGGAGGATATACCTATAAGGTCTAAGCCAGCTCCTCCAACACTGGTTAGACCCTGCCTTTTACTGGACGGGAAGGGCAGACAGATAATAAATGTCCTTTAAGTCCACAGTATAGGCATAGGCCCAATGCACGCCTCCTTTGTTTCTCAGACTCAGTTAGGTGGAGACGGCTTACATCCATGGGTTCCACAGGTGTCTGGGGTTCAACTGAGATTTCAGGTTCTGGCTGAGGTGGTGCTTGGAAGTTAGGGGCCAAACGGTAGACTGGCCGAGGAAACTTGCGAGTTCTAAGTCTCTCTTGGCATCTTTCATGATACCAGACATCCAGACGAACACAGAGCTCTATGAATTTCTCTAGGTCTTCTGGGGAATCCTTATAGACTAATTCGTCTTTGATGCGATCTGCAAGACCTTTTCGGAAGGCTGCACGTAATGCCCTTGAGTCCCAAGTAGTCTCAGCAGCAAGGGTACGAAACTCAATAGCATATTGTGCCACAGACCTGGTGCCTTGTTGCATGTCCAAGAGTGAGTACTCAGCTGCAGAAGCTCTATCTGGCTTGTCAAATACAGTCTGGAGAGAAGCCAGAAATTTGTCAGCGTCTTGCAGCACAGGATCATTGCGTTCCAGATAAGGAGAGACCCAGGCCAGGGCCTTCCCCTTTAACAAGGAAATTACAAAAGTCACTTTGGCAGAAGAAGTGCTAAAGGTCCCAGGGTTGTTGCGGAAATGCAAACGGCAAACATTTAAAAAGCCTCTGCAGTCCTCAGTATCACCACCAAATTTGTCAGGCATAGGAAGTTTGGGTGGTACAGAAGAGGTGGGTTGGATCGTAGCAGGAGTAGGATCCAGAGTCTGGACCGTTGCAGAGGAAGCAGGCAAACAAGATTTAAGCATAGTACAAAGTTCATCTAACTTGGCGTCCAGGGAAGAAAGATGCTGTTCATGAGCTCCAATCAATTGTCCCTGACGTGAAATCGCCTTAACAATCTCAGCAGGGTCCACTGTCATTGTGGCCCGTTTGTAATGTAAGGTACCTGTGATAGGTAGTGTCCGAAGTGGAACTTGTGTGCTGAGGATTCAGGCGAAAACGTAGTCAGGCAGATTAGGTTGGCAACAGATCAGGCAAAATGGTACACGATCGAAATCCAGAGAGTGGTCAGGCAGGCAAAGGTCATACACGAGCTGGCAGTGAAGTACAAAATCAGCAGGCTGGAGAGTAGTCAGGAATTCAGGCAGAAGTTCAACACGAAAATCAGGATCAAAAAGCAGTCACAACACCCAGGGAGCTATTCCACACAAACGGGCGCTGAGAGATAGCATCACTTCCTTTTTAAGGGCTGCTTTGATTGAAAATTGTCCACAGCTGGCAGTAGGTGGGGCTGGTGAGTCCAAGGTAATGTTTAATACTGAGAGGACATTTCCAAAAGTCTAGATCTGCTCAGTAGCGCAACAGGTAAGGCTGCAGCTTTGGGACCAGAAAGATCCCGGTTCAAATACACCCAGGTACATGACAGATCTACACCTCAATTATATGGTTTTAATATTTTTTGTTTTGAATATTTTAAATATTTTTAATATTACTATATATATATTTTTTGTTGTAAAACATTTATTCTATATTCATACGGTATATGATTCATAATCGTTGTTTTATATTGACCGTATTAACTTAATTTGGACTTACAAATGAGCGTTCCATATTGAACATGCTATTTTAATTTTATTTTAAATGCTTGCTTAGATGTGTATATGGAACTATATAATATGCAGATTAGACATGATGCATTGTTATATTGGAAAGTCTAAGGTATCATATGCTTATTTTTATTATATGTAGCGGCCTCACCCCTCTCACCCCTTCTTCTTCTCGGCTTGTTGTCTGATCTAGGGGGATCAGGGAGGAGGGATGCGGTACACTACGGCCTATGTCCTATGTCCACTAATGTGTAGAGGTGAAAGCCAACACCTGTTTACCTTCGGGCTGTATGCATAACCCAGAGCCAAGTCCGTTCTGCAGATGACCCCCCTTTGTTCCCAGTAACTAGAGTAGCACACCACTGAAATGGTCCAACTCTTATTTATTCTCTGACAGCAATAAATCGTCTTTAACTACTTCCTTACTGGGCACATATACCCCCTTCCTGCCCAGGCGAAATTTCAGCTTTCGGCACTGTCACGCTTTGAATGACAATTGCGCGGTCGTGCGACGTGGCTCCCAAAAAAATATTTTTAAAAAATTGTTTTTCCTCAGTTTAGGCCGATACGTATTCTTGTACATATTTTTTGTAAAAAAAAATCGCAATCGGCATTTATTGATTGGTTTGCGCAAAAGTTATAGCGTTTACAAAATAGGGGATAGGTTTATGGCATTTTTATAAAAAAAAAATTTTTTATTAGTAATGGCGGCGATCAGTGATTTTTTTCGTGACTGCGACATTATGGCGGACACAGCGGACACTTTTGACACATTTTTGCGACCATTGTCATTTATACAGCGAACAGTGCTATAAATATGCACTGATTACTGTATAAATGTGACTGGCAGGGAAGGGGTTAACACTAGGGGGCGAGGAAGGGGTTAAATGTATTCCCTATTGGTGATTCTTACTGTGGGGGGAGGGGACCGACTGGGGGAGGAGACCGATCTGTGTCCCTATGTACAAGGGACACAGCATCGGTCTCCTCTCTCCCTGACAGGACATGGATCTGTGTGTTTACACACACAGATCCATGTCCTTGTCTGTGTAACCGCCGATCGCGGGTGCCTGGCGGACATCGCGGCCGCCAGGCACGCGCATCGGCATTACAGTGACACGCCGGGCACGCGCGCGCCCCCCAGTGGCCAAAGAAGCGGAGGCCGTAAAAAGACGGCCTCCCGGATTTGTAGAGCCACCTCGCGGCCGTATATAGTCATACGGCCGGCGCGAGGTGGTTAAACAGCAGACAGGTTGTGACTCAAAGAACAGTTTAGTAAAAGTGGGGAGTAGGTCAAAGCACAATCCTCAATTTGAACTAACCATTGTAGTGTCACCAATGGTTATTACACACAGCCGCTGCCACGACTGTGTAAAACAGGAACAGAATTACCTTCGCTAAGTGCAGCCCCTGTCAGAGGGAAGACATCCTTCCAAAAGAGTTACCAGAGGCCCCGCCATCACCAGTAATGCTGCACCGGACTGTTCGGAGGGGTTACGCTCCCTGGCCTCCTCGTCTCAGATTCGGGCGCCCAACACCTTAGGGCCCCTCGGACTCCTCCACCCTTGCGGAACCCAGTCAAAGGTACTGGGCCCCGGGCCTCCTCCGTAGTACCTCACCCCAGGCTAAAGGTGCCTGGGATGGACTCCATTTCCAGCTCCGGCCAGGCCAAGGGCGCCTGGGCCTGGAACTCTGGAACACGAGCACATAGGCTGAAGGTGCCTGGGCGCGGCTCTCTCCTCCAACGACTGATCCCACGTTGAAGGCGTCTCTCCCCTTTATCTCCTCGTCTCCGCAGGTCAAGCAGGTTCCCCGCCCCGCCATCACCGCTGCTGAGACAGGACAAAAAGGGTACAGCACTGCAGTGATGGTTAAACCCTGGCCCCAGGCGACAGTGCCACCCAGGGGCCGCAGGGAACTGAACACCACTGAAGTCCTCCACGAATAAAAAAAAGGTCCTGAATTCCCTAACAATCAATGCATCTGGGTCATACTACCACCCAGATGCTCCCCCTTAATTTAAATACCCGCTACATATACATCCATATTCTAATATGTACCCATTGTTATCGCAAGGCAATCTCTATACGAAATTGAGTGTCTTTATACACAAGTTTCTGAGGTTGTTAGGATGCGTCATGCATCGCTGCCTAGTGCTGTGAGCATTTAGATCGTCCCATGATGTTAAAGGTCCAGATACTGCAATAGTGTCTGGTGGGCGTGTGCTGGTGTGCCGTCGGATTGGTTAATAGACCACGGGGCGTTCCTTTTGCTCGCAGACAAAAACCGGTGATCGCGTCATGAGACCATGCCCTCAGATGAAGTCAGGAAGTGACGAAACGCATCAGTGTTGTGGTCTCGCTGGTCAACCGAAAGTGACGCTTGCGCTCCACAGGACGCTGGTACCAGGAAGTGGAATTGAGCTAGTCTGCTGTACACAGACCGCGGGGTCTACCATCTACTGGCGAACCTGGTGAATTGTAACGCTTGCATTTGCACTTTACTGCTCTATTATTATTGCACAGAGTATGTATATATTGAAAGGAGGGATCTTTTTGGTTTTAAACTTTTGGAAACAGTATCACGCTATGTGGACATTATAATTTCTTCCTTCACATAAGTGCCCTGGACCCTTCAATATACGGAATCTAAGTTTGGTGGAAGGTGAATAAAAGCGGAGGAGGATCTGACTTTGATGAGAGGCGTAATATACTTGTCATTGTGGTGAGTGCATCCCCAAAGGGGGTTTCTTATTTCCACGAGGTGTATTGCTGGGTGAATGGTGATCTACCTATATCCAATCACTGCACAAAGATAGAAATTTATGAACTATATGAAAGCATAAGGAAGCTTGTCAATTTTCGATGAGAGCGCCGCTACAATATATTATATATTGACATTTTTTAGAGTGTTTTTTCTGAGTATTGTTTTTAACATATGATTCATCAATGTCTTTCTCTGAACATTTTTTACCATTCAAATAAATCCGCATACCTGAGCTATATGTAGCTTGGAAGCCGACCCCAGCAACAGCCCTATCACTGACGAAATGGACCAGCATCTGGTCTGTGGAAGCGATGATTGGAGGGAGGGTTTGACTTCCGCACATTTTATCCAACAACACAGGAGAGTTCTTAGAGGGACCGTCATAGATCCTCATGTAGTCTGATTTGCAGTTAGGAGTGGATTGGATCTTGAACCTACTGAAATTTAGTGAAGCCTAAAAAGTGACACAAGGAAAATGTATTATCTACAGTAAACCCCAAACTTCACATATTTGTAACTACAAACTGGGTTATTAAGTAGTTGCAATATAATACAATCGAGGAAATGCTTAGACAGTCCTTCAGAAAAAAACAAACACAAGAATTGTTAGGGTTCTAATTTCTATTAAAAGATCTCACAGCTATAAATATTTCTAGCTAAGATGTCTCTTGAAACATGTGTGTGTTTGCCATTGATTTTCAAGTTGACAGAACTCTTCTGCTCCCTCCTGATTTGTTACTTGTGGTTTCTTCAATGCAACAAATAAGCTTAAACGAGACATCCTTGGGGGAAGAAACTTTTGATAAAAGTTTTTAGTTAAATGCTATATTGAAAATATCAATGAAACCTGTTTCTGTGGATATTGCAACACCATTACAATTGGTAACATACTTTTTAGAAGAAGCAGAGCCACAAATAAATCCAAGACCCATTTTGTTTCTACTAAAATCCCCTTTTCTACAATCCCCCCTCACCACCAGATGTGAGGGAAAAGAAATCTGGCACATCAGAGTTGCCAAGATGGGAACCCAGCCATGAAGTGGTAATGATAGTTTTAAGACTATAAAGTGGGCCATAATGAAGGGGAGTATTATATCAAAATATGGAGCAATTGGTGGTTGAAGCAGAGTATGAGGTTCAGAGGCATTTATATCTTAAAAGGCCTACTCTATACCTTTGACCCAGCCATGAAGTCAAACCACCGCTATGGCTTCGTAATACTAAAAACCTTTCACTTTGGCAAAAATATGACAAAACAAGATGCTGTAGTCTTATATTTATTTCAATGTACAAAAGTATGATGTTTAGGTAGGGAGTATTTGGGCCTTTTTCTTGGCTAGCATACTAGTCAAGTCATTTTCTTTATAAATGTAAAATTCATGTGGTCAACAAAACAATCTTTAGATGGCAGTTCATTTTCACAGCTAGGCTGCTAGACATTTAGGGTCGCATTTTACATGTCTACATTTCTGTCTCCTTACCTGTCCTGATGGAACTCTGATCAACCAAACGCAGTCAACATTATTGGGATAAGCAGAGGGATAGTTTTTAGAAGTGAAAATTCCTGTCTCATTATTTAGCAAAGTAGAACAGACACCTGAGAAGTAAGAATTAGGCATATAAATTGTATTTATTGACTGGATAAATAGACTAATAATACTATTAATAATTAAATGGTGGGAAACAGGGGAGGGGGTATTACATTTTTATTAGATTAAATCTGCTGGAACGTAAAACGTAATCACTTGACTCCCAAGCCTATTCTGACACTTCTCATATGCATGTAAAAATTTGTGTATTTTTACTAGAAAATTACTTACGATCCCCAAACATTATACATTTTCTGAAAGCAAAAGCTCTGGAGAAAAAAATGTCGGCCGTTGCAATTTTTTATGTCACACAATATTTGCACAGCAGTTTTTTTAGTGCACACAAATACAATATAATACTACTACTGTTTTGGTAAAATATAAAAGATGATGTTACACCGAGTAAATACATACCTAACATGTCATGCTTTAAAATTAGGCACGCTCGTGGAATTGGCGACAAACTATGATACAGTAAAACCTTGGATTGCGAGCATAATTTGTTCCAGAAACATGCTTGTAATCCACAGCACTTATACAGTGGGGATCGAAAGTTTGGGCACCCCAGGTAAAAATGTGTATTAATGTGCATAACGAAGCCAAGGAAAGATGGAAAAATCTCCAAATGGCATCAAATTACAGATTAGACATTATTATAATATGTCCAAAAAAGTTAGATTTTATTTCCATCATTTACATTTTCAAAATTACAGAAAACAAAAAAATTGTGTCTGCAAAAGTTTGGGCACCCTGCAGAGTTATTATCTTGTACTGCCCCCTTTGGCAAGTATCACAGCTTGTAAACGCTTTTTGTAGCCAGCCAAGAGTCTTTCAATTCTTGTTTGAGGTATCTTTGCCCATTCTTCCTTACAAAAGTCTTCCAGTTCTTTGAGATTTCTGGGCTGTCTGTCACGCACTGCTCTTTTAAGGTCTATCCATAGGTTTTCAATAATGTTGAGGTCAGGAGATTGTGAAGGCCATGGCAAAACCTTCAGTTTACGCCTCTTGATGTAATCCCCCGTGGATTTTGAGGTGTGTTTAGGATCGTTACCCATTTGCAGAAGCCATCCTCTCTTTAACTTCAGCTTTTTCACAGATGGCATCAAGTTACCATCCAAAATTTGCTGAAATTTTATTGAATCCATTTTTCCTTCTACTCGTGAAATGTTCCCTGTGCCACTGGCTGCAATACAACCCCAAAGCATGATTGATCCACCCCCATGCTTAACAGTTGGACAGAGGTTCTTTTCATAAAATTCTGTGCCCTTTCTTCTCCAAACGTACCTTTGCTCATTCCGGCCAAAAAGTTCTATTTTAACCTCATCGGTCCACAGAACTTGTTTCCAAAATGCCTCAGGCTTGTCTATATGTTCATTTGCAAAGTTCAAATGCTGATTTTTGTGATGAGGACGTAGAAGAGGTTTTCTTCTGATGACTCTTCCATGAAGACCATATTTGTACAAGTATCTCTTTATAGTGGAATAGTTTACCACAACTCCAGTGTCTGCCAGATCTTTCTGGAGGGATCGTGCAGTCAAACATGGGTTTTGAATTGCTTTTCTCACAATCCTGCGAGCTGTTCTGTCTGATATTTTCCTTGGTCTTCCAGATCTTGCTTTAACTTCCACTGTTCCTGATGACTGTCATTTCTTAATTACATTCCGAACAGAGGATATTGACATCTGAAAACACTTTGCTATCTTCTTATAGCCTTCTCCAGCTTTGTGAGCGTCAACTATTTTCAGTTTCAGTTTTCTAGACAACTGCTTAGAAGAACCCATGGTGCTGATTGTTGGGGCAAGGTCAGATGAGTCTGGCCATTTAAAACCTTTGAGATTGACATCACCTGGTCTTCCCAGACGATGATTGAGAACAATCCATGACACTGGCAGGTCTCAGCTTTGCAAAGGGGGCAGTGCATGCTATAAATTCTGCAGGGTGCCCAAACATTTGCAGACGCCATTTTTTTGTTTTCTGTAATTTTGAAAGTGTAAATGATGGAAATAAAATCTAACTCTTTTTGACATATTATAAGAATGTCTATTCTGTAATTTGATGCCATTTGGAGATTTTTCCATCTTTCCTTGGCTTCGTTATGCACATTAATACACATTTTTACCTGGGGTGCCCAAACTTTCGATCCCCACTGTATATCAAAGCAAATTTCCCCATAAGAAATAATGGAAACTCAAATGATTAGTTCCACAACCATTTATTCATATGTCCTTCAGTTTATAGTCCATATAAAAAGATTATAGCAATGTTACCCAGTTTTGTAACCATAAAATGTCTATCCACAAATGGAAGCCTCCACAAGGGTATTAGAAGAAAAATCCAGCAGGAGCTACAGAGTATAAAAGAGAAGAGAGGTGCCTCTAAGTGTAGCAATATGTTGCTAAATGTTGTACCTTCAATAAATGTAACCATATTGCTACACTTAGAGGCAGCTCTCTTCTCTTTTATACTGAGTTGTGACATGACGCTACTTGTATATCAAGACATTGCTTGTATAGCAAGTCAAAATTTATTAAAAAATGTTGCTTGTCTTGCAAAACGCTCTCAAACCAAGTTACGCTTAAACCAAGGTTTTGCTGTACTTAAAAATCTCCATAGGCATTGCTTTAAAAGTCTTTTCAGGTTACCAGTTTAGAGCTCTCGCCATTTACATATGCATGTGGGACCAACTTGCAAATTTGCTCTTGAGCGTGAGCAGGGGTGGACATCAATCATAAACTGATTTTTGTTAATTTTATTGCTATCACAAGTGACAACATCCCTTGTGATAGCTAGGGCAGTGACAGGACCTCTTTGTTTTTTTAGACCCCAGATCTCTCCTCTGGCCTCAAAAGCATCTGATCAAACTGAGATCGGTTTGATCAGATGCTTTCACATGCTGGTAACTGTTTGTAAACAACAAACCGAAACCGTAAGTGACAAAATCGCCATTACTTCCGGTTTCAGAGACCATAGAGATGCTTCGTTCCTCCCTCATCCCTATAGCCAGCTGGCAAACCCCAGGCTTTATTCCTGGGCGTCTCGGTGAAATGAGAAAGCCAGGGAAAGCGGGGAAGATGGCAGAAGGCAGAGGGAAAGGGGGAGGGGCCTCCTTATGCCACATTTAAAACTGATTCAGTGACTTGATTAGATGCTCGGTGCTTTTACATTATGCAGCATTGGTAGATAAAAAAAAGATACCAGGGTCGTGACTGCAGCTTCAGTCATGACTCTGGTAGAACCACTTAAACCAGAGGATGTACGGATAAGTCTGAGAGAAGTGGTTAAAATCAAATGAACACCTTTATGATGAAGATAAAAGCAATTGCCTAAATGTAGAGTTGCAACTTTAGCATGTGTTACTAAAAGGGTACATATCTTTGCAACTACGTTGTATATCCAGGTGAATTATACCTTGTTTTGTTTAGTTTAGGCCAAATTGAGCCTTTATTTGGTAGTAAATTTGGTAGTAAATGTTATTTTTTAATTTAGCTGTATCTTTGTTATCATTACCATGACCCACCACCAACAAATAACCAAAAATAAATTTTAGATGCATTGGGAATACCACATATGTGTACATTATTTATTGTGCACACCCATAGTAGGGCCCAGAAAGAAATGTGCACATTTTACTTTTTTGTCAAAACATTGTTTTTCAAACCTGTAAAAATCCACTTAAAATACAATTATGAAAAAAGTATAATTTCTAATGTTTCAAACTACTAACACTGGAATGTACAGAAACTTACTGCATTGATAAAGTCGGTTAATTTTAGTGACATCCAAGACGCTCAGTCCAACTGTCTGCCCAATTGTCACATTGGGGTCAGGCTTGGGGACAATTGTGGGTTTGTTTGAAGTGTTGGTGAAATCATAGCTGGAAAATGATGAATTGAGATACGATCGACATATTATTATTAAAATATGTTATCATTTATCAGTAAATCGCCAGCTAGCACAAAAGTCATGACTTACGCTTCATAATGCATCACTGAACTGTAATCATATGGACTGCCCAGGTTATTAGTGTCCGCTTTAGCAAAATTACCCCAGTATTCTGTAACAAGACCAAAGCAGTGTTAATGTCTCTTTTTAAAAAAATCAGGGATAAAATTCTCTTTGTATAAATGTTCTCAGTACCTTGAGAGATATACTGGAAATTGATATCCACATAATTGTCACGGTCACTCCTCATATGCTCATGGTGGAAGCCCAGGGCATGTTCTAGTTCATGTTGTATAATCCCCCTGTAGATGCAGCCTCCACCCAATGAAACTGTCTGGCTTCCACCAGTTCTTCCAACATATGAGTAACAGCTAGAAATTGTAGATATACAGTTCAAAAGAGTTATGCTTTAATACCATTTAAGAGTCAAAGACAATAGTTTTAATAGAAACAATTATTGAATCTGAGCTACAGAAAGAAAACAATCAATATCTGTTTTTGCTAAGCTTTTGAACTTTTTAACTCGAATCGGCAGGAGTATACCTATGTATGTGCACAGTTCTAATAAGATGTATGGTGTTTGGAAGCTAAGTAATGTTGTGCTGGCTTCCTAGCATTGGATCCACTGCTTATCTTTGAACAGACATATTTGGTTTTATTTTGATTGTAAATATGGATTTTATTCATTGGCATCCTTTTTAGTCTGTTGATACTAAGTCCCACCCCCTCTCAGTCACTACCATTTTTCTACGATCTACTCAATGTTAGCAGCGCTGGGATTAAAGTCCCTGTGCTGTTTCTGCTAGGTACACAGAAAACAGAGACAACCAAGAAGAACCTTGTTGTTGGCTTGTGTCTTTCCCATATATTTGCAAATGTACATAGGCTTCCTATAGTTTGTTTTTGGAGAAAAAAAAAAAAAAAGAGAATCCGTCACGCACAGGTGCAGTAAAGTCTAAGGTGTTTTATGTTTTAGATGCTCCCTACTGTTTCTCTTTATGTAGAGAACTATGATGGACAATGGACAACCTTACCCATTATCAGGTGTGATGTTAAGATAACTGTCTTCTGTTGTAAGAGACACAAACCTCACACAAGTCAATGTCTCAAACTCGGCCATGGCGAGCACAATACTGTTCTGGTCACTGGGACCTAGAAACAGATAGAAGGTTGGGTTTCTACAAATAAATAGCAACAAATACTTCAATACAAGAGAAAAAAGAGGGAACTCACTGTAGCGGGAATCTATGATGTAGGGAACAGGAACAGTACCATTATCCCTTTTAGGCCAAAGGCAAGAAGGACAGTTCATGGCGCTGCGGTCATTCTGTACCAGCACATCGCCTCCATACATGGGTGTTTTGCTGTCTAAAAATACAGAAAATGGTTATAGTTAATACACTAAAACCTATTCTTTCCATACACTGTGAGCTGGCTGAAGTTTGCTATGTGAGTGCCATTGTTGGTCCCCTCTCACGTGACATCCTTTGATTGAAAAATGGACGGATCCATACAGAAAATTTTAGAACTAACAGCGGAAGATTTGTCCATCTGGAAGAATCTTTTTGATATTTTTCATGCAGTCCAAAGGCCCAGATTTACTCAGTTCCGTGACACAGCACAGCCCTGTTTGGCAGGGGAGGAGACCTGCAGTACAGAAACTCTTACAGGTCCATACCTCCCAACTTTCCAAAATGGGAATGAGGGACACCTATTAGCAAAAGTATGTAGGCCTAGGACACACCCCCTGCCACGCCCCCCTTAACCACTTCAGCCCCGGACCATTTGGCTGCCCAAAGACCAGAGCACTTTTTGCGATTCAGCTCTGACAATTGCGCGGTCATGCGACGTGGCTCCCAAACAAAATTGACGTCCTTTTTTCCCACAAATAGAGCTTTCTTTTGGTGGTATTTGATCACCTCTGCGGTTTTTATTTTTTGCGCTATAAACAAAAATAGAGCAACAATTTTGAAAAAGAAAAAGCAAGATTTTTTACTTTTTGCTATAATAAATATCCCCAAAAAATATATTAAAAAAACGATTGTTTTCCACAGTTTAGGCCGATACGTATTCTTCTACATATTTTTGGTAAAAAAAAATCTCAATAAGCGTTTATTGATTGGTTTGTGCAAAAGTTATAGCGTCTACAATATAGGGGATAGTTTTATGGTATTTTTATTAATAATTATTTTTTTTACTAGTAATGGCGGTGATCAGTGATTTTTATCGTGACTGCGACATTATGGCGGACACATCGGACACTTTTGATGCCATTTTGGGACCTTTGTCATTTATAGAGCGATCAGTGCTATAAAAATGCACTAATTACTGTACTGTAAAAATGACACTGGCAGTGAAGGGGTTAACCAGTAGGGGGGCGCTGAAGGGGTTAAGTGTGTCCTAGGGATGTGTTATAACTGTAGGGGGGATGGGCTACGCGTGACACAACACTGATCACCGCTCCCGATCACAGGGAGCTGTGATCAGTGTCCTGTCACTAGGAAGAATGGGAAAATGCTTGTTTACATTAGCATTTCCCCGTTCTTACTCTCCGTGAGATGGTCGCGGGTATCCCCGCGGACATCAAGTCCGTGAGACCCGCGGTCGGACTCACGGAGCTTGCGGCGGGGGCGCACGCCCACATTGCCGCATTTTAAAGGGGACTTACCTGTACGCCCATATGCCGAGCCAAGCCATTGTGTCGACGTATATCGTCGTGCGTTGGTCGGCATGTGGTTAATGGAGAATTGTATAAAAAAAATTATTGGTTAAACCCACAAGAGCTTTTTTACCACTATTATTCCCGTTATATTGGCTTTTGGTATTTACAAATGCAGCAATTTAGAATTTGGGTGAAAGGTTTAGCACTGAGAAACACTTTTTGAAAGATAAATAGTGCATTTTATATACAACTATATAGAACAGACCAAAATGAGGGACAAATAAGGAGGAATGAGGGACAGAGGGACATTGTTCCAAACAGGGCCGTTTGAAGGAATTTGGGGGCCCCAAGCAAAATGGACTTGGAGGCCCCCCCCCCCTGCAAAGCCTACAGGAACCACAGCATAGCGATACAGTTTATCCTGGCAGGAGAGGACACACAAACACATCCTAGCAGGGCAGGGAGGGTTCATGCTGGTTAAAGGAAAACAGAAGGCGCACCGACCTAGTGCATTACCAGTGGCTAGGTTTTATTTAAAAAGTTTGAAGGATTAAAAATACTCACAAGGCAAGTATAGTATTGAACACACAATCTTTCCATCAAAAGGAGATAGCCTCCTACTGGAACCGGACGACCAGAGAGTTCAGACAACAAAATTCACAGCCACGGCTGACGCGTTGCGAGGGTTCATGCTGGGACTGGAAATCATGTGACCCCCCCCAAAAGTGAGGAACTAAAGGTCCCAGCATGAACCCCTCAGAGCTGACTACTGCTCCAGTCCTGCCCAGTGCCCACATAAGGGTGGTCACTGGGCAGGACTGGAGCAGGAGTCAGCTCTTAAGGGGTTCATGCTGGGACCTGTAGTTCTTCATTTTTGGGGGGGTCACATGATTTTAAGTCCCAGCATGAACCCTCCCTGCTCTGCTAGGATGTGTTTGTGTGTCCTATCCTGGCAGGGCAGGGAGGGTTCATGCTGGGACTGGAAATCATGTGACCCCCCCAAAAGTGAAGAACTACAGGTCCCAGCATGAACCCCTCAGAGCTGACTACTGCTCCAGTCCTGCCCAGTGCAGTGCCCACCCCTTATGATGTGTTGGTCAGTGCTGTGCTGACAATGGTGAGTGAGCAATGCTTACTTGCCTGCTTTCTACAGCTGGCTGAAATCTTTCTCACTCTGTCACGTCTTTCTGTGTTCTTCAGACTTCAGCACAGCAGCATGCCGCTGCCTGAGTGGCTGGACAGTGTGCCTCGAGGACAGAGCGGGAGGAGGAGGAGGAGGGTGGACTCGGAGGCGGAGCTAGCTAGAAGATCTTTCCTCCCCTGCCTGTGATAGGCACAACTCTGCCTCTCTCCTGCTCTGCTAGTGATGTCACTGATTGCTACAAGCCAAGCGGGCGTCACGTAGCAACCAGCAGAGACAGTGCCAGCTAGCTAGGCTAGGGGGGTCCACAGCCACTGTCAGATCGATCGTGCATTTGATTTAGATCGACCCAGGGCGGCATTGGAAATCCAGGACAGTGACAGGCAGCAGGCAGGCATCCTAGGCTGGGGCCCCAGGCAATTGCTTGTTTTGCCTGTCCTGTTCCGACGGCCCTGGTTCCAAATCAGGGACAGTCCCTCGAAATCAGGGACAGTTGGGAGCTATGCAGGTCTGATAATCTCATGTCTCTATCACTCTGCTCTCTCGTCCTATTACAATGGAGCATTCACTACAGTACAGCTAACATACTCCTTGTGCCACCCCAATTAAAGTACTTACACCACTTGCATTTAAAAGAGTACAATTATGATGCAGTAAGGAATACAAAGTTGAATCAATTTATGAAATTTTTTATCTGCCTGGAGTTCAGCTTTGATTGTATCTTTAGAACTAGAAATTGCAAAAGAAAGTATACACACTTTTGCTAGAGATATTGATGCCGTTTTTTTTTCTAAATTCTCATGCAAAGTACAATTTACTTTGCAAAGTAAACCGTCTATTTGCCTTTAATAAATCAACCTGTTTATCTCACAAGTTTCACAGCAAAAGTAGAAGTAAATAGGAATAACCCATCAGTCTTTTTAGAAATGGAATACTGATTTTAACCACTTCAGCCCCGGACCATTTGTCAGCCTAAAGATCGGAGGTCTTTTTACAATTTGGCACTGCGTCGCTTTAACTGACAATTGCGTGGTCGTGCGACGTGGCTCCCAAACAAAATTGACTTCCCTTTTTCCCCACAAATAGAGCTTTCTTTTGGTGGTATTTGATCACCTCTGCCGTTTAAATTTTTTGTGCTTTAAGCAAAAACAGAGCGACAATTTTTTTTTACTTTTTGCTATAATAAATATCCCCAAAAAATATATACATAAAAAAAAATGTTTTTCCTCAGTTTAGGCCAATACGTATTCTTCTACATATTTTTGGTAAAAAAAAATTGCAATAAGCGTTTATTGATTGGTTTGCTCAAAAGTTATAGCGTCTACAAAATACGGGATAGTTTTATGGCATTTTTATTAATATTTTTTTTTTTTTACTAGTAATGGCTGCGATCAGCGATTTTTATCGTGACAGCGACATTATGGCGGACACATCGGACACTTTTGACACATTTTTGGGACCATTGTAATTTTTACAGCTATCAGTGCTATAAAAATGCACTGATTACTGTGAAAATTACATTGGCAGTGAAGGGGTTAACCACTAGGTGGCGCTGTAAGGGTTAAGTGTGCCCTGATGATGTTTCTTACTGTAGGGGGGGTGGGCTACATGTGACAAGACAGTCATCACCGCTTCCGATTACAGGAAGCGGTGATCACTGTCATTGTCACTAGGCAGAGCGGGGAGATGCGTGTTTACATCAGCATCTCCCCGTTCTAACTCACCGCGAGATGATCGCGGGTACTCCCGCGGCGATCGAGTCTGCGGGACCCGCGGTCGGGTTCACGGAGCTCATGGCGGGCACGTGCGTGCGCACAATGGCGCTTCCTTAAAGGGGACGTATATATATATGTCCTTTTGTCCAGGAGTGCCATTGTGTCGTGCGGCGGTCAGAAAGCGGTTAAAGAATCGTTCAGCAATGATCAAAAGCTATTACCATAAGAGAACAGTATATGCTATTGGCTAGTTCATCAGTGCATGGTTTAAAGCAGGGGTGCCCAACCAGTGGCCCGGGGGCCACATGTGGCCCGCGGAGCCCTCTGATGAGGCCCGCGACCTCCTGCTCTGGAATGGAATAGAATAGAATACTGTTATTTAAGGTCAGTCTATTACTAAAAGCGAACCTGCGGGTTACCTACACTGAGCCATAGACTTCTATTATTACCTGCAAGTTTGATGAGCTTTCTGAAAGTGCACAAAACCTGCAGAATATAATAGAAGTCTATTGCAAAGTGCAGAAAAACCAAAGGTACACTGCGTTGTACCCCCGCTCTGCTGATTGTGGCCCGCGACCAGTTACCAAGTCGCTTAAGTGGCCCTCGCGCTTCAAAAGGTTGGGCACCCCTGGTTTAAAGGATCATGAAACCCATAACCCTATTCGCAGCACATCAGTGTGAAAGCAGCCACGGGCCCCTTTCACACGGTCAGTCTGACCCAATTGGACCCTCAAATTCACATCTAAGGAGTGGCAGATGTAAACCGACTTGTGTCCTACCTCCAATCCGATCCGGCTGTGTCTGTAAGCAGAGCGGACACGGACCTGCCATCCGCCCGCTCTGCTGATTGTGGCCCGCGACCAGTTACCAAGTCGCTTAAGTGGCCCTCGCGCTTCAAAAGGTTGGGCACCCCTGGTTTAAAGGATCATGAAACCCATAACCCTATTCTTTATAATTACTTTTCGGGGTTGATTTACTAAAACTAGAGAGTGCAAAATCTGGTGCAGCTGTTCATGGTAGCCAATACGCTTCTAACTTCAGCTTGTTCAAGTAAGCTTTGAGAAAAAAAAAACATGGAAGCTGATTGGTTTTAATGCAGAACTGCACCAGATTTTGCATTTTCAAACTTTAGCAAATAAACCCCATTGTCTATTGTCTTGCCTTGATTTAGCACCCTCATAATGCAGTAAAGAATCCTTTGGTTTAGAATAATTACCTTTGTTAGCTTGAAAAATCTTGCTGAAGATCCCCTTTGGTATTTCTGAGCCTTCACTTTTTGGGGCTGTGTATACAAAATAGGCATTAGACACATCTAGTCAAATAATTGCAACCAAAAAAGTGAAAGTAGTGTTATTTTGGATGAATATTGAATCCATTTTACAAAAATGTAATTACCGTATTTATCGGCGTATAACACGCACCCTAACTTTAAGAGGGAAGTTTCAGGAAAAAAACTTTCCACAGCCCCCTGCGTGTAACACGCAGACACAGTTTACCCTCTATTTTCAGGGTAAAAAAGTGAGTGTTATACGCCAATAAATACAGTATATATTAATAAAAAAAGAGTAGCTGTACAAAGCTATCCCTGATCTGTGAAACTTTTGGTTGGATACATTTTTTAATCTTGTAGTTTTACCTGACTCCCCCTGAGTGTCATTGAGATTGTCACCTAAAGCAGGCCATACACGGTCGAATTTCGAACAAATTTTCTTTTCAAAATCAGAAAGTTCGTATTTTTTGTGATCCGATGATGCCACCATTGATTTTCGAAATTCGGCCGACCAAACCTTCATGTTGCCGGGAATATTCGTTTCTCTCCGGGAATATTCGTTTCTCTCCGGGAATATTCTTTTCTTGCACATGCGCATTTTTTTTCTATTACATTTCTCGCACGATTCTCCCATCATTGATCAGAAAATCTTTCGTTTTTCAAAAAATTTCCAACATGTCGGATTCCTCAAATTTGATTGCCGCACGAAAATCGGCTGTTGCTGCAAGCCCACTCAGGCCCGGTTCACACAGGGGGTGTGACTTTGGGGGTGACTCAGCAGCGCGATCTCAAGACGACTTGAGACGCCCGGTTCAGACGATTTGCATAATGACTTCTGTATAGAAGTCAATGCAAGTCGCCCTGAGTCGCCCCCAAAAGAAGTACAGGAACCTTTTTCTAAGTCGGAGCGACCTGAGTCGCTCCTATTAGAACGGTTCCATTTAACAGAGCGGGACGTGACTCGTTCAGCGACCGAGTCGCCTGACGAGTCGCCCCTATGTGAACCGGGCCTAACGGTGCGAAATTCGTACGAAAATTCTTTGATACAATTTTCGAAAGAAAATTCTTTGGAAATTCGAACCGTGTATGGCCACCTTTAGTAAAAGGAGATGACTTTAAAGAGACTCTGCTGCCAGGCCATTAATTTTACCAAAAAACATACAGACAGTTATATATGCATTTAACATATGTTAGACATGTCATTAACCACTTAAGAACCGAGCCTCTTTCTGAGATTTGGTGTTTAAGTTACAAACATTTTTTTGTGGCTAGAAGATTACCTAGAACCCCCAAATATTATATATATTTTTTTGCTAATACCCTAGAGAATAAAATGGCGGTCGATGCAATACTTTTTGTCACACCGTATTTGCACAGCGGTCTTACAAGCACACTTTTTTTTAGAAAGAAACTTTTTTGAATTAAAAAATAAGACAACAGTAAAGTTAGCCCATTTTTTTTTATATTGTGAAAGATAATGTTATGCCGAGTAAATTGATACCCAACATGTCACACTTCAAAGTTGCGCCCTCTCGTAGAATGGCGACAAACTTTTACCCTTAAAAATCTCCATAGGCGATATTGAAAAAATTCTACAGGTTGCATCTTTTGAGTTACAGAGGAGGTCTAGTGCTATAATTATTGCTCTCGCTCTAACGATCGAGGCAATACCTCACATGTGTGGTTTGAACACCGTTTTCATATGCAGGCGCTGCTCATGAATGCGCAAGCTCGTTGGGACGGGGCGCTTTAAAAAATCGTTTTTTTTTCTTATTTATTTTACGTTGGGTCACTTTTATTCCTAAAACAAAGAATGTATACATCCCTTGTAATAGACAAAAGCATGGCAGGTCGTCCTAAATATGAGATCTGAGGTCAAAAAGACCTCAGATCTCATATTTACACTAAAATGCAAAAAAAAAAGTCCCTTCAACCTCCCTAGCGGTATTTCCGAGTGTGGCTCGGGGTGAATTTTCAGTACCAAAAGCGGTAACCCCAAGCCATACTCGGGATCGCATCGCAGGATCCATGTAATCCATGTACTTATCTTGTCCCCTGGATCCTGCCATATCTCACCGCTGTGTCTGCGAGCCTCGTGTCCTCCACTCGATTCACAGTGCTGAGCTCCGATCCCTGTGAGCGTTGCGACGCACGGGGACGGAGCTCGGCGCCAAATTCAAAAAGTGCAAGACACAGTATACATACAGTATACTGTACTCTTACAGATTACAGTACTGTATCAAATAGTTTTACATCCCCTTTGTCCCTAGTGGTTTGTCCAGTGTCCTGCATGCAGTTTTATATTATAAAAACTGTTCTTTCTGCCTGGAAACTGGAGATTGTCCATAGCAACCAAAAAGTGTCCCTTTAAGTCAAAAGTGCGTTTAGACCAGCTAGAAAACAGCGATAATAAATTAGAATCACTTGCAGATTTGAGCGATAGTGATTTGTGGGGAAATTCGTCATCAAACACTGAAAGTAATGACAGCGACAATTCTGCAACTGAGCAAATTTCAGTGTTTTTGATTTGATTACATTATTGAATAATTTTTATTATAATTACATTATTATTTGTCTTAATTATTTATAGTTATTTATTATATTATAATTTATTCTTTCGTGTTTCAAACTTTATCATACCCGGGATGTCTACTAGACTCTTGTTTGAACAGATTTAAGTGAGTTATTTCTAAGAATTACAGGCCTACAATATAAAACGCCAAATTTCCATGCGAAACAGTTGTACCGCTTTCAGCATCAAAAATCAGACATAATCATACCAGGGAGGTTAAGAGCATTGGGCGTAAGTGACGTTTTGACGTTGCTTCCGCCCTGCAATGATATGGGGACGAGTGGGGGCCATCTTCCCCTCACTCGCCTCCATACCCAGCCAGGGACAGCATCCGATCGCCTCCGTCCCTGCCGACGGCTCCAGTAAGTGGCGGAGGGCACCAGAGAGCGCCGGGAGGGGGACCCCCTCTCCCGCCACCGATAAAAGTGATCTTGCAGTGAATCCTTCGCAGAGACCACTTTTATCTCTTGAAGAGGGTACCGGGGTTATGGTAGCTAGCTGCTACCATAACAACGGTATTCCTCTTCAAAGTAGTGACTTATTCCAGTGGTCTGTAAGTGGTTAACTATGAAAACCTCCCTTGTGTAAACAGCCAAATGCTCAAAACTGCTGCTGGTTGCTGCCATCTTGGATGTGATGTCATCAGCCCCAGCAGACTCAGAGCTTTCGCTCAAGAGACAATTTATAGTATTCCTCTTTACTCCTCCCCCAGAAGCTAAATCAAAGTTTATGTGGGGAGGTGAGGGGAGGGACAGGGATGCTGGGCCAGCACAGACAAGTAATTGGACACTCCCAGAGGGGAGGAAGATTTTTCTATGGCTGTATCTGCAGTGTTTTAAATTGGTGAAAGGGTCTCTTTAAGGTAAGGGATGTTTTCCATAAGAGCTATAAAAATGTGGAATAGTCTTCCTTAGAGACTCGATCTAGATGGACAAAGAAAAATCATTTTATAGATTCTCTGGTCATACTGATTAGGGCCAATGGAGCAGTACAAACAATTATTGACTTAGGAATTATGATTTTGGATTAGGAATGTTATAAAAAGAAGGACTAATGAACTGGGGGAAAAGCAATATAAACGAAACAGCTTATAGAGAACAGATTTTTTTTTTTAAATAAGAATGTTAAAAAGCTTACCATATTTGTTCACTCCAAGTAGATGGTACTGAAAAGTAAAAGTTTTGTATCAATATCTTATTTCAAATGAAATACAATAATAAGAGATAACAAGTCTTGGCCCCAACTCTTCCACATCCGGCAGAGTCCTCCTCAGCCCTACTGGGAATCTCTCAAAAGTGAGGTAAAATTATTTCTAAAGCCTCATACACACGATCGGACTTCCATCGGACAAATCCGTGGATTTTTGTGCGAAGGGCGTTGGCCGTGAACTTGTTTTGCATACAGACGGCAGAACTTTTTCAGCCTACATTCACGAAACTATGTGTTTTTTCTGCTCTTTAGCGCCGCCCTTTGGGCAACTTCTGCTAATGTTGTCTTATTGTTAGCATTGGCTCAGAGCATGCATGTTTGTACTTTGGATTTTAGTCCGACGGACTTGTGTACTCGCGATCGGATAAGCCGACGGAACACATTTGTTGTCGGACAATTTGAGAGCAAGCACAGCCAACATTTGTTGTCGGAAATTCAGACAACAATTGTCCGATGGAGCGTACAAACGGTCGGATTATCCAACAAAACACGTCCATCTGACAATTGTTGTCGGAATATCCGATCGTGTGTACAGGCCTTTAGAAAGATGTTACAACAACAGTCAACATTGGAAGATTTTACCATATTCCCTGTTCTGTTCCCAACTATAACATTTTGGATTTCTCCTCCCTTTCTGTCCTAATGTCAATTGGCCAGGAGGACAATGGTCAAATCTCCCTTACAGTCAACCCCCCCCCCCCAATAATAAGAAAGTGACTGTGTTAAAATCTAACGGGATTCCTAGCCCCCATTACGTTATCCAAAACTAAAGGTGAAACAATGTTGGATAGATTTACACTTTACTACTAGCTGTTGGTAACATATTGGATGTTATACTTTCCTAAATATGGTTTTGATCTGCCCCCCCTGTACTGTACATGTCAGCTCATCATCTCACCTGTATTTCTGCAGATAGAGGTAGACTGGTCACCAGCCCCGTAACACAGCCCAAAAACAGGAGGAAGACTTTTTCATTCATCTTGTTCAGAATTCTCCTTCACTCTAATGTGAAATATCTTCTCTCTGAAGCTTGGTGTGACACTCATCTTCTGGATCACCTTTTATACAGGTACCAGAGAAGATCTGACCAATCATGAAACAGGAAAGCTGACTTCAAGACTGACCTCAGTGGACGTGTATGGGAATTAGAAATGTATAATTATTTCATGTGTGACACCATGGTCATTATTATCTTGAAGTTCCGCTGTCCAGCTTGTAAATGATTGTCATGACCTCCTGACCATTGTCTATAATGACATAGAAAAGTTTATCTGTAAGTGATATCATCATCAACTGTTTTTATCCAGCTTAAATCTAAATGAATTGGGACTGGCAATGTATTTTTCATTTGTATTCATGGTTATACCCATTCTGTGAGATTATTCCTCACTACGGGCCACAACAAGCAGTGATATTTTGCAAAACACAAAAACCCATAGTAAACTAACATTAATTCTTCTAATATGAAATTTGACCCTATTATATTAAAATCTGATTGCACCATCAGCAGTGATTTACATACTATACATTCAGAGCCCTGAAGGAGCTTACAATTTAAGGTCCCTATCTCATATACCAGCACATACTAGGGATACATATCAGTGGCTGATTCCAACAAGTACCAGTGCCTTATTACAGCCACAGTGTACCAGTGCCAGTCAGTACCAGTGCCTAATTAAAACCACTACTAGTACCAGTGTCAGTCAGTACCAGTGCCTAATTACAACCACTACTAGTACCAGTGCCAGTGAGTACCACTGCCTAATTACAACCACTACTAGTACCAGTTCCAGTCAGTACCAGTGCCTAATTACAACCACTACTAGTACCAGTGTCAGTCAGTACCAGTGCCTAATTACAACCACTACTAGTACCAGTGCCAGTGAGTACCACTGCCTAATTACAACCACTACTAGTACCAGTTCCAGTCAGTACCAGTGCCTAATTACAACCACTACTAGTACCAGTGCCAGTCAGTACCACTGCCTAATTACAACCACTACTAGTACCAGTGTCAGTCAGTACCAGTGCCCCAAACTCAATCACTACTAGTACCAGTGCCAGTCAGTACAAGTGTCTGATTGCAGCCAGTACCAGTTCAAGTTAGTACCAATAACTGATTACGGTCAGTACCAGTCTCAACGTCTACAGATGCCAGATTATAACTAGCACAGTTGCTCTATTACACAGGTGTCAAACACAAGGCTAGCAGGCCGAATCTGGCCCTCCAGGCCATTTCGTGTGGCCCTCGCAACTCTCCTGCAGCTGCAGGAGAGCTCCAGCCCTCCTCTGGTCCTCCTCCAGACCCCTACTTTCTACTTTCAATCAATGCATCCAGCTTCTTCCCAGCAGAAGCATAAGGAAAGGGGGGTGCACTGTGATGTAAGGGAAAGTAGGGGACTCAACTTTTGACGGTGGTGTGGCTCTTGACATCTAATGTAAGGGGAGGGGATGCACTGGACTTCTAAACTTACAGATACAACCAGGCCTTTTGAGGGTAATCATAATGCGGCCCATGATGAAATTGAGTTTGACATTCCTGCTCTATTACAACTAGTTTTACTGCAAAAAAGGTGTGGCAAGAATAGCTTTTCAAAATAATCACAGCCTCTTACTAAGAAGCTTTCCTTATAAGTTTCTACATTTCTTGTTAATGTTCAATTTAATTGTTAATGTTCAATTTCAAGTATGAATAGTGTCTGCAGAAATTGGAATACACTGGAGAACTATAAAGCCATTTGGTACTTACTGTGCAGTCCTCAAAAGCTCTACAGACAGAAGATGTTTTATGCATGCTCAATAAATTGAAGGAAAAATATTTTTAGACTTTCTTCTCATAATTAAATAATCTGGTTTATTTGTTTCACACAATTTTACATTTTTTCTGCTGTCTATCCATTTTCTCATTTTTTTATGCTTTTTTTTCTATTGATCTTTTATAAATGTTCTTGCTGAATGAAATATCAAGTGTGACACAAATAATGTTAGGAGCTGTAGGGAGCAGAAATCTTAAAACGCTGATTTGTAAAAGCTCTATAAGGCTACTTTCACACTGAAGCGCTATATGCGCTGGCGGTATAGTGGTGCTATTTTTAGCACTGCTATACCGTAGTTTTTGCCGTGATTTGCGGGCGCTAGCAAAAAACCCCAGCAGAGCATGATCCAATTTGCTACAGCAAGGGAAAAAATTCCTTCCTGATCCCCCGAGAGGCAATCGGATTTACTCTGGATCAACTTTACCTATAAATGTCAGTACCCAGTTATATTATGTACATTTAGGAAAGTATCCAGGCCTTTCTTAAAGCAATCTACTGAGCTGGCCAGAACCACCTCTGGAGGGAGTCTGTTCCACATTTTCACAGCTCTTACTGTGAAGAAACCTTTCAATATTTGGAGATGAAATCTTTTTTCCTCTAGATGTAAAGAGTGCCCCCTTGTCCTTTGTGTTGACCGTAAAGTGAATAACTCAACACCAAGTTCACTATATGGACCCCTTATATATTTGTACATGTTAATCATATCCCCCCTTAATCTCCTCTTCTCAAGAGTGAATAAATTCAGTTCCTCTAATCTTTCCTCATAGCTGAGCTCCTCCATGCCTCTTATCAGTTTGGTTGCCCTTCTCTGCACTTTCGCCAGTTCCCCAATATCCTTTTTGAGAACTGGGGCCCAAAACTGAACTGCATATTCCAGATGAGGTCTTACTAATGATTTGAACAGGGGCAAAATTATATCTCTCTCTCTGGAGTCCATACCTCTCTTAATACAAGAAAGGACTTTGCTAGCTTTGGAAACCGCAGCTTGGCATTGCATGCCATTATTGAGCTTATGATCTACCAAAACCCCCAGATCCTTCTCCACTACGGATCCCCCCAGTTGTATTCCCCCTAGTATGTATGATGCATTCATATTCTTAGCCCCCAAGTGCATAACTTTACATTTATCAACATTAAACCTCATCTGCCACATAGTCGTCCAATTAGACAGAGCATTGAGGTCGGTTTGTAAATTGGCGACATCCTGTAAGGACGTTATTCCACTGCATAGCTTGGTGTCATCTGCAAAGACAGAAATGTTACTTTTGATCTCAGACCCAATATCATTTATAAAGATATTAAAAAGTAAGGGTCCCAACACTGAACTTTGGGGTACACCCCTGATAACCTTAGACCATTCAGAGTAAGAATCATTAACCACTACTCTCTGAATTCTCTCTTTTAGCCAGTTTTCTATCCATTTACAAGCTGATATTTCCAATCCTGTAGACTTTACCTTACACATGAGCCGTGTGTGGGGAACTGTATCGAACGCTTTTGCAAAATCCAAGTATACCACGTCCACAGCCACCCCTCTGTCCAAGGTTTTACTTACCTCTTCATAAAAAGAAATCAGGTTTGTCTGACAACTTCTGTCGTTTATGAATCCATGCTGTCTGTTGCTTAAATAGTTTTTTTCCAGCAAGAACTCATCTATGTGGTCTTTTTTAATCTCTCCAGTAGGGATGAGCCGAACACCCCCGGGTTCGGTTCGCACCAGGACCCGTGAACGGACCGAAAGTTTGCACGAACTTTAGAACCCTATTAAAAAGGGATTTTTATAACAGCTTACCTGTAAAATCCTTTTCTTGGAGTACATCACGGGACACAGAGCGACTTAGTCATTACTAATGGGTTATATAGATTACCTTCAGGTGTTGGCACTGGCCAATTCCAAACCGGAAGTACCCTCCCCTATATAAGCCCCTCCCACCCGGGAGCACCTCAGTTTTGTAGCCAAGCAATAAGTGTCCCAAAAAGAGGGGTGGGAGCTCTGTGTCCCGTGATGTACTCCAAGAAAAGGATTTTACAGGTAAGCTGTTATAAAAATCCCTTTTTCTTTTTCGTACATCACGGGACACAGAGCGACTTAGTCATTACTAATGGGACGTCCCAAAGCAATGCCAAATGAGGGGAGGGATACATAAGCTGGGCGCCATCAGGCATGAGGATCTTTTGCGGCCTGCAACACACTGCGCCCAAAGGCGACATCCTCCTGACTTCTAACGTCTACCTGGTAGAATCTAGTAAACGTGTGTACCGAAGACCATGTTGCGGCCTTACATACTTGAGCCAGGGAGGCCTGGTGATGCACTGCCCATGAAGTTCCAACTGCTCTTGTGGAGTGCGCCCTAACTTTGAACGGAGGCGGTCTCTTTCTCAAGCTATAGGCTTGTATTATGACCTAAGAAAAAATATATAGTCGCGCTAACTTATGAATATAAACATAAGCCCACCACTGAGTAATTGAAAAAATTGTTTCCAAATCACCACAGTGATAAATTATGTGAGTGCTCAGTGAAGAACAATAACTAAACAATGTAAACAAAGCATATAAATTAATAATAATACAAACTTAATTAATAATATTATTACATGCTTGTATAGGACCCCTAAATGATCAAGTCCAAAGTCCATACAAAAAAACACACCCGTGATCAAGTGTCCATACTAGATAAAAAAGAAAAAAGGAAAAAAGAAAGAAAACAAAACAAAAACGATTCCAAATCTTCTTGTATTCGTGACTTTCACCACCACCAGTAAAAATTCCTGCTTACCAAAAAGCGATGGTCCCCTATGACGGAGGACCCCAAACAGCCTCAAATGGTAATCAATAGGACTCCAAGCTTCAGTATATGTTGAGCCTCAATTAATTTGGTAGCCAAAACGCTCATATACCATCCATGCAGTAATCGATGCGGAACATGAAAGGAAGGGAGGACACTACATAGTGTAAAATCCTTGGTGGATGTTTATTTAAAAGAAGAAAACATACTTACAAAAATGCAGTTTAAAAACAGCCTTAGAAGTGTGACAGCGCCGACCGGTCAAAGGCGCTAGTCACACACATACGTCCGTGGAAGTCGAGCAGTGGAGGGTGACGTCAGCACAAAGGATACGAGCTTTGTGCTGACGTCACCCTCCACTGCTCGACTTCCACGGACGTATGTGTGTGACTAGCGCCTTTGACCGGTCGGCGCTGTCACACTTCTAAGGCTGTTTTTAAACTGCATTTTTGTAAGTATGTTTTCTTCTTTTAAATAAACATCCACCAAGGATTTTACACTATGTAGTGTCCTCCCTTCCTTTCATGTTCCGCATCGATTACTGCATGATGGTATATGAGCGTTTTGGCTACCAAATTAATTGAGGCTCAACATATACTGAAGCTTGGAGTCCTATTGATTACCATTTGAGGCTGTTTGGGGTCCTCCGTCATAGGGGACCATCGCTTTTTGGTAAGCAGGAATTTTTACTGGTGGTGGTGAAAGTCACGAATACAAGAAGATTTGAAATCGTTTTTGTTTTGTTTTCTTTCTTTTTTCCTTTTTTCTTTTTTATCTAGTATGGACACTTGATCACGGGTGTGTTTTTTTGTATGGACTTTGGACTTGATCATTTAGGGGTCCTATACAAGCATGTAATAATATTATTAATTAAGTTTGTATTATTATTAATTTATATGCTTTGTTTACATTGTTTAGTTATTGTTCTTCACTGAGCACTCACATAATTTATCACTGTGGTGATTTGGAAACAATTTTTTCAATTACTCAGTGGTGGGCTTATGTTTATATTCATAAGTTAGCGCGACTATATATTTTTTCTTATTTGTATGCACTGTTAGTTTTCAGAATAGTTGCTGCTTTTTCCCTTTGTTTGTTCCTAGGCATTTGATATATCTGCCTAGTTCCATACCTGTAGCGCAATTTCTTTTTTCACTTTCTAAACTTGTATTATGACCTGTCGAATCCACTTGGCTAAAGTAGATTTTGATGCTGCCTGACCCTTTCTGGGGCCTTCCGGCAGAACAAACAAAGAATCCGTTCTGCGAATCTGAGCAGTGGCTTTTAGATAAGCTTTAACTGCTCTTACTACATCCAAAGAATGTAATAACTTTTCCTCTACCGAGCTAGGTTTGGGGAAAAAAGAAGGAAGAACCACATCTTGGTTCAAATGAAACCTCGATACCACCTTAGGAAGAAAGGCTGGATGAGGACGTAATACTACTCTGTCCTTATGGACAACCAGATATGGCTCCTTACAGGACAAGGCGGCTAATTCTGATACTCTTTTAGCCGAACAAACGGCTACTAAGAAAATCAATTTCCTGGTGAGAAGAACCAAGGAAATGTGTTGCAATGGTTCAAACGGTTGTTTCTGTAGAACTGACAGAACCAGGTTTAAGTCCCAAGGACATATGGGAATACTAACCGGAGGGCTAATACGCATCACTCCTTGTATGAAAGCTTTGACTAGTGAATGCGAAGCCAAGGGCCTTTGAAAAAATATTGACAAGGCCGAAATCTGACCCTTGATAGTACTCAAGGCCAGCTTCCTATCTACAGCCCACTGTAGGAAGTCCAAAATCCTCCCTATCACGTACTTACGTGGATGCCATTTCTTGGCCTCACACCACTTAATGTACGCTTTCCAGATCCTATAATAGATCTGCCTGGATACCGGCTTCCTGGCATTGATCATGGTAGATACCACAGAATTAGAGAGCCCTCTCTTTTTCAGAATGTGGGCTTCAATAGCCAGGCCGTCAAACCTAGGGCTGGTAAGGAAGGGTGGTATATCGGTCCTTGCGACAGCAGGTCCGGACGATGTGGGAGGGTCCAAGGACTCCTCACTGACATTTTTACAATCTCCGCGTACCATGCCCTTCGGGGCCATGCTGGAGCCACCAGAATCACTGGTTTCTTTTCTACCCTGATTCTGCGGAGTAATCGCGGTAACAATTGTGGCGGTGGGAATGCATATATCAGCTTGAACTGATCCCAAGGGAACACTAGGGCATCCGAGCCGCAAGCTAGGGGATCCCTTGTGCGAGACACAAATCTGTCCACCTTTGCGTTGAATCTGGATGCTAGCAGATCTACATCCGGTGTTCCCCACCGCTGGCATATTGCCTGGAAAACCTTGGGGTGAAGAGACCATTCCCCCGGGCATAATTGTTGGCGACTTAGAAAGTCCGCTCTCCAATTTTCCACTCCTGGGATGAAAACCGCGGATATGGCTGGGACATATCTTTCTGCCCACTCCAGGATGCAATTTGCTTCCCTCTGGGCTGCACGACTCTTGGTGCCACCCTGGTGATTGATATATGCCACTGCCGTGGCATTGTCTGATTGAATTCTGACAGGGGACCCTTGGAGTTTGGATGTCCATGCTACTAGGGCATACCGGGCTGCTCGTATCTCTAAGAGATTGATGGGCAGGGCCTTTTCTGCTTCTGACCACTTGCCCTGGAGAGACCATTGCTCCAGTACTGCCCCCCAGCCTATGAGGCTGGCATCTGTAGTGACCACCTTCCAAGAAACCGGACTGAAGGGTTTCCCTCTTTCCAGATTCTGGGGCACCAACCACCAATGGAGGCTCTTGCGAACGGAAGGGGACAGGGACATTGGTAAGTCTAAAGCCTGAACTTTTTTGTTCCAGGCTGACAGTATGGCCCTTTGCAAATTCCTTGAATGGAATTGACCGTAGGGTACCGCTTCGAATGAAGCCACCATCTTTCCCAGCAGCCTCATACAGAGGCGTATGGATGGTTTTCTTTTTGTACCCACTAAGTGGGTCAAATCTTTTAAAGACGACACCTTCTCTGGAGGTAAGAAAATCTTTCTCTGATTTGAATCCAGCCTTAGCCCTAAGTATTCCAGACTTTTGACTGGTCTTAGAGCTGACTTGTCCCGGTTGATAATCCAACCGTGATATTCCAGATACTTGATTGTCTTGTGAATAGCTACTTCCAGCTTTTCCACTGAGTGGTCTATTAGTAGCAGGTCGTCTAGATATGCCATTATCGTTACACCCTGTGTTCTTAGATTGGCCAATAATGGGGCCAGAATTTTTGTGAACACTCGTGGTGCTGTGGCCAGACCGAAAGGTAAGGCTCTGAACTGAAAATGGCGCCCTTCTACTGCAAAGCGTAGAAATTTCTGGTGGGCCGGAAAGATGGGAATATGCAGATAAGCATCCTTTATGTCGATCGAGGCTAACCATTCCTGCCCTTGTAGGGCGGTGGCCACCGATCGGATCGACTCCATCCGAAAAGTCCTGATATTTAGGAACTTGTTTAGCCCTTTTAGATTTAATATGGGCCTCACGTCCCCATTTGGTTTGGGGACTGTGAAAAGGTTCGAGTAAAACCCGAATCCGCTTTCTTCCAGGGGAACCTTCATGATTACACCTTGGAGCAATAGTTGTTCTAGTGCCAGAAGGAGGGATCCTCTCTTTTGGGGATCTCTTGGCACGTTTGACCTCATAAATTGGGCAGGAGGAGTGCCTTTTAACTCCAGCTTGTATCCCAGACTTACTGCGGAGAGCACCCATCTGTCTCTGATGGTGTCCCGCCAGGTCTCTGTGAACAACTGAAGTCTTCCCCCCACCCGATTGAGTGGGGGCAACGCTTCATGCCTTGGGGGGAGGTTTTGTACCTCTCTTGATCCAGGGCTTCTTGTTACCCTGTGATTGTCCCTGATTTCTGCCCCCTGAATTTGACCGCGGAGGCCGTCGGAACTGCTTCACAGCCGTTATGTGCCCGGGACTGGAGAAGTAGGCCTCTTAAAAGAAGGACTTCTACCCTTGTTCTTAACCGGTAAGAGTGAACTTTTACCGGCAGAAATTTTCTGGATATATTTGTCCAGATCTTCTCCAAATAAGCGTTCTCCATGAAATGGGAAGCTAACCAGCAGTTTTTTACAGGGAGCTTCAGCAGACCAGTTTTTGAGCCACAGAAGCCTACGCATATGTACTATAGACAGCGTAAAGCGGGAGGCCTGTTGGATTGTATCCTTTATGGCGTCCACCGCAAAACACAAGGCTCTAGGCAGGTCAGCTAGGGCAAGAGCCTGCTGATCTGGTAAGTCCCTTAAGACTTGTTTCAACTGATCTTTCACTGCTTGGCAGACTCCAATCGCTGCTACCGCAGGTTGTGTCACCATGCTTGCTGTAGAGAAAGCAGATTTTAGTAAAGACTCCAATTTTTTATCTATTGGGTCTTTGAACATTGGAACATTATCTACTGGACATGTCAGTGATTTGTTAACAGAAGAGATGGCTGCGTCCACTGTAGGGACCCTCCATTTTTTTATGAACTTATCCTCCATGGGATAGATCACCGGAAATCTCTTGGGGGGAGCAAATATTTTATCAGGATGCTCCCAATCCTGGTAAATAAGCCCTTCTAATAAAGGGTGGATTGGGAAGGAACAGACAGCCTGGGGAGCTTTTAGCGACCCCAGCGAGGAAACCGTAGTGGATGGTGGTTCCGCCAGAGGCATTTTAAATGCTGATCGGACCATATTAGTCAGAGACTGAACCCATAATCTTTCAGCCTGAGATGCTGAGAAAGGTTCTTCCACTGTTGATTCCTCCATAACTGAATCAACCTCATCCTGATCCCCTTCAGGTAGGTCGATCTCTGTGTGGGGCTGTTCCTCCACTAACAGGCACTCTGAAGGAGGAGACGGAGATCGGACGCGCTTTTCCTGAGACAGGGAAGCAGCGATCAATGCTGTTAATCTCTCTTCCAATCCTCCCAGAGTTGAGGATAAAACCTCCTCTGTTATATATACAGGAGCAGGTGGACTGGGGACAGCCGCAGCACCAGGCATTCCTGCGGGGTTTCTACGGCTACTGACCTCTGAATTCTCAGGGGAGATTGGTGCAGTACAAGCATGCCCAATATCCTCAGAGCCCGATGGAGACCCCTTTGGCTTCCTGGAAGATCTATTTCCGGAGCGTCTGGACGACATATCCTTTAAGCACAAAGCTGAGGTATTCCCGTCGTCATACATCAATTTTGCTGGTAATAGTCTAACACAGGTGCTGCTATATACCAGCTGGTGTCCACTAAAGTGCCTTTCTATGGGGATGCCTGCATCAACCGCCTCTGTGTGCCACTGTTTGTTGCTAGCTCTGTTTGCATCCAGCTGACACTTGTACTGTGTCTTTTAACCATGCTGGGACGCCCGCACATGCGCAGAAGCGCCGCGGCGCGCATCGAGCGTCATCCACCCGCCCCGCCCCTTTTTTTTCATAGGAGGCGCGTGCACGCGCCCGCGCGCGCGCCCGTGCGCCATTGGCGCCCTTTTCGAAATCAAACAGGGGACTAGGAGCCAGGGCCCTTTTTGCCGGAGGGCCTGTGCGGTGGATGAGCGCAGCAACAGGGCAGAGGAAGTGGATTCCCACAGAGAAACTTACCAGCTGCCTGGATCTTTTGACTTGAGAAAACCAAAGATCCACATGACAAGAAAAATGGACTACAGCGGCCTCTAGTGGTTTAACACAGGTACCGCGGTCCCTTTTTTTTTTTTTTCTTGACTACAATTAAAATTTTACATTTTCAGTAGTTACAGGCAAACACAGATATTTAGCGGGAATACCGTTAGGTAACAGACAGAAAGACAAATTAGGCTTGGGGGTCCCCCAATAGAACCAAGTTCCTGGGGGCCCCCACTTACCTGATCCCCGCCGCAGGACTTTGTTTGGTCCACAGAAGTCCAAACTTCACCTATCACGGCAGGCATTGTAATTAAACCTTCAGGGACCGGGTTCCCAAGGATTCCACTCCCCTGGACCTGTATAGCACCCTGCACAGACAACATCTTGGTCGTGGGTATGACCAGAGCTCTGGATCCCAGGGTCCAGCCCTCCTAAGAGAAGCATTACAGGCAAAACCTTGCTCTTCTGCTGCAAGGCCCGGGTACCGACCGTTTAGCTATGAAGCTTTTTTGGTGGTATCCGGAACAGCTTACTAAGGCCCAAAAGAACCTGTACGCAAGCCCAGTGAAAACACATGTTACTCTTTGGCCAACACCTTAGACACTGGCAAAAAACTGAGGTGCTCCCGGGTGGGAGGGGCTTATATAGGGGAGGGTACTTCCAGTTTGGAATTGGCCAGTGCCAACACCTGAAGGTAATCTATATAACCCATTAGTAATGACTAAGTCGCTCTGTGTCCCGTGATGTACGAAAAAGAAATACAATGGATGCGAACGTTCGAAATCTAAAGTGCTAATTATAACGACTATTATGCATGTTATTGTCCTAAAAAGGGTTTGGGAACCCGGGTTCTGCACCAGGGGACATGTATCAATGCAAAAAGAAGTTTTAAAAACGGCCGTTTTTCGGGAGCAGTCACATAAAGTGAAATTAAAAAAGTCAAATATTCCTTTAAATATCATACCTGGGGGGTGTCTAAAGTATGCCTGTGAAGTGCCACGTGTTTCCCGGGTTTTGAACTGTCCCTGCACAAAATTACATTTCTAAAGGAAAAAAAGCCATTTAAAACTGCTTGCAGCTTTAATGTAATGTCTGGTCCCGGTAATATGGATGAAAATCTTTAAGAAAAATGGCATAGCTACCCCATCACAGCCCCCCCACCCCCCCACCCCAGCCCATTACCAGCCCCTTTGGGTCTTGTTTGGATATTAAGGGGAACCCCGCACACAAAATAAAAAAGGCCCTATATACTCTGAACAGCCGCATACAGGCGGTGCATACAAGACAGGGACTGTAGGTTTCTTCTTATGTAGAATCTGTTTGTAATTTTGAACAGGTACATTGTTTAAGTGTAGCTCCAGCCAACAAATCTATTTTTAAGCTTTTTGGAAAACATAGGGAAGGGTTATCACCCCTGTAACATTTGTTTTGCTGTCTGTGCAGTGTGCACCTGTTCAGAACAGTTCACCTCACTTTCCGTCCTAATGACAAATGTTTTTTTTAAATTTGGGGTTTTTATTGAAACAAGAATTGGTGATAAAGCATCAGTGGAGAGGAGACACTTTTTTTCCCATATTAACTCTTACAGGAGAGAATTTGCCTTCCTAGGGGTAGATTTCCTCTCACTTCCTGTTGTATCCTTCCGTTTGCAAGGAGGAGTCGTTTGTAAGTTGGATGTTTGAAAGTAGGGGCCTGCCGTATATACTCAGCTGAAATTTGCCCCTTACATGTTGGTGTTGACACAACACTGTAAGGCCTCACAGTTACTCTTGGTGGGCGCAGGAATGGGCCCTGCTGTGAATTATTAGATCAAGAATTGTAATTACATGCCCCTGTTAAACAGGGGCAGAAAAATTGGGCCTTAGGCACTGGTGCCACAACACTGCAACCCCTCACAGATACTGTACTTGGAGCACAGCAATGAGCCCTGTTGCAAAGTATTGCATCAAAAATTGTAATTACACGCCCCTGTTAAACAGGGGCTGAAAAATTGGGCCTTAGCCACTGGTGCTGGTGCCACGACACTGCAACCTCTCCCAGATACTCTAGTTGGAGTGCAGGAATGAGCCCTGCTGCAAAGCATTGCATAAAAAAATTGTAATTACATGCCCCTGTTAAACAGGGGCTAAAAAATTGGGCCTTAGCCACTGGTGGCGGCACCCAGAAACAAAAATGTTCTTCCAAGCTATCATCATCAATCGGATCATTGAGGAGAAGGAGGAGGAGGATAGTCAGTCAACATAACAGGACAGTCTCTCAGCATCAGCATCAGTCTTGAAGGGATGTGACATTTGAAAATAAATTAGTCTGTTATATCAGCTTCAGGTGTTTGGTAGCTGGTGGTGATCCAAGACTGGTTCATCTTTATGAAGGTCAGTCGATCAACCGAGTCGGTGGACAGGCGCACCCTGTGATCCGTGACAAATCCTCCAGCAGCACTGAATGTGCGTTCTGAAAGAACGCTGGATGCAGGACAGGCCAGTAGCTCAATTGCATACTGTGCAAGCTCTGGCCAGTGATCCATCCTCAAGACCCAGTAAGCCAGAGGATTTTCGGTGGGAAAGGTGTCCAAGTCTGACCTTGCCCCTAGGTATTCCTGCACCATGCCTTCTTTGACTGACCGAAGCCTCAGCAACTCGTTGTCCAGGACCAGGAGTTTGTAACCTCCCAGTCTCTGGGAACGCGTTGCACAGACCTTTCTGCAAGGCCTCCCGGAGTTGTCTCATCCTCTGCTCCCTCTGCGACGGTAAGATAAGGTCCGCAACCTTACCCTTGTACCGTGGATCAAGGAGAGTGGCCAGCCAGTAATGGTCTCTCTCCTTGATTCGAATAATACAAGGATCCTTCCGCAGACTTTGCAGGATCAGGGAGGCCATGCAGCGTAGGTGTCAGGTCACCTGTGGCCAGGTGACAGATGCACACAGTAGGGGGACAGGAGTGCACCGCAAGGTAGTGAACCCTATGGCTGACTGCTGCGGATAGGAAACTGGGTGGTTGTGGAAAGCGGGACCAGAGGAGCACAACCGGGATCCTATGGGAAGCTAGAGCCAAGATTCCCTAGGGCGCGGAGTCTAAGACCCAGCAGGTCTTCTCCAGAGCCTCTAGTGGTGAGGATGTTATGCTGCAGGCTGGGTCCAGGTCGCGGCCCCTAGAGTCTCCTAGCTCACGCCCCGTAGGATAAGGGGACAAGAGGGAAAGCAGCAGCACGAGATATAAGAGGAACGAATAACAAGCTGAAAGTCAAGGGCCACAAGCAGACAAGGATAACGAAAGACAAGCCGAAGGTCAAGGGTCACGAGCAGACAGGGATAGTCGGGGACAAGGCAATAACGTAACAGAGAGACAGACGTAGCACACGGCAGGCAGGAACCCAAACACACAATGCCTAACAAACACGTTGATCAGCAAAGCAGGCTTGCAGTGCACAGGTTAATATAGTGTTCTGTGATAGGGCCTGGGGTGGAGTCAGGCTGGGAGGAGATTATAAAGGAAGCCAGGTGAAAGGGTTCAGGCCTCTAAGATGAACACATGGGAAGGAAGGTAAGCTGACAGACAAACACTACTGCATATCCATGACAGTACCCTCCCTCTTATGGGCCCTCCCCCGCCTGGGCCCAGGCTTAAAGGGAAATCTCTGATGAAACCTCCTCAACAGATGAGGTGCAGCGTCATCAGATGCAGCGATCCAAGACACCTCCTCAGGACCAAAACCTCTCCAATGCACAAGGTACTGAAGAATGCCTCTGCAGAGCCGAGAATCCAGAACTTGTCTAACCTCGTACTTAAGATTATCCTCAGAGACCGAAAACGAGGTAGGGAGATGACAAGAAGATCTATCGAGGACCAAAGGCTCTCTAGGAATAAGCAATTGCATGAGAGGATCAACAGGAATCTGAGGAGGGTCCCCTAGACCCTTAAAGGGGGACTGGTCATCTTGCACAGGACCATCAGACTGGGCAGATGTCTGTGGAACCCTGAACTCAGGTTGGTTAGGTGACATGTCGCCGGAGTCAAGCTGAATAGCTGAAGGACAAGCAGAATGTCCTGAACCAGAAAAGGTAGGAGGCTCACTGGGCATGGGCTGGACTGGCATAACTAGTACAGAGGCAGAGTGAATAGCTGAGTCAGGTGTAGCGACTACCTGAATCGCATCGCAAGATGTAGCGACTGCAGGACTTGTAGACAAGCTAGCCTGGCTGTGCGTCCAAGGGTGGTTAGGGACAGAGAAATGTAAATGGTTATGCAACCTGGAATGAATGACCGGCTCAGGTTCACAGGGGGCAACCTTGGGTAGGCAGGACGAGGAACAGGAGGGACCCCAAGCCAGGATCTGTCCAGTAGTCCAGTCCACATGAGGAGAATGGAGCTGTAACCATGGGAGGCCCAAAATTATAGGCGTTGAGGCCTTGGGTAAGATAAGGAAGGATATCCACTCCTGGTGGAGTGTCCCTACCGACATCTTAACAGGGAGGGTCTGGAAGCGGATAGGTCCCCCTGGGAGAACAGTACCATCAATCGCCAAGACCACCAGTGGCGTGGTGAGGGGCAAAAGAGTAAGTCTCATGGACGATGCGATTTCCCAGTCCATGAAATTACCAGCGGCTCCGGAATCCAGATATGCTGAGACCGAATGAGAAGAAGCACCAACATGAAGGAACACAGAAAGCAGAAGACGAGAAGGGGAAGGTGATATTTCTGGGTCCAATACTCCACTTTCCAGATGAAGTGGACCCGAACGTTTTTCTGGACAAAGAGAGCAAGTGTCACGAAAATGACCTTTGCCCCCACAGTAAAGACACAGACCAAGTGTTCTGCGCCTAGCACGTTCCTCGGGGGATAGCCTGGTCCGACCCAGCTGCATGGGTTCCTCAGCTGGTAGGAGATGCTCTACGGGTCGAAGAGAGGGGAGCTCAGGCTGACTAAGAACCAAGGAGTGCTGGCGTTGCTTTTCTAAGGTCCACTCCTGAAAGCGAATATCGATCTGGTTACACAAGGAGATAACGCCGGCCAGATCAGTGGGGATGGTTCTTCCTGCTAATTCATCCTTCACTCTATCAGACAGGCCATGCAAAAAGGTTGCGACTAAGGCCTCATTGTTCCAGCTCAACTCAGCCGACAGTATGCGGAAATGAAGGGCATACTGTCCCACAGAAGCAGACTCTTGGCGGAGACGTAAAAGGGCGCTGGCCGCTGAAGAGACACGAGCCGGTTCTTCGAAGATATTCCGAAAAAGTTTCAAGAAGCCAGACAGGCTAGAAACCACTGGATCATTCAGTTCCCACAGAGGGGCTGCCCAGGCTAAAGCTTCACCAGAGAGGAGGGAAATGATATAGGCTACCTTAGCCCGATCAGACAGGAAGTTTTGGGGCTGGAGCTCAAAATGAATCGTGCATTGGCTAAGGAACCCCCTGCAAGCCTTGGAGTCCCCAGAGAAACGGGACAGAGCTGGCAGTTGTAATGAGTGTGTTGCTGCGACTGGTGCAATAGGTGCAGCCGCTGGTTGTATTTGAGGTTGCGGATTCAGGGTTCCCAAGGAGGCCTGAAGCTGCTCGAAGCGAGAAGCCAGATCCTGGAGGAATCGCATCACCTGAGTCTGATTCGATTCCTGGGTTTCAAGTCTGCAAACTATGCCCTGCAATGGATCATCCGCGGGGAGCGGGATGTCAGCCGGGTTCATGGCTGATCAAACTGTCAGGTCACCTGTGGCCAGGTGACAGATGCACACCGTAGGGGGACAGGAGTGCACCGCAAGGTAGTGAACCCTATGGCTGACTGCTGCGGATAGGAAACTGGGTGGTTGTGGAAAGCGGGATCAGAGGAGCACAACCGGGATCCTATGGGAAGCTAGAGCCAAGATTCCCCAGGGCGCGGAGTCTAAGACCCAGCAGGTCTTCTCCAGAGCCTCTAGTGGTGAGGATGTTATGCTGCAGGCTGGGTCCAGGTCGCGGCCCCTAGAGTCTCCTAGCTCACGCCCCGTAGGATAAGGGGACAAGAGGGGAAGCAGCAGCACGAGATATAAGAGGAACGAATAACAAGCTGAAAGTCAAGGGCCACAAGCAGACAAGGATAACGAAAGACAAGCCGAAGGTCAAGGGTCACGAGCAGACAGGGATAGTCGGGGACAAGGCAATAACGTAACAGAGAGACAGACGTAGCACACGGCAGGCAGGAACCCAAACACACAATGCCTAACAAACACGTTGATCAGCAAAGGAGGCTTGCAGTGCACAGGTTAATATAGTGTTCTGTGATAGGGCCTGGGGTGGAGTCAGGCTGGGAGGAGATTATAAAGGAAGCCAGGTGAAAGGGTTCAGGCCTCTAAGATGAACACATGGGAAGGAAGGTAAGCTGACAGACAAACACTACTGCATATCCATGACAGTAGGTTAGCTGAGGCATTCGGTCCGGAGTCCTCTGGGTCACTAAGGACCACATGATCCACAGCCACCTCCTCCCAGCCACGTACAAGTCCACTGGTTTCTTGGGACTGTAAATCATCCCTAAAAGACTGCTGCTGATGATGCTGAGTGCCAGGCTCCACCTCCATGCTGACACAATCCTCCTTCTCCTCCTCCTCCTCCTCCTGTGCGATGGGTGGGACAGAAGGAACACTGTCTGGGTAAAGGGGGCCTTGAGAGGCAAGGAAGTCCTCCTCTTCCTGCCTCTGTTCTGCCTCAAGTGCCCTGTCCATTATTCCACGCAGCGTATGTTCCAACAGGTGGACAAGAGGTACAGTGTCACTGATGCATGCACTGTCACTGCTCACCATCCTCGTGGCCTCCTCAAATGGTGCCAGGACAGTGCATGCATCCCTGATCATGCCCCACTGGCGTGGTGAAAAAAACCCGAGCTCCCCTGACCCTGTCCTGGTGCCGTAGTCGCACAGGTACTCATTGATGGCCCTCTGCTGCGTGTGCAGCCGCTGCAGCATGGCCAACGTTGAGTTCCACCTGGTGGGCATGTCACATATAAGGCGGTTCTTGGGCAGGTTCAACTCCTTTTGCAGCTCAGCCAGGCGAGCACTGGCATTATAAGATCTGCGGAAATGCACACAGACTTTCCTGGCCTGCCTCAGGACATCCTGTAAGCCCGGGTACCTGCCCAAGAACCGCTGCACCACCGGGTTAAGGACGTGAGCCACACAGGGCACATGGGTCAGTTGTCCCTGTCGGAGGGCGGAGAGGAGGTTGGTGCCATTGTCGCAAACCACCATTCCTGGCTTAAGCTGGCGTGGCATCAACTAGGCTTGTGCACAACGGAAAAATTCGTTTAGTTTCGGTTCGTTTCTTTTCGGTCCTGTTGATTCGTAATCGTTCGTAATTTTGCTAGCCGGGATTTTTCGTGTTCGGACTAATTCGTATTTTCGAAAGCGAAATTTTTCGTTGAATCGGAATGCTTCGTATTACTGAAAGCCTTATATTTAGTTGATTTATAATTCGTACTTTCGGTAGAGTACATTGTTTTTCGTTGATTCTGGACACAACTTTCGTAACTTTTTTTGGGTTTGTTGATTCGTAATTTTCCGTGTCTCTCTCACAACGACGCTGCCCTATTATGCCTAATGTGCTTCGAATGGATTTGTACTTTTCATACATACATAGCAATTATTTGTAACGATTCGTAATCTCGTATTTTACTTTAGTTTTTGTACATGCGCCTATAGCCTCCGCCCCTGTACACCAATTCGTACTTTCGGTAGAGTACATTGTTTTTCGTTGATTCTGGAAACAACTCCTACTTTCCTAACTTTTTTTGGGTTCGTTGATTCGTAATTTTCCGTGTCTCTGCCCTATTATGCCAAATGTGCTTCGATTGGATTTGTACTTTTCTAAATACATAGCGGTTATTTGTAACGATTCGAAATCTCGTATTTTACTTTCGTTTTTGACATGCGGCTATAGCATTAGCCTCCGCCCCCCCCTGTACACCATTTTGAGAGGGAGTTCAGCACGGTGAGGGAGAAGCAGAGAGCAGAGCAGAGTGTTATTGTGCTTCGAATGGATTCGTACATTCGTAACTTTTTTTGGTCGTTGATTCGAAAATTTACATGTCTGACAGTGGCGCTGCGTGCTTCAAATGGATTCGTACTTTTCTAATACATCGCAGTTATTCGTAACTATTCTAAATCTCGATTTTTTACTTTCGTTTTTGACATGTGCCTAATGCCTATAGTCTCCGCCCCTGTATGTCATTTTGAGAGGTTGTATAGTGGTGAAGTGAGGGAGGAGCAGAGAGCAGAGCAGAGAGTGTTATTGTGTTAGATGTGTGATTGTTTTTGTTTGTTTTGGTGAATTAGAATGTCTGGGAGTGAGAATGGACGTGTGAGTCTTGTGAGTGAGAATGTTGGTGTTGGTATGAGAGTTGTTGGTGAGAGTGGAGGGGAGCAGAGAAGTGGAGGGGAGCAGAGAAGTGGAGGGGAGCAGAGTAGTGGAGGGGAGCAGAGAAGTGGAGGAGGGGACTCAGGGGAGAGGAGGAGTGTAGTTGAGGAGAGGCATGGAGGGGAGAGGAGAAGTGTAGGGGAGGGGAGGTGTCGAGGGGACTCAGGGAAGAGGAGGAGTGTAGTGGAGGAGAGGCACGGAGGGGAGAGGAGTGTAGTGGAGGAGAGGCATGGAGGGGAGAGGAGGAGTGTAGGGGAGGAGGGGCGTGGAGGGAAGGGGAGGAGTGGAGGGGACTCAGGGAAAAGGAGGAGTGTAGTGGAGGAGAGGCATGGAGGGGAGAGGAGTGTAGTGGAGGAGAGGCATGGAGGGGAGAGGAGGAGTGTAGGGGAGGAGGGGCGTGGAGGGAAGGGGAGGAGTGGAGGGGACTCAGGGAAGAGGAGGAGTGTAGTGGAGGAGAGGCATGGAGGGGAGAGGAGTGTAGTGGAGGAGAGGCATGGAGGGGAGAGGAGGAGTGGAGGGGAGGAGGGGTGTGGAGGGGAGCGGAGGCGTGGAGGTGAGAGGAGGATCAGTGGGGGGTTGAGGAGAGAAGAGGAGGCATGGAGGGGAGAGGAGGGAAGAGGAGGTGTAGAGGGGAGAGTAGAGAAGAGTAAGCGTGGAGGGAAGAGGAGGCGTGGAGGAGAGGAGAGGCGTGAAGGGGAGAGGAAGAGTGGAGGTGAACGGAGGCATGGAGTGGAGCCAAGGCATGGAAGAGGGCATGCCCATGGAGGTGGAGTGGAGCGGGAGCATGGCAAAAAAAAGAGGCAAGTGTCCACCCCTACATCAGAAGAGAATTCTGACACCGACCTGCAGCAGCACCAGCGAACCAAGAGACAGAAAACATCAAGGGGGCCCGTATTTACCCCAGAGGAGAATTCTGCATTGGTTGCTGCAGTGAACATAGAAAAAGTGAGACTCTTCAGCCTAAATGTCTCAACCTCTGCGAAGAGAGCAGCCTGGGAACGAGTCCGGGACTCAGTGAATGCAGTCTCCAAGGTTCGCAGGGCCACCGATGGTGTCAGGCACAGGTAAGTATTCAAATATTATATCACTCTTAGAACACACCACATATATGTGAAAAATACACAGTATAGTAGTTAGTCAATAGTCAATAAACTGATTTGAACGTAACACAAATATTTATTTGGCACAGAAAAGTAACATGTAAAATAAAAATAATATTGTTGTAACGTGTATCTGTAATCATTTGCAGGTTTTATGATTGCCGGGCGTCAGTTCATAAAAAGATAGAGAAGCATCTTCTGGCCCAGTCTACTGGAGGAAAGGCTGTGGTCTTCAGACAGTGGGAGGCAGAGCTGAGAGATGGCCTGCTTGCAGATGAGGAGGATGTCCCTGGAGTCAGCAGAAAGGGTCCAGCCGAGCATCAGAGAGCTGGTGAGTAAAATAAAATATATCATTATATATTGCAGTTATATGGTTGTTTCCAGCTCACTATTTTTTTTATGACTACGCATGTGAGACTTACGTTTTGCTTTACATTCATGTTTTCCAGATCGAGCAACGTCATCTGTGGAGGGAACAGCTCCAAGTTCGTGCCCTCAAGATTCTGGCAGTGGTGGTGGTGAGTAGTACCTACCTAACATAAACACAAAGCAAACATAATAATAAACAACATAGTAACAAACATCTATTTAACATTTAAAGCAGACATCACTAAATGGCGGACTGTGGGCTAAATGCATACGAGACACTGTGCCATCCAGACCGCCACAGTCCAGCCATTTATGTGCCGTTCTGCACACAGAGCCGGAGACACATCAGATCTGAATATTGGGCAAGAACGGAGCTTCTGAAGATAACTTTCCAAGTTAACCAGCAGGTGATTGGTTGCTAGGCAGCCCTAGCAACCAATCACCTGCTGGTTAACTTCAGCACCTCCCGCTCCTGCCCACTATTCAGTGCTGCTGTGTCTCCCATTGTGTCTCCAGCTCTGTGAGCCCAAATAATGCAAGGGGCAGAGCTGTGGAGGCTGTATTCTGATGGGGGCAGAGCTGGGAGGTTAAGATGGGAAACTGGCAGAGATGCAGGGTGCTGTGTAATGTAAAGGGGCCCAGAGATGCAGGGTGCTGTGTAATGTGAAGGGGGCCAGAGATGCAGGGTGCTGTTTAATGTGAAGGGGGCCAGAGATGCAGGGTGCTGTGTAATGTGAAGGGGGCCAGAGATGCAGGGTGCTGTGTAATGTGAAGGGGGCCAGAGTTGCAGGGGGCTGTGATGTGAAGGAGGGCAGTGGACAAAGCTGTGGGGCGGTGCTGTGAAGGTGGCAGAGAAGATTAAGATACCATTGTGAACGGAGGTTCAGAACACTACTGTAAACTGTGATGTGAAGGGGGATTGTGATATGCCAGGGGACTGAGGAAACTGATGTAAGAATGGGATGGAGAAATAAGAGAGGAGGGGCTGTCAAAGCACAAACCATTTAGCAATGATTTGTCCTCTTACCTTGCTAGGATCCTTTTTTGTTATGAAGTCAGATTTACGACATCTGGCTTCTGCTGTGCTGCCGAAGCCGGGTGACAATCCTCTGCCGTCCATTCTCTGGCTGAGAGATTAGCTGATTGTACTCGGCCAATAAATGGCACACTGTGCAAGGAAATAAAAAAAAATGAAAGCTCAAATAGGTCCTGTAGCATTCCACTTCCCGCAAAACAATGTATCTGTCCAGTTCTTTGAGGAAGTGGTTGTACCGGGGTGATAAGCAGCTGCAGCCGTCACCCCGGTACCGCTTTTTAGATTTGGTGGTCGGCTTTGTTATGATAACAACTGATGCGGCTCAGAAGCTGCTCAGCTGTCATCATAAGGAGTGGGAGAGGACACGACAAGCCCTCCGCCCGCCGCCTTACACCGCTTCGCCCGGGTCTCCAGTCCGGAGCGACCAGAGTTGCAAACAAAGCCGGAATCGGCTTCAATCGAGTCTCCAATGTAGTAACTCAGAAGTTACGTACTCATTTACTTGGCTGCCAATGGCGCCGATATGAAAAAATCCACAGTATTCAAATATGCAGATTTTTGCTTTTTGAATACTTGTACATGCAAAGGAGGGATTTGGGGATTGGAATTTTTTTTAAAGTAAAACTTGAAAAAATAAACAAAAAATAACAAAAAAAAATATTTGAAAAGTGCCCCGCATGCTCGCTTACCAAAGAAAACACATATGTGGCGCCCGCAAATGTAAATGGTGTTCAAATCACACGTGAGGTATCGCCGCAATCCTCACATCGAGAGAAATAATTATAGCAAAAGATCTCCTCTGTAACTCTAAACTTGTAATCGTAAAACAAAAATTACATGCTCATCTATAGTGATTTTTAAGTACCGTAGTTTCTCGCCATTCCAACAGCGTTTGCAATTTTAAACCATAACATGTTCGATATCTATTTACTTGGAGTAACATCGTCTATCGCAATATCCCCAAAAATTGGGATAAATAAATTTAATGTAAATTTATTTTTTTAATTCAGTAAATTTTTCCCCAAAAATTGCTTTTGAAAGGCCGCTGTGCAAATACATATATTATATATATTGTGAGGGGGCTAGCTCGGCAGCGGGTATGTGTGACCCCCGGGATGGGCTCCCCACCCAAAACAGGCCCAGCAGACGGAGGTTGTGGTTTTCAAAATCAAAAAGGTGCGGTTTATTTTCTATTTACAGTGACAAAAACACAGCAAGGCAAAAAAAACATAAACAAAATAAATCCTGGTCAACTTGACCTCTGACTAAACTTACAGGTTTCCTAACTAACGACTGGGATCAGCCTAGTGCTGTCCTAGTCCCTGGTTTTAAATGTCCAAGCAAAATATAGCCACACAGGCTTTCTCTCACCGCACAGGGGTTCACTCTCCCTAGACAGTCCACACAGGTCTGCTTCCAGGCATGAGCCAACATCTAATGAATCTGGGAGTTTTTATAGAGGCCTTAAACGAACTGACAGGCTTCAGCTGGCCTCATCAACTCCCTGCCTGCACGACGCCCAGCCCTCTCCCTAGAGGTATGAGTCATCAATGAGCCCACTAGTCTCAGCTGGGCTTATACAACTCTCCACCTAGCTGTATAAATCGGCGTAAAGCCTGAATCTGGGCGAAATATATCTACCCCCCTGGATGCAACCAGGTGACTTTACCTTCCTGCTGTCACATACCCCCCCCTCTTGTTTTAACCTCGGGGTTGGAACACCAGCAATCAGGCATTCATGTACTCGAGACAAAGCATCCACATTCCCCATTTGAACGCCAGGGCGATGCTTTACTGTGAAGTTGAATTCCTGGAGGGCCAGGAACCACCTATTCACTCTTCTATTTGTTTCCTTGTTTTGAGCCATCCACTTTAACGGAGCGTGATCCGTAACCATGTCAAAGTGCCTACCTAGCAGGTAGTACCGAAGGGAATCTAGAGCCCACTTCACCGCTAAACACTCCTTTTCAACGGTGGCGTAATTTACCTCATGGGACTTCAACTTCCTGCTGAGGTAAATGACTGGGTGCTCTTCCCCGTTCCAGACCTGGGACAATACTGCTCCTAACCCCACATCTGACGCATCACTTTGTACGACAAAGTCTTTAGAGAAGTCGGGTGAGTACAACACTGGCTGGCTACATAAGGCTTGTTTCAAGAATTGGAATGCTGCCTCAGCCTCGGGGGTCCATTTAATCATGACCGACCCTTTCCCCTTCGTCAGGTTGGTTAGGGGCACAGCCTTAGAAGCAAAGTGGGGAATGAATCGCCGATAATACCCAGCGATTCCCAGAAAGGCTCGTACCTGCTTCTTGCTGTTGGGACGTGGCCAACTCTGGATGGCCTCGACTTTGTTGAGTTGGGGTTTTATTACTCCCCTCCCAATGGTGTACCCAAGATATTTGGCCTCCTCCTGCCCAATGGAACACTTCTTGGGGTTAGCCGTAAACCCTGCTTCCCGAACAGAGTCCAGGACTGCTTGCACTTTTGGCAGATGTGAGGCCCAATCTGTGCTATGGACAATTACGTCATCCAGGTAAGCCGCAGCATACTTCCGATGGGGCCTCAGCATCTGGTCCATTTTCCGCTGGAATGTGGCCGGCGCATTCTGTAACCCGAACGGCATTCTTTTATATTGGAACGCCCCGTCTGGGGTTACAAATGCGGTTTTCTCTTTGGCCGACTTGGCCAGGGGGATTTGCCAGTACCCTTTTGTGAGGTCAAGAGTCGTCATGTATCGGGCTGTTCCCAGCCGGTCGATCAACTCATCTATACGTGGCATGGGGTAGGTGTCAAATTTTGTAACTTTGTTCAACTGACGAAAATCGTTACAAAATCGCCAGCTCCCATCCGGTTTAGGCACCAACACAATGGGACTAGACCAATCACTTTGGGACTCCTCTATCACCCCTAAGTTCAGCATTCTCTGTACTTCCTCCCGTATTGCCTCCCGTCGGGCCTCTGGGATCCGATAGGGTTTTAACTTCACCCTTTCACCGGGCGGGGTAATAATGTCATGCTCTACCCCAGATGTTTGTCCCGGCAGCTCAGAGAATACCTCCTTGTTGCGAAGTACAAACTCCTTAACCTCCTGTTGTTGGGGTTGTGACAAGGTGGCTGCGATTCCAACCTCAGGAATCACGCAACCAGTTTGAGCTGGTGACCAAGTGTCTGCGACTAGGGACTCTCTATCCCTCCAGGCTTTCAACAGATTAACGTGATAGATCTGTTCGGGCTTTCGCCTTCCTGGTTGTCTGACCTTGTAATTCACTTCGCTCACTTTTTCCATTATCTCGTAGGGGCCTTGCCATTTGGCAAGGAATTTACTTTCAACCGTAGGGACAAGTACCAATATCCTATCCCCCGGGGAAAAGGTACGGGTCTTGGCTCCACGGTTGTACACTCTCTGCTGTGCCAACTGCGCTTGGGCCAAATGTTCCTTCACGATGGGCATTACCTGTGCAATTCGATCTTGCATCAGGGCGACATGCTCAATCACACTCCTGTGGGGAGAACTCTCACTTTCCCAAGTTTCCTTGGCAATATCCAACAGCCCTCTTGGGTGTCTCCCATACAGTAACTCAAAGGGGGAGAATCCCGTAGAGGATTGGGGCACCTCCCTAATAGCAAACATCAAATAAGGAAGTAGACAGTCCCAATCCCTTCCATCTCTATCCACCACTTTCTTCAACATTTGTTTTAGGGTTTTGTTGAATCTTTCAACCAGCCCATCGGTTTGGGGGTGATACACAGATGTACGCAATTGCGTCACTTTGAACAATTTACACAGCTCTTTCATAACCCGGGACATAAAGGGTGTACCTTGGTCCGTAAGCAGTTCTTTACAAATACCCACCCGGCTAAAAACAAGAGATAGCTCTTTGGCTATGGTTTTGGCCGAGGTATTTCTGAGAGGGATCGCTTCTGGATAACGGGTGGCATAGTCCATTATAACCAATATGTACTGGTGCCCCCTAGCGGACTTGATTATAGGACCTACCAAATCCATTGCGATTCTCTCAAACGGGACCTCAATGATGGGTAGAGGGACCAGCGGGCTACGGAAATGTGGCATCGGGGCCGACCTCTGACACACAGGGCAGGAGGAACAATAATTTTCTATGTCCTTCATCACCCCAGGCCAATAGAATCTCTGTAATACCCTCTCTCGGGTTTTCTCTGTCCCCAGATGACCTCCAAGAATGTGCCCATGGGCCAACTCCAACACCAACTTCCTGTAAGGTTTGGGCACCACAAGCTGCTCAACGGTTTCTTCTGCCCTTTTTGCCACCCGATACAGTAGGTCCTTCTCTACGCTGAAGTATGGGTAAGTGCCAGTATTATCTGGGTTCACTAACTCGCCATCTATTTTCACTACGTTTTCCCGTGCCTTTATTAGGGCGGGGTCTTTCAACTGTTCTGTGGCAAAGTTTTCCCTGTGAACCTCAAGATCAGAAAACTCCACAGACGGTAGGTTTTCGTCTGAGGAGGTGGGCTCCTCTCCAGTTTCTTGAGTCTCCCCTGCCAATACTGACAAGGGAAATTCCGGAGAGTCCTCACCACTCTCAGGGGAGTTCTGGCTATCACATTCCTGGTACATAGGGGCACCAGTGGGGGGCTCAGGATCATCCCACAGTTCCCAGAACTTCGGAAAATCCCTTCCCACAATGGCGTCATGCGGTAACTGAGATACTAAGCCCACTGGATGAGAGAGGGTACCTTTGGGGGTCTCGAAACACACCGTAGTCACTGGATACTCTCGGGTGTCCCCATGCACACAAATAACGGCTACCTTGCTATTCCCAGAGACCTCTGTTTTAACTAACTCAGCCTTTATCAGGGTCACAAGGCTACCTGAATCCAGCAATACCACAACATTTCTACCATTAATACACATTTTGCATAAATGTTTCTCAGTTCCCCGAATGGCAGTGCATGCGACTGTCGCACACAGCGACTGACGTCTGCCCGTCAGAAAGTCACACTGCATGGGTTCCTCCACAACCGGGCAATTTGCTGCAATATGTCCCGCTTGCCGGCAGCGGTAGCAAACGATCCTTCTTGCGGCCTCTTGAGCCGCTGATTTCCCAGGCTGTTCTCGCCAAACTTGGGGTAGAGCTCCCACCCTCTCACTCTCTCCACCCTCACCCCTTGGAATCCTCTTATCCGCCCCTGGGGATGGTCTGGTCTTAGGGTGGAAAGTCCGAGTGTCTCTGGAAGAGGCCGTCAGGTTCTCTGTAGCCAAGTATTTCTCCACACGATCCACAAGACCATCGGCCGTCTCTGGGTCTCCATGGCTTACCCACTTTTGGATGGCAGTAGGAAGAGCTCTCAAAAACCGATCCATTACAACACGTTCCACAATCTTTGGTGCGGACAAAGTCTCTGGCTGTAGCCACTTTCTGCTCAGGTGAATGAGATCATACATTTGAGACCTGGGGGGTTTTCCAAGCTGGAAAGTCCAGTTATGCACACGCTGAGCCCGGACAGCCAGGGTGACACCCAGCCTTGCCAATATTTCAGCTTTTAGCATCACATAGTCTTTTGCTTGGTTAGGCTCTAGGTCATAGTAAGCTTTCTGCGATTCACCAGTTAACAGAGGAGCCACTAGTCCAGCCCACTGCTCCTCAGGCCACTTTTCTCTTTCAGCGGTCCTTTCAAATGTGGTCAAAAATACCTCTGGATCATCCTCTCCAGTCATTTTTGTCAATAAACGACTCACCCCAAAGGACGCGGTATTAGTGGGACGGCTTTCCTCACTGGTCTGCGGACGTTGCTGCATTACTGCTTCCATCTGTTGTTGTAGTCTCTGCTCTTGCTTCTGCAACAGGTCTATGAAGCGGGCCTCAGATTGCTGTTGGGCTTGTTGCTGAGCCTCCAGACTCTGTTGTAAAGTTGCAAGGCTCTGTTGATGAGCTTGCTGCTGGGCTGCAAGGCTCCTTTGCAAACCTGCATTTGTCTGCTGTTGATTGGCATTTGCTAGAGCCAGCTGTTTCAGTATCTCCTCCATGCTGGCTTAAAAAAAAAACTGCCACTGGTTCTCCACCAACTGTGAGGGGGCTAGCTCGGCAGCGGGTATGTGTGACCCCCGGGATGGGCTCCCCACCCAAAACAGGCCCAGCAGACGGAGGTTGTGGTTTTCAAAATCAAAAAGGTGCGGTTTATTTTCTATTTACAGTGACAAAAACACAGCAAGGCAAAAAAAACATAAACAAAATAAATCCTGGTCAACTTGACCTCTGACTAAACTTACAGGTTTCCTAACTAACGACTGGGATCAGCCTAGTGCTGTCCTAGTCCCTGGTTTTAAATGTCCAAGCAAAATATAGCCACACAGGCTTTCTCTCACCGCACAGGGGTTCACTCTCCCTAGACAGTCCACACAGGTCTGCTTCCAGGCATGAGCCAACATCTAATGAATCTGGGAGTTTTTATAGAGGCCTTAAACGAACTGACAGGCTTCAGCTGGCCTCATCAACTCCCTGCCTGCACGACGCCCAGCCCTCTCCCTAGAGGTATGAGTCATCAATGAGCCCACTAGTCTCAGCTGGGCTTATACAACTCTCCACCTAGCTGTATAAATCGGCGTAAAGCCTGAATCTGGGCGAAATATATCTACCCCCCTGGATGCAACCAGGTGACTTTACCTTCCTGCTGTCACAATATATATATATATATATATATATATATATATATATATATATATATAATGTTTGTGGTTCTCAGTAATTTTCTAGCAAAAAATAATGATTTTAAATTGGCAAGAATAACTGTCAGAAATAGGCTTGGTCCAGAAGTGGTTACCTTAACTCTTTTATTCTATCTTTAACAGAAAGCCTGAGCCATATCCCGGACCCTCCAGCATCAGCTTCTGTCAGGAAGCAGCGGCCCATTTCTCCTCAACGTAAGTAGAATACGCAAGCTGCCAATATAAAGAAACAGGACACAAGGCACCATCATCATCCACACTTTACAAACAGGCATTATAAAACACAAAAAAAGCTATTTAACAACCATCCATTTTTAAGTTCATACACACACACACACCTCAAACTAGGGGTCGACCGATTATTGGTGGCCACTTTTTTGTAATAATCGTTATCGTTGACAAACTTACCAATTGAATATAGTGCTTCGAGGTGTTGTACTGGGGTGATGCTTGCAGCGGCAGACATCACCTGGTACCGTTTTTTAACAACCGATGTGGAGAAGCAGCCGCTTGTCTGTTATTACAAACAGCCGGAGGGGATGTCCTCCCCAGAAGTGCAGTCGCTGTAAATCTGAGGAGAAACTCTGAAATGAGGGGAAGCTCTGCTGATTTTATCATCCAATCATGTACAAGCAAACATTCTGTTTTTTTATTTTCCTTGCATGTCCCCCTCAGATCTACAGTGACTGCACTTCCAAGTGCACTTGTAGTGGAAAGTGTATTTTCCTTTAGTAAATAGACCCCACTGTTTGTATTGTAACCTATGATTGTTTATTCTATTACATTCTTTTTTTCTATTACAAGGGATGTTTACAATCCTTGTAATAGGAATATATGTGACACAAAATGTATTTATTTTTTAAAGGACAGTGTCCTATAAAAAATTAAAAGTTAAATAAATATTTTTATTCTAATCTCTAGAAATCTATTTCTTTGAATGCTATCATCAACATTGGCTATCTCGTCTATTTCAGATCAACAAGACCAGTCAGAGGGGAGAGCGCAGTGCAGCTCGCCTCGCTCACCTGTCCTTATTTGCGAGGGCATTGAGCTCCAGAATGAGCCAGAGCTGACCCCTGTGATTACCGATACTCCGGACTTCTCCCCATGGCCAGAGGAGGAGGTCATGGGCCATGTTTCCCGCATCCTGCCACCATCTGATGCTGCCCCTGGTGTGCCTCTACAGGAGCAGCCACAGCTGTTGCCCCCTCCTACCCAGATGGCACTGGCACCTACTGCTGTACCGCCTGGACCAGCAACTGTCCATGATGCAGAGCATCAGAGGGTCGTCACAGGACTTCAGAGGCAGGCAAGTGACAATAGAAGATTGTCATGGCGGGACATCAGGAGATTAACCCGGATCATTGAACTTGTAGCCAGGCAACAGACTGACAATATGGAGCGTATGTTGGCCCGGGTAAACCAACAGCATAACCAGGCAATGGAGCATTTAAGACTGTCTTTGATGGAAGCAATTTCCAGGCACAATGCTCCATTGCCTGGGAGCTCGTCTGGTAGTAGTACTCAGAGCAGCAGAGAACCCTCTCCTTAGGAAATCTGAGGGCTAGTTCTTCCTCTGCTCCAGGACCCAAGGCAGCTCAGCTCACCTTTTTGTTATTAATAGTTGTATATATGTATACGTGTTAACATACATTTTTTTTCTACGTTTGTTTGTGCAAATAAATAAATGCAAATAATTTTTGCCTAATAAAAGCATACTTTAGTGCTTATATATTGATGATTATTATGTGACATTGTACACTTTATTACATATCTGGTTGCTTAATATAAAAAATCACATGCTATCACACATGGTAATCAACTTAAACAGTTAAAAGAACATCCTTGCCAGTTGTCACCAACAACTTCATTTAGGTTTAGCTAGGTATTATACTGCCTCGCTAACTTTAGTATTCTCTTTCTTTTTTCGCATCATTATATGTTGTACTTCAAAGTTGCAGTAACAGAAATGGAAATAGTATTAGTCGAGTCGTGATGATGATGGCTAATACTATTTCCAGTTCTGTTACTGCAACTTTGAACTACAACATATAATGATCTGGAAAAGTGTATAAGTGTTCTATACAGCTGTCCTGATTTTATGTTTGAAAGGAACATGCATCATTTGAGATTCCCTCTACGTATGGATACGTCTGATACCGGTATTGAATGGATACGAGTAATCTTTTATCTGTACTCGTCAATACCAAATACCATTACCTGCGTCCAGGTGCCGCGAGGGAGCTTGGCGCCAGCTTCCCTGCCAACCAAGAATCCGGGAGGCCTGGCTTCCTGATAAGCTGTGAAGCCGGCGTCACGCTCTCTAACAGCACCTGGATGCACCTGAAAGGTCTTTGGTATTGACGACAAGTACAGATAAAAAATTACTCGTATCCAATACTGCTATCGTGCATCCCTACATACAAGTTTGCCGTTATTCATACATCCTAAAAGATGTGTATGGTTAATACATACCTGTGAAATCTTCGACTTGTATGTGTCTGTCATGAAGAAGCCTCATCCACTCATTCCAGTGGTACTTTCACTAAATTGGCAAATAAAACAAGAGTTACATAAATGAATGGAAATCAATGATGGATATGGGAGTAAGTGGCCAGGAGAGCAGGTACTCACCTTCTGACTCACGGCAACGCAATTACAGTCTTTCCTTCCTTGTCGTGGGTGATGACTTTCCATAGTGCCAACTTACATGTGCCATGTTGCCAACACTGTGGCCTGGAGATTACATGAATATCTTGGTGGACTGGATATATTAGCATTAGCAGCAACATCTCCTTGCCACGATGTAGGTGCCATCAGAGGGTGGAAAGAAAAAACATTTTGGTGGCGGGAGTATAGGAGAATCGTAGTACCATTGTAGGCCTTCATTTTCCTGTGTCTGTATGTATATTAGCAGCAGACTTAGTATCACCACTATTTCCACCACCAGTACTACAAGTATAAGCAAGCAAGCAGCCTGGTTGGCAAGCTGCATAACTAAAGGAAAACAACAACAGATTTAACTTATAAAATACAAATAATGGTTTAACTAAGTAACTACTAACTAGGAGAAAATCCAATGGTATTATATTATGTTTAAAGTGCACTGTTTAAATTCTGAAAATGACTGGAATAATTTTATAACATTAATTCTTATAAGTACATAAATACAGCGGCTTGAGACAGTTTTGACACCTGTCCAGGTAGTGAAACCCTGACAGGAGGCAATCCTCCAAGGTGCTGTTTGCACTCATGCGTGGTCTGTGCTTTCCTGATATATTGCATGACCATGTGCGCAGTCGCACTGACAAACGGTTTGCCTTTCACCTTCATGGCGCTGCTTGCTTATACCGAACTTAAAGGGACTGCGTTTGTATTCCAGTGTCCTAGGTATTCGAGATTTGAGAAGAAGGCAGGTGGAATGGAAATAGCAGAACTATTGCAGCAGGAACGTTTCACAAACTGAATGGTTTAAAGTTTTAATTGAAATGTACAAATGATACAGCTGTCCCGTTTATTTATTATGCTAGTACTAAATGACACAGTTGTCTCAAAAGGACAACAATATAAGTTATAATACCAGATCAGTAGCTAAAACCTTGGGCAGTAAAATAGCAGGGCAGGAGGTATGAGGTGGGACTTAGTAGAGGAACATTCCATGCCAAATCATCACAAACTAAATGGAACTTTGTTTTCAACCTGACCATCTCAGATGTTCATTAAATTTGATAGGATGGTATAGGGTCAGACATGGAGTAACTACCATATCTGACATTTAAGCCCTCACGGAAATGGTCAGGATGGGACATGTGATGATTTCTGGCATGGAATGAGGGCCTTAGGGGAGACGTGGAACTGGGTCAGGTGGAGATTTGGAGATTATGTTATCATCATGGATGAGTATTATTTTTTTATGCAGCATCAAAGTCAAGAGCAGGGTAACCAAGCTTTGGCATGTTGATTTTTAAAAAAGCCATTTGCTCTAAGAGCTGGGGGAGCAATTGTGAGCGCTGAGGGCATAATATATTTCCTGTTACAGAAAACACCCGCTCACTCTGGACCGTGGTTGAGGGACAGGAAAGAAGCTCCTGGGCTACCGAGGACAAAGCAGGCCACACATCCTTCTTCTCATCCCAAAAACTCAAGGGATCTGTACTGGGGGGCAAAGGAGGTTCTGCTAGGTAAGCCCTAACTATGTCACCAGCATTTTTTGCTTTTCTAAGGGGCTGTTCAGTGGGTCCCACCAAACTGTGAAGTGCCTCAGCCCAAAAAGCTGATGCTCTGGTGGAGTGAGCACCGGCAGCAGTGCTGCTAGTACCAGCTAACAGAGTATCATCACGCTCCTCTTCTTCTCCCTCCTCTAAATGTACTCCCATTTGCCTTTCCCTCTCACGTACCCTCTCTATTAATCTATCCCTCCAGGTGGTGAGAGTATTTTTGCGGAGTGCTATCCTGCCTTTGAATCTGGGGTCACAAATTGTGGCTAACATGAACTCGGTGCGAGAGTCGATGAGCTCTTTTATGCGCAAACTGAGTTGCTCCTTCAGCCTCCTCAGAAGGGCATCAACTTCAGCAAGTATATTGCCACCAGGCAATCGTTCCCTATTGGAAAGGAACAAATCTATTTTATTTGTAAGGTGTGCAAAGAGGGGAACCACTTGTGCCAGGCTAGCACTCTCTTGGCTTAAATTGTCAGTGACATCCTCAAAAGGCCTGAGCACTGTGACAACTTGGTCAATCATTACCCAGTCCTCCCTGCCTAGTGGTCTGGCAATACCAATAAAATGTTCACATGCCATTGCGTGAATTGCCCTCTGTTGCTCAAGGATACGCTCTAGCATATGTAAAGTTGAGTTCCACCTTGTTCCCACATCCTGTTTAAGGCAGTGCTCCACGAGGCCTGCCTTTCTCTGTTCCTGCCTGAGAAGGTGGCTATCCTTCACACTCCGGTGGAAGTGACCAGCAATTTTGCGGCACGACTCTAAAAGTGCTGCTAACCTTCCACTGTTAGTGTTATCATCGAGAGCAGACCTAACAACTAGATGAAGGATGTGTGCACAGCAGCGCACACCAACAAATCTTCCATCACGGATAGCCTTTGTCATGTTCGCTCCACCATCACTGACAACAAATCCCATTTTGACATTAGTGCCTGCCTGTTCCCCTAGCCACCTCCCTATCATTTTCTGAAGTGCATTTAAAATATTCTGTGATGTGTGCTGCTGATCCATCACCTCAGCATGGAGGAGGAAGGAGTGCAATCCTGTCTTGTGCACTGTGGCAGCGGCCACAGCACTTGAGGTTTTTCTTGACCGTGCAATTGTTTGTGGTGGTGGTTGTATATCTTGCGACTCATTGGGCTGCCACCAATGGGCAGTCAAGGACAGGAAGGCATGCTGGCCACTAGTAGCACTCCATAAATCAGTTGTAAAGTGAACTGATTGGCCAGCAGCCTTCCCCAGCAAATCCTTCAAAACCCCAACACATGACCGGTACAGCGAGGGCACTACAGTTCTACTGAATGTGGTGCGTGAAGGGACCTGGTATTGTGGTGCCACAGCCTGCATCAGCTGCTTGAAGGGCTCCCCTTCCACAAAACTGAAAGAAGCCCCCCCCAACAGCTATAAGTTGTCCAATGAGGCGCGTAAGTTTGCGGGACTGCTGTTTTGACATACCCCGGTAATGTACCCCTCCAAAATGTTCAATAGTGGGCTGTATGGATTTATTTAGCATTTTACGACCTGCAGCTCCAGAAGTGGCTGTGACTTTGACACTGCTGCTGGTAATAGTGGTGGTAGATGGGGGAGCCACGCCCATTTCTTCCCTCAGCACCACTGGCCTATGATGGCTAAGCATGTGTTGCTTCATCCCAGCGTTCGTGAGATGACCCAACATTCTCCCACGGCTGACTTCTCTGCTGCATATTTTACATGTAGCTGTGCGGCCATCACCAACTGTCACGAAATGTTGCCAAATTTTAGAACGACGGGTGCTGCCACTGTGTGGTGAAGATTTTTTAGAGAGAGTTTCCTCTTCAGCCGCAGATGCTAGAGCAAGTTGCTTAATTTTGGTTGTAGCCTGGCCTATGCACTCTGCTATGCTGCAGTGTTTTTGTGATAAAATGGGAGGTGGCCTCATGTCAGGGATAGTGAAGGAGGTTACTTGATTAACAGTTGTGCTGGCGGCTCTAATGTTTATGGGAGACTCAACCGGAACAGGAGAGGCAGGTGCCACTGGTGCCGTTCTTTCAGGGGAATACAACAGTGGGGAATCAAATTTAATATTGGAAGGAGAATATTCTGTCTCATAAACATTTGGTTCCTGATCGAGATTAAAAGGTAAGGTATAATCTGAATCTTCCATGTTTGCGAAGGAGGATTTAGCACCATCAGATGTTGGGGGGTCCTGCTGAATTACCTTTTCTCTCGGATGGCTAAAGGGAAATGTGACTAAAAAATCTCCGTCATTACTTCTATGACCTGCAGATGTAATTTTTTCAGTGGTGATGGTGGTGCCAATGGGAGTAGCAATAGTGGTGGTGGTGGAACTATGAGCGCACAAAATGTCTTGCTCATATTCTAATATTTCACTTTTAGGCTGCTTAAATGGATGCGCAGAATCAAAAGCCTGTGTAGGTGGTAGTGTCAGGCCTTTCCTGTAAAAAATACTTGGTGTCACCACATTTCTCAAAGTGCCCATAGCAGAGGTGGTGGTGACACAACTGGCACTAGTAGTTATTGTGCAGGTTGTTCTTGGGGGAAGATCCTGAAAAAGGCGACAACATGCAATAGATGCCGACTGCTTCCTGGTCTCAGAGCAGGACCTCTCAGCCCTGCTAGTAGGGGATTTTGAACCAACAGTTTCCCTCTCTGACCTTTTCTGTTTGGAAGGTGGCCTTAGCATAGCACTACTACTGATAGTCAAAGTATCAGAGCTAGGCCTTTTGCAGCTAGATCTGCCTGAACGCTTTGGCTGAGGCACTGAAACAGGACAGGCAAGCTGCTTCTGCTGCTTCATTTGCCTCCCCTTTGAAAAGTCACTCCTTTTAGACTTAACACGACTACTGGAACGTGTAGTACTGGTGGTGGAAGTATGACTGTCTGGGCCTGGCAATACAGATGCTGACATACATGACACAGACAATGGTGGTACAAACTCACAGGTGCTGGTAGTGGTTGTTGTTGCTGTGTCACTGCTGCTGCTGGTACCAGGAGGAGGAACCTCATGTTGAGAGCTTGAATCCATCTTTACAAAAAAATTTACTAGGCTGGACTCTCTTCTGCTACTTCTCAAATATTGTCTCCCCTCCTCTGCTCAAACTCCCTTTCTCACTCAGTTACCACTGGTGGAATGCACAATGCAGTGACCTTTTGCCCTTAATCCAACCTCCAGCACAAAATAAATCAACTGATTGGCCTGTAAATTACTCCATGCCAGTAATCCAGCCCCCAAGGGATCAACTGATTGGCTAAAAAAAATGTAATTCTCTAATATCCGGAATAACGAATGCATTTGCATTGAAATTCGTCTGAATTTTGCAACTTTCGGACATTCGGATGCATTTGAATTTCGGTTCAAAGCAATTACGAATAACACCGAATCCGACAAAAATTATCTCAAATAACGAATGGCTTTGGTGTAATTTGTTGATGCTTTAACACGGCCTAATGCAACACCAATTCGACTCGTGGTTTTGCATGACGAATGATTTCATTTCACTATTCGTTAAATTTAGCGGACAATCATTCTGATGAATCAATTTCTTTCCAATTGTTAGTAGCTCACTAGGGAGTAAAACGAATCGATTCGAATATAATTAAATTATTTGTTATGTGATTACGATCACAAGTCGACTTGCATTAGGCCGCGTTAACGCATTAACGAATTATGCCGAAAGCATTCGCTATTTATGATAATTTTAGTTCGGATTCGGTTTTATTCGTAATTACTTTGTTCGGAAATTCGAATGCTTCCGAATGTCAGAAAGTTGCTAAATTCGGACGAATTTCGATTCGTTACGAAACGAATTGCACAAGCCTAGCATCAACCACCTCTCGGCCTGCCCCTGCAGAGCAGACAGAACCTCTGCCCCAGTGTGGCTCCTGTCCCCCAAACACACCAGCGCAAGCACGGCATGGCATCTTTTTGCCTGCGTACTTGCGTAGCCCCTTGAACGCCTACGGAGCACCGCTGGTTCCGAGGACAAAGCACAGGAAGAGGCCATGAAAGAAGAAGAAGAGGAGGGGGTGGAGGAGAGAGGTGTGTCACAACCAGTAGTAGCATTTTGGAGGCGTGGCGGCGGAACAACCTCCAACACTACTGCACCTTGTCCTGCATCCTTCCCAGCTGCCAAAAGAGTGACCCAATGGGCCGTGAAAGAAAGGTAACGTCCCTGTCCATGCCTGCTGGACCATGAGTCAGCGGTAATATGCACCTTACCGCTGACCGCCCTGTCCAGCGAGGCCAAGACATTGCCTTCCACATGCCGGTAGAGAGCCGGAATCGCCTTCCGTGAGAAAAAGTGGCGTTTGGAAACCTGCCACTGAGGAACCGCACATTGCACAAACTCACGGAAGGGGGCCGAGTCTACCTACTGAAAAGGTAGCAGTTAAAGCGCTAGCAATTTAGCCAAGCTAGCATTCAACCGCTGGGCATGTGGGTGGCTGGGAGTGAACTTCTTTCGATGGTCCAGCGGCTGGGGCAGGGAAATTTGCCTGCTAGAATCGGACGTCGGTGTACTGCTAGCAGAGTGCCCGCAAGTACTTGGCTGTGACACACCTAATTCTACACCTTCATTCCTCTCAGTGCAGGTTTCAGAGAGGACTTAAGGTATAGTGGGGTTGGAGATCCCAGCTGATGCGGTGCAAGGAGAGGTCCGCTTTGTTCTTTGGTGTGGGTCTTTAAGGTAGGCTTGCCAACGAGCTGCATGGTAGGTCAACATATGTCTGGTCAAGCATGTGGTGCCCAAGCGGGTGATGTTTTGGCCACGCGATATACGCTTGAGACATATGTTGCAAACAGCAGCTGTGCGATCTGATGCACTCGACTCAAAAAAGGCCCACACCAAAGAACTTTTTGAATAAAGGCGGAGCTCTGCGGTGTGATTCCGTCGGTGTGCTGCCCTTACGCTGGCCCCCCGAGGGCATCCTGCCTCGTTGGAGATGTGCCTCCTCCTCATCCTCCTCCTCCTCCTCCTCTCTCCTATTAGGCACCCACGTGGAGTCAGTGACCTCATCATCCCCTCCCTCCTCATCACTGGAGCCAATCTGGCAGTATGCTGCAGCTGCTGGAACATGACTGCCAGATTGGTGTACTTCTTGAGCATCCCCTCTCTCTGCTGTCACGCTACTGCCTTCCTCTAGCTGGGTATCATCATCAGACCCTTCGAAACGCTGGGCATCCTCCTGGAGCATGTACCCAACACTGTGCTCAAACAGTTCGGGGGACTCCTCAGGAGGACATGGTTGGTCTAGGGAAGGAGTGACTGATGATGACATTGATACCAGGGAAGAGGATGCTTTGGCAGCTGCTTTGCCAGTACCCTGAGCCTGGGTGAGAGAGGATGAGGAGGATGAGGAGGGCTTGGTCATCCACTCTACCAAGTCTTCGGCATGATGCGGCTCAACACGTCCAGCTGCCGAAAAGAAGGACAAGCGTGTCCCATGGCCACATGCTGATGGCGATGCACCGCGTCCATGACCAGCACTGTTGTCTCTAGACACAGAGCCTGCTTGCCCTCTTTTATTGGCTCCTGACTGTCTGCCTCTCCTTGTTTGCCTTCCAGACATTCTAATGGCCTGCAGGGAAATGGAAAAACCAGCAATAAGGCCTAGCTTCAGGAGTATATTTTGCAGGAATCACACTACGCCTGCTGTAGGTGCTGCAAATGCCTGTTGGTGTAACACACCAGGAAAACGCAGCAATACAGGCTAACTTCAGGTGTATAATGTGCAGGAGGCACACTCCGCCCGCTGTAAGTGCTGCAAATGCCTGTTGGTGTAACACACCAGGAAAATGCAGCAATACAGGCTAACTTCAGGTGTATAAGGTGCAGGAGGCACACTCCGCCCGCTGTAAGTGCTGCAAATGCCTGTTGGTGTAACACACCAGGAAAACACAGCAATACGGGCTAACTTCAGGTGTAATATGATCAGGAGGCACACTCCGCCCGCTGTAAGTGCTGCAAATGCCTGTTGGTGTAACACGCCAGGAAAACGCAGCAATACAGGCTAACTTCAGGTGTAATATGATCAGGAGGCACTCTCCGCCCGCTGGAAGTGCTGCAAATGCCTGTTGGTGTAACACACCAGGAAAACACAGCAATAAGGGCTAACTTCAGGTGTAATATGATCAGGAGGCACACTCTGCCCGCTGTAAGTGCTGCAAATGCCTGTTGGTGTAACACACCAGGAAAACACAGCAATAAGGGCTAACTTCAGGTGTAATATGATCAGGAGGCACACTCCGCCCGCTGTAAGTGCTGCAAATGCCTGTTGGTGTAACACACCAGGAAAATGCAGCAATACGGGCTAACTTCAGGTGTAATATGATCAGGAGGCACACTCCGCCCGCTGTAAGTGCTGCAAATGCCTGTTGGTGTAACACACCAGGAAAACGCAGCAATACAGGCTAACTTCAGGTGTATAATGTGCAGGAGGCACACTCCGCCCGCTGTAAGTGCTGCAAATGCCTGTTGGTGTAACACACCAGGAAAACACAGCAATACGGGCTAACTTCAGGTGTATAATGTGCAGGAGGCACACTCCGCCCGCTGTAAGTGCTGCAAATGCCTGTTGGTGTAACACACTAGGAAAACACAGCAATACGGGCTAACTTCAGGTGTATAATGTGCAGGAGGCTTAGCAACAATGACACTGACACTGTTCCCTGCCTATCCTTCTCTCTACCTGCACACAAGGTTTATCAAAGAATATGACACTGACACTCTCCCTGCCTATCCTTCTCTCTCCCTGCACACAAGGTTTAGCAAAGAATATGACACTGACACTGTCCCCTGCCTATCCTTCTCTCTCCCTGCACACAAGGTTTAGCAAAGAATATGACACTGACACTGTCCCCTGCCTATCCTTCTCTCTCCCTGCACACTAGGTTTAGCAAAGAATATGACACTGACACTCTCCCTGCCTATCCTTCTCTCTCCCTGCACACAAGAATAGCACAAAGAATATCAACACTGTCCCTGCCAATCCTTTTCTTTCCCTGCGCCGGAACACACTACACAAGGCTGCCGCGCTGGCGGCCTTTTATAGTGTGGGGCGTGTGCTAAATCCCCTGAGCTATAATTGGCCACAGACAACCTGCCTGTGGCCAATTATGGCTCTCCTAGCTGCCGGCGCTGTGATTGGCCAAGCATGCGGGGTCACAGTGCATACTTTGCCAATCACAGCGCTGGGATTGCACTGCGATGGCGCAGTGTAATGTGGGCCGTTCACGTCACTCGAATTTGGCGCGAACGGCCCAAATCGTTCGATGTTCGCCGAACGGTCGAACAGCCGATGTTCGAGTCGAACGTATGTTCGACTCGAACACCGAGCTCATCCCTACTCTCCAGTATCTTCCCAACTATAGAAGTTAAACTAACAGGTCTATAGTTACTTGTTAAAGACTTTTTTCCCTTTTTAAATATAGGCACCACATTGGCCCTGCGCCACATTCACTAAAAATTAGGCAAACACCAACAAAAAACTTGCCCTGGAACAAAAAGAAAAGCCTAAGCACTGCTTGAGAGGTATTTGCATCCCGGAGGTTACTGTTAGTTTGACCTAGGAAGGTCAGACGTTGCTCTTCGAAATGCGTCTCCCATGATTCTTTGCAACTGATCACAAGCAGCAAGAGATTTGCACGGTGATCCTGTGTAGAGGCAACCTTTTCAGCCAGCATTATCAGCATCTCCCCTGCAGTCGCAGTGGCCAGGTCATTAGTGGCAGCTGTACATCTAGGCGAGAGATGAAAAAGCTGCACACCCCGAAAGCGGAAAAGTTTCCCCAGTGGGGCTTTGTAACAGCAGTAGAACATGGTCAAACAATAACATGAATGTTGCTAAGAAATAATTTATTTCATCAGTAAAAACTGGTCAAATGATGCAATAGATTCCACAGTACAGTAAACAACATAATTATTCACATTATTACATTACATAATGCTTTATGGTGTGTAAGCCCCGGTGCGTTTCGACCTCTGTATGGTCTCATCAGGGGGGTAATTGGCTCTAAAAAATACATTGCATGAATTTTAAGATTAAAGAAGCATATCATTCTACATCACATTGAGTAAGCCACAGTGGTATATTTACTGTTAAAAAATGGAATGGGCATTCCAATGACCAGAGCTAATGTAGGCTGCTGAGAGATCCGAAGGACTTCAAGGCCGCCCCCACTCCCCCAGGATGGAGGAGCCCGCCCCAAGGGGCTTGCAAAGAGCCACACTATAAACGCCCTCTCGGGAGGCGGAGGAACCAGCACCTGCAACGAGTACCCAAGATAGCCATATATCAATTGAGAGAAATAGGGTAAATTAACTCATAGCACATCTGCCAGAGTGTCAGTTTAAATATTTATAAGCATATATATAGGGGCTACCCACAATTTAAGGGCTGTTAATCTATCAATTCATCCAGGCATCATTTTACGTCCCATAGGAGTAACTAATAATAATGGTAATGTATTGGAAATGTAATGGTACTGGGAATGTGTGGGTGATATTATTAAAAATATTATTAGAGGATATTAAATAATGTACCAATATGAAGTGTATTAGTAAAAGAGGTGCGGTGTGGACTGACAATTAATACAGTCCAAACGTGTATAGAATGTTGGATAGTAATATACATTAGTTAATTCATAATATGATTCAAAATATGGAATCTCCCAGAGGCCCACATTAGCTCTGGTCATTGGAATTCCCATTCCATTTTTTAATGGTAAATATACCACTGTGGCTTACTCAATGTGATGTAGAATGATATGTTTCTTTAATTCTAAAATTCATGCAATGTATTTTTCAGAGCCAATTACCCCCCTGATGGGACCGTACAGAGGTCGAAACACGTTGGGGCTCGCACACCATAAAGCATTATGTAATGTAATGATGTGCATAATTATGTTGTTTACTGTACTGTGGAATCTATTGCATAATTTGACCAGTTTTTACTGATGAAATAAATTATTTCTTAACAACATTCATTTTATTGTTTGACCATGTTCTACTGCTGTTACAAAGCCCCACTTGGGAAACCTTTCCACATTATTAGTGGCAGCTGGACCTGGCTACTTGGGTCCACGGGTTATGAAAGTTCTATACTCGGTTATATGCCCATTCTCCTTCGTTACTAGTGAGTGCAATATTTTCAGGTTTCAAGATCACATTAATGAATAAACTATTACTACATTATAGAGCAATTTAATATTGCAATAACAGTGATATGGGCTATCAAAGAGAATAAAATTGAATTTTTCTACTTACCTGTAAAATCCATTTCTTGAAGTTCATCATGGGATACAGAGCAGCCTTTAAAATCTTTATCTACAAGGGTTATGCACCACCTATATGTGATTGAACACTGGCAAAAAATGGGAAATTATCTCCTACACCAGTGTTTCTCAACTCCAGTCCTCAAGGCGCCCCAACAGGTCATGTTTTCAGGATTTCCCTCATGAAACGGCTGTGGTAATTACTAAGGCAGTGAAACTGATCAAATCACCTGTACAAAACAATGGAGATCCTGAAAACATGACCTGTTGGGGCGCCTTGAGGACTGGAGTTGAGAAACACTGTCCTAGACAACCCTTTCCATACAGGAAATACATCAGTTTTGTAGTAAGCCATACACCCTAACATAGAAGGGAAGGGCTCAAAAAATGTCACAGGTACAAAAAATCTAGTTTTCTCTATCATACATGAAGGGATCACAAAGCACCAAAATTAATCCTTATTCATAGGGATGTCTTATAGCAATGTTTATGAGTGGAACGCAATACAGCCACCATCAACAAGCCAGCAAGAAATATACACAAAAGCCTGCAATACTCTACAATGAAAAGCAATGTCCCCAGCTGCTCTTACATCCACCTGGTAAAACTCTGTAAAGGTGTAAACTGAAGATCAGTTTGCAGTCTTGTCAATTTCAAATGCATCTTGACAGCCCAAACCACAACCTGAAATAGCTCAAAAGATGGTATCTGTAAAACTGACTGCCAAATTGAGACCCCAAGGGGACAAAGGGGACCTAACCAGAGGAACCATGTGCTTAACAACTTGAACAAAGGCATGCACCGAGGATGAGCAGCAACTGGCCTTTGAAAGAAAACTGCCAAGGCTGAAATCTTCCCTTGGCAGTTTTCTTGTCAGTACCCAAGGCCAATGCATCAAACACCCCTCTATCCTTCAATACTTTGACTTCAATAGCCAAGCCATGAAAGCCAGCGACCATAGTGAAGGATGGAAGATTGACCCTTGTGCCAGTAGGTTAGGTTGAGCCAGAATAGGCCAAGGATTGTCCACCGACATGTTCACAATGTCAGCATGGTGGAACGAGCCAGCACTAGGGGGTGGGGCTTGCTAATTGCTCTCCACCTGAGCTGGGGCTTTCTTCACATGGGCACACACATATATAACGGAGGACATGTTGAGAGCTTTTTACGGACCATTTAGGCTCTGATGAAAGGGGTGCGCCCCTGAAACGTAAGCCATCTGGATATTTTTGGGGTGCAATTCCACATATAACCATGGCATGTTTGAGCAATATATAATTTAGTGACAACTTTTTGTAAATTTTTTTTTTCTTTTTGTCATTATTCAATCACTTGGGACAAAAAAAAATTATGTTGAACCCCCAAACATTATATCTTTTTTTAAAGCAAAGGCCCTACAGATTAAAATGGTGGGTGTTGCATTTTTTTTTCACACAGTATTTGCGCAGCGATTTTTCAAACACATTTTTTGGGGAAAAAATACACTTTTTTTTATTTTAATGCACTAAAAAACACTATATTGCCCAAATGTTTGATGAAATAAAAAATATGATCTTAGGCCGAGTACATGGATACCAAACACGACATGCTTTAAAATTGCGCACAAACGCGCAGCGGCGACAAACTACATACATTTTTAAAATCCTTTAAAAGACTTTACACGTTACGACGTTAGATTTACAGAGGAGGTCTACTGCTTAAATGTCTGCCCTCGATATGACCTTCGCGGTGATACCTCACATGCATGGTGCAATTGCTGTTTACATATGACGCCAGACCGACGCTTGCGTTCGCCTTTGCGAGCAGGGGGGGACAGGGGTGCTTTTTTTTATTTTTTTTTATCTTGCTTTTTTATTTTATTTTTAAACTGTTCCTTCCATTTTATTTATTTTTTACCATTTTTATTGTTATCTCAGGGAATGTAAATATCCCCTATGATAGCAATAGGTAGTGACAGGTACTCTTTTTTTGAAAAAAATTGGAGTCTATTAGACCCTAGATCTTTCCTCTGCCCTCAAAGCATCTGACCACACCAAGATCGGTGTGATAAAATGCTTTCCCAATTTCCCAATAATTTATATCCAGAGGGGGGGGGGGAACATTCCCTCCCACTGCTTATAAAAGGAGGCTAATTATCTGCTAGGATTGCTTTTACATGAAAGCCGACCGCTGGCTGAGAAGAATGATACCAAGATGATAACTAAACCCGCAGGCATCATTCTGGTATAACCATTCAAAGTCCAGCAACATAGCAGTACGTTGCTGGTCCTTGTTGGACATGTATTGTAACCTTTTTTTTCATGCAGCCTGTTGGCTGAATGAAAAAAAGAGAATGATCGGTGGGTATGCCCACCATTAGAATACCTCCCTTCATCCACCCACTTCTAATGATGGGCATACATGCACCATTTATATATGCCGAAGCATGGAGGCATCCTCCCGCAAAAAAGTTATGCCGCGTACACACGGGCAGACTTTTCCACGGGCAAGCCTCCGTCGGAATTTCGACCGTATTACGCGGCATAAAAGGTTATGCCGCGTACACATGGTCGGACTTTTCCACGGGCAAGCCTCCGTCGGAATTTCGACTGTATGTACGCGGCATTAGGAGCAAAATCGCACCTCCGCCCCTGCTGCCCCCATGCTTCAGCATATATGCTCTTTTTTTTTAACTGTGGTGGTGAAATCACCTCCTACAGCGTTGGAGTCACGGCTTTATGTATCGTGGGAGCAAACGCTGTTGCTGTCAAGATAAATAAATCCACGCTGCAACTGAATGGTGTACCTGCTAAGCAAATGATGGTTAACATTAAAACAAAGTAACATTACAGTACAACAGTAAGACCTTACCATACCATACCTGCAAAGCAAATACCAAAAAAAAAAATAGTAAAAAATAACGGAAAATTTATATCAAATACTTACTGTAATTTTCCTTTCCTGATGGACTCCATGGCAGCCTACGTGTGGGTTAATCCCGCCCCTCATACCTCATAGGACCCTTCTCCCATAAATCTTTGCTCTGGGCCAGAGGCCGTGTTCCATAATTTAGCCTACTCCAGCCACTGGGAGGGAACTCCTGCTGCCATGGAGTCCATCAGGAAAGGAAAATTACAGTAAGTATTTGATATAAATTTTCCATTTTCCTGACAGACTCCATGGCAGCCTACGTGTGGGAAATAACTAGCCATACACACCCGGGTGGGCAGAGTGCTGGACAAAAGAAAAAAAATGTAATTGGCACCATCAACAGACAAGATACGTAAACCACTACGCAGTAGTGTGCCATGAACGTGTTAATTGAAGACCACAAGGCCACCTTGCAAATAACTTCTGGAGGCACGTGACGTGATGCCGCCCATGATGAAGACACACTTCTAGTTAAGTGAGCAGTCATAGCTTCTGGAGGCGCCAAGCCCTTGGCTTTATAGGCCCACTGAATGGCCTGAACAATCCATGCTCCGATAGATCTGGAAGAGGCACGCATTCCCTTATACTTTCTGTAAAAAGAACGAGCAGATGGTCGGTCTGACGGAAAGAAGCTGTAGCTTCAAGATACTGACTCAGAGCTTTTCCAACATCTAAGGGATAAACACTGGAATCCTTGGTAGATCTGAACGTTGGAAGAGCAATCTCCTGATTGTCATGAAACACAGATGCCACTTTGGGGTTTGAACCCAACATAGGAATTAAAAAGTTTAGAAATGGCTCCTTGCATCCCTGAGAGCTGATTTCAGAGACCCTCTTGGCCGATGTTATAGCCGGTGAATGGCTACTTAAAGCAATAAAACCAACAGTGCTCTAATAACACAATTATAAATGTGAGTCCGCTACAAGGGTATTCAGATGAATTGTCCTCCTTGCGAACTGTGTGATATACCGTAAAAGGTAAAACGTAAAAAATAGAATACAATCCCAAATATCAAAAATGTGTGTGATCATGGATGTCCTTCAATGGATAGCCTTCCCACAATGCAGACTGACAAAGGGACTTCAATGCAAATGATGAATCAAGCAAGGAGAAGACACTAGTTGTTATAGATGGGTACTCTTACCGCTGATGGTGGACCCACCTACCGTACGGCAGTGGGTCTTGCAGGCTTAATGGTCACCAAGACCAGACGGGATATAGCTGGATGTCCTGGGTCCTCGCTTGAACTCCAACCGGATGATGGGAAAGGCATCAAACGATGGATTATTCTCACATGGGCCAGGTTCCACAGCAATCCGCAAAAAATATAAAGATGGAAGAAAACCAAAAAGACTCCAGATGGTGCAGGTCAATAAAAACCGATGGCCGGAATTTTATTAAATGAAAATATTTTTGTCCAACAATCATGCAGACAAATAAAAAGTGATCACGGAATAAAAATATATTCGAAGCAATATGGGGTGCAGCGTCAGCAAGCCCTACGCGTTTCGACTACTACAGTCTTCAACAGGGGCACTATTTTTATTTACCATTCCTGCACACTTTGTTTGTTTGAGTGTTGGCAGCTTGCATGCTCATTGTTTTTGGTTTAGCGCAGTATTTTTTCCTTTTTTACGATGTTATAGCCACCAAGAAGACAACTATTAGAGAGAGTCATTTGACAGAAGATTGATCTTCATGTTCCAACTCTCTACCTAAGAAAAAATCCAGGACAAGGGGAAGATCCCAATTAGAAAAACTTGGCTCTGAGGTCTGAGCCTTATTGCTCCTTTGAAAAACTACTGAGTAAGAGGGTGTCTAGCCCAGGAAACACCCGTAAAGGCAGAGATTACAGCGATTTGGACTCGCAGCGAGCTTACTGACAATGAGAGATCCAATCCTGATTGTAAGAAGCCCAGGATATCATGTATCTTTGGGTTATTGCAAGAACCTGCAGTGGAAGAGGTGTAGTCTGAAAACTTTTTCCAAATCCTCTGGTAGACCCTGTTGGTGCCTGTTCTTCTGGAATTTAATATTGTGGAGATGGCCCTACTTGGACAGCCTAGGGCCTCCAACCTTCCCCTCTCAAGAACCAGATCATCAGATGTAGATGGGCCGGGCATGGATGTAGAAATGCCCCTTGTGATAGGAGATCTGGTCTGGAGGGTAGAGGAACTGGGTCCCAGAAGCTGAGTTGCATCAGCAGTGGAAACCATGGCTTGTTTGGCCAGTATGGGACTATTGCCACTATCTCTGCTTCTTCCATCCTGAGCCTCGGAGAATGACAGGAACCGGGGGAAAGGCATAGGCCCTGTGGAACCGCCAATGGTCTGTCAGAGCATCTACCCAAAAGCCTGGGGATACCAAGACCTCGTGTAGTATCTCTCTAGTCTGAAGTTGCATGGGGAGGCGAACAAGTCTACTTCCGGAATGACTCCCAGGGACAGGACCCACCTGAAGACTTCGGGGGGAAAGTCCACTCGTTGTCCAGAGAAACTCAACAGAAAATCTGCCTGAACGTTCGGGACTCCAGGGAGATAGACAGCTGTCAGATTGGCCAGGTTTTTCTGGGCCCAGATCATGATGGGCTCTATTTCCTTTGACAGGGAGAGACTGCGAGTACCCCCCTGTCTCTTGATGTATGCGACTGCCGTTGTGTTGTCCAGTCTTAGGAGGACTGAGTCTCCTGCTGTTAAGTGGTGAAAGGCCTGCAGAGTGCAGAACGCTGCCCGGAGTTCCAGAACATTGGAGACTATCCTGTGAGAGGGAAAATTCCATATGCCTTGGGCTACTTCTGTCAGCCCCTGTTGCTGGCATCTGTAGTGATGGTGACCCAAGACACAGGTGCGATGGAGTGACAATTGAGGAGGTTCCTCTGTTGTAGCCACCAAGTAAAGCTCTCCCGCATGGATGAGGTTATTTGGATAAAGTGATACCGAAGCCCTGGATTTTACTGCTGGAGGAAACCCTTCTGGAAGGGCCGCATTTTCCACTGAGCCCACTTTACCATGGGTGTTGTTGCCACCATGGTGCCAATGAACTTTAGGCATTGAGAGGCTTGGAGATGAGGACGACATTGCAAGCCAAACTCTGTCCCGGATCACTGGGATTTTTCCAGGGGTAACAAGATGGTGCTCTTGATAGCGTTGAAGTGTGCCCCGAGGAATACCAGGGACTGCGTAGGATCCAGATGGCTCTTTTACAGATTCAGAAGCCAACCAAACTCGAGTAGAGTGGAGATGACCTGGGATCTGTGGATTAGCATCTGCTCCTTGTCCCGAGACAACAGCAGGTCGTCTAGATAGTGATACAGACGGATACCTCTGGTCCTGATCAGAGCCACGACAGCCAACAAGTTTTGAAAACACACGAGGCGATGTTGTAAGCCCGAAGGGGAGACAGGTAAACTGCAGACGGATTTGATCGACAGCAAAGCAAAGGTATTTCTGGAATTCTGACGCTATCGGAACATGGAAGTAGGCGTCCTTCAGGTCTATAGAGACAAGCCAATCGCCTGGTTTGATTGCTTGACTGATCATGAGTAGTGTCTCCATCTTGAACTTCTCCTTCTAGATAAAAGAATTCAAGTGGGTTAGGTCTATAACTGGCCTCCAGGAGACGTTTTTCTTCAACACCACGAGTAGACCCCTTAAAACCTTTTGTCATCTGGAACTGGAATTGCAGCGCCCTGGGCCACAAGAGAGACAGGAGAATTCGTTTTTCTCTTCCGAGAGAGGCAAGGATGCCGACTCGCTCTGTTTTAGGCAGGTGCAATATCATAAATACTTAGGGGATTCTTGTCCACCGGAAGATGCCCCTTTTGAAAACTTCTGGCCTGAAGGCTGTTTTTTCTTCCAGGTCTTCTTGAACTCACGGCCGGGCCTATAGTAGCGAGCATTCCTTGCTCGATCTGAACTTTGCCTGGGCTGTGTTCTCTTCTGGTTTAGCAGACGGCGATCCTGGGGAAGGAACCCCGACTTGCCCCCTGTGGCACAGGTGATGGCACTGTCCGATATTTTCCCAAAGAGGGACGAACCCCCAAATGGAATCCTGCACCATGCCTGCTTGGAGGCAGGGTCAGCTACCCATGGGCGCAGCCACAAGGCACGCTTAGCCGTGACAGATGTCAGCATGATCCGAGCCACCGGGCGAATTATGTCTAGGGAAGCCCCACGAGAAAAGCCAACGTCAACCTTAGCCCATGAATAGGTGAGCTCCTGGCCAGTTCTTCCGAGATGCTCCTCAGAGAAGCATCTACGTCATCTGCCCAGACTTCCATCGCTTTAGAAAGGGCTGCGAGAGCTAGAGCTGGTTTGCAGGTCATACCCGCTGTAATGTAGATCCGCTTGAGGTCGGTATAAATTTTCCACTCCAGGCAATCCCTAAAGGAAACAGTATCCTACAATGGGAGTGTGACGTGCCTCACCATCCTCATTAGGGCTGAGTCAATGAGAGGAGCCGACTCCAGGTGTTTTACATCCTTGCTTTTAAATGGGTACATTTTTGATACCTTCATTAACAGACAATTCTTCCTTTCAACACCACCCCATTCGTCGGTAATTATTGCGCTGAGTTCACCCAAAAAGGAGAAATTAGGGTGTTCTTTTTTGAGGTGTTTAAAATATTTCCTCTATTTGGAGGGTGCCTCCACTGGCACTTCCATCTCAAAGCTTCTTTGACAGCTTTTGACCAGCTGTGGTACTAGGGCAAATTCAAAACCTGCACCAGGGTCATCTACCTCCACCTCACTGTCTGAGGCTTCAATTGAGTAATGGCTCGGCTGTGACGGGCCTGGAGCCTTGAGATCATCCCTAATAGGGACTGACATAGTGTCGCCAGCAGGGTTGTGGGTATGACCAGAATCCCCTTTACTCAGGGACTCATGGACCACCTTTCTGACCAGTGCTTCCACTTGTTGGTCTCCACCCTCTCTTTCTTATGCGACTTTAGAAAAGCATCGCTTGCAGAGCGATTTGCCTTCAGGAACCTGGGCCCTGCATACCCAGCAGGCTTTCCTCACAGAGTGGCTGGAGTGGCGGTGAGAGTGACGCCCAGAGGTGCTTTTAGACTCCTATCTGTGGTACCTAGATCTAAAGGAAAATCTGACGTCTGGACCTTGAAGAGGAGTTACAACGTTGAGACCTAGGACGGTCTTTGCCGTGCTTTGGTGTTCAGACCTAGAAGAGCTGAGTGAAAAAGAAAGGGTTAAGAGCTCCTTAATAAGTGAACCCAAGCATCACAGGTAGAAAATAAATAAATCCTACCTGCAGCGCAAGGGTTGGCCACAAGAGGGCGGTGACAGATCCATGGCAAGGCAGTTTGAAAGTGAAATGAATCATTAAAGCCTTATGAGAAATAGGAGTGACAACAGGCATGAGAGAGCACATAACAAAACATAGCCAGCACCCAGGGAGCCTGCAGCAAACAATTTACCTTGTAAACCAGAGCCCAGTGCCTGGGTAAACACTGCATAAACCTGCAAATCATCCCAAGTAATAGCTGCTTTGACAGCTATTTAAATCTGCCACCGTTAACGATGTCACCGCCCCATAGCGGTTGCCATCCGGTGGCGGCCAATCGCATGCGCGACCGCCGCCGCCATTTTGGCGAAACTGCGCCTGCACAAACCAAGCACGGAATCTTCGTTTGCGGCTTGCGGATGCGCAGCGACTTCCTGAAACGGCGAGCTGGAACGCAGCTGCGCTCCAGCCGCCGTGGCCACTCACTGGAGCTTGATAGAAAATAAGGAGACACACAAAATACAGAGATACGGCTGCCATATAAAAGGAATATCTTTGTACATTACCACCACCACGGCACGATCCGGACCAGAACCTGGGACTGGGGAGCTGTACGCTCGACCCACCGCACGATCGGGCGTTTACAAAGCCTCCCGCTAATAGCTGGGACGTTTGGCCATATTGCCGCTTGCCTGCCAATGGCCAGGTTAGTAAGCTCTTCATGGTATCACATCATATCGCCCATGTCCACCTGCTAATAGCTAGGATTGCTGGACTGCAGAGAGGATCACCGCTAACCACCAACGTATCGCCGTGCACACCACCAGGCCTGGATTACAGAAAAACTTCATGAAAAGGTAAGACTATATCTTGGTCCTAGGAGGAGGACAAAAAAAGGAACACGGCCTCTGGCCCAGAGCAAAGATTTATGGGAGAAGGGTCCTATGAGGTATGAGGGGCGGGATTAACCCACACGTAGGCTGCCATGGAGTCTGTCAGGAATTTTTTTTTTTTTAACGCAACCTGTGCCTAAAATATATATATGCCGAAGCATGGGGGCATCCTCCCGCAAAAAAGTTATGCCGCGTACACACGGTCAGACTTTTCCACGGGCAAGCCTCCGTCGGAATTTCGACCGTATGTACGCGGCATAAAAGGTTATGCCGCGTACACACGGTCGGACCTTTCCACGGGCAAGCCTCTGTCGGAATTTCGACCACATGTATGCGGCATTAGGAGCAAAATCGCTCCCCCACCCCTGCTGCCCCCATGCTTCGGCATACAGTTGCAATAAAAAGTATGTGAACCCTTTTGGAATGATATGGATTTCTGCACAAATTGGTCATAAAATGTGAACTGATCTTCATCTAAGTCACAACAATAGACAACCACAGTATGCTTAAACTAATAACACACAAAGAATTAAATGTTACCATGTTTTTATTGAACACACCATGTAAACATTCACAGTGCAGGTGGAAAAAGTATGTGAACCCTTGGATTTAATAACTGGTTGAACCACCTTTGGCAGCAATAACTTCAACCAAACGTTTCCTGTAGTTGCAGATCAGACGTGCACAACGGTCAGGAGTAATTCTTGACCATTCCTCTTAACAGAACTGTTTCAGTTCAGCAATATTCTTGGAATGTCTGGTGTGAATCGCTTTCTTGAGGTCATGACTAGGGTTGAGCGAACCCGAACTGTAAAGTTCGGGTTCGTACCGGACTTTTGGATTTTTGGGTCCCGGACCCGAACCCGAACAATTGACTGTATGTTTGGGTTTGGGTCCGGTGTTCGGCAATGTAATGGCGCATTTCTAAAAGCTACAGGGCGGCCAATAAATTTTGTTTAACTGGTGTGCCCTTAGAAGCCATCACAGCCATGCCTACTAATGGCATAGCTGTGATTGGCCAGTGCAGAATGTGACCCAGCCTCTATATAAGCTAGAGGCACACAGCACAGCACGTCACTCTGCTTTAGACAGTATAGAGAAAGGATCCTGGCTGCTGTTGCTGTGAGGGAGGGAATGAAATGATAGGAGTTAGTCCTGATTCTGCAATCTACTGAGAGAAAAGATAGAGACAGTGAAGGGGAAGGTTCCTGTTGCTGCTTTCAGGGAGAGAGATTTATCTAGGAGTTCAGATTCAGAGATCTAATAACTCAGCGATCTGCATAGATTTACCTGGTTGGGTTGCAGTGCACAGTCTTTTTACACTGCCATGAGCCCAGTGCCAGAGAAAATCTAACTTTCATCTGCAAGCTCAGTGCACCAGCACTGCATATGTTACATTGAGATACACCGTTTCCATACTGTGGGTGTATTCTGCTCTTCCAAAAACACCCATTATGGGGAAAAAAATAATTTTGCAGTGTTTTCTGCACATATGCAGGTGTGAGATAAACAATTTATATATTTTTCTTCTATTGTGCTATTCTAAAAAAATAATTTTAGGACAAAAACATTTTTTTGAATAGCATTTTCTGCAGTTCTGTAGGTGTGAGATACACCGTTTACATACTGTGTGTGTATTCTGCTCTTCCAAAAACACCCATTTAGGGCCACAAAAAATATTTTGCAGTGTTTTCTGCATATCTGGAGGTGTGTGAGATAAACAATTTAGATATTTTTCTCCTATTGTGCTATTCTAAAAAAAATATTTTCTGCAGTTCTGTAGGTGTGAGATACACCGTTTACATACTGTGGGTGTATTCTGCTCTTCCAAAAACACCCATTTAGGGAAAAAAAAAATTTGCAGTGTTTTCTGCAAATATGCAGGTGTGAGATTTACAATTTATATATATTTCTTCTATTGTGCTATTCGAAAAAAATTTTTTTAGGGTAAAAACATTTTTTTTGAATAGCATTTTCTGCAGTTCTGTAGGTGTGAGATACACCGTTTACATACTGTGGGTGTATTCTGCTCTTCCAAAAACACCCATTTAGGGCAAGATCCTAAATTTGGAAAATATGAGGAGAACGTCAAAGGGACGTGGCCCCGGTCGTGGTGCTGCTGGTGGAGCTCCTGTTGCAGGGAGAGGATGTGGTCAATCTGTGCCAGCTACACACACAAGTGAAACACCTTCCTCAGGTGCGAGTAGGCGACAGAGCCTGCAGCGGTATTTTGTCGAGCCTAATGAGGCTGTATGAATGTTGAGGCCAGGACAAGTACAGGCGATAGTAGATTGGGTTGCTGACAGTGCCTCTGGTTCCTTCACATTGTCTCCCACCCAGTCTTCTGATGAAAGATCAGAGTTGGCACCTGCAGCCGATGTCCATCAGTCTTTCACCTCACCCCCTTGCAAATCAGCCAAGCAGTCTGAGCCCCAAATCATGCAGCAGTCTCTTCTGCTTTTCGATGACTCTGTTAGCAGGGTTTCCCAGGGCCATCCACCTAGCCCTGCCCCAGAAGTGGAAGAGATTGAGTGCACCGATGCCCAATCACTTATGTTTCATGATGAGTACATGGGAGGACCGTTGCAGCAGGTCTCGGATGATGACGAAACACAGGTGCCAACTGCTGCTGCTTTTGCAATTGTGCAGACCGACAAGGAGGACATGGGTGAAGACTGGGTGGAAGATGATGTGGAGGACGATGAGGTCCTCGACCCCACATGGAATCAACGTTATGCAGGTGATCAGTGTAGTTTGGAGGAAGAGGCGGTGGTCGCACAGAGCCACCAGCACAGCAGAAGAGGGAGCAGGGTGCAAAAGCGCAGGGTCCGTCCCCTAGACAGTACGTCTGCTACTGCCCAACGCAGCAAGGAACCGAGCACACCAAAGCCAGGTCCAAGGAGTTCCCTAGCGTGGCAGTTCTTCAGACAATGTGCTGATGACAAGACACGAGTGGTTTGCACGCTGTGCAATCAGAGCCTGAAACGAGGCATAAACGTTCTCAACCTGAGCACAACCTGCATGACCAGGCATCTAAGTGCAAAGCACGAGCTGCAGTGGAGTAGACACCTCAAAAACAAAGAAAGGTCTCTGGCTCCTCCTGCTTCCTCTTCTGCTGCAGTCTCGGCCTCTTCATCCACCTCTGTAGTGACAGTAGCACCTGCCAACCCGCAAACAGAGCATCTGCCAGCAACACTACCACCTGGGTCACCAACCATCTCCACAATGTCCCATGGAAGCGTTCAGCTCTCTATCCCCCAAACACTGGAGCGGAAGAGGAAGTACCCCCCTAACCACCCGCAATCCCTGGCCCTGAATGCCAGCATTTCAAAACTCCTCGCCTTTGAAATGCTGTCATTCCGTCTGGTGGAGATGCAGAGTTTTAAAAGCCCGATGGCATTGGCTGTCCCACAGTATGTCATGCCCAGCCGCCACTACTTTTCCAGGCGAGCCATCCCTTCCCTGCACAACCAAGTGGGGGACAAAATCAGGTGTGCACTGCGTAACGCCATCTGTGGCAAGGTCCACCTAACTACGGATGCGTGGACCAGTAAGCACGGTCAGGGACGTTATATCTCCCTAACAGCACACTGGGTAAATGCAGTGGTGGCTGGGCCTGAGGCAGATAGCAGTTTGGCGCATGTCCTTCCACCACTGAGGATTGCAGGGCGCTTCAGTTTGCCTCCTGTTGCTAACTCCTCCTACTCCGCTTCCTCATCCTCTACCGCCTCCTCATCCGGTCAGCGTAACACCTTCACCACCAACTTCAGCACAGCCAGGGGTAAATGACAGCAGGCAGTTTTAAAACTTTCCTGTTTGGTGGGAGAAACCCCGCACCGCGCAGGAGTGGTGGAGGGACATGGAACAACAGACCGATGAGTGGTTGGTGGCAGTGAGCCTCAAGCCTGGCCTGGTGGTGTGTGATAATGGGCGAAATCTCGTAGCAGCTCTGGGCCTAGCCGGTTTGATGCACATCCCTTGCCTGGCGCATGTGCTGAACTTGGTGGTCCAGCGGTTCCTGAAAAATTACCCCAATATGCCAGAGCTGCTGCAGAAAGTGCGGGCCGTCTGTGCACACTTTCGGCGTTCTCACCTTGCTGCTGCTCGCCTGTCAGCGCTGCACCGTAACTTCGGCCTTCCCGCTCACCGCCTCATATGTGGAACTCCACCTTGCACATGCTGGCCAGACTGTGCGAGCAGCAGCAGGCAATAGTGAAGTTTCAGCTACAGCAATCACGCGTAAGTCGCTCTGCGGAACAGCACCACTTCACCACCAATAACTGGGCCTCCATGCGAGACCTGTGTGCCTTGTTGCGCTGTTTCGAGTACTCCACCAACATGGCCAGTGCCGATGATGCCGTTTTCATCGTTACTATCCCAGTTCTATGCCTCCTTGAAAAAACGCTTCGGGAGATGATGGAAGAGGATGTGGCACAGGAGGAGGAGGAGGAGGAGGAACCGGGATAATTTCAAAGGCTTTCAGGGCAGTCTTTCACAAGTGGCTACGAGGGTGGGTTCCTGCACCAACAAACGCCAGGTACACAATTGTCCGACAGCAAGGGCACAGTTCTGGAGGATGACGAGGTGGAGGATGAGGAGGAGATGGAGGAGGAGGAACCATGTTCACAGCAGGGTGGCAACCAGACCAGCTCATGGCCATCACTGGTGCGTGGCTGGGGGGATACAGAGGACACAGACGATACACCTCCCACAGAGGACAGCTTTTCGTTGCCTCTGGGCAGCCTGGCACACATGAGCGATTACATGCTGAAGTGTCTCCGCAATGACCGCCGAGTTGCCCACATTCTAACTGGTGCTGATTACTGGGTGTCATGGATATGCAGTAGTGTTTGTCTGCCATCTTACCTTCCTCCTCATGTGTTCATCTAGAGACCAGACCTCCTTCACCTGGCTTCTTTTATAATCTCCTCCCAGCCTGACTCCACCCCAGGCCCTATCACAGAACACTATATTAACCTGTGCACTGCAAGCCTGCTTTGCTGATCAACGTGTTTGTTAGGCATTGTGTGTTTGGGTTCCTGCCTGCCGTGTGCTACGTCTGTCTCTCTGTTACGTTATTGGCTTGTCCCCGACTATCCCTGTCTGCTCGTGACCCTTGACCTTCGGCTCGTTCTTCGTTATCCTTGTCTGCTTGTGGCCCCTGACCTTCAGCTTGTTATTCGGTTCTCTCTTATCGTGTGCTGCTGCTTCCCCTCTTTTCCCCTTATCCTACGGGGCGTGAGCTAGGAAACTCCAGGGGCCGCGACCTGGTCCCAGCCTGCAGCTAACATCCTCACCACTAGAGGCCCTGGAGAAGACCAGCTGGGTCTTAGACTCCGCGCCCTGGGGAATCTTGGCTCTAGCTTCCGTTTGGATCCCGGTTGTGCTCCTCTGGTCCCGCTTTCCACAACCACCCAGTTTCCTATCTGCAGAAGCCAGCCATAGGGTTCACTACCTCGCGGTGCACTCCTGGCCCCCTACGGTGTGCATCTGTCACCTGGCCACAGGTGACCCTGACACTGGGTGGCCACCCTGCTGGATCCCCATTACAAGGACAATGTACCATCCTTAATTCCCTCACTGGAGCGGGATCGTAAGATGCACGAGTACAAGCGCACGCTGGTAGACGCTCTGCTGGTGGTATTCCCACCTGACAGCGGGGGTACGGTGAAAGCACAAGGCGAAGGCAGAGGAGGAGGAAGAGGTCGCCAACGCAGCTGGGGCACCGCCAGCACCTCAGAAGGCAGGGTTAGCATGGCTGAAATCTGGAAAAGCTTTGTCAGCACGCCACAACAACCAGCACCACCAGCTGAGATGGAACGTCTTAGCTGGAGGCAGCATTTCACCAACATGGTGGAGCAGTATGTGTGCACACGCCTACACGTACTAAATGACGGGTCTGCCCCCTTCAACTTCTGGGTCTCCAAATTGGGCACATGGCCTGAGTTTGCCCTTTACGTCTTGGAGGTGCTGGCCTGCCCTGCAGCCAGTGTATTATCTGAACGTGTATTTAGCATGGCTGGGGCCGTTATCACAGACAAGCGCAGCCGCCTGTCCAGAGCCAATGTGGACAAGCTCACGTTCATTAAAATGAACCAGGCATGGATCCCACAGGACTTGTCCGTACCTTGTGCAGAATAGACATGTATACTGGTGTTCTGACAAAACTGTCCGGCCATCAGATAGTGTCCGGCCCGTACTGCGCAGGCGCAGCGCTTGCGCAGTACAGAGGACAAGGAGATTCACAAAATCTCTGAAGATGAACTGTGCCTGCACAGTGAGTGCAGGTTCAAGCCCCACCATCCAAGTGGACATACGGTAGAACATAGTAACAGGACCCCTCACGGGCTCGCTTCGCTCGCCACGCTTCGGGCACGGCCTCGCTTGGCTCGGCTTGAACCTCGGATAGTGTGGCTTGAACCTGGACTCACCGGGCAGGCGCCGTTCGTCTTCAGAGATTTTCTAAATCCCCTTGTCCTACGTACTGAGCAAGCGCAGTACAGGGTGGACACTATCCGACGGGGGACAGAATTCGACACATCACCGGCCTTACCCAGCCATTGTTGTATTTTTGAACCAGTGTTGGCTACCTCATCCTTCTCCACCGCCGCTTCCACCTACACAGCCACATCCACCGCCACCTCAACCTCCTACTCCATATGAACCTCATCCTCCTAGGTCAAGATTATATATTTTTTTTTTTTTTCATTTCAAAGTATTTTATTTTCCCACTAGCTTATCCATTAAATTGAAAAATATTTTTTCCAGAAAGGGCGTATTCTGGGGCATTCCCACCATATGTGTGGCATCGTGCCGTTGAGTTTCTGAGGTTCTTAATTACTTCCTGTACCTCTTCTGCTGAGAAGGGGGCCTCCAGCATAATATTTTATTTTTTATTTTTTATGTTATTTTAAGTTATTTCCCTATCCACATTTGTTTGCAGAGCACTTGCCATGCTCTTAACAATATTTTGCTGCCATTTGCAGCCCTCTAGTCCTTTCCATTACTTTTTTAGAGCCATTTTAGTCCTCAGAAGTTCGGGTCCCTATTGACTTCAATGGAGTTCGGGGTCAAGTTCGGGTCAAGTTCGGTCCCGAACTCGAACTTTTTTCTGAAGTTCGGCCGAACCCGTCGAACCCGAACATCCAGGTGTCCGCTCAACTCTAATGATAACCCACCAGCATAAGTAGTAAAGGGGGAACCATAATCGTAGTCAAGCCAGGCCAGAATCTTTAAAGGGAGGTTAGCAGATGGGGGGCCAGGAGTGGACAGACAGGGACAAGCAGGGAGCAGAGCAAGGATCCAAGGATAAGGAGCAGAAAAACAGGTTCAGGAAACAGGAATCAGGAATCAGGTATCAGGTATCAGGTTAGGGCACAAGGACAATACCAGGGCGGTGTGTGTATGCACCTGCCGGGTATTTATACCTGCTAACAGGCTCAGGTGATTCCTAATTGCAGGAGATACCTGCTTCATCCTGCCAGGATCCACCCGCTGGTGGACACCCGTACTGCGGCCCAAGGATCACATAACACCAGCAGGGAAAGGCTCTCCTGACAGTTCCAAACTGCCAGGAGACACCTGCTGGTGGACATCAGTACTGCATGCCAAATATCAGATGGTATTACCAGCGAGTGGAACCTTCCTGACACCTTCAGAGAGTCAAGAGGGAAATAAAGCCAGTGATTCTGATCGCCCCGGCTTGGCCCAGGCGATCCTGGTATGCGGAGATCGTAAAGATGGCAGACGGGAACCCCTGGGTTCTTCCTCTCCACTCAGACCTGCTCTCACAGGGTCCAATATTCCATCCTGCCTTACGAAGTCTAAATTTGATGGCTTGACTGTTGAGACCCACATTTTGAAGAGTCATGGGCTCTCTGGTCCAGTCTTATCCACTCTGGTTAATGCCAGAAAGCCAGCCTTCAGGCTCATCTACTACAGAATCTGGAAGGCATATGTTTCCTGGTGTGAATCCAGAAGGTGGCATCCTAGAAAGTATGCCATTAGCAGGATTCTGGCCTTTCTACAGTTAGACGTAGAAATTAAGCTGGCCTTAAGTACTATCAAGGGCCAGATCTCGGCCTTGTCGGTATATTTTCAGAGACCGCTTGCCTCTCATTCCCTGATCCGGGTCTTTATCCAGGGAGCACTGCGCTTAAACCCACCGGTTAAGCCTCCTGTGTGCTCGTGGGACTTAAACTTAGTTTTATCTGTTTTGCAGAAACAGCCGTTTGCACCATTGCACCATGCTTCTTTAATTCTTTTAACAAAGAAACTAGTGTTTCTTGTAGCCATATCCTCAGCAAGGAGGGTATCGGAGTTGGCAGCTCTTTCGTGTAAAGAGCCATATTTGATTTTTCATAAAGACAGGGTGGTGTTGCGACTTCCCCAGCTTTTTTTTTTTACCGAAAGTGGTTTCAGGATTTCATCTGAATCAAGATATAGTCCTACCGTCCTATTTTCCAGATCCGCATTCTGCAGAAGAAGAGAAACTACACTCTTTAGATGTTGTAAGAGCGGTAAAAATGTATCTGCAAGCTACGGCTCAGATACGTAAGACTGATTGTCTGTTTATTCTGCCAGAAGGCCCGAGGAAGGGCCAGGCAGTGTCGAAATCTACTATTTCAAGATGGATCCGGCAACTCATTATTCAGGCCTATACTTCGGAAGGAAAGATTCCTCCTTTTCAAGTTAAAGCGCACTCGACTAGAGCAGTTAGTGCTTCATGGGCAGTGCATCACCTGGCCTCCATGGCTCAGATCTACAGGGCTGCTACTTGGTCTTCGGTCCATACATTCACTAAGTTTTACCAAGTGGATGTGAGATGGCATGAGGATGCCGCCTTCGGGCGCAGTGTACTGCAGGCTGCAGTGTAGGTCCTCTTGTCCGATGGCGGTCATGCCGTTTTTCTCAATAATTTTCATCTATATTGCCAGGACCCAACATTACATTAAAGTCGCAAGCTGTTTTAAATGACTTTTATTCCTTTAGAAATTTCATTTTGTGCAGGGACAGTTCTAAACACGGGAAACACATGTCACTTCACAGGCATACTGTAGACACTCCACAGGTACGATATTTAAAGGAATATTTCACTTTTATTTTTTCACTTTAACCGTTTGCCGACCGCCGCACGTAGATATACGTCGGCAGAATGGCACGGGCAGGCAACAGGACGTATATATACGTCCTCTTTAAGAAGCGGCATTGTGGACGCGCGCAAACTCTGTGACTCCGACCACGGGCATACCCGCGATCGTGTCACGGTGAGGAAAAAGGGGGAAAAGCTGATGTAAACAAGCATTTCCCCAGTCTTCCTAGTGACAGGACGCTGTGATTACTGCCGTGTCACACACAGCCCATCCCCCCTACAGTAAGAATCACTCCCTAGGGCACACTTAACCCCTACAGCGCCACCTAGTGGTTAACCCCTTCATTGCCAGTGTCATTTCACAGTAATCAGTGCATTTTTATAGCACTGATCGCTGTAAAAATGACAATGGTCCCAAAAATGTGTCAAAGGTGTCCGATGTGTCCGCCATAATGTCGCAGTCATGATAAAAATTGCTGATCGCCGCCATTACTAGTAAAATAAAAATTATCCATAAAAATGCCATAAAACTATCCCCTATTTTATAGACGCTATAACTTTTGCGCAAACCGATCAATAAACGCTTATTGCAATTTTTTTTACCAAAAATTAGTAGAAGAATACGTATTGGTCTAAACTGAGGAAAAAATATGTTTTTTTATATATTTTTGGGGGATATTTATTATAGCAAAAAGTAAAAAATATTGCATTTTTTTCAAAATTGTCGCTCTATTTTTGTTTATAGCGCAAAAAATAAAAACCACGGAGGTGATCAAATACCACCAAAAGAAAGCTCTATTTGTGGGAAAAAAAGGACGTCAATTTTGTTTGGGAGCCACGTCGCACGACCGCGCAAATGTCAGTTAAAGCGACGCAGTGCCAAATCACAAAAAGTGGCCTGGTATTTGACCAGCAAAATGGTCCGGGGCTTAAGTGGTTAAGCATCATTAAAATCACTGCTCCCGAAAAAACAGCCGCTTTTAAAACTTTTTTCTGCATTAATTCATGTCCCCCGGAGCAGGACCCGGGTCCCAAAACCCTTTTTAGGACAATAACTTGCATATTAGCCTTTAAAATTCGCACTTTTGATTTCTCACATTTGAGTCCCATAGCCTTTAACGGTGTTCGAATGTTTGCGCGAACTTTCGGTCCGTTCGCATGTTCTGGATGCAAACTGAACCGGGGGGTGTTCGCTTCATACCTAGTCACCATCAAATTTAACTGAACTGAGTGGGCAAAGTTAGTAGAGATATATCCCAACAGACTAAGGGCTGTAATTAAAGCAAAATGTGGTGATCCTTTTTCCAACTCAGTGACTCTGTTTTTGAATTTGTTTATTTTTTTCTGACATGTTGGTGGCGATTCTTTTTTTTACCCACTGTATATATGTGTAGCACACACGACCCTTTACCTGCTGTCCTCTGTTCGCAGTCGGGCACACCTGCTACTTGCCCGGTATCCCCCCTTTTGTAGAGGGGTGAGCGGTGTTGTTGTTTGGGCCTTGCAGCAATTACCTCTCTAAAATTGATCCCTTTCGCTCCGTTGTCTAGGTAGAATAAGGCCAATGTCCACACAGGAGTAAAACCTAAGCAGTAAGGTTTTATTCTTTATCTTTTCAGTGAACTTGAAGAGAGAGTAGGAAAACTGAGAGAAGCAGGGGAAGGTTCAGGTACACAACACTTAAGACACAGTGCAACTCTTTTGTCGCCACTCAAGCCTAAGTGGGTATTGCTCACCCGGATAGTCCCTTTGTGATCGGCCCTAGCAGCCGGGATGGAGCACGGATAAATTGTGAACTTTCTTGGGGATGCGATCAGGAATCCTCTGCCACAGGATTGTTAGTCCCGAACCTCCCAGCCAAGCAATATTAAAGAACCTTTAAGCCGGATTGGCGTATTGCAGGGCTTGTAATGACAGATCCCTCCTTAGATGAGCTCCAGGCCTCCTCCCGAGACAGCAGTACCGTCACTAGTCTCCTCCGGGGCAGATCCTCCCCTGGTCTCCTTCCCCAAGCGTGACTCACCTGACGTGGGTAGCCGAGGATCCCTCTGAAAAGTATAGGCCTCAGCCAGCAGAGCTGGGCCTATCATACAGCGATGCAGCTAGGGTTGCCACCTCATCCCTTTAAACCCGAACACATATGAATTACACAGGTTCTGAGGCTAATTTATTTCAGGTAAGGCACCAAGTGTGTTTAACCACTTCAATACCATGCACTTATACAGCTTCCTGCCCAAGCCAATTTTGAGCTTTCAGCGCTGTCGCAATTTGAATGACAATTGCGCGGTTGTGCTACACTGTACCCAAACAATTTTTTTATCATTTTGTTCCCACAAATAGAGCTCTCTTTCGGTGGTATTTGATCGCCTCTGCGATTTTTATTTTTTGCGCAACAAATAAAAAAAAGCGATTTTTTTTTAAGAAACTATGTTTTTCTTTGTTTCTGTTAATTTGTTTTGTAAATAAGTACCTTTTCTACTTCAATGACGGGCACTGATAAGGCGGCACTGAAGGGCACTGATAAGGCGACACTGATGGGCACCGATGAGGTGGCACCAATGAGGTGGCACTGATGAGGTGGCACTGATGGGCACTGATGATGGGCACTGATAGGCGGCACTGATGGGCACTGATATGTGGCACTGGTATGCAGCACTGATGGGCACTCATAGGTGGCACTGATTGGCACTCATAGGCGGCACTGATTGGCACTCATAGGCGGCACTGATGGGCACTCATAGGCGGCACTAATGGGCACTTTTAGGCGGCACTGATGGGCACTTATGGGTGGCACTGATAGGTGGCACAGACGGGCACTGCTAGGTGGGCACTTATGGGCACAGATGGGCAAGGATGGGCACTGATAGGTGGCACTGATGGACATTAGTAGGTGGCACTGGTGACACTGCTGCCTAGCAATGCCAGCCACCACACATTATTTTCTTGGCATGATTGTGCCAGTCAGTGCCCATGTGTGGGCACTGATTGGCATATTTTTTTATGTTTTTTTTTACATATTTTTTTTTTACTACATGTGGATGGCCATGGGGGCCATCCACATGCTTAGGGCTTCCCTGGTGGTCCTTGGGGGCTTCCCTGGTGGTCCAGTGTGGGTATCCGAGGGGGGGCTGCGCTGATAAACAATCAGCGCGAACCCCCCCTGTCAGGAGAGCCGCCGATCGGCTCTCCTCTACTCGCGTCTGTCAGACGCGAGTGAGGAAGAGCCGATCAACGGCTCTTCCTGTTTACTTCCTGATCAGCCGTGATTCGACACGGCTGATCACATGGTAAAAAGCCTCCGACGGAGGCTTTTTACCGAGATCAGTGTAGCGGTGGGTCAGACTGACCCACCGCTCCACCGATCGCCGCGATGCGCGCCCCCCCGGGCGCGCGGCGGCTGTTATTCCGCAGGACGTCATATGACGTCCAGTGTGGATAACAGAACCACTTCCCGGACGTCAATATGCTATTGACTGGGCGGGAAGTGGTTAATTACCACATTAATCAGCCACAGAGCCTGTGTAATTAATATGTGTTCGGTTTTAAAGGGATGAGGTGGCAACTCTAGATGCAGCCTCGGGCTAAAGGTGCCCGGGACTATTCCACACATGCGCACCCCCTGGCCTGGAGGGCCATGAGGCGCACAAGAACCCCACACTAATGGCATCTGCCCCTTTTGAACCCTCTCCCAACATGCACAGCAGGTAGACCACGCCCACTGCACGGCTGCAGAGAAAGGACAACCAAGGTGTTGTGATACCCCCTGTAGTTCAACCTATGCCGGTGATGACAGTGCCACCTACAGGCAAACAGGGAACACTACGGCCAGGCAGTATCACACCCAGAGCAGAAGCAAAATCCAGAACAATCAATTAGTCTGAGCCCAACTACTGGCTCAGACTACCTCTAAATTTACACATAGCACCCCCAAACATTGGGGGGGGGGGCGCTACATATGGAAATGCATTAATGTAGGGAATTGTATTTCAGTTATGATTTACATTACAGATGTCATTACTTTTCTGTTTTTCCTGAAGAAGGGGACCATACGGCGAGAGTGGGTGGGCCAATGAAATCTACCTGTTTTTTTGGCATGAATGGAGAATTCAAAGGTTTATTTTAGTTTATTTTAGTCTATTTTAGTTCACAGCTATTACAGGTATGTAATCATGTTACATGTGGTCACATGGCCATTATTATGGTAAGGTTGTGCGTAACTGAGGTAATCTAATCTGAGTAAATATCCAGTTGTATTTTATATGCAGTACAATTGATTTTAAGCTGACATATAATGGCATGTTTTTCAAGAAGGCTAATGCCGCGTACACACGATCATTTTTCCCGTCGTGAAAAATTACATTTTTTTTTTTAACAAGAAAAACGACCGTGTGTGGGCTTTTTGTCATTTTTCACGACGGGAAAAACGGCATTAATCACGACGAGAAAAATTAGAACATGCTCTAATTTTTCTCGTCGTGATTCCCGTAGTTTTTTCCCGCGGCAGTTTTCCCATAGGGAAACACTGGCACGGAGCCCACACATGGTCGTTTTTCTCGACCAAAAAAAAAATGTCTGGAAAAACAGACGTGTGTAGGGAACCAAGCCGTTCCCTCATTTTTCCCATCTATTTTCTCGACTGTGTTTTCACCGTCGAGAAAATCGTTCGTGTACGCGGCATAAGGATTACATCTTCAAGCTTCAAGTAAAAAAAAAAAAAAGAAGACATTTTAGACATGGGAGATAGAATTATATGTAAATCTTAAAAGGGATAGTTCACCTGTCCCCGATGTATTTACCTTCCACAAACCTGAGCTGTCAGGGCTCCCGCAAGCCGATCCACCGTTGCAGGGATTTGAAATCCTCGTTGCTTTCTTTCCTCTCCATCCAGCACTATAAGGATGGACCAGGTGGATTCTGAGTGGTCGCTGTCACATGGACAGTGCACATCCTGTGATGTACGATAGGGCAAACTGGATTTTTATACATACCTGTAAAATCCATTTTCTTTGGAGTATATCACAGGACACAGAGGTCTTTCCCCTCAATGTTGAGGTGTATGGCGTGTCTTTTTTGCCAGTGTCCAATTATTTTCAGTAAAAAACAAAGGGATAGAAGGGTGCCAAACAGCCTCATAATGTAGTAACACACCATATTACCAAAAGTATTGGAACGCCTGCTTTAACATGCATATGAACTTTAATGGCATCCCAGTCTTAGTCTGTAGGGTTCAATATTGAGTTGGCCCACCCTTTGCAGCTATAGCAGCTTCAACTCTTCTGGGAAGTCTGTCCACAAGGTTTAGGAGTGTCTATGGGAATGTTTGACCATTCTTCCAGAAGCGCGTTTGTGAGGTCAGGCACTGATGTTGGAGAGGACCTTCATTCAGGGTGGTGTGTTCATTCAGGAAGGTGTCTCCATCCCGTATTCAAATTGAAAACAAAGGAAGTTGGGACTTTAAATGAAACAGTGGGCTGATGGGGATGAAAGAATGAAATAAACCATTGAATATTGTATACATGTATTAAATAGGTAAAAATATACAGTAAAAAAGGGGGCAGCATGTACAAAATCACATAGCATGACCAAAATTTCATACATATACAAAAAAGGACATAATGATACATGGCAATAAGTAGTAGAAATAAATCAATGAGGGTGTATGTGTACACATATGAGCTGAGCAGCACACAACAATTTGTGATAAATTATAAAATAAAAACGAGTCATAAAAACTGGTTGATCAAAATGAAGTCCCATTAGCGCATATAGCTACATCATTGTAAGCCCGACGCGGCATTTCGTGTATATAGAAAACACTCCTCAGGGGCAGATGTAATGGGTTATCTGGAAATACAGAATAAATAATGATCAGAGTATTGAACTCAATTCCACCAGAGAGGACAAGAAGTCAATTCTGGTTACTTACAGGGTGTGCCACATTGTGATGTATGTGAAAGAAAGGGCCAGAAGGCTGCCCGTCCTGGGAGCTGAGGTGGCAGGAAGTCAAACACATAGCGGGGACAACCGTAGGGGAGTTATTCATTTGGACTTCCCCAGTCTTTTGAAGGCAGTGGGGTGTGCATTATCCACATATACTAACATGTCAAGATGAGTGTCTGATAACATGTTGGGACTTGCCGCACAGCACAGGAGCGTGAACATTGTCATATGCTTTGTAGGGGAGTTGTGTTATGGGTAGAGAAGCTGGGGCATCAGAATCATTTTATTGAGATTTGTCTTACCTGCAATTGACAATGGCAATTTATCCCAAATCAAAATGTTATCATGGAATTTGTTTAGCAGGGGGAGATGTTAACCAGTTAACCATATTCTAAGGGAGAGAAGGTCACATATATTCTCAAATACTTACATTTATCTGTTATAAGTATGGGACAAGCGGGGGCAATTGGTTGTGTAGAATCACCGTCCAGTAGGTGCAGTGCTGATTTGGTCCAATTGATTGTAAGTTCGGAATATTGGCCAAAGTCCTGAACAGTGGATATGACTGTTTGCAGAGACAGAGTCATATCCCCTAGCAATAGTAACATGTCATCTGCATGCAACATGATTTTTTCTTGAATTGCGCTGTAGCGAAGTCACGTAATCAGGGGGTTGACGCGTATGAGGACAGCTAATTGCTCAATGGTGAGCGTAAAGAGCAGTAGAGATAGGTGTCAGCCCTGCCTAGTGCCTCTGTCAAGAGCGAATGAAGGTGAAACCCTATCTAGAACTCTTATGGATGCAGTTGGCGCACTGTAGAGGAGACAAACCCAGGATATAAACTGTGTACCAAAACCAAATTTGGACAGAACCAGCCAGAGATAGTCCCATTAAACACTATAAAATGCTTTATGAGCATCAAGGGATAGGAACGCTCTTCTACCCATATTAACTGTGGGCAGTGCCACTGATAAGGCAGCACAGCCACCCCCCCCTGTACTGGGCCCAGGCCTCATCAGTTTCAAAGTGGGGCCCATGCACCTGCCGAGCAGAAGGGCCAGTAGTACTGCCTTATTGCTGATGCTTGTGACTCTTGTGCATTGCGGCCAGTTTTTAATTTTCTTTTCTTCTAACTGCACTGCAGTTGGCTCTAGTATCTGTGCCTCCTTCCCATTGCTACCTGGGACCCCTCTGTGCTAGCTGTACTGCCATTATCCCTCCTCCCCTCTTCCTCCGGCTGCTGCTAAGGGCACACAGGTGGGCTATTTCAGGATGGTGAGTGGGGGGGCTCACCTTTCTGAATGAAAACAAAGGAAGTTGGGACTTTAAATGAAACAGTGGGCTGATGGGGATGAAAGAATGAAATAAACCATTGAATATTGCATACATGTATTAAATAGGTAAAAAAATATACAGTAAAAAAGGGGGCAGCATGTACAAAAGCACATAGCATGACCAAAATTTCATACATATACAAATATGGACATAATGATACATGGCAATAAGTAGTAGAAATAAATCAATGAGGGCGTATGTGGACACATATGAGCTGAGCAGCACACAACAATTTGTGATAAATTATAAAATAAAAACAAGTCCTAAAAACTGGTTGATCAAAATGAAGTCCCATTAGCGCATATAGCTACATCATTGTAAGCCCGGCGCAGCGTTTTGTGTATATAGAAAACACTCCTCAGGGGCAGATGTAATGGGTTATCTGGAAATACAGAATAAATAATGATCAGAGTATTGAACTCAATTCCACCAGAGAGGACAAGAAGTCAATTCTGGTTACTTACAGGGTGTGCCACATTGTGATGTATGTGAAAGAAAGGGCCAGGAGGCTGGCCGTCCCGGGAGCTGAGGTGGCAGGGAGTCAAACACATAGCGGGCGCAAAGGCATCATCCCTAGGCAGCAGGTAGCCATCGTTTTCATTTTCGAGCGAGCGTGACATTGGTGGCAGTCTCACGCATGTGCGGGGCGCAATATAGGCGTCTCCCCGGTCATTCATCCTATTGCCATCTGTATGCAGACGCCACAGCCTTTACCAGTCGTTGCCATCCAGCACACTTACAAGGTAACATTGGTCTAGCTGTTCTATTTATGCCCCCGGATTACTCTTCCCCTTCCCCCCCCTCCTTTCCCCCCCTCCTTTCCCCTATACTACTTTTTACTTGTCTTGCTACCACTTTCCCTTGTGTTTTTCCCTTTTTCTCTCTGAAAGAGGGAGGAGGGGAAGAAGAAAAAACGGACTGAACCAAGCATACTTCCAAACCCCTAAAGACAGTCTATTGGGATAAGGAATACGCACACAAGACGAGATGTCTGCCAATACACGACAATCCATTCCACTATCTATAAAGTTACTCTCTCTTAACGCTAAAGGTTTAAATATACCTGAAAAAAGAACTAAACTTTTAAATGAAGGCCGCAGACAAAAAGCAAACATTATCTTCGTACAAGAAACTCACTTTAAGTCTAATAAAATCCCGAAACTACACGACAGGAGATTTCCTACAGCATTCCACTCCACCAACCCGGAAGGGAAAACAAAGGGTGTTTCTATACTGATTTCTAACCAGACTCCTCTCCAGATACACGACACTCTGATAGACCCCAGTGGGAGATTCATATTCATAAAAGGGAAACTAGAAAATCACCCAATAACAGTTGCAAACATATATGCTCCGAACTCGAGACAAGTACCTTTTTTTCGTAAAATCAAAGAATTACTAATGACCTTTGCCTCAGGCATCTTAATCCTAGGAGGCGACTTCAACACTCCCATGAACCCACTTATAGATACCTCGAATGGAGCATCGAGCCTTCCGTACAGGCACTGAAGCAAATTAAAACCCAGATAAAAGACTTAATGTTGCATGACGCCTGGAGAACCCTCTTTCCTCAAACCAAGGACTATACTTTCTTTTCCACTGTCCATCAGAAGTACTCTAGAATTGACTACTTTTTTTTAACACAACCTGATCTGCCCTACTTACAAAAATCAACGATTGAACCCATGACGATATCAGACCATCATCCAATCACCTTAACACTGACCTTCCCTGAGAAAAAAAACGTGACTAAAACCTGGAGACTCAACACAGTCCTACTTAAAGACCCCGTAGATGTTCTTGAGTTTAAAGAAAAACTGCAAGACTATTTTTCAAGAAATGAAAATAACGAGACCTCGACCATCACTCAATGGGAGGCCCATAAATGTGTCATTAGGGGGGAATTTATCACAAAACTAGCTAAATTAAAGAAAGACCAACAATCCAAAATAAAAACCCTAGTGGACCAAATTCATAGATTAGAAATAACACATAAAAGAACAGTGGCGGTATCTACACTTGAAGAACTAACTAAAGCAAGAACACTACTAGCAGAGGAACTGAACATTAAAATTAAAAGACAATACATACTGAGACACAAGATCTTCTACGAACAGGGAAATAAAAGCGGGAAACTGCTTGCTAAAGCAGTCCAAAGTAAAAAAATAGCTTCTACAATCCACCAAATAAGAGACAAACAAGGCAAGCCATTTTCTTCAAACGAGGAAATTGCAAAGCAGTTTGAAGAATACTACCAATCCCTATACAACATCCCACCCAACCCAAGATGCCCCCCTAACTCAGATAAAAGGGCGAAACTCATCCAAGAATTTTTAGAGAAATATAGTCCTCCCCAACTAGCAAAAGACAAAGCCCAAGAACTTGAAGCCCCTATTTCAGGCCCTGAATTCGACAGGGCAATCAAGGAGATGAAATTAGGCAAAGCTCCCGGCCCCGATGGCCTACCCCTACAATACTATAAAACATTTAACGACATATTGAAACCAAGATTCTTGAATACCTTTCAATCTCTAAATTCCATCCAACAACCCCCCAGACAACTATTAGAAGCCCACATCACAGTGATACCTAAAGAAGGCAAAGACACAACACAAGTTACAAATTATAGACCCATATCCCTAATAAACGTAGATGTAAAGATATATGCTAAAATACTAGCCAATAGATTGCTACCGCTACTAAACTCACTTATAGCACTAGATCAGGTGGGATTCATCCCAGGTAGAGAGGGCTGAGACAACACAACTAAAGCCTTAAATATAAGCCACTGGCTAACAACCAAGAAAAAAAAAGGATTTTTCCTATCCTTGGACGCCGAAAAGGCATTCGATAGAGTGGCCTGGGACTTCATTGATGCAGTTTTGAAACACATAGGTATCTTGCCCCAAATGAGATCTTATATTAAAGCTTTGTACACCAATCCCACAGCACGAGTTAAAGTCAATGGTCACCTATCGAATGCCTTCAACTTACGCAACGGTACTAGACAGGGCTGTCCCTTATCCCCTCTTCTCTTTGTTCTAACCCTAGAACCACTGCTAAATAAAATTAGAACCAACCAAAACATCAAGGGGATAGAGATTCAAAAAAATACTTACAAAATCGCTGCGTTTGCCGACGACATGCTTCTCTTTCTCTCCGAACCCCATATCTCCATACCCAATTTACTACAGGACCTAGAGCATTACAACATGCTTTCCAACCTGAAAATCAACCACACAAAGTCGGTGGCCCTTAACATCTCGTTACCCCCTAGCTCAATAGATCTATGCAAATAAAATTTTCCATTTACATGGGCTAATCATAGTATAACCTATCTAGGGATTGAAATACCCTCGAACTTAGACGATCTCTTCAAACTAAACTACATACCTATACTTAAAGAAACACAGGATGACTTAAAAAGATGGAATTCTCTAAATGTATCTTGGTTTGGGAGAGCATCCCTAATCAAGATGACAATCTTACTCAGATTCCTGTATGTCATGCAGACCATACCCATCAATTTACCCTCTACCTTTTTCAACTCGTTCCGCAAAGCTTGCTCCACCTTTATCTGGAGAGGCAAACCTCCAATAATTACATTTTCCAGATTACACCTACCCAAGAACAAGGGTGGAATAGCGGTACCTGATTTGAAAAAATACCATCAAGCGACCCTATTGACACGAATAGTTGACTGGAATTTACACCAAACAGTTAAAGACTGGGTATCACTAGAACAAATTCAGTTTTCCCAAGAGCTCGACACTTTGCCATGGACTCACCCTAAACACCATCCAAAATCTATCAAATCACACCCTCTTATAGGCCCCACATTAAGAATATTCCTCAACACTTTCAAACTTTCCAATCCAACCCCTTGGCTAAGCCCCCTAACTTCACTGAGAAATAATCCGGAGTTCCCCCCCGGGGCAGGAAAGGAATTTCTTAATACACAACTGGCCACATAAGAAAATGCTGACCAAACATTTCTTCAAAAATGGGAAAATATTATCTAGAGAAGAACTGAATAAAGCCATAGAACCATACCAAATCCCCCACTGGAACTACATTCAAATCAGACATTTTCTAACTAGAAAAGAAACAGCTTTAGCATGGACAAAACCCCTTACGGAACTTGAGAAACTTTGTACGAAAAAAACCCCACACAGACACATTATTTCAACACTCTACAACTCACTCTTTGGGGATCTGACGGACTTCTCCAGCTCGTCATGTCAGAACTGGGAAAAAGACCTAGATATCACTATAACTGAAAAAACCTGGGAAAAGATTCATATGCATGCTCACAAAAGCTCCCTAAACGTAGCCACACAAGAATGCGCTTACAAAATCATTACCAGATGGTACAGGACCCCTTCAATCTTGCATAAATTTTCACCACTAATCTCTGACCGCTGTTGGAGATGCAAACAGGATGAGGGCTCGATGCTCCATATATGGTGGACTTGCCAACTGATTCAAAAGTTCTGGAAAACAGTTCATAATATCATTATCACTATCACAGCAGAAAACATAAGTTATGACCCAGCACAATACCTACTACACCTAAACTCTTTCCCAAGAAAACAATATTTAAAATCACTAACTATGTTCCTGATCAACGCAGCTCGCCAATGCATTCCGTCACATTGGCGCACGACAACAGTGCCTTCCACAGCGGAATGGTTTAGGAGAATCAATAACACTGAAAGGATAGAGGAGCTCATAAGTATCTCTCAGGAAAGAATAACGAATTTCTCTGCAACATGGTAAAACTGGACACTATTCAAAGAATCCCAGACATATAAAACTACCATTAAGTAAGAACCAAAACCGCACTCTGAGGCCATAAGAAGATAGTCTGGAGAGGAGGATTAGACAAAAGTAAAAGAAATGAGGAAAAAAAAAATATATAAATGAATAAAAAACAGATAAGGTAATGGAAAGGATTATTCACATAGTTCACTTCTGTCCCAATCGAATACATCAGGTTCCCCCTCCCCCTCCCCTTACCCACCCCCTCTTCCCTCCCTCCCATCCTAGTCCCCCTGGAAAATATATATACTTTAATAATTAAAGTACCTATTGCAAAAAATAAATAAAAAATACGGTGTTATACTTGTTAAATGTCTAGCTCATTTTCAACCCTTGCTTTACTATTATTACGATCACCAGATATGTCTCAACAGTCTAACATATTGTACATTCTACAGCTTTTACTCTTGTAAACATATGCAATTTTGTACTGTATTATTTTACTGTTCCTTTGTCACTCTCTTGATCACCTAATAAAACTTTATGAAAAAAAAAAAAAAAAAAAACATTGGTCACCTCTCATGCAGCCCTTATTCCACTACTCCCTTTACAATGTGGGTCGTCCCTGATGGATTTACCCATTCATTTCAGATACTTATACTGCACCATGAGGGAACACCTGACTCCATGAAACTGATGTCTACCTGCTGCCTAGGAATGATGCTTTTGCGCCCCGCTATGTGTTTGACTCCCTGCCACCTCAGCCTCCTGGCCCTTTCTTTCACATACATCACAATGTGGCACACCCTTTAAGTAACCAGAATTTTTCTTCTTGTCCTCTCTGGTGGAATTGAGTTCAATACCCTGATCATTATTTATTCTGTTGTAGCGGGGTCTTTAAATTTAGTTGGAATACACCTGGGTGGTAGTATGACCCAGGTGTGTAAATTATGAGAGGGTTTGGACCCCTTTGTATTCGTGGAGGATTGGGTGGTGTATTATTCTCCTTGGCCTGTGGGTGGCGGGGTACCCGCAGGCTCAAGGTAGAATCACTGCCACAGTGCTACCCTTTTTGTCCCTTTCCGGAGATGGTACGGCAAGGACGGGGAACCTGCCGTGGTGTCGATGGGAGGAGATAAAAGGGGGAGACGCCCTCACCATGAGGTCTTCAGGATCTTCTCTTCACGCACCCAGGCACCTTAGGCCTGGGTGCGGGCAGTTCGCGGTCCCGACCCAGGCGCCCTAGGCCTGGCCGGGATGGAATTGGAGTCCATCCCAGGCACCTTCAGCCTGGGGTGAGGTACTACATCGGAGGCCTGGGGCCCAGTGACTTCGACTGGGTCCCGCAAGGGCGAAGTGATCCGAGGGTCCCTGAGGTGGACGGGGCCCGCAATCTGAGGTGAGGAGGCCGGGGAGGTCACCCGTCCGGAGCAGCATCAACCCAGTGACGGATGGGCCTCCGGTAACTCCCTTGGAGGGACATTTTCCCCTGATAAGGGCCACAGCGCAGCAAAGGTACTCCTAAATATGTTCTCTTGAGTTGCTGGTAGAGACTCACAAGTTCTACGTTCTTTATGAATCAAGGCTATGATAACCGCTGGTGAAACCACAGTGGTTTAGATTGAAATCAGGATAGTGCCTCGACCTGCTCATCCCACCGTATCAGGCTGTTATAAAGTTCCAACCAGTTGGCTACTGAAGCACTGTTTATTGTGGAGCTTGTAATAAAACAAGAGTTGGACTGTGATCGGTGTATGGACTCTGGTTAATGGGAGCAGAGGGAAGGTGTCAGCATAGCAGGACTGAGTTTCATAACTAAGACACATTGGCCCGAGGAAAGATACTGATACTGGCCTTCACCTTACCCACAGCTATGGGGAGGACATGGGCCGTAGCGCATCTCACCCTGTCGTGTGACATACCCCTAGACAAAATAGATGGGGTGAGGCCGCTACACCGTATTTCCAGATAACCCATTACATCTGCCCCTGAGGAGTGTTTTCTATATACACAAAACGCTGCGTCGGGCTTACAATGATGTAGCTATATGCGCTAATGGGACTTCATTTTGATCAACCAGTTTTTAGGACTTGTTTTTATTTTATAATTTATCACAAATTGTTGTGTGCTACTCAGCTAATATGTGTCCACATACGCCCTCATTGATTTATTTCTACTACTTATTGCCATGTATCATTATGTCCATATTTGAATATGTATGAAATTTTGGTCATGCTATGTGCTTTTGTACATGCTGCCCCCTTTTTTACTGTATATTTTTTACCTATTTAATACATGTATGCAATATTCAATGGTTTATTTCATTCTTTCATCCCCATCAGCCCACTGTTTCATTTAAAGTCCCAACTTCCTTTGTTTTCATTCAGAAAGGTGAGCCCCCCGCTCACCATCCTGAAATAGCCCGCCTGTGTGCCCTTAGCAGCAGCCGGAGGAAGAGGGGAGGAGGGAAAATAGCAGTACAGCTAGCACAGAGGGGTCCCAGGTAGCAATGGGAAGGAGGCACATATACTAGAGCCAACTGCAGTGCAGTCAGAAGAAAAGAAAATTAAAAACTGGCCGCAATGCACAAGAGTCACAAGCATCAGCAATAAGGCAGTACTACTGGCCCTTCTGCTCGGCAGGTGCATGGGCCCCACTTTGAAACTGATGAGGCCTGGGCCCAGTACAGGGGGGGGTGGCTGTGCTGCCTTATCAGTGGCACTGCCCACAGATAATATGGGTAGCAGAGCGTTCCTATCCTTGATGCTCATAAAGCATTTTATAGTGTTTAATGGGACTATCTCTGGCTTGTTCTGTCCAAATTTGGTTTTGGTACACAGTTTATATCCTGGGTTTGTCTCCTCTACAGTGCGCCAACTGCATCCATAAGAGTTCTAGATAGGGTTTCACCTTCCTTCGCTCTTGGCAGAGGCACTAGGCAGGGCTGACACCTATCTCTACTGCTCTTTGCGCTCACCATTGAGCCATTAGCTGTCCTCATATGCGTCAACCCCCTGATTACGTGACTTCGCTACAGCGCAATTCAGGAAAAAATCATGTTGCATGCAGATGACATGTTACTATTGCTAGGGGATACGACTCTGTCTCTGAAAACAGTCATATCCACTGTTCCGGACTTTGGCCAATATTCCGAACTGACAATCAATTGGACCAAATCAGCACTGCTCCTACTGGACGGTGATTCTACACAACCAATTGCCCCCGCTTGTCCCATACTTATAACAGATAAATGTAAGTATTTGAGAATATATGTGACCTCCTCTCCCTTAGAATATGGTTAACTGGTTAACATCTCCCACCTGCTAAACAAATTTCGTGATAACATTTTGATTTGGGATAAATTGCCATTGTCAATTGCAGGTAAGACAAATCTCAATAAAATGATTCTGATGCCCCAGCTTCTCTACCCATAACACAACTCCCCTACGGAGAATATCACAATGTTCACGCTCCTGTGCTGTGCGGTAAGTCCCAACATGTTATCAGACTCTCATCTTGACATGTTAGTATATGTGGATAATGCACACCTCACTGCCTTCCAAAGACTGGGGAAGTCCAAATGAATAACTCCCCTACGGTTGTCCCCTTAAAAACGTTTACAATAGTGAATTCCATCTTTCGAACTCTGATGTGGGGAAATTGCACACCATGGATCAAATTGGAACATTTACAACGGCCTAAGGATGGGGGGCCTAGACCTTCCCAGCCCCTGGCTCTTTTATATAGTTGCGCAACGGCAGAATTTAATTGGCCCTGGGTTTGCCCCTACACAATCTGTTGAAGATCACATTACCTCCACGACCCGTTATAATGCTGGTCCTTATCCAGAGAGACACAATCTCAGAGGGTCTTGAGGCCCTTAGTTTTGCTAAACCAAATAAGCTCCTACCGACATACGGTCTTATTCAAAAAACATGGAACAAGGCTAAATACCAACATGTCACTGGGTATACAAAGTATAGCCCGATATGGTGTAATGATAACTATTCAGAACTAGCCAAGTTAGTGCATGGCACTCAGTGGAAGGCATATGGGATAGTTACTATGTCTCAAGTTTTTAGGATGGTTTTCTGTTACCTTTTGCTTCCCTGCAAGCCGTATACTCGCTACCCACCCATATGCAGTTTTTCTACCTACAATTTTTGACATGCAGTCAGGGAACAGGGGGACATGCAGGAATGGTATCTATCTCCCACCCCTATTTTCAACTTGTCTGAAAGCTCTAAAGGCTTTATTTTAAAATGTTATAGCATGTGTTGTTGTCTGAGTTCCACAAAGGCCATCCTAGCAACGTGACTTTGCTTTGGGAGAGAGACCTAGGTACGATGTTGTGTGAGCAATGGGAAGAGACATATCAGGCTGTGGTAACCTGCTCTCTAAACGTGGCCCAGAAGCTTTCACAACTCTATATTCTCTTACGCTCTCACTACACTCCCCTGAAGCTTTATAAGATGGGATACACTACGGAGCCATATTGCCATAGATGCAGAACGGACCACAGGGACCTAATCCATCTATTGTGACGTTCCCCCAAACTTCATCACTATTGGGGGCAGGTTGTAGATACAATAAACATGGTATTTAAGGTAAACATCCCATTGGACCCCAAATGCGGTCTCTTAAATGTTTTAGAGAAAGTCATTGAGGATAAAAACCCTAGGATAGCAGTGGTAAGGGCCCTTTTCCATGCCTGCAGATAAATTCTAATAATGTGGAAGTCCCTTGATCCCCCTACACACAAGGCCTGGGTGTCCACTGTGGGTAATGCTCTGCTTCTAGAACACCTAATTTTGACATAACCTTTGTTGCCCCGGTAAGGTAGAAAAGGTTGGGGACTGTGGTTAGACCCTTGTTGTACTTTGGGTGGGATGGAGTCAAGGATGCACAATACCAGCATTGTATTTGATATGGGTATGTGGGCACAGGTATCTGTCTGTGTCAATGTTTCTGTAATTACTGCCTTTGAAACAATAAGATTTTATTAGTAATCAAAATTAACAGTTGTACAATCATACTAACATTTGTACATGAATTTTAGCATGGGAAATGCAACAATTAGTATAACTGAATTTAGCAGTAGAGTATTTTTAAAAAAAGGGAAAAACAATATTCATATAAACCACGGCATAATTACTGCCTTTGGATATCTATGTGGATGTAAGCTTTATTGTTTTGTCTCATTTTGGAATGTGTAGAGCTTCGGAAGATGCCCAGTGGGAGAAGTGAAACGCGTCAAGCAGGGACCAGATACATGAGGTCCAGTGACAGCTGGCAGCACGCCAAGGTGGCAATTTTTACTTCTATGCCTTTCTTTGATGTAAGTGCATTTCTTTCGTGATTTTACCAATAATTATTAGCAATATTACGCTATGTGCATATCTCTCTCTTCATTGGTACACTATATATCCATAGTATTGTAATGGAGACCTAGCCATAGATGTAGATTAAAGATCTTGGAGTCCTTTAAAGCGTGTTGTTGGAAGGAGACATCCCAACCATTGATGTAGAACAAAGACCTTAGATTTTTAAAGCTTACTGTTGGTGAGTGGGGACCAGGGGGGGAGCATGGCGTGGCACATGTATCCTCACAGACAGAAGTGAAAACGTTAATTTGCACTGAAGAACTTTATTTTGATTGCACTTTGATTGCACTTTATGTGTTTGCACAGCACTTTAAATACTGTATATAAAGTATTTATTTGTGTATTTTGGAGCAGCCCTGAGTATCACAATTTTGTATCATCTTAATTTTATAGGAACGAGATGAGCTGGCCTATTTCAGATGTAATTTGCAAGTTAAAATATATATATGAATAAGTACATTTCATATATAAAAACCCTTTTGTATCAGCAATAGATGAGATACAAGAAAAGGAATTGCATGGTTGGCTGGCCTGTTTCATAGGTAGTTCAAAGATAGAACTGATGGGAAAGTTCATGGGGAAGATAGTAAGGTAAAAACAAAATCATATCCATAATGTGGATAATAATAAAAAAAAGTAATACATAAATGTTTTTTTTTTAGCTAGATATAGAATTTAATTTAACCACTTGCCTACAGGGCACTTTCACCCCCTTCCTGCCCAAGCCATTTTTCAGCTCTCAGCGCTGTCACACTTTGAATGACAATTGCGCGGTCGTGCGACGCTGTACCCAAACAAAATTGACGCCCTTTTTTTCCCACAAATAGAGCTTTCTTTTGGTGGTATTTGATCACCTCTGCGGTTTTTATTTTTTGTGCTATAAACAAAAGAAGAGCGACAAGTTTGAAAAAAAAACCACAATATTTTTAACTTTTTGCTATAATAAATGTCCATTTTTTAAACATTTTTCCTCAGTTTAGGCCGATATGTATTCTTCTACATATTTTTGGTAAAAAAAAAACGCAATAAGCGTATATTGATTGGTTTGCGCAAAAGTAATAGCGTCTACAAAATAGGGGATAGATTTATAGCATTTTTTTATTTATTTATTTTTTACTAGTAATGGTGGCGATCAGGGATTTTTATCGTGACTGCGATATTGCGGCGGACACATCGGACACTTTTGACACATTTTTGGGACCAATCAGGTGCTTGGTACACTTTGGTTAAATATACATTGTCTTGAGTTACCAAGTGTTTTTTTTACTGAAAATATTTCTTATTACTGACTGTGTATCTGTATGTAATTCATGCTACATGTGCATTCAAAATTATTTAGAGGCTGTATGCCCATGAATGTTGTTTGAATGGTGTTCAAATAAAATACATGATTCTACCAGTCGCTCGACTATCTATTCCTATATTGTACTGCTGTGTGCTCCATTTAAAGTCCCACCTTCATCCACTTCCCCTTCCCCCCATTTTTAACTAAATGATACCCGGGATGGAGGCATTACCCCTTTGGTTTTAGCCTCATTTAAAGTCCCAAAATTATTTTCTTTATTTTACAAACAAAAGAAGAGCGACAAGTTTGAAAAAAAAAACACAATTTTTTTTACTTTTTGCTATAATAAATGTCCATCTTTTAAAAAAATTTCCTCAGTTTAGGCCGATATGTATTCTTCTACATATTTTTGGTAAAAAAAACACAATAAGCGTATATTGATTGGTTTGCGCAAATGTAATAGCGTCTACAAAATAGGGGATAGATTTATAGCATTTTAATTATTTTTTTTACTAGTAATGGTGGCGATCAGGGATTTTTATTGTGACTGCGATATTGCGGCGGACACATCGGACACTTTTGACACATTTTTGGGACCATTCACATTTATACAGCGATCTGTGCTATAAAAATGCATTGATTACTGTATAAACATGACTGGCAGGAAAGGGGTTAACACTAGGGGGCGAGGAAGGGGTTAAATGTGTTCTCTATTAGTGATTCTTACTGTGGGGGGAGGGGACTGACTGGGGGAGCTGACCTATAGTTGTCCCTATGTACAAGGGACACACCATCGGTCTCCTCTCCCTGACAGGACGTGAATCTGTGTGTTTGCACACACAGATCCATGGTCCTGCTCGGTTACTGGGCAATCGCGGGTGCCCGGCGGCCATCGCGGCCGCCGGGCACGCGCATTGGGTGCCCAGTGACGTGGCGCTTGCGCGCCCCCTAGTGGCTTTTAAAGGCGCAACGTCATATGACGTCCGCCCAGAATAACAGAGTCTTCCTGCCGCTGTCATTTGACGACAGCCGGATGACAAACGGTTAATATATCTACACAAGTAAAATTTTATTTTGAGTATGATTATTGATCCAATATCAGCACATCTGGAACAGAAAACTCATAATCAAACAAGAAAATATGCTATAAACCAAAGGCACATTTTCCAGCCAGTACTATCAGGGTCTCCCCTGCAGTGGTGGTTGCTGGTTTATTAGCGGCAACATTAGCCACTGTCTTGGATCCACTGGTTCTGGGACTTTCTCTGCTTGGCTATATGCCAATTCTCCTTCTTGACTTGATAGTGCAATATTTATTGGTTTTAAGATTGCTTTACTGAGAAAAAATATTACTACACTATGAGACTGTTTGGGTCTCCTCTCTACCTTTGTTTTTTTGCAGTTTTGAGTTCCCAAAGAAGGCAGCAGCATGGCCAATAGTCATAGATAGTATTCAGTGTTTAGCAACCAGCCACACCTCCAAGGCGGCACATTGGCAAAGTGGTTAGTGCTTAGGCCTGGCAGCACTAGGATGAAGACCAGGTTTACCCAAATTAAAGTGGTTCTTAAGTCAGAAGGTTTTTTATCTGTATGCATTAAAATAAAAAAAATCAGTTGATGATGATATTGCTTACACAAGAACTTTTTGTGTCATCATAGACAATTGTCAGGAGACCATGACAATCAATTAAAAGTTAGACAGCAGAACAACAAGATAATAATAAGATAATAATGACCATAGTGTCACACATGAAATAATTATACATTTCTAATTTCCATACACGTTAATTTAGGTCATTCTTGAAATTTGGTTTCCTGTCTTATGATTGGTCAGATCTTCTCTGGTACCTGTATAAAAGGTGATCCAGAAGATGAGTGCCACACCAAGCTTCAGAGAGAAGATATTTCACATTAGAGTGAAGGAGAATTCTGAACAAGATGAATGAAAAAGTCTTCCTCCTGTTTCTGGGCTGTGTTATGGGGCTGGTGACCAGTCTACCTCTATCTGCAGAAATACAGGTGAGATGATGAGCTGACATGTACAGTACAGGGGACAGGTGACAACTACATTTAGGAAAGTATGTTCCAAGAAGTTACTGACAATATTAGTTCGTAGTGAAGTGTAAATCTAGCCAAAATAGTTATCCCCTTAGTTTTGGATAAAGTGATGGGGGGTTTGGAATCCTGTCAGATTTTAACACTTCCTTATTACTGCCTGGGTCCCATGTAGGGAGATTTGACCATTGTCCTGGCCATTGCCATTAGGACAGAAAGTGAGGGGAAATATGGTACAATCTTCCAACATCTGTCTAAGAAAGGATTTTACCTCAGTTTTGAGAGCTTTACAGTAGGGCTGAGGAGGACTCTGCTGGATGGGGATAAGTTGGGGTCAAGACTTGTTATCTCTTATTATTGTATTCCATTATTATTCTTATTATTGTATTCCATTTGAAAAAGGATATTAATACAAAACATTTACTTTTCAGTACCATCTACTTGGAGTGAACAAAGATGGTAAGCTTTTTAACATTCTTATTTAAGGAATCATTTTTGCTTTCTTTCTGTTCTCTCTCAGCTGATTTGTTTGTTCTGCTTTTCCCCCAGTTCATTAGCCTTTTTTTATAACATTCCTAATCCTAAATCCTAATTCCTAAATCAAAAATTGTTTGCACTGCTCCATTGGCCCTAATCAGCCTGGCCAGATAATCTATACAATTATTTTCCTTCTCCATCTAGAACTAGATTCTAATGCCGCGTTCACACGTCCGTTTTTAATGTCATTTTTAAAACCGACGTTTTTCTCGTCGTTTTTTTTCTTGTTTCCTCTCCACCCTGTCTTGTGTACACACATTCATTAAGCAAAGCGCAGTGACGTACAACACGTATGACGGCACTATAAAGGGGAAGTTCCATTCAGATGGCGCCACCCTTCATGTTAGTAAAGTTTGTTGAGCGATGATTCGTGCTTTTCAGTCCGTTACAGCGTGACGAATGTGCTCTCTCCATTACGAACGCTAGTTTTACCAGAACGAGCGCTCCCGTCTCATACTTGATTCTGAGCATGCACGTTTTTTTCACCTCGTAAAAGCATACACACTATCGTTTTTCACGTCGTTGAAAAAAACGACATGAAAAACGACGTGAAAAAATAGAGCATGTTCGAAATTTTTAATGCCCGTTTTTCACGTCGTTAAAAATGCTCTAGAGCATACACACAATCAGTTTTAATGGCCATTTTTAAAAATGGCATTTTTAACGGCATGAAAAACGATCGTGTGTATGCGGCATAAGAAAGACCATTCCACATTTTTATAGCTCTTAGGCCCCTTTCACATTAGGGCGGGAGGTGTGCTGGCGGTTAAGCGCCGCTATTTTTAGCGGCGCTATACCGTCGGAATTGCGCAGAAATTGCGGCGGTATTCGGCCGCTAGCGTTTGCGGTTTTAACCCCTGCTAGCGGCCTAAAAAAGGTTAATACCGCCGGCAATGCGCCTCTATTGCTTTCAATGGGAAGGAGCGGTGGAGGATCGGTAAACACCCCGCTCCTCTCACCGCTCCAAAGATGCTCCTAGCAGGACTTTTGGAGCGGTCCTGCTAGGGCACCGCTCCAGTGTGAAAGCCCGGAGAAACAGCAGCCGCTGTTTAGGGTCGGTTTGCAGGTGCTATTTTTAGCGCAATAGTGCCTGCAAACCACTCCAGTGTAAAAGGGGCCTTATGGTAAAAACCCCTTACTTTAAAGAGACCCTTTCACCAATTGAAATTTAAATTTAGATAAAACCCCTAGAAAAAGTTATTATTTTAAATGCTTGCTTGCAGTATTTTCCTTTCCATAAATTATTAATTATTCACCTCCAATCTGGCTTTGAACTTGCAAAGACATTTTGACTACTCTGAGAGTCACTTCCCTAGCACGGCCCCCTCCCTCATTGTTTCTCTTAGCCCTCCCCTCTTCTGGGAGTGTCCAATTACTGTCTGTGCTGGCCCAGCATCTCTGTCCCTCCCCTCACCTCCCCACATAAACTTTGATTTAGCTGCTGGAGGAGGAATGAAGAGGAATACTATAAAGTGTCATTTGAGTGAAAGCTCGGAGTCTGCTGGGGCTGATGACATCACATCCAAGCAGCAGTTTTGAGCTTTCGGTTTTTTACACAAGGGAGATTTTTTACATTTAATGACATTCCTAAAATATGTTAAATGCACATATAATCGTCTGCATGTTTTTTAGAGCTTGGCAACAGGGTGTTTTTTAAAGTCATCTCCCTTTTCTTACGTGACAGTGTTTATGATAATCATGGTGATTCAGGCAAAGACTTAAATAATTTCCCAACCAGAAGTTACTCAAATCAGGGATAGCTTTGTAGAGCTACCCTATTTTTTCATTACTTGATATTTCAATTTATAGAATGGGTTCAATATTTACAGAAAATTAAGTCACTTTTTTGGTTGCAATTATTTCACTAGATGTGCCTAATGTGTATTTTGTATACACAGCCCCAAAAGGTGAAGACTCCGAAGTGCCACAAGGGATCTTCAGCAAGATTTTGAAAGCTAATAAAGGTACGGTAATTATTCTAATCCACAGGATTCTTTACTGTATTATAAGAATGCTAAATCCAGGCAAGGGAATAGACAATAACCAATTATACTTAATAAAGTTATGAGTTTCAGGACCCTTTAAATCATGCACTGATGGACTAGCCAATAGCGTGTGAGGAGAAATATGGCACTCTTGTCTTAGGTTACAAGATATTGTTATTGCTGAATGAGTCTTTAAAATCACTATTCCATTTCTAAAAAGACTGATGGGATATTCCTATTCACTTCTACCATTGCAGTGAAATTTGTGAGATAAAGAGGTTGATTTATTAAAGGCAAATAGACTGTTCACTTTGCAAACTTTGGAAATTGCACTTTGCATGGGAATTTAGTAGAAAATCAGCATCAATATATTGCAATTTCTAGTTCTAAATCTACAATAAAGCTGAACTCCAAAAAAATAAAAAAAATCATGAATTATTGCAGCTCTAAATTCTTTACTAGATCTTTCTTTTGGTTTCCCGGGTGGGAAGGAGGTTAAGCTAGGCTTAGCATCTTCCCAGGCATTTCTAAGTTCTGCCCTCCATAGTGAGAAGGCTCTGCTCAGTGGCTCGCTTTCTTCTGTGTCCTGCATAGGAAGATTCAAGAGGCCAACTTAACTGCAGCAGAGAAAAATCAGGTCTCCTCCCCTGCCAAACAGGGCTGTGCTGTGTCACGGAACTGAGAAAAGCTGGGCCTTTGGACTGCATTAAAATATTTAACAGGTTTCTCCAGATGCACAGATTCCCACTGTGCCTATTCTATTTTTTTTGTTATACCCCAACACCCTACTGTACTGCATCTGATTAGATGCAGCCACTGTTAGTTCTAAAATTTTCTGTTTGGACCCGCCCATATTTCAATCAAAGGATGTCAGGTGAGAGTGGACTGACAGAGACACCCACATAGCAAATGTCAGCCAGTTCACAGTGTATGGGAAGCTTAAATCCAATGCATTTTAGTGTATTAACTATAACCATTTTCTGTATTTTCAGATAGCAAAACACCCATGTATGGAGGCGATGTGCTGGTACAGAATGACCGCAGCGCCATGAACTGTCCTTCTTGCCTTTGGCCTAAAAGGGATAATGGTACTGTTCCCCTTCCCTACATCATAGATTCCCGCTACAGTGAGTTCCCTCTTTTTTCTCTTGCATCAAAGTATTCATTGCTATTTGTTATTTGTAGAAACCCAACCTTCTATCTCTGTTTTCAGGTCCCAGTGACCGGAACAGTATTGTGCTCGCCATGGCCGAGTTTGAGTCATTGACTTGTGTGAGGTTTGTGCCTCTTACAACAGAAGGCGATTATCTCAGCATCGCTCCTAAAGATGGGTAAGGTTGTCTGTTGTCTATCATAGTTCTTCACAGTAGGGAGCATCTAAAACATAAACACCTTAGACTTTACTGCACCTATTTGTGCATGATGGCTTCTCTTGGGGCATGATGGCTTCTCTTGGGGCATGATATCGTCTCTGAGTGGGGCTTAGTGACAACAGACTCAATGGATTCCACTTAAAATTTTACAATTTACAAGTTTAGCAAGAACAGAAATTGATTGTTTTCTTTCTGTAGCTCAGATTCAATCATTGTTGCTATTAAAACTGTTGTCTTAGGCTCCCAAATGGTATTAAAGCATAACTCTTTTGAACTGTATATTTACAATTTCTAGCTGTTACTCATATATTGGAAGAACTGGCGGAAGCCAGATAGTTTCATTGGGTGGAGGCTGCATCTACAGGGGGATTATACAACATGAACTAGAACATGCCCTGGGCTTCTACCATGAGCATGTAAGAAGTGATCGTGACAAATACGTTGACATCAATTTCCAGTATATCTCTAAAGGTACTGCAGACATTTACACAAAGCAAATTTAGCCATGTTTTAAAAAAAGAGACATTACCACTGCTTTTGTCTTGTTACAGGATACTTGGGTAATTTTGCTAAAGCGGACGCTAATAACCTGGACAGTCCATATGATTACGGTTCAGTGATGCACTATGATGGGTAAGTCATGACTTTTGTGTTAGCTGGTAAATTACTGATCAATTATAAAATATTTTTAAGGTAATATATCGATCTGATCTCCATTCAACATTTTCCAGCTATGCATTCACCAACACTTCAAACAAACCCACAATTGTCCCCAAGCCTGACCCCAATGTGCCTATTGGGCAGACAGTTGGACTGAGCGTCTTGGATGTCGCTAAAATAAACCGACTTTATCAATGCAGTAAGTTTCTGTACATACCAGTTTTATGGGTTTGAAACATTAGAAATATACTTTTTTGATGATTGCATTTTAAGTGAATTTTTACAGTTTTGAAAAAAAAAAATTTTGACAAAAAATAAATAAATTGCACTTTTGTCTCTGGGCCCAACTATGGGTATACAATAAATAATGTACACATATGTGGAATCCCCATGCATCTCAAATTCAATTTTGGTTATTTATTTATTTTCATTTAAGAACGATATAGCTATATTTAACAAAATGATATTGCTTATAATTTGGCCAGTTTTCATTGAAAAAAATATATATCAGGAAATGTCGTTTTTACCTTGAAATAAAGGCTCAATTTGCCCTGAACAAACAAAGTATAGTTCACCTGGATACACAAAGTAGTTGTAAAGATACGTGCCGTTTCACTAACATATGTGAAAGTTGTGACACTGCATTGAGGCATTAGGGATCTTTTATCTTCAACATAAAGGGGTTAAACGCAAGGTTCATTTGAATTTAAGGTAAAAATTTCAGCAGTTTTAATTTAATAGAAGGTTAATACCCCCTTCCCCTGTTTCCCACCAATTCATTATTAATATTATTATCAGTCTACTCCTCCAGTGACTAAATACAATTTATATGTCTATTTCTCACTTCTCAGGTGTCTGTGCTACTTTGCTTAATAATAACACAGGAATTTTCACTTCTGACAACTATCCCTCTGCTTATCCTAATAATGGTGACTGCGTTTGGTTGATCAGAGTTCCATCAGGACAGGTAAGGAGACAGAAATGTAGACATGCAAAATGTGACCCTGAGTGTCTAGCAACCTAGCTGTGAAAATGAACTGCCATATTGAAGATTGTTTTGTACACCACCTACATTTTACATTCATAAAAAAAAGAGACTTGACTAGTATAGAGCCAAGCAATAGGTCCAAATACTCCCTACCTGAACATCACACTTTTGTACATTGAAGTGGAGCCATTGCGGTGGTTTGACTTTATGGCTGGGACAGAGATATAGAGTAGGTCTTTTAAGATGTAAATGCCTCTGGGCCTCATACTCTGCTTCAACCACCAATTGCTCCATATCTTGGAATAATACTTCCCTTCATTATGGCCCACTTTATAGTCTTCAGACTATCATTACCACTTCATTGCTGGGAGCCTATTTTGGCAACTCTCATGTGCCAGATTTCTTTTACCCCACATCTGATGGTGAGGTCATTGTAGGAATACGGGTTTAGCAGGAACAAAATGGGTCTTGGATTAATTTGTGGCTCTGGTTCTTACAAGTATGTTACCAATAGTAACAGTATTGCAATATCCACAGTCACAGGTTTCTTTGATTTAATTCAATATAGCACTAAACTAAAGACTTCTGGTAAAAGTTTCTCCCCCCAAATGTGTCTTGTTTAACCACTTAAGACCCGGACCATTATGCAGCTTAAAGGTCGTGCGACGTGGCTCCCAAACAAAATTGGCATCCTTTTTTTACAACAAATAGAGCTTTCTTTTGGTGGTATTTGATCACCTTTGTGGTTTTTAGTTTTTGCACTACAAACAAAAATAGAGCGACAATTTTGAAAAAAATGCAATATTTTTTTACTTTTTGCTATAATAAATATGCCCAAAAAATATATAAAAAAACATTTTTTTCCTTCAGTTTAGGGCGATACGTATTCTACATATTTTTGGTAAAACAAATTGCAATAAGCGTTTATTGATTGGCTTGCGCAAAATTTATAGCGTCTACCAAATAGGGGATAGTTTTATTGCATTTTTATTAATATTTATTTTTCTAGTAATGGCGGCGATCAGCGATTTTTATCGTGACTGCGACATTATGGTGGACACATCAGATACTTTTGACACTATTTTGGGACCATTGTCATTTTTACAGCGAACAGTGCTATACAAATGCACTGGTTACTGTAAAAATGACACTGGTAGTGAAGGGGTTAACCAGGAGGGGGAGCTGTAGGGGTTAAGTGTGCCCTGATGTGTGTTTCTTACTGTGGGGGGCGTGGCTTAGCGTGTGACATCATTGATCATCGTTCCCTATGACAGGGAACAGACGATTAATGACAGGCTCACTAGGAAGCACAGGAAGAGGTTTGTTTACTCTTACCTCTCCCCGTTCTTCCTCTCTGTGACCCGATCGCGGGACACGGGCGGTGATCGGGTCCGCTGTTCCCGTGGGGAATGGTCACGGAGAAGAGGAACGAGTCGCGAGCGCGCCGCTGGTGGTGCGCTCGCGATCCACGGATGGGCTCTTAAAGGGGATGTACCTGTACGCCCTTGTGCCCAGCCGTGACATTCTGCGGACGTACAACGGAGTGCGGCGGTCCTTAAGTGGTTAAGCTTATTTTTTTTCCCTGAAGAAACCACAAGCAACAAATAATCAGAGGGAGCAGAAGAGTTCTGTCAACTGGAAAATCAATGGAAAATACACACATGTTTCAAGAGACATCTTAGCTAGAAATGTCTATAGCTGCAATATCTTTTAACAGAAATTAGAATCCTACATATTCTTGTGTGTTTTTTTTTCTGAAGGACTGTTCAAGCATTAATATAGTAATCGATTGCATCATATTGCAATTACATATTAACCCAGTTTGCAGTATGGGAAGTTTGGGGTTTACTGTAGATAATACATTTTCCTTGTGTCACTTTTTAGGCTTCATTGAAGTTCAGTAGCTTTAATATCCAATCCACTCCTAACTGTGACTCAGACTACATGAGGATCTATGACGGTCCCTCTAAGAACTCCCCTGTGTTGTTGGATAAAATGTGCAGAAGTCAAACCCTCCCTCCAATCATCGCTTCCACAAGCCAGATGCTGGTCCAGTTCGTCAGTGACGGAGCTGTTGCTGGGGTCAGCTTCCAAGCTTCATATAGCTCAGGTATGCTGATTTATTTTAATTGTAAAGAAAGTGTTCAGAAAAAGACACTGAAGAATCATAGATACTGAGGAGATCCCTCCAAAGGAGGGACTATTGTCACAACAGTTTATTGTCCTCTAACCTCTGTTTGCAACCTTTGAGGTAATCCATGAAGCTTCTTAGTATATACAATTAGAATTACCAGTCAGTCAGGCCCTCACTCTATAAAGTTGTTGATAGATTGTTCAATGTGTATGTTGGTCAACTTTAAGAGTGATAACAATTACCTCTATGGCTTATTTTGGATCAGATACTGTATAGATTCATCTTTCTTGCGGTATATCCCTGCTGTCTGCCCTTCTGCGAAATTAAGAGGTTGTTAAATGGACTTCTTTGTGGTTGACAATGTCATCCAAAATTCTCCAGGGTGGAATGCAGTGACCAGACTCCCTTTTCCCCAGCACTGCATTGGTTAAATGCTTGCTTTGCTTAGGGCAGATTGGGAAAGTTCAAAAACTTACCCTGGCAGCCAGTGGTCATCTATGCTCTCCAATGTCCCAGTATGTGGGCGAGCCCTCAACATGTTCATGTACAATGCATGACTGCTGATCCTTTGTTGTATTTGATGACATCTGAGAGTCTACAGCCAGGGGAATGGCAAAAAGAAGCAGCTTCAGGGACCAGAAGTACAGCATGGAGGAAGCCTGTGGGAGGGATAAATAAGGTAAGCATTTCAACTTATTTATCACCTTCTAGACTAAAGAAGCATTTAGCCCAAGCAGTGCAGTGGGGCAAACAAGATGGATATATTTTACAGCATCTGCACTTACCCCATTTAGGACAAAATAATAGGTTTGTATGGTAGCCCACCCACCTCCACTACAGTTATTTATTTTCATAGGACACTCCTGTTTTCTCACTCGTGCTCTGTGAAACACTTCTGGGTAATGCAAAACATGTGAATCTCTCCCATTCCTGCCCTGAAGCAGCATTTGGCGCCTGTGTAGGCCATCTCTACATCTGAGCTCTTCATTGAGGGTTGGAGAGTGGGGTTCTAGCCTAAGATCAACCTGGAACTCCGAAAAGGGAGGATGAACTATGTATATACAGTATACACATAAACATAAAATGATGTCATATACTATTATATTCCTTACTATATTGATTATATCTATATTCTTACAGTTCAGTGTGGAGGATCCTTCTTTAACTCTCAAGGCAGCTTTACATCTCCGGGATACCCAGGGAACTACAGTCCAAACATGAATTGTAACTACGAAATCACAGCTCCTGTTGGATATAAGGTAAAACAAGATGCCTTCAAAATTCTCCCTAATTACTTGACTTCCTCATTCTCTAAGATTGTCACACAAACAAAAGTGAATGTTGGACAAACACATTACAATCTGAATGTACAACCCCCTTTGAATTTACCAGTGTTCACCAGGGCCTACCTGATTGAATGGAAACTGAATGTATTGTTTAGGGCATTACAATACATGGCTGATGGCAAATCTAAAGTAGATTGTTCTAAGACTATCTACCACCAAGACGTTCTGGATGTTTTCCCAGTGATGACAGGAAGTGTTGGTGGTAATTTGTGAAGCTGGCTGAAAACTGGTGGTGTGACATTTGTAAGCTGTTTATAAAGATTTACTTGGATTTGCAGCACTGGACTCATTTCTGCCATCCTGATTAAGAGTAACAGGAGCACAGGGGAGAGGAAGGGAGGGGGCTGATCAGTTTCTTGAGTCTATTGTAGACCGGTGAATGACAAAGAAATCGGCCAGTAATGTAGGAGGAGCTCAGCAGATCTCCCAGCTCTGGATGTTTCCTTCCTTGTCCGGAAATTGTAGATTGGTGGCCATTACACCATAGGAATAGAAAGGACTTCCTTTTTCCAACAAGATTCCTAAGCACTGCCTTTTATGTGCAGTATCATCCCTAAAGTGACATAAAACTCTTAAAACAAACAATTCATTTTTTTCACATTAGCAATCATTGGATGTGGTGGCTGCATCCGTTTTCTTTGGCATTTCCCCGTTTTCACCTGGTGATCTGGCCAGTAACACACGTCCTGTATTAGTGAGACTTTACTCTGGATGGATGAGAACAAGAGGCACAGCAATCAGCAGCACTGTCAGTTTGTGGGGAGGGGAGCACTAAATGTATTAGCAGATTTAAATACACTAATGAGTTGAATCCAATTTCAAGCTCACATTTTATAATCAGTTACAGCAGTTTTTTTTGGCATAAAGGTTTTACATGAATAAATAAAGCTGATCATTTTAAGGATCCCTGCCAGTGTTGAATGATTTGGCTTATCCATGTAAACTGATACATTCTGCTGGATAGCTTGTGCCTTTGAAAAACAACAGACTTGCTGGTTGGATGACTAAATGAGCATAGAAGAAAGCCTAAAAAATAAAACAAAAGCAGCCATCACGTGTAAGAATAGATAAACTGCAATATAATAAATGTTTGCTCTTGGGTTCAATGTGGCTTTAATGTAAAATATTATTTTGGGTAGACTGTAACATCAATGAATTGTAAGAAACAAAATATTCACTCAATTTTATACAATAAAAATGGTTTGTTTGTTGTATGAACACACCACTGTCATGTTAGTCATAATTATATTTCTTTTTCAGATTGCTCTGACCATAAGTGACTTCCATGTAGAGAATTCCAGTTTCTGTATGTACGACTATCTAACACTCTTCATGGATGGTACACAAAAGGGTCCATTCTGTGGTGATCGCACCATCCCTGTGTATTACTCCAAAGGCAATTCTATGGTTCTCGTATTCCAAAGTGACAAGTCTACCCAGGCAAAGGGCTTCCAAGTCTCTTACACCTTCTGTGAGTAGCTCAGTTCTATCTGCGTATATCTAATATCAGAAATGGACGTTACAAGATAATAGGTCACATTTTTTTTTCTAAAGCAAAAGCAGCGAGCTTAAGGAAAAAAACATTTTGCATAAAGAAATGTAACACTGCTGTGGTGTAAATGCAGATTTAATAGCAGGATCTCAGGTTAGATACAAAGCTGAATCATCTTCAATTACATCTAAGAAGTACAGAACTGGTGCTAGACTTTCCCATTAGATGACCCAGCAAGCACGGCACATACTGAAAATAAGAAACAGCATACAGTATATTGAATGTTTATATGTATAATAAAGATTTCCTACAATTAAAAAAAATACAAAAGAAACTAAAATACAATTGACCAAAACCCTCTATAGTTCCCCTTTAAGCAGACATGATATTCACATAACCTCTAGTGAAATAAAAAATATGTTAATGAAATACAGCGTATCAAAATAAAGACCAACAAAAATGCAACCAACAATGTTCACATAATCATTGTTTAATGTATGGGCAGATTCTTTTTGAGTATACACCACTGATACTGGATATACAAATCCATGTAAATGTATTTATGTTATGTTTTTTGTTATACATAAATGAGAAAGATTGAAAGAATAAGGTGTAGGTATTATTTAAATATGGTTTTAATATTTGCTGACATTGACCTCTCTATGATTGCAGTTCAATAGATGAGCAACAGATGGGACTAAGAGAAAATCTACCGGTTCTGGAAGGAAGGCGGCATCACTACAGGACACAATGTGAATTTGATGGAGCACGTATAGAAAAGATCACACATTTGTGCATACATATATAATGAAAAAATCGGATCATGCTAGTGTTTGCAATTACATTTAAAAATACAAAATAACATTTCGGAATTGTTTTCCCATTTGATTGGTATTTTGATTGGCTTGGTTAGAAATAGGGGAGCTAATTTTGGCGTCCTCTGGTTTCAATGTGGTTTACATTTTGTCTGTAGTGATAATTCTAATTTCTTTATCTTTCCCTTTCCCTACTTCTTATATTGAGGGGGTGGTTGGCCATTTCTTTTGTGCTATATATGACAGTCTGATCTGATGTTTTCCTTTCCTTTTTAAAAATAAAATATATAAAAGCATTAATCCATCTCTGTTTTTATTTTTGAGTGACGTAGTTCCTAATTCCTCAATGTGACTTAAAGTGAGCATTGCAGTAAAATGAAGTCCATTTATTAGTTTTATCCACAAACCCTGTGAAATGCACTGCCCAGGGGTGTACCTACAGGGGTTGCAGGGGTAGCCATTGCGACCCGGCTCCATTGGGATCCCAGGGGTCCATGCAGCCTCCCTGTATGCCTGGATAGGAGAGCCGCAGGGGCAGTGGCAAGCAGTCCTCCATGTAGCTACTGAATTTCAGCTTCTCCTCATCTCCCTCCCGCATACATTTAGCAGCTGCAGAAGGGAAATAGAGGACATTGGTTCCTCCACATGCTGCTCCTGCCACCTCCCTGTTGCTATCCAGCTGCCCCAGGCTCCTGTGTGCTTTCTCCTGGTCCCCCACGCAGCGCTATCGCGTCTCCCCCTTCAACCTCTCACTGGCTGCTGCAGTTTTTTTCTTTTTTTCTCTTTCATTCATTCATAGCTGAGCCATAGTAAACTGTGTTTACTATGGCTCAGTTTATGAATGAACGGGAAGCTCTGTATGAGCTATTCCTGTTCATTCTGTGCAGCTGAGGTTGCAGAGAAAGGGGTTGATGAATTTATCCTCAGTCCATTTTTCTGTCTCAAAAATGAGATATTTCACCAAAGCTCCCCAATGGGGGTCCTAAAAAAATTAAAAAAATTAAAAATAAAATTGTAAAAAAATAAAAAAAAATAAAGTAAAATGGAAAAAACAAAAAACAATGGCACCAGTGGCAGAAATACCAGGGTCGCAAAGGTTATACTTGCAACTGAGCTCTGGCGTTCTGCCACCATGGGGAGACCCCAAGGGGGGGTGGCTAGCTGCGGGACCATAATAAAGGGTCCCATTATTGGACTAAAGGGCACCAGGATCAGTAAGAAGGACCCCAGTCAGTGGCCAGGGGGGCCCATTCATGGTTTCTTGCACCGGTGCCTTGAAAGTTCTAGTTGCGCTTCTGCCACTGCCTAATAGTAGTTAAAAAATGGACCTGTAAAGAAAAAAAGGTGCATTATGTACTTACTTTACCTAGGCAAGGGTGGTGTCATATTTCTCCTAGCAAGATCCTGGGGAATGCAGAGCAGCCAAAATATTGCAAGAAGATGTTTCTGCTTTGGAATGGAGTGTCTTCTTGCAAGATCTAGGGTACTTATCACTCCCCAGCAATCTCACAAGAAGGATAGGGATGTCACACCATGCAAAGTGGAACACAGGGATCAGGAAAGCATGTAATCTAACTTTTTGATTTACAGAATGGCACAGTTATTATTTGGTTTAGTGGAAGTAATAAATAAAAGGTAGAGAACAGTCTCAAGAAAGTTGGTAACAGCATCTCAGTGACGAAGGCGTCATAGGTACAAAAATTCTCAGGCGTGTTATTGTCACAGCGGAATAGTCGCAGTGTATATAGTGTCACCTTGATGAGATTGACATTACCAGAACAGCTTTTGGTTGAAGAGGGGTGGCTGTTTGGCAGGGTGCGGTATTGGCTGCACTGAGCAGACCAATGACCGATCCTCATCACCAGCTCTGAAGTCCTTCTCAGGAACCTTTCTCTAGGACTGGATGCTTTGTCCCTAGCCAACATAGATCCTGCCTAATTAGAGCACTGCTCCCTTCGTGACACCTAAGGAGGCTCAGCGGAACAAAGTTCCTCTCATCCTCCATTCCCTCTGTACAGCGATTAGCAACGCAGCACCACCTACAGAGGAGAGAGTAAACAGCACCTGCCTACAAACATACATACATCATGAAGAACTATTAGTCAGTGGTTTTTACAGGAAGAGGGGGTCATCCCCGGACTTGCTAAGCTGACATTGCATTTTACTAGTCCACTGGTCCTTCAGTTTCTGAATAACCTATTGGGTGAGACAAGGGGATTGCAACTTGTTATCTCATGCCTGGAGGAGTCTTTTATTGACACTGCTATAGGATCATGCAGTGGAGTGTACTGGAGAGGTGAATACATAATGCTTACTATGTCTGCTATATTTCTTACTTTTCCAAATGTGGGTAAAATGCAGGGTCACTGTAATGTTATACAGGATCAGCACAGGCTTTTGTGTCCCCTATTTCTGAGAAATGAGGATAAAGATTTCATACAAATGAAAAAAATATTGATATAAAGGTAATTGGAATATCATAGACCAAAATCCACTATAGTTCACCTTTAAGCATACAGTACATGATATTCAGATAACCTCTGAAGGAATTATAATCTGGTAATAGAATACAGTCTGCTGATTTATTTTAATTTGTCATTAAATTCAAATTATTTTCAACAACAATAGCTCTTCTGTAAAGTTTCCATCTGTCTGGTTGACTTTCATTATGCTGGGTGTCAGATCGGTCTGTAGCAATGTAAGGAGAAAGTCACCACAATGGTTGCACCAGCTCCAAAGTCTGATGGAAGTCAAAATCTTCCTACACTTTCCACATGCATTCTCCAGCAACTGATACTCACCCAAGGTAGACTCGGCCAGACTTTCTTGTGGTTGCATCTGCAATCCAGTATCAGTGAATGTTCCGCAGCCATGCACAACCAAACCACAGGTGTGTTTACCTTCATTTCATTGCTCTAGATGGGAGGTGGTTGAAAGATTACCACAATGGTATGAGTCTTCGAAATACAGCAGTTTGTCACACAGGCAAGCACACAGGATTTCTTCTAGAAGAGAGCTCTTTCCTTGCTCTTTCCACTTTGGTCATGTAGCTTCATGACTTGAGTTTTTGGCCACAAGGGTTACATGTTTTCCTTTTTGAAGCCAGCATAAGAAAAACACGATTGCCAGAGACAGGGACTGACAATAGCTTCTTCCAAAAATATGCCAAAAACCTATCCAAGGTAAATCAGCTCACTTATGATGTCTTCTGACTTTTCAGAGATAGTATAAACAGAGTACATATGTTAAAACAATCAAAAATTCATTAGTCATTATTTCACCAATCAGCTCAAAAACAGCCAGGAAAATCACAGATAATGTCCCACATGTATCGATGACTCCCTAAATCACATGTGTCCAACACAAGGTCCACCAGGCCATTTTCTGCAGCTGCGTCACACCCTTCACCTTCACCCTTATCTTGTCTCAGCGGTCTGCAGCAGAAAGGGGGACAGAAATCCTCCTACAGATCCTGATATATGTATGATGCACAAAAGTGCAGCAGGATATAACCCCCTTGGACTTTATAGGCAGAAATCAAGTAGGAACGTAGATAGGTTAAAAGGCAACAACGCTGCTTTTATTCATATCAGTTCAAAAAAAAGATAAGAGCAAGGGCCGGATATGCCCAGAGATAGTATACATACAGTATCTCACAAAAGTGACTACACCCCTCACAATTTTGTAAATATTTTATTATGTGTTTTCATGTGACAACACTGAAGATATGACACTTTGCTACAATGTAAATAGTGAGTGTACAGTTTGTTGCCCCCTCAAAATGACTCAACACACAGCCATTAATGTCTAAACCGCTGGCAACAAAAGTGAGTACACCCCTAAGTGAAAATATCCAAATTGGGCCCAATTAGCCATTTTCCCTCCCCAGTGTCGCGTGACTCGTTAGTGTTAAAAGGTCTGAGGTGTGAATGGGGAGCAGGTGTGTTAAATTTGGTGTTATCGCTCTCACTCTCATACTGGTCACTGGAAGTTCAGCACCTCATGGCAAAGAACTCTCTGAGGATCTGAAAAAAATAATTTTTGGGCTACATAAAGATGGCCTAGGCTATAAGAAGATTACCAAGACCCTCAAACTGAGCTGCAGCATGGTGGCCAAGACCATGCAACGGTTTAACAGGACAGCTTGCACTCAGAACAGGCCTTAGAAACATTGTGTTCTCATTTAACAGTGGACACTTCATCCAGATACAGTTCTTGGCCATGGGGACGTGTTGTGCCCTGGCCTATGCCAACTTGTACCTGAGGAGTGGGAACGTACATTGTTATATGATGAATCTTTCTCTATATATGCAGAACATGTTTTAGCATGGTACCGATATATAGATGATATATTCGTATTATGGGATGGATCAGACCTTTTTCTTAATAAATTAATTACACGGATCAATACAAATGATTTCAATCTAAAATTTACGGTGTCATTGAGTACTACCAAATATGGTTGCACCGATACCACTTTTTTAAGACCAAGTACAAGTACCGATACTTTTTCAAGAACTCGCTGATACCGATTACAATACTTTTTTTAATGTCATGTGACAATGGCACTAATATGTAGCACTGATGAGCACTGATAGGTGGCACTGATGAGGCTTGGACTGTGTCAGTGTTTTTTTTTCACATTTTTTTTAGGGGGGGGGGGAGTGGACAGCCAGTGTCAGTGTTTTTTTTATTTTATTTTTTATTATTTTTAAAAATTTACTTTAAAATATTTATTTATTACAATGTTTCCTTTTTTGTCAATTTTTTTTATTCAACCCTGTTGGGGGGTAGGGGAGCTTTGGTGAGATATCAGGGGTCTAAATAGACCCATGACATCTCCCCTTTGAGACATGGAAAGGGATTGAGCATAGAGATTCCCCATTCCCTTTCTCACCAGCCTCAGCTGCACTGAACATGAATGGACAGGAGACAGAGGCTCCTCTTCATTCAAAAACGTAGACATCGTAAACACAGTTTACGATGCTCAGTTATGAATGGACTGAGCCAGTGATCACTGACCCTGTCCATTTAGAAAAAGGAGGAGCCGGTAAATCACAGATTTACCCGCTCCTTCCTCCGCTCTCGATCCTGAAACGGAGGAGCACATGGAGGGGGACTGGAAGAGGATGGGGGACCGGAGGGGGACACACAGAGGGGAACCAGAGGAGGACATGGGGGATCAGAGGAGCCCATGGAGGAGCACAGAGGAGGACACAGAGGGGAGCCAGAGGAGAACAGGGGGCCGGAGGAGCCCACTGAGGAGCACAGAGGAGGAAACAGAGGGGAGCCAGAGGTAGATACAGGGGACACTCAGGAACGATTGGTGTGGCGGTGGGGGAAGTTAAAATTACCAATCTCCCTGTGTGGCTTTCAATAAAGCAGCTGAAATGAGGGGAGAGGAGGAGAAACGGCTGCTAGTTGCTTCATTGAAAGCCACACAGGGGGCTCCATGATTATAAATTCCCTCGCCGCAGCACCGATCATCCGTGAGTGTCCAGGTATTGGACTAGGCATCGTGAGCATTTGCAAGTACTCCTGCAAATTCTCAGTTTCGGCACTGATTCCAATACTAATATTGGTATCGGTGCGACCCGACTACTGAAATTACTTTTTTGTTTGTTCTCATCCAAAAACAAACTGATAGTCACCTTTCTAGTGAATGATTCTGCAAACCGATAGCAGGCAATTCGCTACTTCATGCCTCAAGTTTCCACCCTAAACCCCTACTGGCCTCTATTTCCTACAGCCAGTATTTGAGGGCAAGGCGGAATTGTTACGAAGATGCCCAGTTCCAAAAAGAAGCTAACATTTTGAGGACAAGACTCCCTGACCGAGTCTATTCTAAAACCTCCCTCAAATGAGCCTACAAACGAGCATGTAGTCAATCACGTCAGGATCTCCTGTTCTCCCAAAGAGAACTAAACAAAAATTATACTCTTGAGATCATCATCACCACTTATTCATTGCAACACAAGCAGGTAAAACACATACTAACCAAATATTGGCATCTACTGACTAGGGATGAGCCGAACAACCCCTGGTTTGGTTCGCACCAAAACATGCGAACAGACAAAAAATTTGTGCGAACATGTGAACACCGTTAAAGTCTATGGAACACGAGCATGAAAAATCAAAAGTGTTAATTTGCAAGGCTTTTATGCAAGTTATTGCCATAAAAGGTGTATGGGGACTCGGGTACAGCCCCAAGTGACATGTATCAATGCAAAAAAATGTTTTTTAAAACAACCATTTTTTCAGAAGCAGTGATTTTAATAATGCTTAAATATCGTGCATGAAGGGTCCACTTAGTCTGCCTGTAAAGTAGCGCATCTTTCTTTATAACAGTACTGCAGCAAAATGACATTTCTAAAGGAATAAATGTTATTTAAAATTGCTCGTGGCTGTAATGTATTGCCGAATGCCGGCAAAATACATAAAAAATAATTGAAAAAACTGTGTTTTAATTTTTTTTGCATGGAGCCCCCCCCCCAAAAAAATCCATACCAGGTCCTTTAGGTCTGGTATGGATTTTAAGTGGAACCCCACACCAAATTTTTTTTAAATGACGTGGGGGTCCCCCCAAAATTCATACCAGACCCTTACCTGAGCATGCAACCTGGTAGGCCGCAGGAAAAGGGGGGAAAAGAGAGCGCCCCCCTCCTGAACCATACCAGGCCACATGCCCTCAACATGGGGAGAGTGCTTGGGGTTGCCCCCCAAATCACCTTGTCCCCATGTTGATGGGGAAAAGGGCCTTATCCCCACAAGCCTTGCCTGGTGGTTGTGGGGGGTCTGTGAGCGGGGGGCTTATCGGAATCTGGAAGCTCCCTTTTAACAAGGGGCCCTAAGGTCCCGGCCCCATGTGAATGGGTATTGGGTACATTGTACCCCTATCCATTCACCAAAAAAGTGTAAAAAAATTAAAAACACCAACATGTCAGAAGAAAAAAACAGTAAAAAAAAATGATCACCCCCTCCAAAAATTACATGGACATTTCAATCAGGTGTAGGTAATCACCTTTTCAATGGAACGCAAAGCCATTTGACTTTCAACTGTGATCAGCTTTGGTCATTTTGATTAGCTCATTATGAAAAGAGCTTGGTTGTTCAGTCTCTGGTAGTGCAACTGAAGCAAACAGCCAACTATCTGTGCCAAGGCACTGTCAAAAGATCTGTGGGATAAAATTGTGGACAGGCACAAGTCAGGAGATGGATCCAAAAAAATTAAAAGGCTTTATAAATACCTAGAAGCACAGTGAAGTCTATTATTAAGAAGTGTAAGGTATTTGGTACAACACAGACCCTCCCTGGATCAGGACATCGCTCCAAACTGGATAAAAGAGACAGGAAGAATCTGGTCAGAGAGGCTACCAAGATGCCTACAGCAACTCTGAAGCTGTTGCAGGAATTTATAACAAAGTTTGGTCATTGTGTGCATGTGACAACAATATCACAAATTCTCCACAATGTGGCTTGTATTGGAGGGTTACAAGAAAAAAGCCATTCCTCAAGAAAGGCCACATGAAGTCACCACTGAGCTTTTTCAAAACGCACCTTGAGGATTCTGAGGCAACATGGAAAAAGGTGTTATAATCAGGTGAGATTAAAATGTAATTGTTTGGCGTCAACACCAAACGATATGTCTGACATAAATCCAATACAACTCACCATCCAAATAACACCATTCCTACAGTAAAGTATGAAGGTGGTAATATCCTGGTATGGGGGTGTTTCTCTGCAACAGGGACTGGAGCACTTGTCAGCATAGAGAGAAAAATGGATAGGACAAAATAACATCAAATTCTTGAGGAAAATCTGCTGCCCTCTGCAAGAAAGTTGTCAATGGGAAGAAGGTTTACCTTCCAACATGAAGATGACTCAAAGCACACAGCAAAAATGACCACACAGTGGTTGAAGGAGAAAGAGGTTACTGTCCTTGCATGGCTTAGTCAGAGCGCAGACTTAAAATTGCCCAGACATTGAAAATCTATGGAATGACTTGAAAATTATAGTCCACAAAAGGTCACCATTAGGGATGAGCTATCTGTTCAAGTCGAACATGAGTTCGACTTGAACATCGGCTGTTCGATCGTTCGACGAAGATCAAACATTATGGGCAGTTCGCACCAAATTCGAACAAAGCAGGGGGTGGGGCCAAACAACATGGCGCCGTAGCACAGTGTGATGTGGGTTGCTTCATGAATACCTCCAGGTGAACTATCTATATTGACGATACCTTTCAGAGAATTGGATGCCGGCATGTGAGTGGCCTTCTCCTGACGTTTCTGACGTTTTGGGCGGGCGTGGCGGTGGCACTGGATGCTGGTCGGTGCGGTAGTACGGCGGTGCCTTGTTTCTTCGGCTGAAGGCCCTGGCTCGAGGCTGGAGGAGTGTGGCCGGGTGCAGAGCGTGTGCTCGTGTCAGAGAGGAGAAGAGAGCGCAGCCGTAGCCGCAGCCGCAGCCAAGCTGAGACGGAGAGCCAGAACATCTGAGTAGGCGGAGGGGGATCCGAGCGTAGCCCACGTGACCGGCGGCGTTCGGGATTCTATGGAGACCATCTATGGAGAAAGTGAGAGAGCTCCCCGCAAAGGTCTGGGAGGAGAAGCGGCAGGTGCAGCCCCACGCCTCACGTTCAATGCTCCACATCCCATGCTATAAGGTACTGTAAGGTGCTTAACCAAATCCGCAGGTGAAGATTGGACATATGGAGGGTAAGACATATGATGAGGTATATCTTTCTTACCCTACCCAATGATTGGTTGACTGTACGGCAGTGCCCATGGGCATTTTTTGATAGCTTGGAAGGGTCCCAAAAAGCTATTGAGATAAGAGATAAGAGAGAGCTGGAAAGAGCTGGAAAGACTTAGGCCTCGTACACACGGCCGAGATTCTCGTTGAAAAAAACATGTCGTTTTTTTCGACGAGATTCTTGGACAAGTAACTTGTCCCGGCCGAGTGTACACACGCTCGTTTCAAAGAACCCGCGGTTCTTTGAAAGGAGTGTACGCGGTGACGTCATCGACTACGTCGAGCATGCGCTCGTCACATTCGATGCCGTCGCCGCCATCTTGGTATACCCTACGTATGCCTAGGAAGCTACCGCGCATGCGTCAAATTCATTTCGAACATGCGCGGGCTTCCGGGAGGACAGGTAAGTGTACACACACTCACTTTTCTCGTCGAGAAACATGCCGAGGAGAATCTCGACGAGAAAATAGAGAGCAGGTTCTCTATTTTCTCGTCGAGGTTTCTTGACGGTTTTCTCGACGAGAAACCCGATAGCAGCGTACACACGACCGATTTACTCGGCAAGACCTCTCTGCCAGCAAGTTTCTTGCTGGTTCTTGCCGAGAAAATCGGTCGTGTGTACGAGGCCTCAGACTGCAGAGGGGTAAGGTGCTTGAGAGTTTGTCTATCTACCTCCCTAGCTCTTCTATTGAACTTCTATTGAACTGTGTGAAAATGTCCAGTGGTTGCCATTGATAACAAGTGGAAGGATAAAGATGTATAACTAATAGAAACCTGAGACATCTAACAGATTGAAAGAAAAGGGTCGCGGTGTGCAGGCAATGGAGATTGGTACCTGATAGTTAATATAGAAATGCAATGCTCTTTTTTCTCTCTTTTAAAGTACCCACTTTTTTGTGCTGAGTTTGTTTTGGCTTCTGGCTCTCCTATCCCTATATAAATCTGTGATGGATAAAATACAGGTGGAATGAAAATATCTAGGGGCATAAAAAGACATTGGAAGTACTGAGATCGGGTGTATATATTTTTTTGGCAATAGCTGGACTTAAAATTATTCATATATACACCTGTCCACACTATGCCCAGAACATCTATATACATCTATATACATGAACTTTCTATATAAGTAATATTCAAGATCTCCTCAAATATTCTAAATAGTTAATTCTTCGGTTGTTCGGTTGACTGGTCAACAAGGAAATTACCTTTAACAGGACTGAGAGGGCTCTATAAGTTTGTATTATTAGGTACTGAACTCATATAAATTGTCTTCTGGAATATAAACCATAGAAGAACTTATTTAACTATATCCTTACCCGTTTAGAAGGACCTGTCCTTGCACTACAGCGTCAGCTGGAGCTACGGTCGTTTTGCAGGGATAGAATGGGAAAAAAGGGCCACAAAGTTAATGAGGGGGAGAGCACAAACCGTAATACAATAAAGTCCTATCTGGTTGCGGAAGGATCAGAACAAATGGAGAGCTCAGGTAAAAAAGTAGTGTCAACTAGGCTTGTGCAATTCGTTTCGTAACGAATCGAAATTCGTCCGAATTTAGCAACTTTCGGACATTCGGAAGCATTCGAATTTCCGAACAAAGCAATTACGAATAAGACCGAATCCGAAATAAATTATACCGCAAATAGCGAATGCCCGAATGTCTTCGGCATAATTCGTTATGAAAAAGTTACGAATGTACGAATCCATACGAAGCACAATAACACTCACTCTGCTCTGCTCTCTGCTTCTCCCACACCGTGCTGAACTCCCTCTCAAAATGGTGTACAGGGGCGGAGGCTATAGCCGCATGTAAAAAACGAAAGTAAAATACGAGATTTCGAATCTATTCGAAGCACAATAACACTCTGCTCTGCTCTCTGCTTCTCCCTCACCGTGCTGAACCCTCTCAAAATGGTGTACAGGGGCGGAGGCTATAGCCGCATGTAAAAAACGAAAGTAAAATACGAGATTTCGAATCGTTACAAATAACCGCTATGTATTTAGAAAAGTACAAATCCATTCGAAGCACATTAGGCATAATAGGCAGCGTCGTCGTGAGAGAGACACAGAAAATTACGAATCAACGAACCCAAAAAAAGTTACGAAAGTAGGAGTTGTGTCCAGAATCAACGAAAAACAATGTACTCTACCGAAAGTACGAATTATAAATCAACTAAAAATGTCGCTTGCGAAAATACGAATTAGTCCGAACACGAAAAATCCCGTCTAGCAAAATTACGAATGATTACGGATCAACAGGACCGAAAAGAAACGAACCGAAACTAACCAAATTTTTCCGTTGTGCACAAGCCTAGTGTCAACACCAACGACACCAGCAAAAAAAAGGGGGATCCAGAGACAGCTCAGAGAGAACAAACGACCCCAGCGAAAAGTAAAACCAATAAGGTTAAAACCCCAGAAACAATAGGTAAGAAGACATCTGAGAGACAACAACAACCAGAAATATCAGGGGAGGACATGCAAGCCCCTCCAACAAAGCAGGATATGTCAGATATGATGGAAATGATATCACGCCTAGAGCGAACAATAAGGGGTGAAATGAGCGCAACTAGAAAAGATATACAAAGTGTATTACAAAGGGTTGAAGGAATAGAAGAACAGTTGGAAGAACAGAAAAATGCAATACAGGAATTAAGAGAAAGAGCCGATATGGATTGGATAGAGATAAGAAATTCCCGATATAAACTTGAGGACCAAGAGAATCACAGAAGAAGGAAAAACCTACGGATAAGAGGACTCCCTGAAGAGGTTAAAGATATAGAGCTAGGAGATGTACTGTGAGAAATATTTAATACAGCTTTAAAGCGGGAAACAACTGCACCAATGCGCTTTGAAAGGGTACACAGAATCCAAAAATCATATAATGCACATAAAGATACACCAAGAGATACCATAGTAAGATTCCAGGACTAAGAGCAAAAAGATAGTCTCCCAATGTACAAGGAACTCTACTTCAATGGAATATAAAGGAATTAAACTATCTATCTTTTCAGATTTGGCACCAGAAACGCTGGCATGAAAAAGGGCATTGAAGCCATTAACAAGCCACCTACAGGCAAAGGATATCCCCTATAGATGGGGGTTTCCTGCATGTTTAATGGTTAAAAACCAGGGGGTCTCAGCATTTTTACGGTTCCCAGAAGATATCAAGGAATTCTGTAATAGACTGAATATTCAATTTATACAAGTAGATAACTGGGAAAAGAGACCCACAGTATGGAGAAGGTGGAAAGAGCATGACTGGAATAGAGCTTAAATTGTTGGGTTGAATATTTTAAGGGAGGGAAGGGAAGAGGATAATCGGGAAAAGAGTCCCCCAGCATGGAGAAGGAGGAAGGAGCATGATGGGAATGGAGTTTAGAGTTTAGATTGTGGTGTTGAATATGATGGAGGAGCTTTTTTTTTTGTTTTCTCCTCCTCCTTACCCTTTTGTATCTTCTTCCTCTTTTTGGTTTCTGTTTTTCTTCATGTTCTTTCTTTCTGTATTTTCCTTCTCATTGGAAGGAGAGAATTGATAGAAGCGGGTAGGGGAATGAGTTCACCTGGAGGGGGGGTCAGGGAGCACTGATGCCCACCTGTGCCCCGGGGACTGATCCTAAAATTGAGGACGGTATCACGGAGTATGGGGGGACATACAGTGTACCCTGAGGTAGGGTCAGCTCGGCATAGCGCCAGGAGGAGCGCGGACCGAGGGAGCTCTAACATTGAATGGCAATGTGATTGGGGTGGGGGAGGGGAGGGTGAGGGGGGTATATGTGGTCTCAATTTACCCTATGTTTTAAATTAAAGTTTGGTCTAGAAAAGAAACTCTCCTTAAATGTAAGGTTTGACGAGTCCTCCCTGAAAGCAGAAGAATATCTAAGATCCCTAATCTCCCTCTTATGTCTGATATACTGTTATGCATGTGTAGCGGGGGTCTAAATTTAGGGGGTACACCTGGGTGGTAGTATGACCCAGGATGTGCTAATTATGAAGGGATTTACACCATTCAAATTGTGGAGGAGTTTGGTGGTGTGCTGTTCTCCTTGGCCTGTGGGTGGCGATGTTCCCGTGGGTCGAGGTAGAATCGCTGCCACAGTGCTGTCTCCTTTTTGTCCCATTCCGGCGGTGGTACAGTGGGGCGGGGAACCTGCTGTGGCGTCATGGGAGGATATAAGTGGGAGAGACGCCCTTGACACAAGGTCTTCTTCTTCGGCATCCCGCGCCCAGGCACCTTAGGCCTGGGTGCTGGCGGTTCGGAGTTCCGGCCTAGGTGCCCATGGCCTGGCCGGAGCGGTGTTGGAGTCCATCCCAGGCACCTTAAGCCTGGGGTGAGGTACTACATCGGAGGCCTGGAGCCCAGTGACTTTGACTGGGCTCCGCAAGGGCGGATTTGTCCGAGGGTCCCTGAAGTGGATGGGGCTCGTGTCTGAGGCGAGGAGGCCGGAGAGGTCACCCCTCTGAAGAAACGGAGCAGCATCAACCCGGTGACAGAGGGGCCTCTGGTAACTCCCTTGGAGGGACATCTTCCCCCTGACAGGGGCCACAACGCAGCGAAGGTACTCCTGTTTCTGTTCTCTGGGGTCGCTGGTAGAGACCCTGAAGGTTTAAGTTCTTTCACAAGCTATGGGCTTTAGCAACCGCTGGTGAATCCACCGTGGTTTAGTTTATTTATCAGGACAGTGCCTCAACCTGCTCACCCCACCGTATTGAATTGTTTATTGGGTCTCAACCAGTCGGCTGGAAAAGGACTGTTTATTGGAGTGTGTTAATAAACAAGAGTTGGACCCTCTATCGGTGTGTGGAACTCTGGTTAATGGGAGCAAAGGGAAGTGTCAGTACAACAGGACTTGGTTCTTAAAGAGACACACAGGCCCGAGGAGAATAACAGGTACTGGCCTTCACCTCACCCGCAGCAATGGAGAGGACATGGGCCGTAGCGCATCTCACCCTCACGTATGATATACCAGACCAGACAGACGGGGTGAGGCCGCTACACATGTAAGAGAAGGGAATTGAACCATAGAACATGGCAGCTTTGAAAATAGTCACATATAATGTGAGTGGACTGAATAGCCCTAATAAGCGATACCAGATACTGCAGGAGATGAAGGGACTGTCGGCAAATATAGTGTTATTGCAAGAAACCCATTTAAAGCTGACATCCAAGACTAGATTAATCTCTAAAGATTTTCCTACTTGGATACACTGCTATTCTCCCAATAAAAGATCAAAAGGAACAGCGATTGGGTTTGACAGGAATACACGATTTACACTAGAAGCTATGGAACCAGATCCTGAGGGAAGATATCTCTTTATTAAGGGCTTTTTATTTAACAAGAAATTTACTTTGGGAAATATATATTGTCCCAATAAACGACCAGTAGTGTATCTGAGAAATATCCTGAATAGGCTGGAGGCCTTTAGAGAGGGGATGGTAGTATTAGCAGGTGACTTAAATTTTGTTTTTGAACCAGCATTAGATACGCAACCTATGTCATTAAGGTGTGAGGGAAAATATCTAAGAGCAATTAAACAAACTATATCAAATGAAGTTAGTAGAGGCGTGGAGAGTCATGCATCCAAGGGCTAAGGACTATACATACTACTCATTAGCACATAGGTCCTACTCTAGAATAGATCACATCTTATTGGATCATCGGTTGCTTGAAGGGTTGAGAGAGGTAGAAATAAAAACAATAACGTAGGGGGCCATCATTTCCTCACTCAGCATCCAGCCTGACAGGGGAAGGGACGCGATCGTCTCCGCCACTACCGACGGCTACGGTAAGCGGCGGAGACGACCGAAGCGTGGAGGGGGGGCCTCTCCCACCACAATAAAAGTGTTCTTGCGGCGAATCCGCTGCACAAACCACTTTTATCTGAAAGAGGACCGTCCGTCACAACAACGGTATTCCACTTCAAACAGCCGCCGTATAATGATGAGCGGTCCGCAAATGGTTTTTACCTGAATCCATAAGATTGTAGTTGACTAAAATATGACTAATACTAAAACAATTCAGATGAGTAAAATATGAATAAAATTAAAACAATTCAGATGATTAAAGAACAACTAAAGCTAAAAATTACATTTTAGTCAAAAGACTATGACTAAACCTAAATCGAAATTTGACCTAAAAATTTAAGGATAAGTTCACCTATTGACAAAAAATAAAAAAGGCACATTTTTTTTAAGGTAAAGAAAAGTGCCTTTATTATTTTTTGTTTTGGGAGCCTGTATTGCATTGCACCAGCGATCAGCTGATCTCTGATGCCATGCAGGTCTCCTGCAGATCTGCCAGTGTATCGGCTTGTACGAGGAAACCAATGCATTCTGACAGGATGACTCAATGAACTACCACAACGCCATGGTAGTTCATTGAAAACTACAAGCCAACAGCCGCAAAGGCTGTCGGGCCTTGTAGTTTTCCATTCACAGAGGACTGTGAATAAGTGACGTGGCTGCATGGCCTTGTCTTTTTCAAATTGTGACAGCAGACACAGGGAGAAGACGCCCGGTCTGCTGTCACAGCAGGGATCTGGGGGGGTGGTTCATTGATAACATGATACTTGTTACCCGCTGAGTCTGGGTGTAACATGTAACATGTTATAGGAATTAGAAAATGTCGCGCACAGACGTGTGAAAAGAGTAAAACACTGATGAGAGTTCCTCTAAAAAAGTGAAAAATATGTATGAGTGAAGGTGAATAAATTAATATGTATATAAACACCAAAAAATAAATAAGCAAAACAGGGACTCAACCCCTACTCAGAATACTAAAATAGTGATCAACTTAATATGTGATATTAAAATGAAACATATAAGGCACAATACTGTTGTCAAGTATTACTGCAATAGTGCTCTAAATATTGAAAAGACAGAAGAGGGAATAGTCTATTCCTTGATAGTTCAAATGAGGTCCAATATAGCAAACAGTTCCAATGCAACAAACAGTTGCTTCAGATGAAAAAACAGGGGGTTGTGAGGAGATGTTTGGAAAAAGATAGAGCCCAAGATGAATCCATAGAAAGCATAGAAGAACTGCATCCACCACGGTGTGTAGGGAATCAAGATGGGTACCTTACCACAAAAGGTGGACCTCCACTGTGGCAAGGTCAGAAGAGCCTGCAGATATCACCCTCTGCGGGGTATTGGTACTGATCCTGGGGGTGTCACGAGTCATTATATTCCCTCTGAACTCTCATCAGTGTTTTACTCTTTTCACATGTCTGTGCGCGACATTTTCTAATTCCTATTTACTTGATATGGTTTCACATATTTTTTATGTCGCAGCCTAGCTGCTAATAAGCACGATATTTTCATCTGTTCACATTAGCGCAGTATTACCTTTTATTATTGATGTAACATGTTATGAAAGGTGAAGTTATCCTTTAACCACTTCAGCCCTTTTACACCCTTCCTGACTAGAGTATGTTTTGCAATACGGCACTGCGTCACTTTAACTGACAATTGCGTGGTCGTGCGAAACAAAATTGACGTCCTTTTTTCCCCACAAATAGAGCTTTCTTTTGATGGTATATGATCACCTCTGCGGTTTTTATTTTTTGTGCTATAAACAACAAAAGAGCAACAATTTTTTTTTAAAAAGCAATATTTTTTACTTTTTGCTATAATAAATATCCCCAAAAAAGGTATAAAAAACGAATTTCTTCCTCAGTTTAGGCCGATATGTATTCTTCTACATATTTTTAGTAAAAAAAAATCACAATAAGCATATATTGACTGGCTTGCCCAAAAGTTATAGCGTCTACAAAATAGGGGATAGATGTATGGCATTTTTATTATTAATTTTTTTATTAGTAATGGCGGCGATCTGCAATTTGTATCATGACTGCAACATTGCGGCGGACAGATCAGACACTTTTGACACTACTTTGGGACCATTGACATGTATACAGCGATCAGTGCTATAAAAATGCACTGATTACTGTGTAAATGTTACTGGCAGGGAAGGGGTTAAACACTAGGGGGCGATCAAAGGGTTTAATGTGTTCCCTACCATGCGTTCTAACCGTAGGGGTGTGGGCTCACCAGAACATGACAGAGATCACTGCTCCCGATCACTGGGAGCAGTAGATCCCTGTCATGTTGCTAGGCAGAACAGGGAAATGCCTTGTTTACCCGTTCTGCCTCTCCGTACGGGTACGCCCATTTGGACACTCGTGCCATTCTGCTGACGTACATCGCCGTAAGGCGGTCGGCAAGTGGTTAACATTGCCTGCAGGATTGCTGGGGAGTGAGTAGTTCCCTAAATCATGCAAGAAGACACTCCATACCAGTACAGAAACATCTTCTTGTAAGGATTTTGGCTGCTCTGCATTCCTTGGGATCTTGCAAGAAGGAATGTAACGTCACCCTCATCTAAGTAAGATACGGTAAGTACACAATCTACTTTTTTTTCTTTACAGTTCCATTTTTGAACTATGAGTAGGCAGTGCCTTTTACAGGGAGGGGGCTCAAATTAATAAATGGACTTCATTTTACTGCAATGTTCACATTGAGGAATCAGTAACTATGTCACTTAAGATAAAAAACACAGATGGATTAATGCTTTAATATATTTTATTTTTAATAAGGAAGAGGAAACATCAGATCAGACTGTCATATATAGCACAGAAGGCATAGTAAACACAGTCTGCTATGACTCATCTATAAATGAATAAAAATAAATAAAAATAAAGTGTGAGATCGTTACCACTCACTTACTCTATTCATTAAGGCAAGATTCCATCTTGACAGATCCCCTGCAGCAGCCAGCAGGAGGTGGAAGGGGGAAACCCGGCAGCGCTGCGGGGTGGGGGATTGAGAGAGCACAGAGGAGCCCAGGACAGCTGGACAGCAATAGGGAGGTGGCGGGAGCAGCATGTGGAGAAACCAATGTCCTCCATTTCCCTTCTGTAGCTGCTGAATGTATGCAGGAGGGAGGGGAGGAGAAGTGGGAATTCAGCAACTACATGGAGGATTGGCTCCTCTACATGCCAATGCCCCCCGCTCTCCTATCCAGGCATACAGGGAGGCCGCATGGACCCCCTGTGACCTCCATGGGGCCAGGTCACAATGGCTACCCTTGTGACCTCTGTAGGTACGCCCCTGGGCAGTGCATTTCACAGGGGAAGGGGCTGAAACTAATAAATGGACTTCATTTTACTGCAATGCTCACTTTAATTCACATTGACGAATCAGGAACTACGTCACTCGAAAATAATAACAGAAATGGATTAATGCTTTAATATATTTTATTGTTAAAAAGGAAAGGAAAACATCAGATCAGACTGTCATATATATCACAAAAGAAATGGCCACCCCCTCAATATAATAAGTAGGGAAAGATAAAGAAATATGAATTATCACTATAGAATAAATGTAAACCACATTGAAACCAGAGGACGCCAAAATTAGCTCCCCTATTCCCAACCAAGGCAATCAAAATACCAATCAAATGGGAAAACAATTACGAAATGTTATTTTGTATTTTTAAATGTAATTGCAAACACTAGCATGATCCGATGTACATTTATTCATTATATATGTATGCACAAATGTGTGAACTTTTCTATACGTGTTCCATCAAATTCACATTGTGTCCTATAGTGATGCCGCCTTCCTTCCAGAACCGGTAGATTTTCTCTTTGTCCCATCTGTTGCTCATCTATTGAACTGCAATCATAGAGAGGTCAATGTCAGCAAATATTAAAACCATATTTAAATATTACCGAGACCTTATTCTTTCATACTTCCTCATTGATCTATAACAAAAAAAAAATACCACAAATACATTTACATGGATTTGTATATCCAGTATCAGTGGTGTATACTCAAAAAGAAAATGCCCATACATTAAACAATGATTATGTGAACATTGTTGGTTGCATTCTTGTTGGTCTTTATTTTGATACGCTGTATATCATTAACAGATTTTAATTTCACTAGAGGTCATGTGAATATCATGTCTTCTTAAAGGGGAACTATAGAGGGTTTTGGATAATTGTATTTTAGTTTCTTTTGTATTTTTTTTTAATTGTAGGAAATCTTTATTTTACATATAAACATTCAATATACTGTATGCTGTTTCTTGTTTTCAGTATGTGCAGTGCTTGCTGGGTCATCTAATGGGAAAGTCTAGCACCAGTTCTGTACTTCTTAAGCCCTGTACACACGATCAGATTTCCTATGGATTTTAAACCGATGGATTTTTCCATCGGAAATCCGATGAAGCTGACTTCCATCAGTCTTGCCTACACACCATCAGTCAAAAAACCGATCGTCCCAAACGCTGTGACGTAAAACACTCCGACGAGCCAAGAAAAATTAAGTTCTATGCTTCTGAGCATGCGTCGACTTGATTCTGAGCATGCGTGGGTTTTTTATCCGATGGAGTTCTCCACAGACGATAGTAATTTGCTATCGTTTTTGGAAAAAAGACCAATGGGGCCCATACACGATCGGTTTGTCCGATGAAAAAGTCCATCGGACTGTTTTCATTGGTAAAACCGATCGTGTGTACAGGGCTTTAGTTGTAATTGAAGATGATTCAGCTTTGTGTCTAACCAGAGATCCTGCTATTAAATCTGCATTTACACCACAGCAGTGTTACATTTCTTTATGCAAAATGTTTTTTCATTAAGCTCACTGCTTTTTACAAAAAAAAAGTGACCTCTATTATCTGATAACGTCCATTTCTGATATTAGATATACGCAGATAGAACTGAGCTACTCACAGAAGGTGTAAGAGACTTGGAAGCCCTTTGCCTGGGTAGACTTGTCACTGTGGAAACCGAGAACCATAGAATTGCCTTTGGAGTAATACACAGGGATGGTGCGATCACCACAGAATGGACCCCTTTGTGTACCATCCATGAAGAGTGTTAGATAGTCGTACATACAGAAACTGGAATTCTCTACATGGAAGTCACTTATGGTCAGAGCAATCTGAAAAAGAAATAAAATTATGACTAACATGACAGTGTTGTGTGCATACAACAAACAAATCATTTTTATAGTTGTAGCGGGGTGTCGTTTTACCCACAGGACTACATTTCCCGGCATGCTTTGCAGCACCCAGGGTGCCATTTCCTGCGCAGGGACTGCTGGGGTGGACTTTAAAAGGGAGAGGCGGGGCTCGCCTCTTCCTCTTGGAACGCCGCCCTCCTTGCAAGAGGATCTCCTGCACTCACCTTCTGCGCGCGCTAGGCCTGAAGCCTGGCTCTTGCGTTCTTTGTTCCAGAGAGCTTTCCGTTCCGCTGGGGAGTCTGCAGAGCATCCGATCCACCTGAGGTGCCATCATCTTCTGAAGGACCAAAGAATCGGTGCATCGCGGGCCACTGTGACGCCATTCACAGTAGCGGAGGAACCGGACAGGAGTCGGTCTGGTTTGGGTGAGAGAGCGCCAGCTCGGAATCTTAAATCAATAACTTTGCCTAGGCCTTCTATAGAACATAGTTATACTTTGGAGAGACTGTTGTCCTGAACTGAGTTTGCCAGCCTCTCCAGTTGCCAAGTTAGCGGTTATCTACAACCCCCTTATTGGATTATAATTTGTTTCTCTATGTGCACCACCGACAGTTGCTAGTGAAGATTCCTCAACAAACTATACCCACAGTTATAGTCAGGCCTGACTGGGTAGTTAGGACATTGCTGGGCGCCATTTCTTTGTTCACGAGGGAGGATAGCTGCAGCGGGGTAAATACATTTCATTGCCTAACTGAATGTCATATGCATATAATGTGTACACCTTTATTGCAGGGATCTGCATAAGATATTGTACTCAAATTACCCTTTTATAATGTTGCTTACAGTAAACCGTTATAGTTAAGTAACTTGGTTGTGAGCAGGGATGAGCCGAACACCCCCCTGTTCGGGTCGCACCAGAACCTGCGAACAGACAAAATGTTCGTGTGAACTTTAGAACCCTATTAAATACAATGGACTCGAACGTTCGAAATCTAAAGTGTTAATTATAAAGGCTAATATGCAAGTTATTGTCCTAAAAAGTGTTTGGGGACCCGGGTCCTGCCCCAGGGGACATGTATCAATGCAAAAAAAAGTTTTAAAAACGGCCGTTTTTTCGGGAGCAGTGATTTTAATAATGCTTAAAATGAAACAATAAAAGTGAAATATTCCTTTAAATTTCGTACCTGGGGGATGTATATGATATGCATGTGAAGTGGCGCATGTTTCCCGTGCTTAGAACTGTCCCTGCACAAAGTGTCATTTTTGAAGGAAAAAAAGTCATTTAAAACTGACTCGCGGCTATTAATGAATTGTCGGCTCCCGGCAATACATACAAAAGTCATTGATAAAAAAAAAAAAAAAAGCGTGGGGGTTCCCCAGAATTCAATTACCAGGCCCTTCAGGTCTGGAATGGATATTAAGGGGAACCCCGCCGCAAATTTAAAAAAAATTGACGTGGGGTTCCCCCAAATATCCATTCCAGGCCCTTCAGATCTGGCATGGATTTTAAGGGGAACTCCACCCCAAATTTTTAAAAAAATGGCGTGGAGTCCCCCTAAAAATCCATACCAGACCCCTTATCCGAGCACGCAACCTGGCCGGCCGCAGGGGAAAAGGGGGGGACGAGAGAGCGGCCCCCCCTCCCTCCTGAACCGTACCAGGCCACATGCCCTCAACATGGGGAGGATGTCCCCATGTTGATGGGGACAAGGGCCTCATCCCCACAACCCTTGCCCGGTGGTTGTGGGGGTCTGAGGGCGGGGGGCTTATCGGAATCTGGAAGACCCCTTTAACAAAGGGGACCCCCAGATCCCGGCCCCCCTATGTAAATTGGTAAGGGGTACATTGTACTCCTACCATTTCACGAAGAAAGCGTAAAAAAATGTTTAAAAAAAACACACAAACACCTTGAAAAAGTCCTTTATTTAAAAAAAAAAAAAAAACATTCCAGCGGTGAAATCCAGTGTCCCGCGGCGATCCCGATGTCCAGCGCTGTCCTTCATTGGTTGTGCCTGAGCGGACCTGATGGGGAACTCCCTCTCAGTGTTTTAAATGTATAGACCCGCCCCTTCTAAAGTTCCCCATCAGGTCCGCTCAGCGGACCAGATGCGGAACATGAGAAGGGGCGGGTCTATATATGTATTACCAAAGTGAGAGCAGTTCCCCATCAGGTCCGCCCCCTCGGTATGTCGGACCCGCCTACGTCATTGGCTTGAGCGGGGAACTTCCTTCACTATGTAAATTTAAATTACACAGTGAAGGAAGTTCCCCGCTCAAGACAATGACGTAGGCGGGTCCGACATACCGAGGGGGCGGACCTGATGGGGAACTGCTCTCACTTTGGTAATACATGTATAGACCTGCCCCTTCTCATGTCCCGCATCTGGTCCGCTGAGCGGACCTGATGGGGAACTTTAGAAGGGGCGGGTCTATACATTTAAAATACTGAGGAGGACGTTCCCCATCAGGTCCGCTCAGGCACAACCAATGATGGACAGCGCTGGACATCGGGATCGCCGCGGGACACTGGATTCCATCGCTGGAATGTTTTTTTTTTTTTAATAAAGGACTTTTTCAAGGTGTTTGTGTGTTTTTTTAAACATTTTTTTACGCTTTCTTCGTGAAATGGTAGGGGTACAATGTACCCCTTACCAATTCACATAGGGGGGGGTGGGATCTGGGGGTCCCCTTTGTTAAAGGGGTCTTCCAGATTCCGATAAGCCCCCCGCCCGCAGACCCCCACAACCACCGGGCAAGGGTTGTGGGGTTGAGGCCCTTGTCCCCATCAACATGGGGACATCCTCCCCATGTTGAGGGTATGTGGCCTGGTACGGTTCAGGAGGGAGGGGGGGCGCTCTCTCGTCCCCCCCTTTTCCCCTGCGGCCGGCCAGGTTGCGTGCTCGGATAAGGGTCTGGTATGGATTTTTTGGGGGACTCCACGCCATTTTTTTTAAAATTTGGGATGGAGTTTCCCTTAAAATCCATGCCAGATCTGAAGGGCCTGGAATGGATATTTGGGGGAACCCCACGTCAATTTTTTTTTAAATTTGCGGCGGGGTTCCCCTTAATATCCATTCCAGACCTGAAGGGCCTGGTAATTGAATTCTGGGGGACCCCCACGCTTTTTTTTTTTTATTATCAATGACTTTTGTATGTATTGATAAAAGCCGACAATTCATTAATAGCCGTGAGTGAGTTTTAAATGACTTTTTTTTCTTTCAAAAATGACATTTTTTGCAGGGACAGTTCTAAGCACGGGAAACATGCGCCACTTTACATGCATATCATACACACCCCCCAGGTACGAAATTTAAAGGAATATTTCACTTTTATTTTTTCATTTTAAGCATTATTAAAATCACTGCTCCCGAAAAAACGGCAGTTTTTAAAACTTCTTTTTGCATTGATACATGTCCCCTGGGGCAGGACCCCGGTCCCCAAACACTTTTTAGGACAATAACTTGCATATTAGCCTTTATAATTAGCACTTTAGATTTCTCCCATAGATTTTTCGAATTTGCCGCGAACACCCCAATTTGTTCGCTGTTCGGCGAACGGGCGAACAGGCAATGTTCGAGTCGAACATGAGTTCGACTCGAACTCGAAGCTCATCCCTAGTTGTGAGTGTCAATTATTGTGCTGGTATACAAGGGGGGGTTGTACTGTATAATATGTGTATAGAGATAGTACAGTTATACCACTACTTTCCCTCTTTTATCTAACTGTGTCACGAGAGAAGTCAGAGCCGATTGCCAGGGCTTGATAGCAGTGCATTACAGGGCCCAAACAAACCAGATGCCCTCTTAATCTGAGGGTATCGCTACATAGTATAAAATTGAGTGAATATTTTGTTTCTTACAACTCATTGATGTTACAGTCTACCCAAAATAATATTTGACATTAAAGCCACATTGAACCCAACATTTATTATATTGCAGTTTATCTATTCTTACACGTGATGGCTGCTTTCGTTTTATTTTTAGGCTTTCTTCTATGTTCATTTAGTCATCCAACCAGCAAGTCTGTTGTTTTTCAAAAGCACAAGCTATCCAGCAGAATGTATCAGTTTACATGGATAAGCCAAATCATTCAACACTGGCAGGGATGCTTAAAATGATCAGCTTTATTTATTCATGTAAATCCTTTATGCCAAAAGGAAAAAAAACTGCTGTAACTGATTATAAAATGTGACCTTGAATTTGGATTCAACTTGTTAGTGTATTTAAATCTGCTAATACATTTAGAGCTCCCCTCTCCCCAAACTGACAGTGCTGCTGATTGCTGTGCCTCTTGTTCTTATCCATCCAAAGTAAAGTCTCACTAATACAGGACGTGTGTTACTGGCCAGATCACCAGGTGAAAACGGGGAAACGCCAAAGAAAACGGATGCAGCCACCACATCCAATGATTGCTAATGTGAAAAAAATAAATTGTTTGTTTTAGGTGTTTTATGTCACTTTAGGGATGATACTGCACATAAAAGGCAGTGCTTAGGAATCTTGTTGGAAAAGGAAGTCCTTTCTATCCCTATGGTGTAATGGTCACCAATCTACAATTGCCAGACAAGGAAGGAAACATCCAGAGCTGGGAGATCTGCTGAGCTCCTCCTACATTACTGGCCGATTTCTTTGTCATTCACCGGTCTACAATAGACTCAAGAAACTGATCAGCCCCCTCCCTTCTTCTCCCCTGTGCTCCTGTTACTCTCAATCAGGATGGCAGAAATGAGTCCAGTGCTGCAAATCCAAGTAAATCTTTATAAACAGCTTACAAATGTCACACCACCAGTTTTCAGCCAGCTTCACAAATTACCACCAACACTTCCTGTCATCACTGGGAAAACATCCAGAACGTCTTGGTGGTAGATAGTCTTAGAACAATCTACTTTAGATTTGCCATCAGCCATGTATTGTAATTACCTAAACAATACATTCAGTTTCCATTCAATCAGGTAGGCCCTGGTGAACACTGGTAAATTCAAAGGGGGTTGTACATTCAGATTGTAATGTGTTTGTCCAACATTCAATTTTGTTTGTGTGACAATCTTAGAGAATGAGGAAGTCAAGTAATTGGGGAGAATTTTGAAGGCATCTTGTTTTACCTTATATCCAACAGGAGCTGTGATTTCGTAGTTACAATTCATGTTTGGACTGTAGTTCCCTGGGTATCCCGGAGATGTAAAGCTGCCTTGAGAGTTAAAGAAGGATCCTCCACACTGAACTGTAAGAATATAGATATAATCAATATAGTAAGGAATATAATAGTATATGACATCATTTTATGTTAATGTGTATACTGTATATACATAGTTCATCCTCCCTTTTCGGAGTTCCAGGTTGATCTTAGGCTAGAACCCCACTCTCCAACCCTCAATGAAGAGCTCAGATGTAGAGATGGCCTACACAGGCGCCAAATGCTGCTTCAGGGCAGGAATGGGAGAGATTCACATGTTTTGCATTACCCAGAAGTGTTTCACAGAGCAATAGTGAGAAAACAGGAGTGTCCTATGAAAATAAATAACTGTAGTGGAGGTGGGTGGGCTACCATACAAACCTATTATTTTGTCCTAAATGGGGTAAGTGCAGATGCTGTAAAATATATCCATCTTGTTTGCCCCACTGCACTGCTTGGGCTAAATGCTTCTTTAGTCTAGAAGGTGATAAATAAGTTGAAATGCTTACCTTATTTATCCCTCCCACAGGCTTCCTCCATGCTGTACTTCTGGTCCCTGAAGCTGCTTCTTTTTGCCATTCCCCTGGCTGTAGACTCTCAGATGTCATCAAATACAACAAAGGATCAGCAGTCATGCATTGTACATGAACATGTTGAGGGCTCGCCCACATACTGGGACATTGGAGAGCATAGATGACCACTGGCTGCCAGGGTAAGTTTTTGAACTTTTCCAATCTGCCCTAAGCAAAGCAAGCATTTAACCAATGCAGTGCTGGGGAAAAGGGAGTCTGGTCACTGCACTCCACCCTGGAGAATTTTGGATGACATTGTCAACCGCAAAGAAGTCCATTTAACAACCTCTTAGTTTCGCAGAAGGGCAGACAGCAGGGATATACCGCAAGAAAGATGAATCTTTACAATATATGATCCAACATAAGCCATAGAAGTTGAAGTTGACCAACATACACATTGAACAATCTATCAACAACTTTATAGAGTGAGGGCCTGACTGACTGGTAATTCTAAGTGTATATACTAAGAAGCTTCATGGATTTCCTCAAAGGTTGCAAACAGAGGTTAGAGGACAATAAACTGTTGTGACAATAGTCCCTCCTTGGGAGGGATCTCCTCTGTATCTATGATTCTTCAGTGTCTTTCTCTGAATACTTTTTTTACTATTAAAAATAAATCAGCATACCTGAGCTATATGAAGCTTGGAAGCCGACCCCAGCAACAGCTCCGTCACTGACGAACTGGACCAGCATCTGGCTTGTGGAAGCGATGATTGGAGGGAGAGTTTGACTTCCGCACGTTTTATCCAACAACACAGGGGAGTTCTTAGAGGGACCGTCATAGATCCTCATGTAGTCTGAGTCACAGTTAGGAGTGGATTGGATATTAAAGCTACTGAACTTCAATGAAGCCTAAAAAGTGACACAAGAAAAATGTATTATCTACAGTAAACCCCAAACTTCCCATACTTGTAACTGCAAACTGGGTTAATATGTAATTGCAATATGATGCAATCGATTACTATATTAATGCTTGAACAGTCCTTCAGAAAAAAAAACACATAAGAATATGTAGGATTCTAATTTCTGTTAAAAGATCTTACGGCTATAGACATTTCTAGCTAAGATGTCTCTTAAAACATGTGTGTATTTTCCATTGATTTTCCAGTTGACAGAACTCTTCTGCTCCCTCTGATTATTTGTTGCTTGTGGTTTCTTCAGGGAAACAAATAAGCTTAACCACTTAAGGACCGCCACATGCCGTTGTACGTCGGCAGAATGGCACGGCTGGGCACAAGGGCGTACAGGTACGTCCCCTTTAAGAGCCCATCCATGGATCGCGAGCGCACCACCAGTGGCGCGCTCGCGACCCGGTCCTCTTCTCCGTGACCGTCCCCGCGGGAACAGCGGACCCGATCGCCGCCCGTGTCCCGTGATCGGGTCACAGAGAGGAAGAACGAGGAGAGGTAAGAGTAAACAAACCTCTCCCCGTGCTTCCTAGTGAGCCTGTCATTGATCGTCTGTTCCCTGTCATAGGGAACGATGATCAATGATGTCACACGCTAAGCCACGCCCCCCCACAGTAAGAAACACATATCAGGGCACACTTAACCCCTACAGCGCCCCCTCCTGGTTAACCCCTTCACTGCCAGTGTCATTTTTACAGTAACCAGTGCATTTTTATAGCACTGTTCGCTGTACAAATGACAATGGTCCCAAAATAGTATGAAAGTGTCCGATGTGTCCACCATAATGTCGCAGTCACGATAAAAAATCGCTGATCGCCGCTATTACTAGAAAAGGAGAAATATTAATAAAAATGCAATAAAACGATCCCCTATTTGGAAGACGCTATAAATTTTGCGCAAACCAATCAATAAACGCTTATTGCAATTTGTTTTACCAAAAATATGTAGAAGAATACGTATCGGCCTAAACTGAGGAGAAAAAACTTTTTTTTATATATTTTTTGGGCATATTTATTATAGCAAAAAGTAAAAAAATATTGAATTTTTTTCAAAATGTACGCTTTATTTTTGTTTATAGCGCAAAAACTAAAAACCGCAAAGGTGATCAAATACCACCAAAAGAAAGCTCTATTTGTGGGGAAAAAAAGGACGCCAATTTTGTTTGGGAGCCACGTTGCACGACCACGCAATTGTCAGCTAAAGCGACGCAGTGCCAAATCGCAAAAAGTGACCAGGTCTTTAAGCTGCATAATGGTCCGGGTCTTAAGTGGTTAAACAAGACACATTTGGGGTAAAAGAAATCTGGCACATCAGAGTTGCCAAAGTAGGCTCCCAGCAATGAAGTGGTAATGACAGTCTGAAGACTGAAGACTGAAGACTGAAGACTATAAAGTGGGCCATAATGAAGGGAAGTATTATTCCAAGATATGGAGCAATTGGTGGTTGAAGCAGAGTATGAGGCCCAGAGGCATTTACATCTTAAAAGACCTACTCTATATCTCTGTCTCAGCCATAAAGTCAAATCACCGCAATGGCTCCACTTCAATGTACAAAAGTGTGATGTTCAGGTAGGGAGTATGTAGGTGGTGTACAAAACAATCTTCAATATGGCAGTTCATTTTCACAGCTAGGTTGGTAGACACTCAGGGTCACATTTTGCATGTCTACATTTCTGTCTCCTTACCTGTCCTGATGGAACTCTGATCAACCAAACGCAGTCACCATTATTAGGATAAGCAGAGGGATAGTTGTCAGAAGTGAAAATTCCTGTGTTATTATTAAGCAAAGTAGCACAGACACCTGAGAAGTGAGAAATAGACATATAAATTGTATTTAGTCACTGGAGAAGTAGACTGATAATAATATTAATAATTAATTGGTGGGAAACAGAGGAGGGGTGTTAACCTTCTATTAAATTAAAACTGCTGAAATAATGTTCAACCTCTCCTGATACCCGTCTCCCACTATGTATGTATGTCTGTATATACCCTATTTGTAATTCCCTCCCCAATCCCTGGAATTTGTACACCCGCCCTTTAGACCCCAGACTCACCATGTACTACCATGATGCAACATAACCCCACCTTTTATAATATATAAACTTACATTGGATTACTATGCTACCTCCTTAAAGTTGAGTTCAGATATCTGTTCCTATTTCTAGAATACCCTATTACCTATTACATTTAACTGTTGAGTAGTAGCGGTACAGGCTTAGGTGTTGTTGCATTTATTTACTATATTCGCCATACTTGACGGCTGCGTCCGCTACCTTATTTGGCGGCTGCGTCCGCAACTATGTGAATGGTTGTATACTTTGTTTTCAAACTCAATAAAATTTGTTTTTAAAAAAAATAAAAAAATTCAAATGAACCTTGAGTTTAACCCCTTTATGTTGAAGATAAAAAATCCCTAATGCCTCAATGCAGTGTCACAACTTTCACATATGTAAGTGAAATGGCACGTATCTTTACAACTACTTTGTGTATCCAGGTGAGCTATACTTTGTTTGTTCAGGGCAAATTGAGCCTTCATTTCATGGTAAAAATTACATTTCCTGATATATTTTTTTTCAATGAAAACTGGCCAAATTATAAGCAATATCATTTTGTTAAATATAGCTATATCGTTCTTAAATGAAAATAAATAAATAACCAAAATTGAATTTGAGATGCATGGGGATTCCATATATGTGTACATTATTTATTGTACACCCATAGTAGGGCCCAGCGACAAAACTGCAATTTTTATTTTTTTTGTCAAAACATTTTTTTTTCAAAACTGTAAAAATTCACTTAAAATGCAATCATCAAAAAAGTATATTTCTAATGTTTCAAACCCATAAAACTGGTATGTACAGAAACTTACTGCATTGATAAAGTTGGTTAATTTTAGTGACATCCAAGATGCTCAGTCCAACTGTCTGCCCAATAGGCACATTGGGGTCAGGCTTGGGGACAATTGTGGGTTTGTTTGAAGTGTTGGTGAATGCATAGCTGGAAAATGTTGATTGGAGATAAGATCGATATAGTACCTTAAAAATATTTTATAATTGATCGGTAATTTACCAGCTAACACAAAAGTCATGACTTACCGATCATAGTGCATCACTGAACCGTAATCATATGGACTGCCCAGGTTATTAGTGTCCGCTTTAGCAAAATTACCCAAGTATCCTGTAACAAGACAAAAGCAGTGGTAATGTCTCTTTTTTGAAAACATGGCTAAATTTGCTTTGTGTAAATGTCTGCAGTACCTTTAGAGATATACTGGAAATTGATGTCAACGTATTTGTCACGATCACTTCTTACATGCTCATGGTAGAAGCCCAGGGCATGTTCTAGTTCATGTTGTATAATCCCCCTGTAGATGCAGCCTCCACCCAATGAAACTGTCTGGCTTCCACCAGTTCTTCCAATATATGAGTAACAGCTAGAAATTGTAAATATACAGCTCAAATGAGTTATGCTTTAATACCATTTGGGAGCCTAAGACAACAGTTTTAATAGCAACAATGATTGAATTTGAGCTACAGAAAGAAAACAATCAATATCTGTTTTTGCTAAGCTTTTAAACTTTGTAACTCATATCAGCAGGTGTATCCCTATGTATGTGCACAGTTCTAATAAGAGGTATGGAGTTTGGGACCGTTGTGCTGGCTCCAAGCATTGGATCACTGCTCACTTTTGGACAGACATATTTGGTTTTATTTTCATTGTAAAATTTTAAGTGGAATCCATTAAGTCTGTTGTCACTAAGCCACGCTCCCTCTCAGTCACTTCCATTTTTCTACTTTAATCTCAATGTTAGCAGCACTGGGATAAATATCTTATGTCCCTGTGCTTTTTCTGCTAGGTACACAAAAAAAGGAGACAACCAAGAAGCACCTTGTTGATGGCTTGTGACTTTCACATGTATTTGCAAATGTACAGAGGAGTTCTATATTTTCTTTAGGTGGAAATTTAAAAGAGAAGCCATCATGCACAAATAGGTGCTGTAAAGTCTAAGGTGTTTATGTTTTAGATGCTCCCTACTGTGAAGAACTATGATCGACAACAGACAACCTTACCCATCATCAGGAGCGATGCTGAGATAATCGCCTTCTGTTGTAAGAGGCACAAACCTCACACAAGTCAATGACTCAAACTCGGCCATGGCGAGCACAATACTGTTCTGGTCACTGGGACCTGAAAACAGAGATAGAAGGTTGGGTTTCTACAAATAACAAATAGCAATGAATACTTTGATGCAAGAGAAAAAATAGGGAACTCACTGTAGCGGGAATCTATGGTGTAGGGAACAGGAACAGTACCATTATCCCTTTTAGGCCAAAGGCAAGAAGGACAGTTCATGGCGCTGCGGTCATTCTGTACCAGCACATCGCCTCCATACATGGGTGTTTTGCTATCTGAAAATACAGAAAATGGTTATAGTTAATACACTAAAATGCATTGGATTTAAGCTTCCCATACACTGTTAACTGGCTGACATTTGCTATGTGGGTGTCTCTGTCAGTCCACTCTCACCTGACATCCTTTGATTGAAATATGGACAGGTCCAAACAGAAAATTTTAGAACTAACAGTGGCTGCATCTAATCAGATGCAGTAGGGTGTTGGGGTATAAAAAATAATATAATAGGCACATTGGGAATCTGTGCATCTGGAGAAACATGTTAAATATTTTAATGCAGTCCAAAGGCCCAGCTTTACTCAGTTCCGTGACACAGCACAGCCCTGTTTGGCAGGAGAGGAGACCTGATTTTGCTCTGCTGCAGTGAAGTTGGCTTCTTGAATCTTCCCATGCAGGACACAGAAGAGAGCGAGCCACTGAGCAGAGCCTTCCCACTATGGAGGGCAGAACTTAGAAATGCCTGGGAAGATGCTAAGCCTAGCTTAACCTCCTTCCCACCTGGGAAACCAAAAGAAACTATCTAGGTAATATGTAAGCACCTGATTACACACGGCCCTGTTTGGCAGGGGAGGAGACCTGGTTTTGCTCTGCTGCAGTGAAGTAACACTTACAAGTCTGATAATCTCATGTGTCTGTCACTCTGCTCTCTCCTCCTATTACAATGAAGTATTCACTACAGTACAGTTAACATACTCCTTGTGCTACTTCTCCCACCTCTAGTCTGAGCTCTACAATGAAGGTACTTACATCCCTTGCATTAAAAAGAGTATAATTAAGATCTAGTAAAGAATTTAGAGCTGCATTAATTCATGATTTTTTTTTTTGGTTCAGCTTTATTGTAGATTTAGAACTAGAAATTGCAATATATTGATGCTGATTTTCTACTAAATTCCCATGCAAAGTGCAATTTCCAAAGTTTGCAAAGTGAACAGTCTATTTGCCTTTAATAAATCAACCTCTTTATCTCACAAGTTTCACTGCAATGGTAGAAGTGAATAGGAATATCCCATCAGTCTTTTTAGAAATGGAATAGTGATTTTAAAGACTCATTCAGCAATGACAAGATCTTGTAACCTAAGACAAGAGTGCCATATTTCTCCTCACACGCTATTGGCTAGTCCATCAGTGCATGATTTAAAGTGTCCTGAAACTCATAACTTTATTAAGTATAATTAGTTATTGTCTATTCCCTTGCCTGGATTTAGCATTCTTATAATACAGTAAAGAATCCTGTGGATTAGAATAATTACCTTTATTAGCTTTCAAAATCTTGCTGAAGATCCCTTGTGGCACTTCAGAGTCTTCACTTTTTGGGGCTGTGTATACAAAATACACATTAGGCACATCTAGTGAAATAATTGCAACCAAAAAAGTGACTTAATTTTCTGTAAATATTAAACCCATTCTATAAATTGAAATATCAAGTAATGAAAAAATAGGGTAGCTCTACAAAGCTATCCCTGATTTGAGTAACTTCTGGTTGGGAAATTATTTAAGTCTTTGCCTGAATCACCATGATTATCATAAACACTGTCACGTAAGAAAAGGGAGATGACTTTAAAAAACACCCTGTTGCCAAGGTCTAAAAAACATGCAGACGATTATATGTGCATTTAACATATTTTAGGAATGTCAATAAATGTAAAAAATCTCCATTGTGTAAAAAACCGAAAGCTCAAAACTGCTGTTGGATGTGATGTCATCAGCCCCAGCAGACTCCGAGCTTTCACTCAAATGACACTTTATAGTATTCCTCTTCATTCCTCCCCCAGCAGCTAAATCAAAGTTTATGTGGGGAGGTGAGGGGAGGGACAGAGATGCTGGGCCAGCACAGACAGTAATTGGACACTCCCAGAAGAGGGGAGGGCTAAGAGAAACAATGAGGGAGGGGGCCGTGCTAGGGAAGTGACTCTCAGAGTAGTCAAAATTTCTTTGCAAGTTGAAAGCCAGATTGGAGGTGAATAATTAATAATTTATGGAAAGGAAAATACTGCAAGCAAGCATTTAAAATAATATTTTTTTCTAGGTGTTTTATCTAAATTTAAATTTAAATTGGTGAAAGGTCTCTTTAAAGTTAGGGATTTTTACCATAAGGCCCCTTTCACACTGGAGCGGTTTGCGCTAAAAATAGCGCCTACAAACCGACCCTAAACAGCGGCTGCTGTTTCTCCGGGCTTTCACACTGGAGCGGTGCCCTAGCAGGACCGCTCCAAAAGCCCGAATACCGCCGTAATTCCGCCGCAATTCCGACGGTATGGCGCCGCTAAAAATAGCGGCGCTATACCGCCAGCGCACCTCCCGCCCCAGTGTGAAAGGGGCCCAAGAGCTATAAAAATGTGGAATGGTCTTTCTTAGAAGCTGGTTCTAGATGGAGAAGGAAAATAATTGTATAGATTATCTGGCCAGGCTGATTAGGGACAATGGAGCAGTGCAAACAATTTTTGATTTAGGAATTAGGATTTAGGATTAGGAATGTTATAAAAAAAGGCTAATGAACTGGGGGAAAAGCAGAACAAACAAAACAGCTGAGAGAGAACAGAAAGAAAGCAAAAATGATTTATTAAATAAGAATGTTAAAAAGCTTACCATCTTTGCTCACTCCAAGTAGATGGTACTGAAAAGTAAATGTTTTGTATTAATATCCTTTTTCAAATGGAATACAATAATAAGAGATAACAAGTCTTGACCCCAACTTATCCCCATCCAGCAGAGTCCTCCTCAGCCCTACTGTAAAGCTCTCAAAACTGAGGTAAAAGTCTTCATTGGAAGATTGTACCATATTTCCCCTCACTTTCTGTCCTAATGGCAATGGCCAGGACAATGGTCAAATCTCCCTACATGGGACCCAGGCAGTAATAAGGAAGTGTTCAAATCTGACAGGATTCCAAACCCCCCATCACTTTATCCAAAACTAAGGGGATAACTATTTTGGCTAGATTTACACTTCACTACGAACTAATATTGTCAGTAACTTCTTGGAATATACTTTCCTAAATATAGTTGTCACCTGTCCCCTGTACTGTACATGTCAGCTCATCATCTCACCTGTATTTCTGCAGATAGCGGTAGACTGGTCACCAGCCCCGTAACACAGCCCAGAAACAGGAGGAAGACTTTTTCATTCATCTTGTTCAGAATTCTCCTTCACTCTAATGTGAAATATCTTCTCTCTGAAGCTTGGTGTGGCACTCATCTTCTGGATCACCTTTTATACAGGTACCAGAGAAGATCTGACCAATCATAAGACAGGAAACCAAATTTCAAGAATGACCTAAATTAACGTGTATGGAAATTAGAAATGTATAATTATTTCATGTGTGACACTATGGTCATTATTATCTTATTATTATCTTGTTGTTTTGCTGTCTAACTTTTAATCGATTGTCATGGTCTCCTGACAATTGTCTATAATGACACAAAAAGTTGTGTAAGCAATATCATCATCAACTTATTTTTTTATTTTAATGCATACAGATAAAAAACCTTCTGACTTAAGAACCACTTTAATTTGGGTAAACCTGGTCTTCATCCTAGTGCTGCCATGCCTAAGCACTAACCACTTTGCCAATGTGCCGCCTTGGAGGTGTGGCTGGTTGCTAAACACTGAATACTATCTATGACTATTGGCCATGCTGCTGCCTTCTTTGGGAACTCAAAACTGCAAAAAAACAAAGGTAGAGAGGAGACCCAAACAGTCTCATAGTGTAGTAATATTTTTTCTCAGTAAACCAATCTTAAAACCAATAAATATTGCACTATCAAGTCAAGAAGGAGAATTGGCATATAGCCAAGCAGAGAAAGTCCCATAACCAGTGGATCCAAGACAGTGGCTAATGTTGCCGCTAATATACCAGCAACCACCACTGCAGGGGAGACACTGATAGTACTGGCTGGAAAATGTGTCTTTGGTTTATAACATATTTTCTTGTTTGATTATGAGCTTTCTGTTCCAGATGTGCTGATATTGGATCAATAATCATACTCGAAATTTAATTTTACTTGTGTAGATATATTCAATTAAATTCTATATCTTTTTTTTTTTTAATTTATGTTTATTGATTTTTCCATTGAACAGAGAAAAATTACAGAGCATATCAACATACACGCTTACACATTATTTTCTTGTATTCAGTAGCAATATACCAGTATTACACCGTGAAGCGGGAGCATAAACAATATAGTCTCGAAATAACATTCAAGCCTAATAAGGCCTACAGCTTGTGGCCACATGGCCACATAGGTGTCCCAGTTCCTCAACGGAGGAGAAGAAAAAAAAAAAAAAGAAACACAAAACCCTAATACCAAAGGTGTATCGAGAGTATTTAACTGTGATTTTCACAGGACTCATTCGGTTATTCTTATTCAGTAATACTTAAGTGCTTGCATTCACTCACACAACACTCATACCCATTCACCCAGCACTTCCACCCATTTCCCCAGCCAAAACTACAGCTGGGTGGGGGCACTCCTCCTACTCCCCCCCCACATTTATGTGGGATATGTTTCATGTCCCCAGCTTCTTTATTTAGGATAGGAGGTAGTTCTCCCCCCCCCATCAAACAGGAGGGGCTGAATCAGGGCCCACTACTGCTGAGACAGAGGGGTATCCTTCCAAAAGGAGCTGTCTATATCCAGCCAAGGTTGCCAGATCTTGTAGAATTTCTGTATACAGGCCCTTCCTTTATAGATTAGTTTAAAGGTTGGTACGACTTTGTTTATCATGCGGTACAGCAGTTGGATGTTGGGAGCAGATTCACACTTCCATTGTAGTAATATCAGTTTTCTGGCATAAAAGAGTATCAAGCGGACTAGGGTCCGTTCGTGGGTTCTGGGTATGTGGTCATTAAGGATGCCCAGGAGCCCCACTTCAACAGTGTGGGGGGTCACTAGGCATAGATTGTTTTCAAAAAAAGAGAATAGGTCCACCCAGAACCCCAAGAGGGCCGGGCAGGACCAAAACATGTGTACATAACCAGCATTGGTGCACTTACATCTAGGGCAGAGGGCCCCTGAAACATAACCCATGCGAGCCAGACGGGCCGGCGTGTAATGCAGTTGATGAATAAATTTGAACTGTATATATTGGTCGTTAGACCCAACAATATCCAAGAAACAGGCCCCAGAGGCCTCCTCCCACCCCTCCTCTGAAAGCCCAGGGATGTCGACCATCCACTTCCGCTGTGCAGCACGGAAGGGAGAACTCCCACCCGTCTGCAGTCGGGAGTAAATGGTCGTGGCTAATTTCGTAATGCCAGAACACGACATCAATGCCTCAAGCGGGGATTCAGCGAGCTCAAGAGTCAGGCCATGAAACTGCGCACGGACAGCGTGTCGTATGAGAAGATATTTAAAATAGAATTTATTTGATAATCCACTTGTAGCTTTTAGGACTTCAAAAGAGATAAATTCACCATTGAGAAAAATGTGGGCAGCGTGGGTAATGCCCAGCCGTGTCCACCACAATGCATCGGGGTGACCCATGAGCTCCAGAAGATTGGGGTTATGCCATAGGGGGGTTTTCGGTGAGACCCCCCCCATTCTGAAATCGTCTTATTCCCTTCATGCCAGGCCAACCAACTCACTTCTATCGGGGAGCCGCGGGAGCATCGTTTTGGTAAAGATCTATGCATAATATCTACCAATGGGGTCTCTAGGCCAGCAAGTGCCTGCAGTAGATAGGTAGAGCAGGATGCGGAGGCCCCCTGGAACCATTCATAGACATAGGTTAATTGGGCTGCTATAAAATAGTGTCGCAAGTTGGGGCAGGCCAGTCCCCCATCACCCTTAGAGGCCTGGAGGGAAGCCTTCGCTATTCTGGGATTGGTCCCCTGCCATAGGAAGGAGGATAATAACGAGTCTATTCTTTTGAAGAGCTTTTTGTAGAGAAAAATAGGGGATGCCCTAAAGGCATATAAAAATGTAGGTAGGTATATCATTTTAAATATGTTCACCCGCCCTATCAAATTCAAAGGTAATGAGGCCCAAGTTTGCAACCTGGTCTCCATGTGTGTAACAACTGGGGCAATGTTAAGAGATTCAAAGAGGGCCAGGTCTGCATTAATGTGAATGCCCAAATATTTAAATGTGGATCTGACTGACAGGTTAGAGTGAGATAAGTAAGTATAATCCTGTTTGGGGCCTATGGGAAAAGCAACAGACTTGTCCCAGCCCACCTTTAGTCCCGAGACCCTCCCGAACTCCTCCACCACTTCCATTAAAGATTTAAAGGACTGTTCTGTGCCATCAAGGTATATTAATGCGTCATCAGCATATAATGAGATCTTCTCTGTAAGATTACCATAACATATGCCGCCCACCGACGCCGTCTGTCGCACCGCCAGAGCCAAAGGCTCTATGGCAAGTGCGAACAGGAGTGGCGAGAGCGGGCAGCCCTGCCGTGTTCCCCTGTGTAAAGAAAAGACATCCGATACATCCTTGTTAGTACATATTCTTGCCCTGGGATTGATATATAGCAGGCGAACCCATTTTATAAATTAGTGACTAAAACCCATTCGGTGCATGACTTCCCACAAAAAGGTCCATTTCACAGTATCAAAGGCCTTCATCACATCCAGGGACAACACCAGGCCACTTTTATGCTCAGTGTCAGCTCTATGGATATGTATGAACAATCGTCTAATGTTGTCATATGTACTCTTTCCAGGCATGAATCCAGTTTGGTCCCTATGGATAAGGTGTAGGATAATCTTTTGTAGTCTCACTGCCAGTACCTTGGCCAGTATCTTAACATCGCTATTGAGTAAGGAGATTGGACGGTATGAGCCACATAGCGTTGGATCTTTATCAGGCTTGGGGATCACCACAATCAGGGCCTCACACATGGAGGAGGGGAGAACGCCCTCCTCCATTGCCTGCCCAAACTGAGAGTGCAACCTCTGTGCCAAGTCCCCAGCATAGTGTTTGTACCATTCAGCGGGCAAACCGTCCAATCCAGGAGTTTTGTTCGGGGGGAGTGAGTATATGGCAGTGGTAATTTCTTCTACCGTCAAAGGTTCATTTAAGATGGATCTGTGTGAGTCCTCCAGTACAGGGAACCGGAGAGACTCGAAGAAACCCATAGTTTCCCATTCAGGTGGAGAGGGCTGGGACGAATATAGGTCCTCATAGAAGGATTTAAAAGTTAGATTAATGGTCCTAGGGTCTGAAGCGATGGAGCCATCCGGCACCTGGATTTGCGGAATAGTCCTATCAACACAGTCCATGCGGGAGAGATATGCCAACATCTTGCCATTTTTCCCACTGTGTTCAAGCAGCCTGGCCGTCAGATATCTCTGTTGTTTCTGCGTTACATCCACCCTGTGGAGGTCCAGGGCCCTATGCGCCCCCACCAGGACCCCGTGGGAGTCCGGGGTGGGGGACGCAGAATACTGGGCCCTCGCAATCTCCAAGGAGGACTCTAGGGCTAAAAGAGTGGCCTGGAGGTTTTTTTTATGTCTGGTAGTGTTAGAGATGTATGAACCCCGCACAGTCGCCTTAAAGGCGTCCCATGTGGGGCCAGGGGAGGCAGATCCTTCATTATCCGCCCAAAAGTGGGACATGTCCTGTCCCACCGGGCCCTGTATTTCGGGGGTGGAGATCCAGCAAGGGCTGAGCCTCCACTGCCGAAAAGAGGGTCGGTGACCCATCACCAACTCTATCTTAAGGGCCGAATGGTCTGAGATTGTCTGCGAGATGTATGCGACCGACTTAACATAAGGGACCATATCAGAGGTTCCCAGGGCATAATCCAGCCTGGAAAGAGTACCATATGTTCTGGATTGACAGGAGTATTCTTTTATCAGTGGATGGCCACGCCGCCAAAGGTCGACGTAACCAAAGGAGGCACACCAGTGGCTAAATAGCTTGGATTCATATTGGAGGGGCCTCAACCTGTCCAGACCTGGGTCCAGGACAGAATTGAAATCCCCCAGCACAAGGGTAGGCAGACCCGGCAATTTAGAAAACTGTAAACTTAAGTCAGTGAAGATTGCAGCCGTGACGGGGGGGGGGGCATACACCACCACCAAGACCAATGGGGTGGCGTGGATTTTACACAGTAAAAAAACGTACCGACCCATTGGGTCAATAACTACCTGGTCACAGGAGAAAGGGAGTCCCTTCCTTATGAGGACAGAGACTCCCCTAGCATAATTTGAGTACGTGGAATGATACCCCTGTGACACCCAGTGTTTTTTCAAAGCAAGTATTTTGGAGCCTAGGAGATGTGTCTCCTGTAGGCATAGTATCTGTGGCCTATGTGGCTTGAGAAATTCAAATAAGGATGCTCTTTTAAATTTAGAATTTAACCCCCGGACATTCCAGGAGATGCATGTGATTATAGACATGGCGGGGGGTTAAAAAGGGGCCCATATATGGTAATACAAATCAGACACTTGTCACCGGCGCGGCTGCAATCCAACACTGGGGGGGAGCAGGAGAAAAGGAGTACCCATGAACACATCCACACAACCACCATCCATGCAAACACACAAACCATTACACATACATTACCAGTTGAAATCCACATTGATTTCGTTACTACCCCTGCCGTACCCCAAGAACAAGGGGCCGGCTTTGTCCCAAAACTGCTAGTAGACACTAGGAACATGGCCAATACAGGCAAGTCAGCAAACTATTTTGATCAGTCAATGATCAGAGAACAAAAAAAGAAAAAAAAAAAAAGAAAACCAAAGGGGAAAGAAAAAGGAAAACAACTGCAGCATCCCAATCTTCCCCTTAAAGATCCATAGCCTCTTGTCGAGCTGTAGAATAAGGTACCTGCCATAGGCACAAAGAGCCCCCGATTGGGGCGAGAAAAAGAAAATGAAGTGGCTTTGTAGCCTGTGCGGGGGGGATACCCCGATCAGGTTGCAGGTGGTCGGTCAGATGCGCGGCCGGGTTTGGACAGGGATTCATACCAGGAAAGCGCAGTAGCAGGGTTCTGAAAAAAGTGCACTTGGTCCTGGTGGACGACTCTCAGCGTCGCGGGAAATTGCATGGAGTATTGTATGGTCTGTTCTCTCAACTTCTGTTTAACATGTTGATACTTGGCTCTCGCAGCACGAACTGCTGGGGAGTAATCTGGGTAGAGGGAGACCGATGCGTTGTTGATTTTCAGGCTTCCCTTTATGCGGGCAGCCCTCAGGATAGCGTCCCTGTCCCTATAATTTAGGAGACGGATAACCATGGTGCGAGGGGGGTTTCCAGCAGGGAGCGGTCTCCCAGGGACCCTGTGGGCCCGTTCGATCACAAAACATGGCGACAGGCAGTCTTTGCCAAATTCCTGGGTAAACCAGCATTCAAGGAAGGATACCGGGTCTGCACCCTCGACCCGTTCTGGGAGGCCCACCAGGCGCAGGTTATTCCTACGTAAACGATTTTCCAAATCGTCGATCTTATCTGCCAACGATTGAATTCTGTTGCCATGGGTTTTCAGCACAGGCAGGGCCGGGCCTACAGTGTCTTCCAGGTCACTAATGCGGCGTTCTGTCTCAGCGACCCGGTCCCTGACCTTATGCATGTCCTGGCGCATTATAGTAATGTCCAGCTTTAGTTCCTCCACCTTCCCCATAATATCAGAATGATTTACCTTCAGGATTTTGAGAACATCCAGCAAGGTGGGCTCCGGTTCCGGCCCCTCCTCGAGACCGTCATCACTCGGAGCGGGGTGGGCCATGGGTATTGAAGGGGCTGAAGCCCCAGGGGATGGTGGTAGTGAGGGGTCCAGATCGTCACCGAAGAGTTCCGGTGTAGATGAGAGAGGCACATGTAGCATGGTGGAGCGGCGGCCATCTTGGGAGGACCGAGTGGTAATATTCATCCTGACCGGGGGCTGTTTTCTCCCTTTTCTTCCTCCCATCCACCAAAATTCTTCCGTGGATGAGTAGCAGGGTCCCTCTTGGGTGTCTGGAGAAAGTTTTGGGCCGATTGGTTTGGCAGGTTAGCAGGATTGCGAAGGATTGTGCAGAGGGATCTTGGAGCTGCAGAGAGGAACGTCTGCTCACATGCTGCGTCAGGCCACGCCCCCTTAAATTCTATATCTAGCTAAAAAATAATAATTTATGTATTATGTTCTTTTTTTATTATTATCCAAATTATGGATATGATTTTGTTTTTACCTTGCTCTCTTCCCCATGAACTTCCCCATCAGTTCTATCTTTAAACTACCTATGAAACAGGCCAGCCAACCATGCAATTCCTTTTCTTGTATCTCATCTATTGCTGATACAAAAGGGTTTTTATATATGAATTGTACTTATTCACATATATATTTTGGCTTGCAAATTACATCTGAAATAGGCCAGCTCATCTCGTTCCTATAAAATTAAGCTGATACAAAATTGCGATACTCAGGGCTGCGCCAAAATATACAAATACATACTTTATATACAGTATTTCAAGTGCTGTGCAAACACATAAAGTACAATCAAAGTGCAATCAAAATAAAGTTCTTCAGTGCAAATTAACGTATTCACTTCTGCCTGTGAGGATACATGTGCCACTCCGTGCTCCCCCCCCCCCCCTGGTCCCCACTCTCCAACAGTAAGCTTTAAAAATGTAAGGTCTTTGGCCTACATCAATGGTTGGGATGTCTCCTTCCAACAACATGCTTTAAAGGACTCCAAGATCTTTAATCTACATCTATGGCTAGGTCTCCATTACAATGCTGTGGATATATAGTGTACCAATGAAGAGAGAGATATGCACATAGCGTAATATTGCTAATAATTATTGGTAAAATCACTAAAGAAATGCACTTACATCAAAGAAAGGCATACAAGCAAAAATTGCCGCCTTGGCGTGCTGCCAGCTGTCACTGGACCTCATGTATCTGGTCCCTGCTTGACGCGTTTCACCCCTCCCACTGGGCATCTTCAGAAGCTCTACACATTCCAAAACGAGACAAATCAATAAAGCTTACATCCACATAGATATCCAAAGGCAGTAATTATGCCGTGGTTTATATGAATATTGTTTTTCCCTTTTTTTTAAAAATACTCTACTCTACTGCTAAATTCAATTATACTAATTGTTGCCTTTCCCATGCTAAAATTCATATACAAATGTTAGTATGATTGTACAACTGTTAAATTTGACTACTACTAATAAAATCTTATTGTTTCAAAGGCAGTAATTACAGAAACATTGACACTGACAGATACCTGTGCCCACATACCCATATCAAATACAATGCTGGTATTGTGCATCCTTGACTCCATCCCACCCAAAGTGCAGCAAGGGTCCTTATAATCATCCTAATTTAAATGAACAACAGAACCCTATTTGGACACAGAAACAACCTCTGATAAAAAAATTCTCGAGGGCTGAAACCAGGGCTGTCTAACCACAGTCCCCAGCCTTTTCTACCTTACGGGGCAACCACGTTATGTCAAAATATTTTGTTCTAGAAGCAGAGCATTACCCACAGCGGACACCCAGGCCTTGTGTGTAGGGGGATCAAGGGACTTCCACAGTATTAGAATTAATCTAGAGCATGGAAAAGGGCCCTTCCCACTGCTATCCTAGGGTGTTCATCCTCAATGACTTTCTCTAAAACATTTAAGAGACAGCATTTGGGGTCCAATGGGATGTTTGTCTTAAATACCATGTTTATTGTATCTACAACCTGCCCCCAATAGTGATGAAGTTTGGGGCAACATCATAATAGATGGATTAGGTCCCTGTGGTCCGTTCTGCATCTTTGGCAATATGGCTCCATAGTGTATCCCATCTTATAAAGCTTCAGGGGATTGTAGTGAGAGCGTAAGAGAATGTAGAGTTGAGAAAGCTTCTGGGCCACGTTTAGAGAGCAGGTTACCACAGCCTGATATGTCTCTTCCCATTGATCACCCAACATCGTACCTAGGTCTCTCTCCCAAAGCAAAGTCACGTTGCTAGGATGGCCTTTGTGGAACTCAGACAACAACACATGCTTTAACATTTTAAAATAAAGCCTTTAGAGCTTTCAGCCAAGTTGAAAATAGGGGTGGGAGATAGATACCATTCCTGCATGTCCCCCTGTTCCCTGACTGCATGTCAAAAATTGTAGGTAGAAAAACTGCATATGGGTGGGTAGCGAGTATACGGCTTGCAGGGAAGCAAAAGGTAACAGAAAACCATCCTTAAAAACTTAAGACATAGTAACTATTCCATATGCCTTCCACTGAGTGCCATGCACTAACTTGGCTAGTTCTGAATAGTTATCGTTACACCATATCGGGCTATACTTTGTATACCCAGTGACATGTTGTTATTTAGCCTTGTTCCATGTTTTTTGAACGAGACTGTATGTCGGTAGGAGCTTATTTGGTTTAGCAAAACTAAGGGCCTCAAGACCCTCTGTGATTGAGTCTCTCTGAATATGGGCCAGCATAATAACGGGTCGTGGAGGTAATGTGATCTTCAACAGATTGTGTAGAGGTATACCCAGGGCCAATTAAATTCTGCAGTTGCGCAGCTATATAAAAGAGCCAGGGGTTGGGAAGGTCTAGGCCCCCCATCCTTGGGCCGTTGTAAATGTTCCAATTTGATCCGTGGTGTGCGTTTTCCCCACAGCAGAGTTCTAAAGATGGAATTCACTATTGTAAACGTTTTTAAGGGGACAACCGTAGGGGAATTGTTCATTCGGACTTCCCCAGTCTTTGGAAGGCAGTGAGGTGTGCATTATCCACATATACTAACATGTCAAGATGAGAGTCTGATAACATGTTGGGACTTACCGCACAGCACAGGAGCGTGAACATTGTGATATGCTCCATAGGGGAGTTTTTGTTATGGGTAGAGAAGCTTTGGCATCAGAATCAATTTATTGAGATTCATCTTACCTGCAATTGACAATGGCAATTTATTCCAAATCAAAATGTTATCACGGAATTTGTTTAGCAGGGGGGAGATGTTAACCAGTTAACTATATTCTAAGGGAGAGGAGGTCACATATATTCTCAAATACTTACATTTATCTGTTGTAAGTATGGGACAAGCGGGGGCAATTGGTTGTGTAGAATCACCGTCCAGTAGGAGCAGTGCTGATTTGGTCCAATTGATTGTCAGTTCGCGAAATATTGGCCAAAGTCCTGAACAGTGGATATGACTGTTTGCAGAGACAGAGTCGTATCCCCTAGCAATAGTAACATGTCATCTGCATGCAACATGATTTTTTCCTGAATTGCGATGTAGCGAATGTCACGTAATCAGGGGGTTGACGCATATGAGGACAGCTAATGGCTCAATGGTGAGCGAAAAGAGCAGTAGAGAAAGGTGTCAGCCCTGCCTAGTGCCTCTGCCAAGAGTGAATGAAGGTGAAACCCTATCTAGAACTCTTATGGATGCAGTTGGCGCACTGTAGAGGAGACAAACCCAGGATATAAACTGTGTACCAAAACCAAATTTGAACAGAACCAGCCAGAGATAGTCCCATTAAACACTATAAAATGCTTTATGAGCATCAAGGGATAGGAACGCTCTGCTACCCATATTACTTGTGGGCAGTGCCACTGATAAGGCAGCACAGCCACCCCCCCTGTACTGGGCCCAGGCCTCATCAGTTTCAAAGTGGGGCCCATGCACCTGCCGAGCAGAAGGGCCAGTAGTACTGCCTTATTGCTGATGCTTGTGACTCTTGTGCATTGCGGCCAGTTTTTCATTTTCTTTTCTTCTAACTGCACTGCAGTTGGCTCTAGTATCTGTGCCTCCTTCCCCCTGCTGCCTGGGACCCCTCTGTGCTAGCTGTACTGCCATTTTCCCTCCTCCCCTCTTCCTCCGGCTGCTGCTAAGGGCACACAGGCGGGCTATTTCAGGATGGTGAGCGGGGAGGCTCACCTTCGTGAATGAAAAAAAAGGAAGTTGGGACTTTAAATGAAACAGTGGGCTGATGTATATGAAATAATGAAATAAACCATTAAATATTACATACATGTGTAGTGGGTATGTACTATTTAAAGGGGAGCATCTGGGTGGTAGCATGACCCAGATGCACTAATTGGAAGAATAGGGCTGTATTCTGTTCGGGTGAGGACATCAGTGGTGCACAGTTCCCTGTGGCTCAGTAGGTGGTGCTGTTACTCTGAGCCGGGCTTGAACCACTACTGCAGTGCCGTACCCTTTGTGACCTCTCGCGGCAGCTGTACTGTGGGGCGGGTAACCCGCTGTGCTTGCTGGGAAAGGGTATAAAGGGGGCGGACATCTTCACCACGAGGTCGGAGTCCCAGGCACCTTCAGCCTGAGGGCTGCTGTCCGTGGTTGGTGTTCAGGCGCCCTTGGCACGGTCATAGCACTTGTCGAATCCTGAGACGGAACTTCTCTGTGCCCTGGCTCTAACTACCCCAAAGTTCATGATTACTTTGTTGGACGGAAGAAAGGAGAACAAACAACGGAAACAGTCTCCATTTCTCCGAAGAGCACAAACACCCCTTTAACTAGGGCACAGTCACTGATTTTCCTGGAGAAAAGCAAACACAAACTCCAGAAAGTTCCATCAACTTGGGAAAAAGGACAAGGGAAAAGAGTCTTTTTCTCCTACAGATAGAATCTGGGATGCGGCAGGACAAGGGGCTTCAAATGTTGATCCATGGTCTCAATCTGATACTCAGCATCCTCCTTATCTTTCCGACGTATCAGCACCTTATCCGCGTGGATGTGCCGACCCAGCATCCATTCTGCCTTGCAGTCCTTGAACCTTTGTGATGCCTTGGGAGAGCAAGCAAGGTACCTACGGGTGTGTGGCACTCCAATATGTGTCCATATGAAGTAATTGTACCAACGCTCCCGATAGACTTCGACCTCATATAGCAGTTCCTTTGACAAGTATGGGTATTCCCACCCGTACTCATGAGCAACCTTCTGACCAAACAAGCGTTGAAGCCTGGCCAAGGGAGGCATAGTAGCTTTGTTCCCCACACCTGGTAAAACAATACAATCTGGATGGCGAGGGGCCTTGATCACTTCCAAATTGGGCATAGGCGCCCGCAGCGACAGTCTCTGACCCCCGGTGTTAGATGCAGGTGACACCGGTGATCGAAGGGCAGACTGGGAACGGGGCTCCTCCTCAGGCGCTGGTGCCTCCACCCGGGGTGTACTATCCCCTGTAGACATGGGTGAGTCCCTTTTTGCACGGGACAAGGACAGAGGTATCTTGTCCCAGCCTTTCTGGCAGAAAATCTTGTCCATCTCTGCATCGTCTCCAATGTCGGAGAGCGAGTCAAGGTCGGAGGTGTCATACATTTCGGCAGGCAGGTAACCCCTTGTAGACTCGGAGTCACCCCCCTCAGCGGGCTCCACCGACTGTGGACTCCCGACACCTCCAACCACACCATCAGTCCCAAACCCTGGCTCACCTGGGCCTGCAGTAGTGTCACGATGTCCAGGGCTCTTCCCTCTGGATCCATCCAGGCCAGGCAAGCAGCGGGGCGAAGCTCCTCCAAGGCCACAGGAAGCCTTTACCAGGCCGACCTTCTGTTTTGACGGTGGGAGCAGGGACCCTGTGGTGACCGAAGCAGCATCCTCGGATTTCTCTTCTTTGATGGAGACCTCCTCCAAGGTCCCGGCAGTGCGCGTGGGGATGGCTGTCCAAGCGGTGATTCCTCCTCCTTGAGTAGAGGCGCCTGTGCGGACGAGGTAGATAGCTCTTGGCTTTTCAAAGGACGGTTCCACCTTCGCAGCGCCCGAATTGCTTCAACTGCACCACTAGTCCCGAACAGCTGGGAAAAATCATACCCAGGGCCTCAACGTCTCTGCAGGAGTACAGGGCGAATCTTCCCCGGGGCTTGAGCCGGATCCCGTTATCCGTAACCGGAGCATTAGTCAAAGACATCCTCGTGGTGGTAGAAACTGGAAACCACAAGGCATTTTCAAACATGGTCACGGCTTGTTGCTCCATCGCGCACTGCGTAGTTCTTGCCACAGCCCCCAGATGATCCTCCTCACATGGCCAGACTCCTCCCCTTTGGCGCTTCAGTTCGCGGGCTTTCTCCGAGTCACGCCCATGAACTCTGCAAGGAAGGTGTGCCTCGTGGCGTGTTGGCCAATATGGCCGACCTACTCGGAACTCCATTGGGCAGACACACTCAAACTCCGTTAGCTTCGGCTCCATAACACAATCCCGGCACCGAGACCCCACGTGTAGCTGCCTCACCCTCCGTCCCCTTTGTAAATAAAGTAGCTTGCTTGTCTAGGGGTATGCGGGAGGAGGATGAGGTTCACTACGGCCCCTGTCCTCTAGGGTGTAGAGGTGAAGGCCAACACTATGTTACCTTTGGGTCTGTTTTTTGGATGGAGCCTCTGGCCCTCCTGCAGAGGGGAAGTTTGACTGTCAGTAACAGAGCCCCACACCATAAAAAGTCCAACACTCCTTTATTCTTCTTCACATATGAACAATATCAGTTGAACTTTCAAACGAACAAACAGGGTGTGGATACGAGTATTTCCAGGCATAGTGAACGCTCCTATTCCTTCTTTTGCGAATAGGCTTGGCGCACAGTCGCTGCCACCGACCGTGAGTTTGGTCGCTGCCACCGACCGGGTGAACTGTTGAGGCCCCTGCCACAGGCCTAATAGCAGGTCTCTGCCACCGACCTGAATTGACTAGATGTACCGCTGCCACCGGTCACAGAACATGAATTACCTTCCTTTACGAATAGGCCCTAGTCGGAGAAAGATATCCATCCAAGCGGTCTCTGGAGGTCCACCCGACACTAGCAATATGCTGCACCAGCTTCACAAAGGGTCACCTCTCCAGTCGGGGGGCGGGGAACCTGCTGTGCTTGCTGGGAGAGGGTATAAAGGGGGCGGACATCTTCACCAAGAGGTCGGAGTCCCAGGCACCTTCAGTCTGAGGGCTTCTCTCCGTGGTCGGTGTTCAGGCGCCCTTGGCCTGTACACGTAGAGTTCGTGTTCCATCCCAGACACCTTTAGTCTGGGGTGAGTGTACTTAACCGGAGGCCTGGGGCCCAGTATCTTCCGCTGGGTCCCGCGAGGGAGGGATCGTCCTAAGGTGCCCCTGGTGTTGGGCATCTGAATCCAGGGCGTAAAGGACCGGAGAGGTGACCCTGCTGGTGCAGCATATTGCCAGTGTCGGGTGGACCTCCGGAGACCGCTTGGATGGATGTCTTTCTCCGACAAGGGCCTATTCATAAAGGAAGGTAATTCATGTTCTGTGACCGGTGGCAGCGGTATATCTAGTCAATTCAGGTCGGTGGCAGGGACCTGCTATTAGGCCTGTGGCAAGGGCCTCAACAGTTCACCCGGTCGATGGCAGCGACCAAACTCACGGTCGGTAGCAGCGACTGTGCGCCAAGCCTATTCGCAAAAGAAGGAATAGGAGCGTTCACTGTGCCTGGACCTACTCGTATCCACACCCTGTTTGTTCTTTTGAAAGTTCAACTGATATTGTTCATATGTGAATAAAGGAGTCTGGGACTTTTTATGGTGTGGGACTCTGTTACTGACAGTCAAACTTCCCCTCTGCAGGAGGGCCAGAGGCTCCATCCAAAACACAGACCCGAAGGTAACATAGTGTTGGCCTTCACCTCTACACCCTAGAGGACAGGGGCCGTAGTGAACCTCATCCTCCTCCCGCATACCCCTAGACAAGCAAGCTACTTTATTTACAAAGGGGACAGAGGGTGAGGCCGCTACACATGTTTTAACCACTTAAGCCCTGGACCAATACGCAGCATAAAGATCAGGGGTGTTTTTACAATTTGGCACTGCGCTGCTTTAACTGGCAATTGCGCGGTCATGAAATGTTGTACCCAAACGAAGCTTGCATCCTTTTCTTCCCACAAATAGAGCTTTCTTTTAATCATATTTGATTGTCTCTGCTATTTTTATTTTTTGCGATATAAACGGAAAAAATCGAAAATTAAAAAAGAAAATGATATTTTCTACTTTTTGTTATAATAAAAATCTAATAAACTCAATTTTAGTCATACATTTAGGCCAAAATGTATTCAGCCACATGTCTTTAGTAAAAAAAATGTCAATAAGCGTATATTTATTGCTTTGCGCAAAAGTTATAACGTCTACAAACTAGGGTACATTTTCTGGAATTTACACAGCTTTTAATTTATGACTGCCTATCTCATTTCTTGAGGTGCTAAAATGGCAGGGCAGTACAAACCCCCCCCCCCCCAATGACCCCATCTTGGAAAGTAGGCACCCCAAGGAAATTGCTGAGAGGCATGTTGAGCCCATTGAATATTTTTTTTTTGTCCCAAGTGATTGAATAATGACAAAAAAATAAATAAAATTAAAAAAAGTTGTCACTAAATGATATATTGCTCACACATGCCATGGGCATATGTGGAATTACACCCCAAAATACATTCTGCTGCTTCTCTTGAGTAAGGGGATACCACATGTGTGGGACTTTTTGGGAGCCTAGCCGCGTACGGGACCCCAAAAACCAAGCACCGCCTTCAAGGTTTCTAAGGGCATAAATTTTTGATTTCACTCCTTACTACCCATCACAGTTTTGAAGGCCATAAAATGCCAAGATATCACGAAACCCCCCCCCCCCCAAATGACCCCATTTTGGAAAGTAGACACCCCAAGCTATTTTCTGAGAGGCATGGTGAGTATTTTACAGCTCTCATCTGTTTTTGAAAATGAAGATAGAAAAGAAAAAAACTATTTTTTTTTTTTTTTTTAAATTTTCAAAACTTTGTGACAAAAAGCGAGATTTGCAAAATACTCACCATACCTCTCAGCAAATAGCTTGGGGTGTCTACTTTCCAAAATGGGGTCATTTGGGGGGGTTTGTGCCATCTGGGCTTCCATGGCCTCCGAAACTGTGATAGGCAGTGAGAAGTGAAATCAAAAATTTACACCCTTAGAAATCCTGAAGGCGGTGATTTGTTTTCGGGGTCCTGTACGCGGCTAGGCTCCCAAAAAGTCTCACACATGTGGTATCCCCATACTCAGGAGAAGCAACAGAATGTATTTTGGGGTGTAATTTCCACATATGCCAATGGCATGTTTGAGCAATATATCATTTAGTGACAACTTTGTGCAAAAAAAAATAAAAAATTGTCTTTTTCCCGCAACTTATAATATATATAAAATATTCCATGGACTCAACATGCCTCTCAGCAAATATCTTGGGGTGTCTACTTTCCAAAATGGGGTCATTTGGGGGGGTTTTGAACTGTCCTGGCATTTTATGCACATCATTAGGAAGCTTATGTCACACATTGTCCACTCTTCTAACCACTTGAAGACAAAGCCCTTTCTGACACTTTTTGTTTACATGAAAACATATTTTTTTTTGCAAGAAAATTATGTTGAACCCCCAAACATTATATATTTTTTTTAAAGCAAAGGCCCTACAGATTAAAATGGTGGGTGTTGCATTTTTTTTTCCACGCAGTATTTGCACAGCGATTTTTCAAATGCATTTTTTGGGGAAAAAATACACTTTTTTTAACTTTAATGCACTAAAACACACTATATTGCCCAAATGTTTGATGAAATATAAAAGATGATCTTAGGCCGAGTACATGGAAACCAAACACGACATGCTTTAAAATTTCGCACAAACACGCAGTGGCGACAAACTACATACATTTCTAAAACCCTTTAAAAGCCTTTACAGGTTACCACATTAGATTTACCTAGGAGGTCTAATGCTAAAATTACTGCCCTCGATCTGACCTTTGCGGTGATACCTCACATGCATGGTGCAATTGCTGTTTACATATGACGCCAGACCGACGTTTGCGTTCGCCTTTGCGCAAGAGCAGGGCGGGACAGGGGTGTTTTTTTAAACTGTTCCTTCCATTTTTATTTTTTTTAATCATTTTTATTGTTATCTCAGGGAATGTAAATATCCCCTATGATAGCAATAGGTAGTGGCAGGTACTCTTTTTTTGAAAAAATTGGGGTCTATTAGACCCTAGATCTCTCCTCTTCCCTATGTGTGTTGTGTTTTGTAAGTGACAGTGATCAATCGATACTGCACTTATGTGGGCTTGGCTGGACGGAGGGGCAAAACGCAGGTGCTAGCAGGCATCTGGGCTAATCCCGCTAACACTGCGTTTTTGGGAACCCTAAACTGCTGGGGACGCTAGTATAGATCTGATCAGATACTATACCACTAAGGGAGGTTTATGCTTTGCGCATGGGTGTTAGCGTTACTGGCACTAACCTGACGCTGCCTGGGGCGACGCAGACCCTATCTGACGCTAAAACCTAATTGATATCACCCGGGCGACCAGGGGGTTAAACCTTTATTGGGTTATATACGCCGGGTTCCCTGATGCTATAAAAAGCAAACTAACTAACCAGCGTCACCCGTAACACTTATACAGTGATTACTGGTGAAAGGGTTAACTAGGGGCAATCAGGGGGTTAAAACCTTTATTAGGTAATATATGGGGGTACCTGACACTATAAAAACCTGACGGGGAACCTAAATAACGAAATAACTAACTGGCTAACCAGTGTTACCAGTGACACTTATACGGTGATCACTGGTTAAAGGTTTAACTCTAGGGGCAATCAGGGGGTTAAAAACGTTAGTAGGTTGTATATGGGGGTACCCGATGCTATAAAAACCTGGTGGCGAACCTAAAGAAATAACTGGCTACCTAGCGGCACCAGCGACACTAGTACAGCGATCAGAAAAACTATTGCTTAGTGACACTGGTGATAGGGGGTGAAAGGGTTACCTGGGGGCCGATCAAGGGGTTAAACCTTTATTAGATAATATATGGGGGTACCTGATGCTATAAAAACCTGGCGGCCAACCTAAAAAAATAACTGGCTACCTAGTGGCACCAGCGACACTAATACAGCGTTCAGAAAAACAATTGCTTAGTGACACTGGTGATAGGGGTGAAAGGGTTAACTGGGGGGTGATCAAGGGGTTAAACCTTTATTAGTTAATATATGGGGGTACCTGATGCTATATAAAAACATGACGGGGAACCTAAATAACTAACTGGCTAACCAGTGTCACCAGTGACACTTATTCAGTGATCACTGGTGAAAGGGTTAACTCTAGGGGCAATCAGGGGGTTAATACCTTTATTAGATAATATATGGGGGTACCCAATGCTATAAAAACCTGGCGGCGAACCTAAAAAAATAACTGGCTACCTAGCGGCACGAGCGACACTAATACAGCGATCAGAAAAACAATCGCTTAGTGACACTGGCGATAGGGGGTGAAAGGGTTACCTGGGGGGCAATCAAGGCGTTAAACCTTTAATAGAGAGGGGTTAGGGGGCTACCCTGGACCTAAAGGGACCTAACACTAACTGCCCTGACACTTTTACTATCACAAATGTCACTGATTGCAGTGATCAGTAAATAAATGATCACTGCAATCAGTGACACTGTGAATGGGGGCTGGGGGATGATCTGGGGGGCGATCTGGGGGTGACTGGGGGGGTGGAAAGTGTACCTATGTGTCCTGGTGTCAGTGGGCTGTTGGTGCACTAACCTGATGTCTTCTCTTCTCGGCGCTCTGGACGAATAGAGTGCCGCATGGAGAGATGACATCACTTCCTCGTGCCTGTGCATACATTATACAGGCAGGGGAAGCATCTCATTAGCCGGGAGCGATCGCGAGGGGGTGGCCAGAAACCAATGGCCGCCCCCTCATCACGGATCGCTCCTGAAGCGATACCGATCACCTCATGTACTGGGAGGGGGTCCAATGGAACCCCCCACCCGCACGAAGGCAGGCACGTACAGGTACATGATTGTGCCTGTCCTTGCCATTCTGCCGACGTGTATGTACATGGGGCGATCGTTAAGTGGTTAAATAGGTAAAAAATATACAGTAAAAAAGGGGACAGCATGTAAAAAAGCACATAGCATGACCAAAATTTCATATATATTGTATATGGACATAATGATACATGGCAATAAGTAGTAGAAATAAATCAATGAGGGTGTATGTGGACACATATGAGCTGAGCAGCACACAACAATTTGTGATAAATTATAAAATAAAAACGAGTCATAAAAACTGGTTGATCAAAATTAAGTCCCATTAGCGCATATAGCTACATCATTGTAAGCCCGACGCAGCATTTCGTGCATATAGAAAACACTCCTCAGGGGCAGATGTAATGGGTTATCTGGAAATACAGAATAAATAATGATCAGAGTATTGAACTCAATTCCACCAGAGAGGACAAGAAGTAAATTCTGGTTACTTACAGGGTGTGCCACATTGTGATGTATGTGAAAGAAAGGGCCAGGAGGCTGCCCGTCCTGGGAGCTGAGGTGGCAGGGAGTCAAACACATAGCGGGGCACAAAGGCATCATCCCTAGGCAGCAGGTAGCCATCAGTTTCATGGAGTCAGGTGTTTCCTCATGGTGCAGTATAAGTATCTGAAATGAATGGGTAAATCCATCAGGAACGACCCACATAGTAAAAGGAGTAGTGGAATAAGCGCTGCATGAGAGGTGACCAATGTTACCTTGTACGTGTGCTGCATGGTAACGACTGGTAAAGGCTGTGGCGTCTGCATACAGATGGCAATAGGATGAATGACCGGGGAGACACCCATATTGCGTCCCGCACGTGCGTGAGACTGCCACCAATGTCACGCTGGCTCGACAGTGTGGGAGGCGGGGCCCCAACCAGGCGGCATGACAGCCTGCCCTGGAGTGACGCCGCACAAACCAGCTGAGTCGGCCAAGGTAGATAATGCACGCTCAACAGCGCGACGCCCCAAAGGACGTCAACCGGATGGATGGTGCGTGACGCTGATGCGCTGACAGCATCCGCCCAAACTCCCCGCAGGAGTCCCGCCCAGTGACGGGCGGAAGCAGGGGGGAAAGGGGGCACCATGAGCACATCACAGTCCCATGTAACGGACAGGAAGTGGCCCAAAGGATCCACAGTGATACATCAATGCTCAATGGTGTCCCGTTTGTGTGAACCAAAGGTGCACAGCTCAAAAAGACAAACCCCATGTAAGAAGCTGGCAGGGGAACACTGTCATCTATAGACCACTGTTTCTATCCCTGGTGCACGTAGGAAAAGAAGGGGGGGGCGCCGGTTGTGGTTTTGGGACTTTGAGTGAGATTACATATGAAATGTATCTCCATCCCGTATTCAAAATGAAAACAAAGGAAGTTGGGACTTTAAATGAAACAGTGGGCTGATGGGGATGAAAGAATGAAATAAACCATTGAATATTGCACACATGTATTAAATAGGTAAAAAATATACAGTGAAAAAGGGGGCAGCATGTACAAAAGCACATAGCATGACCAAAATTTCATACATATACAAATATGGACATAATGATACATGGCAATAAGTAGTAGAAATAAATCAATGAGGGCGTATGTGGACACATATGAGCTGAGCAGCACACAACAATTTGTGATAAATTATAAAATAAAAACGAGTCATAAAAACTGGTTGATCAAAATGAAGTCCCATTAGCGCATATAGCTACATCATTGTAAGGCCGAAGCGGCGTTTCATGTATATAGAAAACACTCCTCAGGGGCAGATGTAATGGGTTATCTGGAAATACAGAATAAATAATGATCAGTGTATTGAACTCAATTCCACCAGAGAGGATAAGAAGTCAATTCTGGTTACTTATAGGGTGTGCCACATTGTGATGTATGTGAAAGAAAGGGCCAGGAGGCTGCCCGTCTCGGGAGCTGAGGTGGCAGGGAGTCAAACACATAGCAGGGCGCTTCGGGCTTACAATGATGTAGCTATATGCGCTAATGGGACTTCATTTTGGTCAACCAGTTTTTATGACTCATTATTATTTTATAATTTATCACAAATTGTTGTGTGCTGCTCAGCTCATATGTGTCCACATACGCCCTCATTGATTTATTTCTACTACTTATTGCCATATATCATTATGTCCATATTTGTATATGTATGAAATTTTGGTCATGCTATGTGGTTTTGTACTTGCTGCCCCCTTTTTTACTGTAAATTTTTTACCTATTGAATACATGTATGTAATATTCAATGGTTTATTTCATTCTTTCATCTCCATCAGCCCACTGTTTCATTTAACCACTTAAGCCCCAGACCATTTTGTAGCTAAAGGACCAGAGGTGTTTTCAGAATTTTGCACTGCGCTGCTTTAACTGTAAATTGTGCGGACATGCAATGTTGTACCCAAATGAAATTTGCATCCTTTTCTTCCCATAAATAGAGCTTTCTTTTAATGGTATTTGATTGCCTCTGCGATTTTTATTTTTTGCGATATAAACGGAAAAAGACCGAAAATTTTTAAAAATAATGATATTTTCTACTTTTTGTTATAAGAAAAATCGAATAAACTCAATTTTAGTCATACATTTAGGCCAAAATGTATTCAGCCACATGTCTTTAGTAAAAAAAATGTCAATAAGCGTATATTTATTGCTTTGCGCAAAAGTTATAGCGTTTACAAACTAGGGTACATTTTCTGGAATTTACAAAGCTTTAAATTTATGACTGCCTATCTCATTTCTTGAGGTGCTAAAATGGCAGGGCAGTACAAAACCCCCCCAAATAACCCCATTTTGGAAAGTAGACACCCCAAGGAAATTGCTGAGAGTGATTGAATAATGACAAAAACAAAAAAAAATACAAAAAGTTGTCACTAAATTATATATTGCTCACACATGCCATGGTTATATGTGGAATTGCACCCCAAAATACATTTTGCTGCTTCTCCTGAGTACGGGGATACCACATGTGTGGGACTTTTTAGGAGCCTAGCCGCGCACGGGACCCCGAAAACTAAGCACCGCCTTCAGGATTTCTAAGGGCGCAAATTTTTGATTTCACTCCTCACTACCTATCACAGTTTCGAAGGCCATAAAATGGCAAAATGCCAAAATAGCACAAACCCCCCCCCCCAAATGACCCCATTTTGGAAAGTAGACCCCCCAAGCTATTTGCTGAGAAGCATGTTGAGTCCATGGAATATTTTATATTTTGCCACAAGTTGTGGGAATATGACAAACTTTTTTTTTTTTTTTTGCACAAAGTTGTCACTAAATGATATATTGCTCACACATGCCATGGGCATATGTGAAATTACACCCCAAAATACATTCTGCTGCTTCTCCTGAGTACGGGGATACCACATGTGTGGGAATTTTTGGGAGCCTAGCCGCGTACATGACCCCAAAAACCAAACACCGCCTTCAAGATTTCTAAGGGCATAAATTTTTGATTTCACTCCTAACTACCTATCACTACCTATCACAGTTTTGAAGGCCATAAAATGCCAAGATGGCACAAACACCCCCCCCCAAATGACCCCATTTTGGAAAGTAGACACCCCAAGCTATTTGCTGAGAGGCATGTTGCGCCCATTGAATATTTTTTTTGTCCCAAGTGATTGAATAATGACAAAAAGAAAAAAAAAATGTACAAAAAGTTGTCACTAAATGATATATTGCTCACACATACCATGGTTATATGTGGAATTGAACCCCAAAATACATTCTGCTGCTTCTCCTGAGTATGGGGATACCACATGTGTGGGACTTTTTGAGAGCCTAGCCGCGTACGGGTCCCCAAAAACCAAGCACCACCTTCAGGATTTCTAAGGGCGTAAATTTTTGATTTCACTCCTCACTACCTATCACTACCTATCACAGTTACGAAGGCCATAAAATGCCAAAATAGCACAAAACCCCCCCCAAATGACCCAATTTTGGAAAATAGACCCCCAAAGCTATTTACTGAGAGGCATGTTGAGTCCATGGAATATTTTATATTTTGCCACAAGTTGCGGGAATATGACAAACTTTTTTTTTTTGCACAAAGTTGTCACTAAATGATATATTGCTCACACATGCCATGGGCATATGTGAAATTACACCCCAAAATACATTCTGCTGCTTCTCTTGAGTACGGGGATACCACATGTGTGGGACTTTTTGGGAGCCTAGCCGCGTACGGGACCCCAAAAACCAAGCACCGCCTTCAAGGTTTCTAAGGGCATAAATTTTTGATTTCAGTCCTCACTACCTATCACAGTTTTGAAGGCCATAAAATGCCAAGATAACACAAAACCCCCCAAAATGACCCCATTTTGGAAAGTAGACACCCCAAGGAAATTGTTGAGAGGCATGTTGAGCCCATTGAATATTTTTTTTTTGTCCCAAGTGATTGAATAATGACAAAAAGAAAAAAAAAATTACAAAAAGTTGTCACTAAATGATATATTGCTCACACATGCCATGGTTGTATGTGGAATTACACCCCAAAATAAATTTTGCTGCTTCTCCTGAGTACGGGGATACCACATGTGTGGGACTTTTTGAGAGCCTAGCCGCGTACGGGGCCCCAAAAACCAAGCACCGCCTTCAGGATTTCTAAGGGCGTAAATTTTTGATTTCACTCCTCACTACCTATCACAGTTTTGAAGGCCATAAAATGCCAAGATAGCCCAAAACCCCCACGAATTAACCCATTTTGGAAAGTAGACACCCCAAGCTATTTGCTGAGAGGCATGGCGAGTATTTTACAGCTCTCATTTGTTTTTGAAAATGAAGAAAGAATTTTTATTTATTTTTTCAATTTTCAAAACTTTGTGACAAAAAGCGAGATCTGCAAAATACTCACCATACCTCTCAGCAAATAGCTAGGGGTGTCTACTTTCCAAAATTGGGTCATTTGGGGGGGTTTGTGCCATCTGGGCATTCCATGGCCTCCGAAACTGTGATAGGCAGTAAGGAGTGAAATCAAAAATTTACACCCTTAGAAATTCTGAAGGCTGTGCTTGGGTTTCGGGGTCCTGTACGCGGCTAGGCTCCCAAAATGTCTCACACATGTGGTATCCCCGTACTCAGGAGAAGCAACAGAATGTATTTTGGGGTGCAATTCCACATATAACCATGGCATGTTTGAGCAATATATCATTTAGTGACAACTTTGTACTTTTTGTACATTTTTTTTTTCTTTTTGTCATTATTCAATCACTTGGGACAAAAAAAAATATTCAATGGGCTCAACATGCCTCTCAGCAAATAGCTTGGGGTGTCTACTTTCCAAAATGGGGTCATTTGCGGGGTTTTGAACTGTCCTGGCATTTTATGCACAACATTAGGAAGCTTATGTCACACATCATCCACTCTTCTAACCACTTGAAGACAAAGCCCTTTCTGACACTTTTTGTTTACATGAAAACATATATTTTTTGCAAGAAAATTATGTTGAACCCCCAAACATTATATATTTTTTTAAAGCAAAGGCCCTACAGATTAAAATAGTGGGTGTTGCATTTTTTTTCCACACAGTTTTTGCGCAGCGATTTTTCAAATGCATTTTGTGGGGGTAAAACACACTTTTTTTATTTTTAATGCACTAAAACACACTATATTGCCCAAATGTTTGATGAAATAAAAAAGATGATCTTAGGCCGAGTACATGGATACCAAACATGACATGCTTTAGATTTGCGCACAAACGCGCAGCGGCGACAAACTACATTCATTTTTAAAAGCCTTTAAAAGCCTTTACAGGTTACCACGCTAGATTTACAGAGGAGGTCTACTGCTAAAATTACTGCCCTCGATCTGACCTTCGTGGTGATACCTCACATGCATGGTGCAATTGCTGTTTACATATGACGCCAGACCGACGCTTGCATTCGCCTTGCACAAGAGCAGGGGTGGAGAGCGGTGCTTTTTTTATTTTTTATTTTTATTTTGCTTTTTATTTTATTTTTAAACTGTTTCTTCCATATTTTTTTTTTTTACCATTTTTATTGTTATCTCAGGGAATGTAAATATCCCCTATGATAGCAATAGGTAGTGACAGGTACTCTTTTTTTGAAAAAAAATTGGGGGGTTAGACCCTAGATCTTTCCTCTGCCCTCAAAGCATCTGACCACAGCAAGATCGGTGTGATAAAATGCTTTCCCAATTTCCCAATGGCGCTGTTTATATCCGGGGGGGGGGCATTCCCTCCCACTGCTTGTAAAAGCAGTCTAGAGGCTAATTATTTGCTAGGATTGCTTTTACATGAAAGCCGGCCGCTGGCTGAAAAGAATGATACCAAGAGGATACCTAAACCTGCAGGCATCATTCTGGTATAAACATTCAAAGTCCACCAACATACCAGTACGTTGCTGGTCCTTGTTGGACATGTATTGTAATCTTTTTTTTCATGCAGCCTGTTGGCTGAACGAAAAAAAGAGATTGATCGGTGGGTATGCCCACCATTAGAATACCTCCCTTCATCCACCCACTTCTAATGATGGGCATACATGCACCATTTATATATGCCGAAGCATGGGGGCATCCTCCCGCAAAAAAGTTATGCCGCGTACACACGGTCTGACTTTTCCACGGGCAAGCCTCCGTCGGAATTTCAACCGTATGTACGCAGCATAAAAGGTTATGCCACGTACACACGGTCGGACTTTTCCACGGGCAAGCCTCCGTCGGAATTTCGACCGCATGTACGCGGCATTAGGAGCAAAATCGCACCCTCCGCCCCCTGCTGCCCCCATGCTTCGGCATATATGCTCTTTTTTTTTAACTGTGGTGGTGAAATCACCTCCTACAGTGTTGGAGTCACGGCTTTACGTATCGTGGGAGCAAACGCTGTTGCTATCAAGATAAATAAATCCGTGCTGCAACTGAATGGCGTACCTGCTAAGCAAATGATGGTTAACATTAAAACAAAGTAACATTACAGTATAACAGTAAGACCTTACCCTACCATACCTGCAAAGCAAATACCAAAAAAAAAAAAACTATTATAAAATAAAACATTTTTTTAACACAACCTGTGCCTAAAATATATATATGCCGAAGCATGGGGGCATCCTCCCGCAAAAAAGTTATGCCGCTTACACATGGTCGGACCTTTTCACGGGCAAGCCTCCGTCGGAATTTCGACCGTATGTACGTGGCATAAAAGGTTATGCTGCGTACACGCGGTCAGACTTTTCCACGGGCAAGCTTCCGTCGGAATTTCAACCGTATGTACGCGGCATTAGGAGCAAAATCGCTCCTCCGCCCCTGCTGCCCGCATGCTTCGGCATATATGCTCTTTTTTTAACTGTGGAGGTGAAATCACCTCCTACAGCTTTGGAGTCACAGCTTTATGTATCGTGGGAGCAAACGCTGTTGCTATCAAGATAAATAGATCCGCGCTGCAACTGAATGGCGTACCTGCTAAGCAAATTATGGTTAACATTAAAACAAAGTAACATTACAGTACAACAGTAAGACCTTACCATACCATACCTGCAAAGCAAATACCAAAACAAAACCTAGTAAAAAAATAAAAACATTTTTTAACGCAACCTGTGCCTAAAATATATATATGCCGAAGCATGGGGGCATCCTCCCGCAAAAAAGTTATGCCGCGTACACACGGTCGGACTTTTCCACGGGCAAGCCTCCGTCGGAATTTCGACCGTATGTACGCGGCATTAGGAGCAAAATCGCTCCTCCGCCCCTGCTGCCCCCATGCTTCGGCATATATGCTCTTTTTTTTTAACTGTGGTGGTGAAATCACCTCCTACAGCACTGGAGTCACGGCTTTATGTATCGTGGGAGCAAACGCTGTTGCTGTCAAGATAAATAATTCCACACTGCAGTTGAATGGCGCACCTGAAAACAAAAAATTACATACCTGAAAAGCAAGCGTGATAAAACATTGCAGAATAGAATACAGTAAAAAAGAGCAGAACAATAGAGAGAAAATAGAGAGAGAGAGAGAGAGAACAATAAAACAACAACTATTTTTTTTTATTATTTTATATATTTTTTTGTGTTTTTGGTTTTTACGTTTTTTTTTTTTTTTTACACTTTTTTTTGTAGCTTTAACAACTGTAATGGTTCAGGTCTCTCAAAATGCGATGGCATCTTGGGAGACCCTGTGTAAGTGTGTCCTAGTCTGTGAAATGCTGTACCCTACGCTAAAACTTCAGTTTTGAGTGGAAGCGTTCAAAACATTCACCAATGCAAAGACCAGGATTGTCAGGACAGCGTGGACAATAATAACGGGTGTCACGCCTAAATCCGCGCTTGCTACAGACACGACATCTTTTTTGGGGGGCTCGTTGGGTAGGGGTACTCTCGAGGACATACGGATAATGCCTCTCATGCAGCCGGATTACTGTATTTGGTAGGGGATGGTGAGATGCAAAACCGCCTGGATACAGGAGTTCTGTGACTATCTCATCCTGGAATTTTAGGACAAATAAAGTCCCTCCTGAAGCTCTGTATAGCACATGAGCGTTCAGCAAAGCCAATTGGAATAAGGCGTCTCGCCTTACGGTCAATTAGATACGGCGCCAACATCTGGTCGTTGAGGTCCACCCCTCCCATATTTTTGTTATATTCGTGGACACAGAGGGGTTTCTTCACAACACCAGTCGCCGTAGGAATTTGGACTGTCGTGTCTGCATGAAGGGAGGTAAGAAGGAAAACATTATTATTGTCCCTCCACTTCATAGCGAGCAAGCAATTACACTTCAAGCAGGCTCTCTCCCCCAGCCTAAGACGGGAATCTACAAGCCTCTGGGGAAAGCCCCGGCGATTAGGTCGCACGGTGCCACATGCTCCAATCTGATGATCAAACAAGTGACTAAACAGTGGCACGCTCGTGTAATAATTGTCCACATACAAGTGGTACCCCTTTCCAAATAAGGGTGACACCAAGTTCCACACTATCTTGCCAGCGCTCCCTATGTAATCTGGGCAGTTGACCGGCTCAACCTGACTATCTTTTCCCTCATAAACCGTAAAGCTCCATACATAGCCTGTTGCCCTGTCACAGAACTTATAGAGCTTGACCCCGTATCTGGCACGCTTGCTGGGAAGGTACTGCTTGAAAGACAAGCGGCCAGAAAATGTAATCAGGGACTCATCAACGCAGACAACTTGATTGGGAATAAACAAGGCTGCAACACGTTCGTTGAAGTGGTTTATGCGGGCCGAATTTTGTAGAGCCGGTCGTATTCAGGGTCTCCACGTGGACGACAAAATTCATTGTCGTTGAAGTGCATGAACCGCAAGATCTGCTCGTATCGTTTCCTGGGCATGGAGGCAGAGAACAAGGCCATGTGGTCAATTGGGTGTGTGGACCAATAAACACGCAATGACGGGAATTTATGTGTGCCCATGTTGAGGGATAGGCCCAGAAAGGTCTTAAATTCGGAAACCGTAATTGGTTTCCAATCTTTGGCAATGGAAGGCAACTGGGGATTAGCGGCGATGAATTGACCAGCATATAAATTACTCTGGTCCACAATAGATCTATAGAGATCTTCCGTGAAAAACAGTGAATAAAAATCAATTGGCTTAAAATCAGCTGTTTCCACCTGAATACCGGGTTGGGCAGTGAATGGGGGAAGTACGGGTTCTGCAGAAGTGGTGGGGACCCAATCAGGATAGGCGAATTCTGCAGGAAGGGCACTATGGGCACGACGGGCCTGCCTTTGTCTTCTTCTTGGTGGCAGCGGGACACTACTTGTGCTTGCCACCTCGCCAGCTTGAACTGCACTTATGGGACTCGCCACGTGACCACGTGATACTGCAGTGCTGGATGTACGCCCAGGCTGTACTAGGCCGCTGGTGCTTGCCAATTCACCAGAAGGAATAGCGGCGCTAGTACTACTCTGCTCCATGATACGAGAGCCCTGCGGTTCTTGCTCCTCAACAACAGCAGAAGATCGGGATCGGGTACGCCTGACCTTAGCAGGGACCTCATCTTCGTCGTCAGAGCTATCTGACGTGGAGCTGCTGACTTCACTGTCTTCTACGGGAAGATATTCTGAGCCTGAATCTGACAGATACGTGACCTCCTCTTCACTATCTGTCATGCTTAGAATCTCGTAGGCCTCTTTACTAGTGTACCTTCGATTTGCCATTTTGGGCTCTAAATTTAGGGGTACACTAGTAAGAATAAAGTAAGGTAAGTAAGGTAAAAAAAGCACCTGACTGTCAGCAAATGTATCAAACGCTTAAAAAAAAACTGTTAGCGATCGCAGGGATCAGGACTGTCTCTGCGAACGCTGCAGTTATGTGTTTTGTGTTTGGTAAGTGACAGTGATCGATCGATACTGCACTTGGGTGGGCTGGGCTGGGCGGAGGGGCTAAACGCAGGTGCTAGCAGGTATCTGGGCTGATCCCGCTAACACTGTGTTTTTGGGAACCCTAAACCGCTGGGGACGCTAGTATAGATCTGATCAGATACTATACCACTAAGGGAGGTGTATGCTTTGCGTGTGGGTGTTAGCGTTACTGGCACTAACCTAACGTTGCCTGGGGCGATGCAGACCCTCTCTGGCGCTAAAACCTAATTAATATCACCCGCCGGGCGATCAGTGGGTTAAATCTTTATTGGGTTATATACGGTGGGTGCCCTGATGCTATAAAAAGCAAACTAACCAACCAGCGTCACCCGTAACCTTTATATGGTGATCACTGGTGAAAGGGTTAACTAGGGGCAATCAGGGGGGTTAAAACCTTTATTAGGTTAAATATGAGGGTACCTGACGCTATATAAAAACCTGACGGGTAACCTAAATAACTAACTGGCTAACCAGTGTCACCAGTGACACTTATACGGTGATCACTGGTGAAATGGTTAACTCTAGGGGCAATCAGGGGGTTAAAATAATATATGGGGGTACCTGACACTATAAAAACCTGCGACGAACCTAAAAATAAATAACTGGCTATCTAGGGCACCAGCAACACGAATACAGCGATCGGAAAAATGATCGCTTAGTGACGCTGGAGTTAGGGGGTGAAAGGGTTACCTGGGGGGCAATCAAGGGGTTAAACCTTTATTAGGGGGGGTTAGGGGGCTACCCTGGACCTAAAGGGGCCTAAACCTAACTGCCCTGCAACTTTTTACTGTCACAGATGACACTAAATGCAGTGATTAGTAAAATAAATGATCACTGCAATCAGTGACACTGTGACTGGGGGCTGGGGGGGGTGACCTGGGGGTGACTGGGGGGTGAAATGTGTGCCTATGTGTACCTACGTGTCAGTGGGCTGTTGGTGCACTAACCTGATGTCTTCTCTCCTCGGCGCTGCGGACGAAAAGACCGCCACGAGGGGAGATGACATCACTTCCTCTGCCTGTGTTTACATTTACACAGCAGAGCAAGCTTTTCATTCGCCGGGAGCGATCGCGAGGGGGTGGCCGGAAACGAATGGCCGTCCCCTCATCCCAGATCACTCCCGCACCGAGAACCACCGCTCACTGTATAGAAAGGGGGTCCGATGGGACCCCCTAACTATACGAAGGCAGTCACGTACAGGTACGTGATTGTGCCTGTCCGTGCCATTCTGCCGACGTATATATACAGTGAGCGGTCGTTAAGTGTTTAACCACTTCAATACCATGCACTTATGCACCTTCCCGCCCAGACCAATTTTCAGCTTTCAGTACTCTCACACTTTGAATGACAATTACTTAGTCATGCTACACTGTATCCAAACAAATTTTTATCATTTTCTTCTCACAAATAGAGCTTTCTTTTGGTGGTATTTAATCGCCACTGGGTTTTTTATTTTTTGCGATATAAGCAAAAAAACAGCAATTTTTTTAAAAAAAAAACACTTTTTTTTAGTTTCTATTGTAAAATTTTGCAAATAAGTACTTTTTCTTCATAAATTTGTGCCAAAATGTATACTGCTACATATCTTTGGTAAAATGAACCCAAATTAGTGTATATTATTTGGTCTTTGTAAAAGTTATAGAGTCTACAAACTATGGTGGCAATCACTGAAAATTTATCACATCTGATCACGCCTGATGTACTGAAGGGATATCTCATTTCTTGAGACACTAACAAGCGAGGAAAGTACAAATACCCCAAAATTACCCCTTTTTGGAAAGTAGACAGTCCAAGGTATTTACTAAGAGGCGTGGTGAGTTTTTTGAAGTTGTATTTTTTTCCCACAATTCTTGGGAAAATGTAATTTTTTTTTTACTCAAACTGGTCATATTAACAGTTTTTTTCTCTCACCCAGCATATGCATAATTGCAACTACACCCCAAAATACATTCTGCTACTCCTCCTGAGTGTAGCGATACCACACGTGTGAGACTTTTACACAGCCTGGCCACATACAGAGGCCCAACATTGAAGTAGCACTTTCAGGCGTTCTACAAGCATAAATCGCACATATCCTTTCTCAACCACCTATTACACTTTTGAAGGCCCTGGAGCACCAGGACAATGGAATTTTCCACAAAATGACCCCATTTTGGAAAGCACACACCCCAACGTATAATCTATGAAGCATTATGAGTCTTTTGAACGGTTCATTTTTTTCCAGAAGGTTTTGGAAAATGTGGAGAAAAAATGAAAATGCATTTTTTTTACACAAAGTTGTCCATTTATAAGATATTTCTAACGCATAGCATATACATAGCAAAAATGACACCCCAAAATGCATTCTGCTACTCCTCCTGAGTATAGCGATACCACATGTGTGAGACTTTTACACAGCCTGACCATATACAGAGGCCCAACATTGAAGTAGCACTTTCAGGCGTTCTACAAGCATAAATCGCACATATCCTTTCTCAACCACCTATTACAATTTTGAAGGCTCTGGAACACCAGGACAATAGAATTTTCCACAAAATGACCCCATTTTGGAAAGCACACACCCCAACGTATAATCTATGAAGCATTATGAGTCTTTTGAACAGTTCATTTTTTTCCAGAAGGTTTTGGAAAATGTGGAGAAAAAATGAAAATGCATTTTTTTTTACACAAAGTTGTCCATTTATAAGATATTTCTAACGCATAGCATATACATAGCAAAAATAACACCCCAAAATGCATTCTTCTACTCCTCCTGAGTATAGCGATACCACATGTGTGAGACTTTTACACAGCCTGGCCATATACAGAGGCCCAACATTGAAGTAGCACTTTCAGGCGTTCTACAAGCATTAATCGCACATATCCTTTCTCAACCACCTATTACAATTTTGAAGGCCCTGGAGCACCAGGACAATGGAATTTTCCACAAAATGACCCCATTTTGGAAAGCACACACCCCAACGTATAATCTATGAAGCATTATGAGTCTTTTAAACGGTTCATTTTTTTCCAGAAGGTTTTGGAAAATGTGGAGAAAAAATGAAAATGCATTTTTTTTACACAAAGTTGTCCATTTATAAGATATTTCTAACGCATAGCATATACATAGCAAAAATAACACCCCAAAATGCATTCTGCTACTCCTCCTGAGTATAGCGATACCACATGTGTGAGACTTTTACACAGCCTGGCCATATACAGAGGCCCAACATTGAAGTAGCACTTTCAGGCGTTCTACAAGCATAAATCGCACATATCCTTTCTCAACCACCTATTACAATTTTGAAGGCCCTGGAGCACCAGGACAATAGAATTTTCCACAAAATGACCCCATTTTGGAAAGCACACACCCCAACGTATAATCTATGAAGCATTATGAGTCTTTTGAACGGTTCATTTTTTTCCAGAAGGTTTTGGAAAATGTGGAGAAAAAATGAAAATGCATTTTTTTTACACAAAGTTGTCCATTTATAAGATATTTCTAACGCATAGCATATACATAGCAAAAATAACACCCCAAAATGCATTCTGTTACTCCTCCTGAGTATAGCGATACCACATGTGTGAGACTTTTACACAGCCTGGCCATATACAGAGGCCCAACATTGAAGTAGCACTTTCAGGCGTTCTACAAGCATAAATCACACATATCCTTTCTCAACCACCTATTACAATTTTGAAGGCCCTGGAGCACCAGGACAATAGAATTTTCCACAAAATGACCCCATTTTTGAAAGCACACACCCCAACGTATAATCTATGAAGCATTATGAGTCATTTGAACGGTTCATTTTTTTCCAGAAGGTTTTGGAAAATGTGGAGAAAAAATTAAAATGCATTTTTTTTTACACAAAAGTTGTCAATTTATAAGATATTTCTAACACATAATATGTACATAGCAAAAATTACACCCCAAAATGCATTTTGCTACTCCTCCCGAGTATGGCGATACCACATGTTTGAGACTTTTACACAGCCTGGCCACATACAGAGGCCCAACATCCAAGTAGCACCTCCAGGCATTCTAGCAGCATTAATTGCACATATCATTTTCTGACTACCGATCACATTTTTGAAGGCCCTCCATATATCTAACACATAGCAGGTACATACCAAATAACAAAAGATTACCTGTGGTTTTAGAAGTGCAGTGGTCCACAGAGGAGAGCATCGGTCCAGGCAGCAGGCAGGGATGAGGTCAGGGACAGCAAAAGCAATCATCCAGGCAGCAGGCAGGAATACTGTCCATAGTTTGCACAGGCAGAGATACTGTCAGCACAGCCAGAGCACAGCCAAAGCACAGGTCCAGGTAGCAGGCAGAGGTGTCCCGGCAGAAATGCTGTCCAAAGTCAGTAGAGGCAGCAGGCAGATATATGGTCAACACAGCCAAAGTATTGGTCCAAGCAGCAGGAAGAAACATGGTCCATAATGTCATGGGTCATTACAGGCAGTAATATGGTCAGCACAGCCAAATTATTGGTCCAGGCAGCAGGAAGGACCATCAAGCTTAGGGCCAGGGGGACAGGGGTAGAGGCTTCTCCCACCCAAATCGCTTTGAAGCCTCCGGGCAACCAGACCCTGTTCTTGGAGCACAGAAAACGAAAAACTGGTTTTCTCTACTCAGAACGCTATTCTGAAGCCCCTCACATATGTGAGACCCCTGTGTACTAAAAGTAGATGGCCAAAAGATCAGTCCAAGTGGCAGGCAAAAACATGGTCGATTAACAGGCCAAGGTCGGTACACGTGGAAGTCAGAAACGTGGTTTAAATCGGCAGGCAGAGGCATCGTCGGTAAACAGGCTGAGGTTGGTGCACGTGGAGGTCAGAAACGTGGTTTAAATCGGCAAGCAAAGACATCGTCGGTAAACTAACATGGAAGTTAATTAACATGGAAGGTAGTTAGTAACATGGTAGCAGGCAAATAGGGAAATGGCAGTCTGTTAATAATAAGGGGAACTAATGGATGTATGATAATTTTTGAAGCAATTTCCGATGCACAGGCCAGGTTGGGAGGGACAATCGGGACAATAATAGCTGGTGTCTCTTCTTACTCCTCCTCTGCTGCATACACGGCATTTCTTTTGGCGTCTTCTTCCAGATTCTGTGGGGGGGATGCTAAAGGGATAGTGTCGCTCGTGAAGCCGACTCACACTATCAGAGCGAATGCTTCCTGGGGCGGGATCTTGTTGGTAAATGAGGGCATCGATGATATCTTCGATATATTGGAGGTAGTGGAGTCGGTGATTTTGAGTTGCTTTTTGGTAGCAGACAAACGAATTAAAAAGGGCCATGTGAAACGCAACTTTTTTGTGCCAATAATGGGACTTTCTGGTTGATAAGTAGGGCTGTAGCATCTGGTCGTTTAAATCCACCCCCCCCATGTACAAATTGTAGTCGTGGACACATTCAGGCTTTACAATGGAGCCGCGTCTTCTTGGGATCTCCACCATGGTGTCATTGTGGATCGTAGAGAGGATGTGGACATCTTTCTTGTCCCTCCACTTCATGGCCAACACCTCCTCGTTCCTCATGGATGCCGATTCTCCAGGTCGCAATTTTTTTGTCAATAAATTTTGTGGGAATCCCTTCCGTTTTTTTTTAAGGTACTGCAGGCCGGAGTTTGTTTACTGTAAAGGTGGCGAAAAAGGGGCAGGCTGGTATAATAATTATCAACATATAAATGGTAACCTTTTCCGAACAGGGGGTATGCCAACTCCCAGACAATTTTCCCACTGGTTCCAATATATGTGGGGCAATCACGGGGCTGGAGCTGGGAGTCTTTGCCTTCATAGATCCTGAATTTGCAGACGTATCCAGTGGCTCGATCACATAATTTATTTAATTTTAACACATACTTGGCTCTCTTGCTTGGTATGTACTGCTTGAACTGCAGTCGGCCGGTGAAATGTACGAGGGACTCGTCCACACAAATTTTTTGGTCTGGGATGAAAACTTCTTCAAATCGCTGGGAAAAGGCATTGATTAGGGGGCGTATCTTGTACAATTTGTCGTAGTTGGGATGATCTCGGGGAGGGCACTGTGAATTGTCATTGAAGTGGAGAAAGCGCATAATCATGTCGTATCTTTTCCTGGACATGACAGTGGAATATATGGGCATGTGTTGGATGGGGCGTTTGGACCAATATGAATGGACTTCGTTCTTTTTTGTAAGCCCCATATTGAACATAAGGCCCAAAAATAATTTAAATTCATCCAATGTTAGACGCCGCCACTGGAACATGCGGGCGTAGGAAGAATCGGGGTTGGCAGCAATAAATTGGGATGCATACAGATTCGTTTCCACTATATTCTGCAGCAAATCTTGTGGGAAAAATAAACAAAAATAATCAAATTTAGAAAAATTTGTAGTGTCGGGCTGCACACCTGGCTGTGCGGTGAAAGGGGGGATGATAGCGGATCCTGAGTTGGCAGGCAACCATAAGGGGTTTGCCAGGGCATCGGGAAGGTAGGATTGGGGCTGGATTCTTCGGGTTGGGCGTGCATTTCCATTGCTTGTACTGGGCTCCTCTTCCTGGGGTATGGCGCTGCTGGTGGTGGGCAGTTCTCCTGATCTTGGTGCTGATCTTGGTGCTGATCTTGGTGCCGATCGCATTCTTTTGGGAGGGACGGTTTCCTCCGGGGACTCGGACTCTGAGCCACTATCCTCCACTGGCTCGTATTCCGAACCAGAATCGGATAATGGGAGCTCCCCGCTGCTCTCATCATCCGACATGGCAAGAATGGCATATGCCTCCTCAGGTGTGTAAACCCTTTGGGACATTATGGCAGTGCTTATTGGTGGGCCTGTGTAATGGTACTGCTGGTGGTAGTGGTGGCGGTCTGTGTGGTAGTACCGATGGAGGTATTAGTGGTGGGCCTGTGTGGTGGTACCGATGGCGGTATGGGTGGTGGTGGTACCAATGGCGGTACAGGTGGTGGTGGTACCGATGGCGGTACGGGTGGTGGTGGTGGCGGCGGTACCGATGGCGGTACAGGTGGCGGTACGGGTGGTGGTGGTAGCGATGGCGGTATGGGTGGTGGTGGTACCGATGGCGGTACAGGTGGTGGTGGTACCGATGGCGGTACAGGTGGTGGTGGTACCAATGGCGGTACGGGTGGTGATGGTACCGATGGCGGTACAGGTGGTGGTACAGGTGGTGGTGGCACTACCGACGGTGGTACGGGTGGTGGTACTGGTGGTGGTACCGATGGCGGCACTAGTGGTGATACTGGTAGCGGGCCTGTGTGGCAGTATAGATGCTGGGCCTGGTGGCGGTACTGGTGGTGGTACTGGTACCGATGGCGGTACTGGTAGCCTGTGTGGCGGTGCCAATGGCGGTACCGATGGAGGTGGGCCTGTGACAGATGACTGACAGATGGGCTGATTGATTGACAGATGGGCTGATTGATTGATTGACAGATGGGTTGATTGATTGACAGATGGGGTGATTGATTGACAGGTGGGGTGATTGATTGACAGATCGGCTGATTGATTGACAGATCGGCTGATTGATTGACAGATCGGCTGATTGATTGACAGATGGGCTGATTGATTGACAGATGGGCTGATTGACAGATGGGCTGATTGACAGATGGGCTGATTGGCTGGGCTGATTGATGTGCTGGGCTGTGTGACAGGTCCTCTTTATGGGGGGGGGCGTGTTGTGCACTGTAAACTTATGTAGACAAACTACACTGAGCTAACTTACTGATCTCTTCTCTCTCCTCACAGATGGGTGTGTGAGGAGAGAGCAGGGATCAGGTAGTAACTCCTGTGGAGTTTGTTTACATTTGTGACCGGCTGTGATTGGACACAGCCGGTCACGTGGTAAACAGCCAATTCATTGGCTGTTTACTCTGATCGGGGACGCGCTGTGTCCAAGGGACACTCGCCTTCCCCGATCCCCGCTCTGCAAGCCTGTGGCGGCGCGCACGGAGCGCGCCGCCGAGTTTGTTTTGACAGGTGATCGGCTGTGACTTTGACACAGCCGATCACATGGTAAACAGCCAATGAAATTGGCTGTTTACCGTGATCGGGGAAGCGCTGTGTCCGAGGGACACATGCCGTCCCCGATCACCGCGCTGCGCGCCCCTGCGGGCGCGCGCAAGGCATTATCCTGCAGGACGTCATATGACGTCCAGTATCGATATTGCAACCACTTCCCGGACGTCAATTCACTATTGACTGGGCGGGAAGTGGTTAAAGTCCCAACATCCTTTGTTTTCAATTTGAATACGGGATGAAGACACCTTCCTGAATGAACACACCAGCCTGAATGGAGGTCCTCTCCAACATCAGTGCCTGACCTCACAAACGCGCTTCTGGAAGAATGGTCAAACATTCCCATAGACACTCCGAAACCTTGTGGACAGACTTCCCAGAAGAGTTGAAGCTGCTATAGCTGCAAAGGGTGGGCCAACTCAATATTGAACCTTACAGACTAAGACTGGGATGCCATTAAAATTCATATGCATGTTAAAGCAGGCGTTCCAATACTTTTGGTAATATAGTGTGTTACTACATTATGAGGCTGTTTGACACCCTTCTATCCCTTTGTTTTTTACTGAAAATAATTGGACACTGGCAAAAAAGACACGCCATACACCTCAACATTGAGGGGAAAGACCTCTGTGTCCTGTGATATACTCCAAAGAAAATGGATTTTACAGGTATGTATAAAAATCCAGTTTGCCCTATCGTACATCACAGGATGTGCACTGTCCATGTGACAGCGACCACTCAGAATCCACCTGGTCCATCCTTATAGTGCTGGATGAAGAGGAAAGAAAGCAACGAGGATTTCAAATCCCTGCAACGGTGGATCGGCTTGCGGGAGCCCTGACAGCTCAGGTTTGTGGAAGGTAAGTACATTGGGGACAGGTGAACTATCCCTTTTAAGATTTACATATAATTTTATCTCCCATGTCTAAAATTTCTTTTTTTTTTTTTTACTTGAAGCTTGGAGATGTAATCCATAGCCTTCTGGAAAAACATGCCATTATATGTCAGCTTAAAATCAATTGTACTGCATATAAAATACAACTGGATATTTGCTTAGAAGTAGATTAACTCAGTTACGCACAACCTTACCATAATAATGGCCATGTGACCACATGTAACATGATTACATACCTGTAATAGCTGTGAACTAAAATAAACCTTTGAATTCTCCATTCACGCCAAAGAAACAGGTAGATTTCATTGGCCCATCCCCTCTCGCCATATGGTCCCCTTCTTCAGGAAAAACACAGAGGTAGATATCTGTAATGTAAATCATAACTGAAATACAATTCCCTACATTAATGCATTTCCATATGTAGCACCCCCCCCCCCAATATTTGGGGGCGCTATGTGTAAATTTAGAGGTAGTCTGAGCCAGTATTTGGGCTCAGACCAATAGATTGTTCTGGATTTTTCTTCTGCTCTGGGTGTGATACTGCCTGGCCGTAGTGTTCCCTATTTGCCTGTAGGTGGCACTGTCACCACCGGCATAGGTTGAACTACAGGGGGTATCACAACACCTTGGGTGTCCATTCTCGGCAGCCATGCAGTGGGCGTGGTCTACCCGCTGTGCATGCTGGGAGAGGGTACAAAATGGGCAGACGCCATTAGTGTGGGGTTCTTGTGCGCCTTATGGCCCTCCAGGCCAGGGGGTGCACGTGTGTGGAATAGTCCCGGGCACCTTTAGCCTGAGGCTGCATCTAGAGTTGCCACCTCATCCCTTTAAAACCGAACACATACGACCATTTACCTGCCGTTGTTTGGGCCTTGCAGCAATTACCTCTCTCAAATTGATCCCTTTTGCTCCGTTGTCTAGGTAGAATAAGGCCAATGTCCACACAGGAGTAAAACCTAAGCAGTAAGGTTTTATTCTTTATCTTTTCAGTGAACTTGAAGAGAGAGTAGGAAAACTGAGAGAAGCAGGGGAAGGTTCAGGTACACAACACTTAAGACACAGTGCAACTCTTTCGTCGCCACTCAAGCCTAAGTGGGTATTGCTCACCCGGATAGTCCCTTTGTGATCGGCCCTAGCAGCCGGGATGGAGCACGGATAAATTGTGAACTTTCTTGGGGATGCGATCAGGAATCCTCTGCCACAGGATTGTTAGTCCCAAACCTCCCAGCCAAGCAATATTAAAGAACCTTTAAGCCGGATTGGCGTATTGCAGGGCTTGTAATGACAGATCCCTCCTTAGATGAGCTCCAGGCCTCCTCCCGAGACAGCAGTACCGTCACTAGTCTCCTCCGGGGCAGATCCTCCCCTGGTCTCCTTCCCCAAGCATGACTCACCTGATGTGGGTAGCCGAGGATCCCTCTGAAAAGTATAGGCCTCAGCCAGCAGAGCTGGGCCTATCATACAGCGATGCAGCTAGAGTTGCCACCTCATCCCTTTAAAACCGAACACATATTAATTACACAGGCTCTGTGGCTGATTAATGTGGTAATTAAACACACTTGGTGCCTTACCTGAAATAAATTAGCCTCAGAACCTGTGTAATTCATATGTGTTCGGGTTTAAAGGGATGAGGTGGCAACCCTAGCTGCATCGCTGTATGATAGGCCCAGCTCTGCTGGCTGAGGCCTATACTTTTCAGAGGGATCCTCGGCTACCCACGTCAGGTGAGTCATGCTTGGGGAAGGAGACCAGGGGAGGATCTGCCCCGGAGGAGACTAGTGACGGTACTGCTGTCTCGGGAGGAGGCCTGGAGCTCATCTAAGGAGGGATCTGTCATTACAAGCCCCGCAATACGCCAATCCGGCTTAAAGGTTCTTTAATATTGCTTGGCTGGGAGGTTTGGGACTAACAATCCTGTGGCAGAGGATTCCTGATCGCATCCCCAAGAAAGTTCACAATTTATCCGTGCTCCATCCCGGCTGCTAGGGCCGATCACAAAGGGACTATCCGGGTGAGCAATACCCACTTAGGCTTGAGTGGCGATGAAAGAGTTGCACTGTGTCTTAAGTGTTGTGTACCTGAACCTTCCCCTGCTTCTCTCAGTTTTCCTACTCTCTCTTCAAGTTCACTGAAAAGATAAAGAATAAAACCTTACTGCTTAGGTTTTACTCCTGTGTGGACATTGGCCTTATTCTACCTAGACAACGGAGCAAAAGGGGTCAATTTGAGAGAGGTAATTGCTGCAAGGCCCAAACAACGGCAGGTAAATGGTCGTATGTGCTACACATATATACAGTGGGTAAAAAAAAGAATCGCCACCAACATGACAGAAAAAAATAAACAAAATCAAAAACAGAATCACTGAGTTGGAAAAAGGATCACCACATTTTGCTTTAATTATAGCCCTTAGTCTGTTGGGATATATCTCTACTAACTTTGCCCACTCTTCTTTGCAGAACTGCTCAAGTTCAGTTAAATTTGATTGTGACTAGGCATGAGCCAAACACCCCCCGGTTCGGTTCGCATCCAGAACATGCGAACGGACCGAAAGTTTGCGCGAACATTCGAACACCGTGGGACTCGAACGTGAGAAATCAAAAGTGCGAATTTTAAAGGCTAATATGCAAGTTATTGTCCTAAAAAGGGTTGTGGGACCCGGGTCCTGCCCCGGAGGACATGTATCAATGCAAAAAAAAGTTTTAAAAACGGCCGTTTTTTCGGGAGCAGTGATTTTAATGATGCTTAACCACTTAAGCCCCAGACCATTTTGCTGGTCAAAGACCGGGCCACTTTTTGCGATTTGGCACTGCGTCGCTTTTACTGACATTTGCGCAGTTGTGCGACGTGGCTCCCAAACAAAATTGATGTCCTTTTTTTCCCACAAATAGAGCTTTCTTTTGGTGGTATTTGATCACCTTTGCGGTTTTTATTTTTTGCGCTATAAACAAAAATAGAGTGACAATTTTGAAAAAAATGCAATATTTTTTACTTTTTGCTATAATAAATATCCCCCAAAAATATATAAAAAAAAACGTTTTTAGGCCGATACATATTCTTCTTCATATTTTTGGTAAAAAAAAACGCAATAAGCGTTTATTGATCGGTTTGCGCAAAAGTTATAGTGTCTACAAAATAGGGGACAGTTTTATGGCATTTTTATGGATAATTTTTTTTTTACTAGTAATGGCGGCGATCAGCAATTTTTATCTTGACTGTGACATTATGGCGGACACATCGGACACATTTTTGGGACCATTGTCATTTTTACAGCGATCAGTGCTATAAAAATGCACTGATTACTGTGAAATGACACTGGCAATGAAGGGGTTAACCACTAGATGGCACTGTAGGGGTTAAGTGTGCCCTAGGGAATAATTCTTACTGTAGGGGGGATTGGCTGTGTGTGACACAGCAGTGATCAGTATATCTGCGGTCGGCAATCGGTTAAAGTGAAAAAATAAAAGTGAAATATTCCTTTAAATATCGTACCTGTGGGGTGTCTACAGTATGCCTGTGAAGTGACACGTGTTTCCCATGTTTAGAACAGTCCTTGCACAAAATGACATTTCTAAAGGAATAAAAGTCATTTAAAACTGCTTGCGGCTTTAATGTAATGTTGGGTCCCGGCAATATAGATGAAAATTTGATGACTCATTTTGATCAACCAGTTTTTATGACTCGTTTTTATTTTATAATTTCTCACAAATTGTTGTGTGCTGCTCAGCTCATATGTGTCCACATACGCCCTCATTGATCTATTTCTACTACTTATTGCCATGTATCATTATGTCCATATTTGTATATGTATGAAATTTTGGTCATGCTATGTGCTTTTTTACATGCTGTCCCCTTTTTTACTGTATATTTTTTACCTATTTAATACATGTGTGCAATATTCAATGGTTTATTTCATTCTTTCATCCCCATCAGCCCACTGTTTCATTTAAAGTCCCAACTTCCTTTGTTTTCATTTTGAATACGGGATGGAGATACATTTCATATGTAATCTCACTCAAAGTCCCAAAACCACAACCGACGTCCCCCCCTTCTTTTCCTACTTGCACCAGGGATAGAAACAGTGGTCTATAGCTGGCAGTGTTCCCCTGCCAGCTTTTTACATGGGGTTTGTCTTGTTGAGCTGTGCACCTTCGGTTCACACAAATGGGACACCATTGAGCATTGATGTATCACTGTGGATCCTTTGGGCCACTTCCTGTCCGTTACATGGGACTGTGATGCGTTCATGGTGCCCCCCTTTCCCCCCTTCTTCCGCCCGTAACTGGGCGGGACTTCTGTGGGGAGTTTGGGCGGATGCTGTAAGCGCATCAGCGTCACGCACCGCCCATCCGGGTGACGTCCTTTGGGGCGTTGCACTGTTGAGCGTGCATTATCTACCTTGGCCGACTCAGCTGGTTTGTGCGGCGTCACTCCAGGGCAGGCTGTCATGCCGCCTGGTTGGGGCCCCGCCTCCCACACTGTCGAGCCAGCGTGACATTGGTGGCAGTCTCACGCACGTGCGGGACGCAATATAGGTGTCTCCCCGGTCATTCATCCTATTGCCATCTGTATGCAGACACCACAGCCTTTACCAGTCGCTGCCATCCAGCACACTTACAAGGTAACATTGGTCACCTCTCATGCAGCCCTTATTCCACTACTCCTTTTACTATGTGGGTCGTTCCTGATGGATTTACCCATTCATTTCAGATACTTATACTGCACCATGAGGAAACACCTGACTCCATGAAACTGATGGCTACCTGCTGCCTAGGGATGATGCCTTTGCGCCCCGATATGTGTTTGACTCCCTGCCACCTCAGCTCCCAGGACGGGCAGCCTCCTGGCCCTTTCTTTCACATACATCACAATGTGGCACACCCTGTAAGTAACCAGAATTGACTTCTTGTCCTCTCTGGTGGAATTGAGTTCAATACTCTGATCATTATTTATTCTGTATTTCCAGATAACCCATTACATCTGCCCCTGAGGAGTGTTTTCTATATGCACGAAACGCTGCGTCGGGCTTACAATGATGTAGCTATATGCGCTAATGGGACTTCATTTTGATCAACCAGTTTTTATGACTCGTTTTTATTTTATAATTTATCACAAATTGTTGTGTGCTGCTCAGCTCATATGTGTCCACATACACCCTCATTGATTTATTTCTACTACTTATTGCCATGTATCATTATGTCCATATTTGTATATGTATGAAATTTTGGTCATGCTATGTGCTTTTTTACATACTGTCCCCTTTTTTACTGTATATTTTTTTACCTATTTACCATTTAACGACCGCCCCATTTACATATACGTCGGCAGAATGGCACGGACAGGCACAATCACATACCTGTACATGCCTGCCTTCGTGCGGGTGGGGGGTCCGATTGGACCCCCTCCCAGTACATGGGGCGGTCGGTATCACTTTAGGAGCGATCCGTGACGAGGGGGCGGCCATTGGTTTCTGGCCACCCCCTCGCAGTTGCTCCCGGGTAATGAGATGCTTCCCCTGCCTGTGTAATGTATACACAGGCAGGAGGAAGTGATGTCATCTCTCCATGCGGCGCTCTATTCGTCCAGAGCGCCGAGGAGAGAAGACATCAGGTTAGTGCACCAACAGCCCACTGACACTAGGACACATAGGTACACTTTCCACCCCCCCCCAGTCACCCCCAGATCGCCCCCAAGATCACCCCCCAGCCCCCATTCACAGTGTCACTGATTGCAGTGATCATTTATTTACTGATCACTGCAATCAGTGATATTTGTGATAGTAAAAGTGTCAGGGCAGTTAGTGTTAGGTCCCTTTAGGTCCAGGGTAGCCCCCTAACCCCTCTCTATTAAAGGTTTAACCCCTTGATCGCCCCCCAGGTAACCCTTTCACCCCCTATCGCCAGTGTCACTAAGCGATCGTTTTTCTGATCGCTGTATTAGTGTAGCTAGTGCCGCTAGGTAGCCAGTTATTTTTTTAGGTTCGCCGCCAGGTTTTTATAGCGTCGGGTACCCCCATATATTATCTAATAAAGGTATTAACCCCCGTATTGCCCCTAGAGTTAACCCTTTCACCAGTGATCACAGTATAAGTGTCACTGGTGACACTGGTTAGCCAGTTAGTTATTTAGTTATTTAGGTTCCCCATCAGGTTTTTATATAGCATCAGGTACCCCCATATATTACCTAATGAAGGTTTAACCCCTTGATCACCCCCCAGGTAACCCTTTCACCCCCTATCACCAGTGTCACTAAGCAATTGTTTTTCTGATCGCTGTATTAGTGTCGCTGGTGCCGCTAGGTAGCCAGTTTATTTTTTAGGTTCGCCGCCAGGTTTTTATAGCATCAGGTACCCCCATATATTATCTAATAAAGGTTTAACCCCTTGATCGCCCCCCAGGTAACCCTTTCACCCCCTATCACCAGTGTCACTAAGCAATAGTTTTTCTGATCGCTGTATTAGTGTCGCTGGTGCCGCTAGGTAACCAGTTATTTTTTTAGGTTCGCCGCCAGGTTTTTATAGCATCAGGTACCCCCATATACAACCTAATAAAGGTTTTAACCCCCTGATTGCCCCTATAGTTAAACCTTTCACCAGTGATCACCGTATAAGTGTCACTGGTGACACTGGTTAGCCAGTTAGTTATTTCGTTATTTAGGTTCTCCGTCAGGTTTTTATAGCATCAGGTACCCCCATATATTACCTAATAAAGGTTTTAACCCCCTGATTGCCCCTAGTTAACCCTTTCACCAATGATCACCGTATAAGTGTTACGGGTGACGCTGGTTAGTTAGTTTGCTTTTTATAGCATCAGGGCACCCGACGTATATAACCCAATAAAGGTTTAACCCCCTGATCGCCCAGGTGATATCAATTAGGTTTTAGCGTCAGATAGGGTCTGCGTCGCCCCAGGCAGCTTCAGGTTAGTGCCACTAACGCTAACACCCACGCGCGAAGCATACACCTCCCTTAGTGGTATAGTATCTGAACAGATCAATATCTGATCAGATCTATACTAGCGTCCCCAGCAGTTTACTGTTCCCAAAAATGCAGTGTTAGCGGAATCAGCCCAGATACCTGCTAGCACCTGCGTTTTGCCCCTCCGTCCAGCCCAGCCCACCCAAGTGCAGTATCGATCGATCACTGTCACTTACAAAACACAACACACATAACTGCAGCGTTCGCAGAGACAGGCCTGATCCCCGCGACTCTAGTGTTGTAGGAGGTGATTTCACCACCACAGTTAAAAGAAAGAGCATATATGCCAAAGCATGGGGGCAGCAGGGGCGGAGGAGCGATTTTGCTCCTAATGCCGCGTACATACGGTCAAGATTCCGACGGAGGCTTGCCCGTGGAAAAGTCTGACCGTGTGTACGTGGCATAACTTTTGCGGGAGGATGCCCCCATGCTTCGGCATATATAAATGGTGCATGTATGCCCATCATTAGAAGTGGGTGGATGAAGGGAGGTATTCTAATGGTGGGCATACCCACTGATCAATCTCTTTTTTCATTCAGCCAACAGGCTGCATGAAAAAAAAGATTACAATACATGTCCAACAAGGACCAGCAACGTACTGGTATGTTGCTGCACTTTGAATGGTTATACCAGAATGATGCCTGCGGGTTTAGGAATCATCTTGGTATCATTCTTTTCAGCCAGCGGCCGGCTTTCATGTAAAAGAAATCCTAGCGGCTAATTAGCCTCTGGACTGCTTTTACAAGCAGTGGGATGGAATGTCCCCCCCCCCCATATATAAAAAGCGCCATTGGGAAATTGGGAAAGCATTTTATCACACCGATCTTGGTGTGGTCAGATGCTTTGAGGGCAGAGGAAAGATCTAGGGTCTAATAGCCCCAATTTTTTTCAAAAAAAGAGTACCTGTCACTACCTATTGCTATCATAGTGGATATTTACATTCCCTGAGATAACAATAAAAATGATAAAAAAAAAAAAAAAATGGAAGGAACAGTTTAAAAATAAAATAAAAAAGCAAAATAAATAATAATTTAAAAAAAAACACCCCTGTCCCGCCCTGCACAAAGGCAAACGCAAGCATCGGTCTGGCGTCATATGTAAACAGCAATTGCATCATGCATGTGAGGTATCACCGCAAAGGTCAGATCGAGGGCAGTAATTTTAGCATTAGACCCCCTAGGTAAATCTAATGTGGTAACCTGTAAAGGCTTTTAAAGGCTTTTAAAAATGAATGTAGTTTGTCGCCACTGCACATTTGTGCGAAATTTTAAAGTGTTTGGTTTCCATGTACTCGGCCTAAGATCATCTTTTTTATTTCGTCAAACATTTGGGCAATATAGTGTGCTTTAGTGCATTAAAATTAAAAAAAGTGTTTTCCCCAAAAAATGCGTTTGAAAAATTGCTGCGCAAATACTGTGTGGAAAAAAAATGCAACACCCACCATTTTAATCTGTAGGGCCTTTGCTTTAAAAAAATATATAATGTTTGGGGGTTCAACGTAATTTTCTTGCAAAAAAAATATGTTTTCATGTAAACAAAAAGTGTCAGAAAGGGCTTTGTCTTCAAGTGGTTAGAAGAGTGGATGATGTGTGACATAAGCTTCCTAATATTGTGCATAAAATGCCAAGATGGCACAAAACCCCCCCAAATGACCTCATTTTGGAAAGTAGACACCCCAAGCTATTTGCTGAGAGGCATGTTGAGTCCATGGAACATTTCATATTTTGACACAAGTTGCGGGAAAAAGACAATTTTTTATTTTTTTTTGCACAAAGTTGTCATTAAATGATATATTGCTCAAACATGCTATGGGAATATGTGGAATTACACCCCAAAATACATTCTGTTGCTTCTCCTGAGTACGGGGATACCACATGTGTGAGACTTTTTGGGAGCCTAGCCGCGTACGGGACCCCGAAAATCAATCACCGCCTTCAGGCTTCCTAAGGGTGTAAATTTTTGATTTCACTCCTTACTGCCTATCACAGTTTCGGAGGCCATGAAATGCCCAGATGGCACAAACCCCCCCAAATGACCCCATTTTGTAAAGTAGACACCCCAAGCTATTTGCTGAGAGGTATGGTGAGTATTTTGCAGATCTCACTTTTTGTCACAAAGTTTTGAAAATTAAAAAAAGAAAAAAAAAAGTTTTTTTCTTTTCTTTCTTCATTTTCAAAAACAAATGAGAGCTGTAAAATACTCACTATGCCTCTCAGAAAATAGCTTGGGGTGTCTACTTTCCAAAATGGGGTCATTTGGGGGGGTTTCATGATATCTTGGCATTTTATAGCCTTCAAAACTGTGATGGGTAGTGAAGAGTGAAATCAAAAATTTGCGCCCTTAGGAATCCTGAAGGCGGTGATTGGTTTTCGGGGCCCCGTACACGGCTAGGCTCCCAAAAAGTCCCACACATGTGGTATCCCCGTACTCAGAAGAAGCAGAAAATTGTATTTTGGGGTGTAATTCCACATATGCCCATGGCATGTGTGAACAATATATCATTTAGTGACAACTTTTTGTAATTTTTTTATTTTTTTGTCATTATTCAATCACTTGGGACAAAAAAAAGGGATTTTTATAACAGCTTACCTGTAAAATCCTTTTCTTGGAGTACATCACGGGACACAGAGCGACTTAGTCATTACTAATGGGTTATATAGTTTACCTTCAGGTGCTGGCACTGGCAACTTCCAAACCGGAAGTACCCTCCCCTATATAAGCCCCTCCCATCCGGGAGCACCTCAGTTTTGTAGCAAAGCAATAAGTGTCCCAAAAAGAGGGGTGGGAGCTCTGTGTCCCGTGATGTACTCCAAGAAAAGGATTTTACAGGTAAGCTGTTATAAAAATCCCTTTTTCTTTTTCATACATCACGGGACACAGAGCGACTTAGTCATTACTAATGGGACGTCCCAAAGCAATGCCAAATGAGGGGAGGGATACACTATACATAAGCTGGGCGCCATCATGCATGAGGCTCTTTTGCGGCCTGCAACACACTGCGCCCAAAGGCGACATCCTCCTGACTTCTAACGTCTACCTGGTAGAATCTAGTAAACGTGTGTACTGAAGACCATGTTGCGGCCTTACAGACTTGAGCCAGGGAGGCCTGGTGATGCACTGCCCATGAAGTTCCAACTGCTCTTGTGGAGTGCGCCCTAACTTTGAATGGAGGCGGTCTCTTTCTCAAGCCATAGGCTTGTATTATGACCTGTCGAATCCACTTGGCTAAAGTAGATTTTGATGCTGCCTGACCCTTTCTGGGGCCTTCCGGCAGAATAAACAAAGTATCCGTTCTGCGAATCTGAGCAGTGGCTTTTAGATAAGCTTTAACTGCTCTTACTACATCCAAAGAATGCAATAACTTTTCCTCTACCGAGCTAGGTTTGGGGAAAAAGGAAGGAAGAAAGAACCACATCTTGGTTCAAATGGAACCTCGATACCACCTTAGGAAGAAAGGCTGGATGAGGACGTAATACTACTCTGTCCTTATGGACAACCAGATATGGCTCCTTACAGGACAAGGCGGCTAATTCCGATACTCTTTTAGCCGAACAAATGGCTACTAAGAAAATCAATTTCCTGGTGAGAAGAACCAAGGAAATGTGCCGCAATGGTTCAAATGGTTGTTTCTGTAGAACCGACAGAACCAGGTTTAAGTCCCATGGACATATGGGAATACTAACCGGAGGGCTAATACGCATCACTCCTTGTATGAAAGCTTTGACTAATGAATGCAAAGCCAAGGGCCTTTGAAAAAATATTGACAAGGCCGTCTGACCCTTGATAGTACTCAAGGCAAGCTTCCTATGTACAGCCCACTGTAGGAAGTCCAGAATCCTACCTATTACGTACTTACGTGGATGCCATTTCTTGGCCTCACACCACGTGATGTACGCCTTCTAGATCCTATAATAGATCTGCCTGGATACCGGCTTCCTGGCATTGATCATGGTAGATACCACAGGATTAGAGAGCCCTCTCTTTTTTAGAATGTGGGCTTCAATAGCCAGGCCGTCAAACCTAGGGCTGGTAAGGAAGGGTAGTATATCGGTCCTTGCGAAAGCAGGTCCGGACGATGTGGGAGGGTCCCAGGACTTCCCACTGACATTTTTACAATCTCCGCGTACCATACCCTTCGGGGCCACGCTGGAGCCACCAGAATCACTGGTTTCTTTTCTACCCTGATTCTGCGGATTAATCGCGGTGGGAATGCATATATCAGCTTGAACTGATCCCAAGGGAACACTCGGGCATCCGAACCGCAAGCTAGGGGATCCCTTGTGCGAGACACAAATCTGTCCACCTTTGCGTTGAATCTGGATGCTAGCAGATCTACATCCGGTGTTCCCCACCGCTGGCATATTGCCTGGAAAACCTCGGGGTGAAGAGACCATTCCCCCGGGCATAATTGCTGGCGACTTAAAAAGTCCGCTCTCCAATTTTCCACTCCTGGGATGAAAACCGCGGATATGGCTGGGACATATCTTTCTGCCCATTCCAGGATGCAATTCGCTTCCCTCTGGGCTGCACGACTCCTGGTGCCACCCTGGTGATTGATATATGCCACTGCTGTGGCATTGTCTGATTGAATTCTGACAGGGGACCCTTGGAGTTTGGATGTCCATGCTACTAGGGCATACCGGGCTGCTCGTATCTCTAAGAGATTGATGGGCAGGGCCTTCTCTGCTTCTGACCACTTGCCCTGGAGAGACCATTGCTCCAGTACTGCCCCCCAGCCTATGAGGCTGGCATCTGTAGTGACCACCTTCCAAGAAACCGGACTGAAGGGTTTCCCTTTTTCCAGATTCTGGGGCACCAACCACCAATGGAGGCTCTTGCGAACGGAAGGGGACAGGGACATTGGTAAGTCTAAAGCCTGAACTTTTTTGTTCCAGGCTGACAGTATGGCCCTCTGCAAGTTCCTTGAATGGAATTGACCATAGGGTACTGCTTCGAATGAAGCCACCATTTTTCCCAGCAGCCTCATGCACAGGCGTATGGATGGTTTTCTTTTTTGTACCCACTAAGTGGGTCAAATTTTTCAAAGACGACACCTTCTCTGGAGGTAAGAAAATCTTTCTCTGATTTGAATCCAGTCTTAGCCCCCAAGTATTCCAGACTTTTGACTGGTTTTTGGGGCTGACTTGTCTCGGTTGATAATGCAACCGTGAGATTCCAGATACTTGATTGTCTTGTGAACGACCACTTCTGTTTTTTTCCTCTGAGTGGTCTATCAGCAACAAGTCGTCTAGATATGCCATTATCGTTATACCTTGTGTTCCTAGTTTGGCCAATCGTAGGGCCAGAATTTTTGTGAACACTCGTGGTGCTGTGGCCAGACCGAAAGGTAAGGCTCTGAACTGAAAATGGCGCCCTTCTACTGCAAAGCGTAGAAATTTCTGGTGGGCCGGACAGATGGGAATATGCAAATAAGCATCCCTTATGTCGATCGAGGCTAACCATTCCTGCCCTTGTAGGGCGGTGGCCACCGATCGGATCGACTCCATCCGAAAAAGTCCTGATATGTAGGAACTTGTTTAGCCCTTTTATATTTAATATGGGCCTCACGTCCCCATTTGGTTTGGGGACTGTGACAAGGTTCGAGTAAAACCCGAACCCGCTTTCTTCCAAGGGAACCTCATGATTACCCTTGGAGCAATAGTTGTTCTAGTGCCAGAAGGAGGGATCCTCTCTTCTGGGGATCGCTTGGCACATTTGACCTCATAAAATGGGCAGGAGGAATGCCTTTTAACTCCAGCCTGTATCCCAGACTTACTGCGGAGATCACCCATCTGTCTCTGATGGTGTCCCGCCATGGTCTCTGTGAACAACTGAAGTCTTCCCCTCACCCGATTGAGTGGGGGCAACCCTTCATGACTTGGGGGGAGGTTTTGTATCTCTCTTGACCCAGGGTTTCTTGTTACCCTGTGATTGTCCCTGATTTCTGCCCCCTGGATTTGACCGCGGAGGCCGTCGGAACTGTTTCACAGCCGATGTGCCAGGGACTGGAGAAGTAGGCCTCTTAAAAGAAGGACTTCTACCCTTGTTCTTAACCGGCAAGAGTGTACTTTTACCGGCAGAAGTTTTCTGGATATATTTGTCCAGATCTTCTCCAAATAAGCGTTCTCCATGAAATGGGAAGCTAATCAGCAATTTCTTACAGGGAGCTTTAGCAGACCAGTTTTTGAGCCATAGAAGCCTACGCATATGTTTACAGACAGCGTAAAGCGGGAGGCCTGTTGGATTGTATCCTTTTTGGCGTCCACCGCAACACAAGGCTCTAGGTAGGTCAGCTAGGGCAAGAGCCTGCTGATCTGGTAAGTCCCTTAAGACTTGTTTCAACTGATCTTTCATTGCTTGGCAGACTCCAATCGCTGCTACTGCAGGTTGTGTCACCATGCTTGCTGTAGAGAAAGCAGATTTTAGTAAAGACTCCAATTTTTTATCTATTGGGTCTTTGAACATTGGAACATTATCTACTGGACATGTCAGTGAGTTATTTACACAAGAGATGGCTGTGTCCACTGTAGGGACCCTCCATTTTTTTTTTTTTTTTTTTATGAACTTATCCTCCATGGGATAGATCACTGGAAATCTCTTGGGGGGAGTAAATATTTTAACAGGATGCTCCCAATCCTGGTAAATAAGCCCTTCCAATAAAGGGTGGATTGGGAAGGAACAGACAGTCTGGGGAGCTTTCAGCGACCCCAGCGAGGAGACAGTAGTGGTTGATGGTTCCGCCAGAGGCATTTAAAATGCTGCTCGGACCATGTTAGTCAGAGACTGAACCCATAATCCTTCAGCCTGAGATGCTGAGAAAGGTTCTTCCACTGTTGATTCCTCTATAACTTTATCAACCTCACCTGATCCCCTTCAGGTAGGTCGATCTCTGGGACTGTTCCTCCACTAACAGGCACTCTGCAGGAGGAGACGGAGATCGGACGCGCTTTTCCTGTGACAGGGAAGCAGCGATCAATGCTGTTAATCTCTCTTCCAATCCTCCCAGAGTTGAGGATAAAACCTCCTCTGTTATATATACAGGAGCAGGTGGACTGGGGACAGCCGCAGTACCAGGTACTCCTGCGGGGTTCCTACGGCTACTGACCTCTGAAATTTCAGGGGAGATTGGCGCAGTACAGCATGCCCAAAATCCTCAGAGCCCGATGGAGACCCCTTTCGCTTCTTGGAAGATTTATTTCCAGAGCGTCTGGACGACATATCCTATAAGCACAAAGCTGAGGTATTCCCGTCGTCATACACCAATTTTGCTGGTAATAGTCTAACACAGTTGCTGCTATATACCAGCTGGTGTCCACTAAAGTGTCTTTCTATGGGGATGCCTGCATCAACCGCCTCTGTGTGCCACCGTTTTGTTGCTAGCTCTGCTTGCATCCAGCTGACACTTGTACTGTGTCTTTTACACATGCTGGGACGCCTGCACATGCGCAGAAGCGCCGCGGCGCGCATCGAGCGTCATCCACCCGCCCCGCCCCTTTTTTTTCATAGGAGGCGCGTGCCCGTGCGCCATTGGCGCCCTTTTCGAAACCAAGCAGGGACTAGGAGCCAGGGCCCTTTTTGCCGGAGGGCCTGTGCGGTGGATGAGCGCAGCAACAGGGCAGAGGAAGTGGATTCCCACAGAGAACTTACCAACTGCCTGGATCTTTTGACTTGAGAAAACTAAAGATCCACATGACAAGAAAAAATGGACCACAGCGGCCTCTAGTGGTTTAACACAGGTACCGCGGTCCTCTCTTTTTTTTTTTTTTCTTGACTACTATTAAAATTTTACATTTTCCAGTAGTTACAGGCATACACAGATATTAGCGGGAATACCATTAGGTAACAGACAGAAAGACAAATTAGGCTTGGGGGTCCCCCAATAGAACCAAGTTCCTGGGGGCCCCCACTTACCTGTTCCCCGCCGCAGGACTCTGTTTGGTCCACAGAAGCCCAAACTTCACCTATCACGGCAGGCATTGTAATTAAACCTTCAGGGACTGGGTTCCCAAGGATTCCACTCCCCTGGACCTGTATAGCACCCTGCACAGAAAACATCTTGGTCGTTGGTATGACCAGAGCTCTGGATCCCAGGGTCCAGCCCTCCTAAGAGAGGCATTACAGGCAAAACCTTGCTCTTCTGTTGCAAGGCCCGGGTACCGACCGTTTAGCTATGAAGCTTTTTTGGTGGGATCCGGAACAGCTTACTAAGGCTCGTAAAAGAACCTGTACGCAAGCCCAGGAAAACACATGTTACTCTTTGGCCAACACCTTAGACACTGGCAAAAAACTGAGGTGCTCCCGGATGGGAGGGGCTTATATAGGGGAGGGTACTTCCGGTTTGGAAGTTGATAGGTGCCAGCACCTGAAGGTAAACTATATAACCCATTAGTAATGACTAAGTCGCTCTGTGTCCCGTGATGTACGAAAAAGAAAAAAATATTCAATGGGCTCAACATGCCTCTCAGCAATTTCCTTGGGGTGTCTACTTTCCAAAATGGGGTGATTTGGGGGGGTTTTGTACTGCCCTGTCATTTTAGCACCTCAAGAAATGAGATAGGCAGTCATAAATTAAAAGCTGTGTAAATTCCAGAAAATGTACCCTAGTTTGTAGACGCTATAACTTTTGCGCAAAGCAATAAATATATACGCTTATTGACATTTTTTTTACTAAAGACATGTGGCTGAATAAATTTTGGCCTAAATGTATAGCTAAAATTGAGTTTATTAGATTTTTCATATAACAAAAAGTAGAAAATATAATTTTTTTTCTAAATTTTCGATCTTTTCCGTTTATATCACAAAAAATTAAAATAGCAGAGACAATCAAATATGATTAAAAGAAAGCTCTATTTGTTGGAAGAAAAGGATGCAAATTTCGTTTGGGTACAACATTGCATGACAGCGCAATTACCAGTTAAAGCAGCGCAGTGCCAAATTGTAAAAATACTTCTGGTCTTTATGCTGCGTATTGGTCCGGGGCTTAAGTGGTTAAAACATGTATGCAATATTCAATGATTTATTTCATTATTTCATCCCCATCAGACCACTGTTTCATTTAAAGTCCCAACTTCCTTTGTTTTCATTCACGAAGGTGAGCCCCCCCCCCCCCCCCCGCTCACCATCCTGAAATAGCCCGCCTGTGTGCTCTTAGCAGCAGCCGGAGGAAGAGGGGAGGAGGGAAAATAGCAGTACAGCTAGCACAGAGGGGTCCCAGGCAGCAGGGGGAAGGAGGCACAGATACTAGAGCCAACTGCAGTGCAGTCAGAAGAAAATTTAAAACTGTCCGCAAAGCACAAGAGTCACAAGCATCAGCAATAAGGCAGTACTACTGGTCCTTCTGCTCGGCAGGTGCATGGGCCCCACTTTGAAACTGATGAGGCCTGGGCCCAGTACAGGGGGGATGGCTGTGCTGCCTTATCAGTGGCACTGCCCACAGATAATATGGGTAGCAGAGCGTTCCTATCCCTTGATGCTCATAAAGCATTTTATAATGTTTAATGGGACTATCTCTGGCTGGTTCTGTCCAAATTTGGTTTTGGTACACAGTTTATATCCTGGGTTTGTCTCCTCTACAGTGCGCCAACTGCATCCATAAGAGTTCTAGCTAGGGTTTTACCTTCATTCGCTCTTGGCAGAGGCACTAGGCAGGGCTGACACCTATCTCTACTGCTCTCTGCGCTCACCATTGAGCCATTAGCTGTCCTCATAAGCGTCAACCCCCTGATTACGTGACTTCGCTACAGCACAATTCAGGACAAAATCATGTTGCATGCAGATGACATGTTACTATTGCTAGGGGATACGACTCTGTCTCTGCAAACAGTCATATCCACTGTTCAGGACTTTGGCCAATATTTCAAACTGACAATCAATTGGACCAAATCAGCACTGCTCCTACTGGACGGTGATTCTACACAACCAATTGCCCCCGCTTGTCCCATACTTACAACAGATAAATGTAAGTATATGTGACCTACTCTCCCTTAGAATATGGTTAACTGGTTAACATCTCCCCCCTGCTAAACAAATTCCGTGATAACATTTTGATTTGGAAAAAATTGCCATTGTCAATTGCAGGTAAAATGAATCTCAATAAATTGATTCTGATGCCCCAGCTTCTCTACCCATAACACAACTCCCCTACGGAGCATATCACAATATTCACGCTCCTGTGCTGTGCGATAAGTCCCAACATGTTATCAGACTCTCATCTTGACATGTTAGTATATGTGGATAATGCACACCTCACTGCCTTCCAAAGACTGGGAATGTCCAAATGAACAACTCCCCTACGGTTGTCCCCTTAAAAACGTTTACAATAGTGAATTCCATCTTTACAACTCTGCTGTGGGGAAAACGCACACCACGGATCAAATTGGAACATTTACAACGGCCCAAGGATGGGGAGCCTAGACCTTCCCAACCCCTGGCTCTTTTATATAGCTGTGCAACTGCAGAATTTAATTGGCCCTGGGTTTGCCTCTACACAATCTGTTGAAGATCACATTACCTCCACGACCCGTTATTATGCTGGCCCTTATCCAGAGAGACTCAATCTCAGAGGGTCTTGAGGCCCTTAGATTTGCTAAACCAAATAAGCTCCTACCGACATACAGTCTTGTTCAAAAAACATGGAACAAGGCTAAATAAAAACATGTCACTGGGTATACAAAGTATAGCCCGATATGGTGTAACGATAACTATTCAGAACTAGCCAAGTTAGTGCATGGCACTCAGTGGAAGGCATATGGGATAGTTACTATGTCTCAAGTTTTTAAGGATGGTTTTCTGTTACCTTTTGCTTCCCTGCAAGCCGTATACTCGCTACCCACCCATATGCAGTTTTTCTACCTACAATTTTTGACATGCAGTCAGGGAACAGGGGACATGCAGGAATGGTATCTATCTCCCACCCCTATTTTCAACTTGGCTGAAAGCTCTAAAGGCTTTATTTTAAAATGTTATAACATGTTGTGAGGGGGTTAACTCAGTAGCGGGTGTGTGTGACCCCCTGGTTGGGCTCCCCACACAAAAACAGGGCCAGCAGACGGAGGTTGTGGTTTTCAAAATCAAAAGGTGCGGTTTATTTCTCTATGTACAGTGACAAAAACACAGCAAAGCCAAAAAGAAACATAAACAAAATAAATCCTGGTCAGTTTGACCTCTGACTAAACATGCAGGTTTCCTAAACTAACAACTGGGATCAGCCTGGTGCTGTCCTAGTCCCTAAGTCCCTGGTTTAGTAAAAGTCCAAACAAATAGCCACACAGGCTTTGCCTCACCGCACAGGGGTTCACTCTCCCTAGACAGTCCACACAGGTCTGGGTCCAGGCATGAGCTAACATCTAATGAAGCTGGGAGTTCTTATAGAGGCCTAAATGAGCTGACAAGCTTCAGCTGGCCTCATCAACTCCCTGTCTGTACGACGCCCAGCCCTCTCCCTAGAGGTATGAGTCATCCATGAGCCTACTAGCCTCAGCTGGGCTTATACAACTCTCCACCCTAGTTGTATAAGTCAGCATAAAGCCTGAATCTGGGAGAAATATATCTACCCCCCTGGATGCAACCAGGTGACTTTACCTTCCTGCTGTCACATACCCCCCCCTCTTGTTTTAACCTTGGGGTTGGAACACCAGCAATCAGGCATTCATGTACTCGAGACAAAGCATCCACATTCCCCATTTGAACGCCAGGGCGATGCTTTACTGTGAAGTTGAATTCCTGTAGGGCCAGGAACCACCTATTCACTCTTCTATTTGTCTCCTTGTTTTGAGCCATCCACTTTAACGGAGCGTGATCCGTAACCATGTCAAAGTGCCTACCTAGCAGATAGTACCGAAGGGAATCTAGAGCCCACTTCACCGCTAAACACTCCTTTTCAACCGTGGCGTAATTTACCTCATGGGACTTCAACTTCCTGCTGAGGTAAATGACTGGGTGCTCTTCCCCGTTCCAGACCTGGGACAATACTGCTCCTAACCCCACATCTGATGCATCACTTTGTACGACAAAGTCTTTAGAGAAGTCGGGTGAGTACAACACTGGCTGGCTACATAAGGCTTGTTTCAAGAATTGGAATGCTGCCTCAGCCTCGGGGGTCCATTTAATCATGACCGACCCTTTCCCTTTCGTCAGGTTGGTTAGGGGCACAGCCTTAGAAGCAAAGTGGGGAATGAAGCGCCGATAATAACCCGCGATTCCCAGAAAGGCCCGTACCTGCTTCTTGCTGTTGGGACGTGGCCAACTCTGGATGGCCTCGACTTTGTTGAGTTGGGGTTTTATCACTCCCCTGCCAATGGTGTACCCAAGATATTTGGCCTCCTCCTGCCCAATGGTACACTTCTTGGGGTTAGCCGTAAACCCCGCTTCCCGGATAGAGTCTAGGACTGCTTGCACTTTTGGCAGATGTGAGGCCCAATCTGTGCTATGGACAATTACGTCATCCAGGTAAGCCGCAGCATACTTCCGATGGGGCCTCAGTATCTGGTCCATTTTCCGCTGGAATGTGGCCGGCGCATTCTGTAACCCGAACGGCATTCTCTTATATTGGAACGCCCCGTCTGGGGTTACAAATGCGGTTTTCTCTTTGGCCGACTTGGCCAGGGGAATTTGCCAATACCCTTTTGTGAGGTCAAGAGTCGTCATGTATCGGGCTGTTCCCAGCCGGTCGATCAACTCATCTATACGTGGCATGGGGTAGGTGTCAAATTTTGTAACTTTGTTCAACTGACGAAAATCGTTACAAAATCGCCAGCTCCCATCCGGTTTAGGCACCAACACAATGGGACTAGACCAATCACTTTGGGACTCCTCTATCACCCCTAAGTTCAGCATTTTCTGTACTTCCTCCCGTATTGCCTCCCGTCGGGCCTCTGGGATCCGATAGGGTTTTAACTTCACCCTTTCACCGGGCGGGGTAATAATATCATGCTCTACCCCAGATGTTTGTCCCGGCAGCTCAGAGAACACCTCCTTGTTGCGAAGCACAAACTCCTTAACCTCCTGTTGTTGGGGTTGTGACAAGGTGGCTGCTATTCCAACCTCCGGAATCACGCAACCAGTTTGAGCTGGTGACCAAGTTTCTGCGACTAGGGACTCTCTATCCCTCCAGGCTTTCAACAGATTAACGTGATATATCTGTTCGGGCTTTCGCCTTCCTGGTTGTCTGACCTTGTAATTCACTTCGCTCACTTTTTCCATTATCTCGTAGGGGCCTTGCCATTTGGCAAGGAATTTACTTTCAACCGTAGGGACAAGTACCAATATCCTATCCCCCGGGGAAAAGGTACGGGTCTTTGCTCCACGGTTGTACACTCTCTGCTGTGCCAACTGCGCTTGGGCCAAATGTTCCTTCACGATGGGCATTACCTGTGCAATTCGATCTTGCATCAGGGCGACATGCTCAATCACACTCCTGTGGGGAGAACTCTCACTTTCCCAAGTTTCCTTGGCAATATCCAACAGCCCTCTTGGGTGTCTCCCATACAGTAACTCAAAGGGGGAGAATCCCGTAGAGGATTGGGGCACCTCCCTAATAGCAAACATCAAATAAGGAAGTAGACAGTCCCAATCCTTTCCATCTCTATCCACCACTTTCTTCAACATTTGTTTTAGGGTTTTGTTGAATCTTTCAACCAGCCCATCGGTTTGGGGGTGATACACAGATGTACGCAATTGCGTCACTTTGAACAATTTACACAGCTCTTTCATAACCCGGGACATAAAGGGTGTACCTTGGTCCGTAAGCAGTTCTTTACAAATACCCACCCGGCTAAAAACAAGAGATAGCTCTTTGGCTATGGTTTTGGCCGAGGTATTTCTGAGAGGGATCGCTTCTGGATAACGGGTGGCATAGTCCATTATAACCAATATGTACTGGTGCCCCCTAGCGGACTTGATTATAGGACCTACCAAATCCATTGCGATTCTCTCAAACGGGACCTCAATGATGGGTAGAGGGACCAGCGGGCTACGGAAATGTGGCATCGGGGCCGACCTCTGACACACAGGGCAGGAGGAACAATAATTTTCTATGTCCTTCATCACCCCAGGCCAATAGAATCTCTGTAATACCCTCTCTCGGGTTTTCTCTGTCCCCAGATGACCTCCAAGAATGTGCCCATGGGCCAACTCCAACACCAACTTCCTGTAAGGTTTGGGCACCACAAGCTGCTCAACGGTTTCTTCTGCCCTTTTTGCCACCCGATACAGTAGGTCCTTCTCTACGCTGAAGTATGGGTAAGTGCAGGTATTATCTGGGTTCACTAACTCGCCATCTATTTCCACTACGTTTTCCCGTGCCTTTATTAGGGCGGGGTCTTTTAACTGTTCTGTGGCAAAATTTTCCCTGTGAACCTCCAGATCAGAAAACTCCACAGACGGTAGGTTTTCGTCTGAGGAGGTGGGCTCCTCTCCAGTTTCTTGAGTCTCCCCTGCCAATACTGACAAGGGAAATTCTGGAGAGTCCTCACCACTCTCAGAGGAGTTCTGGCTATCACATTCCTGGTACATAGGGGCACCAGTGGGGGGCTCAGGATCATCCCACAGTTCCCAGAACTTCGGAAAATCTCTTCCCACAATGGCATCATGCGGTAATTGAGATACTAACCCCACTGGATGAGAGAGGGTACCTTTGGGGGTCTCGAAACACACTGTAGTCACTGGATACTCTCGGGTGTCCCCATGCACACAAATAACAGCTACCTTGCTATTCCCAGAGACCTCTGTTTTAACTAATTCAGCCTTTATCAGGGTCACAAGGCTACCTGAATCCAGTAATACCACAACATTTCTACCATTAATACACATTTTGCATAAATGTTTCTCAGTTCCCCGAATGGCAGTGCATGCGACTGTCGCACACAGCGACTGACGTCTGTCCGTCAGAAAGTCACATTGCATGGGTTCCTCCACAACCGGGCAATTTGCTGCAATATGTCCCGCTTGCCGGCAGCGGTAGCAAACAATCCTTTTGGCTGCCTCTTGAGCCCCTGACTTCCCAGGCTGTTCTCGCCAAACTTTGGGTAGAGCTCCCACCCTCTCACTCTCTCCACCCTCACCCCTTGGAATCCTCTTATCCGCCCCTGGGGATGGTCTGGTCTTAGGGTGGAAAGTCCGAGAGTCTCTGGAAGAGGCCGTCAGGTTCTCTGTAGCCAAGTATTTCTCTACACGATCCACAAGACCACCGGCCGTCTCTGGGTCTCCATGGCTTACCCACTTTTGGATGGCAGTAGGAAGAGCTCTCAAAAACCGATCCATTACAACACGTTCCACAATCTCTGGTGCGGACAAAGTCTCTGGCTGTAGCCACTTCCTGCTCAGGTGAATGAGATCATACATTTGAGACCTGGGGGGTTTTCCAAGCTGGAAAGTCCAGTTATGCACACGCTGAGCCCGGACAGCCAGGGTGACACCCAGCCTTGCCAATATTTCAGCTTTTAGCATCACATAGTCTTTTGCTTGGTCAGGCTCTAGGTCATAGTAAGCCTTCTGCGATTCACCAGTTAACAGAGGAGCCACCAGTCCAGCCCACTGCTCCTCAGGCCACTTTTCTCTTTCAGCAGTCCTTTCAAATGTGGTCAAAAATACCTCTGGATCATCCTCTCCAGTCATTTTTGTCAATAAACGACTCACCCCAAAGGACGCGGTATTAGTGGGACGGCTTTCCTCACTGGTCTGCGGACGTTGCTGCATTACTGCTTCCATTTGTTGTAGTCTCTGCTCTTGCTTCTGTAACAGGTCTATGAAGCGGGCCTCAGATTGCTGCTGGGCTTGTTGATGAGCTTGCTGCTGGGCTGCAAGGCTCCTTTGCAAACCTGCATTTGTCTGCTGTTGATTGGCATTTGCTAGAGCCAGCTGTTTCAGTATCTCCTCCATGCTGGCTTAAAAAAAACTGCCACTGGTTCTCCACCAACTGTGAGGGGGTTAACTCAGTAGCGGGTGTGTGTGACCCCCTGGTTGGGCTCCCCACACAAAAACAGGGCCAGCAGACGGAGGTTGTGGTTTTCAAAATCAAAAGGTGCGGTTTATTTCTCTATGTACAGTGACAAAAACACAGCAAAGCCAAAAAGAAACATAAACAAAATAAATCCTGGTCAGTTTGACCTCTGACTAAACATGCAGGTTTCCTAAACTAACAACTGGGATCAGCCTGGTGCTGTCCTAGTCCCTAAGTCCCTGGTTTAGTAAAAGTCCAAACAAATAGCCACACAGGCTTTGCCTCACCGCACAGGGGTTCACTCTCCCTAGACAGTCCACACAGGTCTGGGTCCAGGCATGAGCTAACATCTAATGAAGCTGGGAGTTCTTATAGAGGCCTAAATGAGCTGACAAGCTTCAGCTGGCCTCATCAACTCCCTGTCTGTACGACGCCCAGCCCTCTCCCTAGAGGTATGAGTCATCCATGAGCCTACTAGCCTCAGCTGGGCTTATACAACTCTCCACCCTAGTTGTATAAGTCAGCATAAAGCCTGAATCTGGGAGAAATATATCTACCCCCCTGGATGCAACCAGGTGACTTTACCTTCCTGCTGTCACAATGTGTTGTTGTCTGAGTTCCACAAAGGCCATCCTAGCAACGTGACTTTGCTTTGGGAGAGAGACCTAGGTACGATGTTGGGTGATCAATGGAAAGAGACATATCAGGCTGTGGTAACCTACTCTCTAAACGTGGCCCAGAAACTTTCTCAACTCTACATTCTCTTACGCTCTCACTACACTCCCCTGAAGCTTTATAAGATGGGATACACTACGGAGCCATATTTCCAAAGATGCAGAACGGACCACAGGGACCTAATCCATCTATTATGACGTTGCCCCAAACTTCATCACTATTGGGGGCAGGTTGTAGATACAATAAACATGGTATTTAAGGTAAACATCCCATTAGACCCCAAATGCTGTCTCTTAAATGTTTTAGAGAAAGCCATTGAGGATGCACACCCTAGGATAGCAGTGGAAAGGGCACTTTTCCATGCCTGCAGATTAATTCTAATACTGTGGAAGTCCCTTGATCCCCCTACACACAAGGCCTGGGTGTCCGCTGTGGGTAATGCTCTGCTTCTAGAACAAAATATTTTGACATAACGTGGTTGCCCCGGTAAGGTAGAAAAGGTTGGGGACTGTGGTTAGACAGCCCTGGTTTCAGCCCTCGGGAACTTGTTTATCAGAGGTTGTCTCTGTGTCCAAATAGAGTTCTGTTGTTCATTTAAATTAGGATGATTATAAGGACCCTTGTTGCACTTTGGGTGGGATGGAGTCAAGGATGCACAATACCAGCATTGTATTTGATATGGGTATGTGGGCACAGGTATCTGTCAGTGTCAATGTTTCTGTAATTACTGCCTTTGAAACAATAAGATTTTATTAGTAATCAAATTTAACAGTTGTACAATCATACTAACATGATGACATTTGTACTAACATTTGTACATGAATTTTAGCATGGGAAATGCAACAATTAGTATAACTGAATTTAGCAATAGAGTTGTGACATGGGGGTCACTTTGGACACAGGGTGAGCCAGGAAATAATGGACATTAAGAAATATATCTTGGACTACCTAAAATGGGTCTGTAATATTTATCCACCATATTTCCAAGGATATCTGTAAAGGACTATTTACTGATTCTGAACTCAACAGGTTAATTGAGAGATACTGAGGTGTTCAGCCTCAATCACCTGTCTGCCTAGTGTAATGCTAATCCCAGCTTCTAAAAGACCATTGTTTGTGGTGATGTGGATTGGGGAAACTAAGTCTGTCCTTGTGTGTATTGTAAAGTAACAGGCAGTCTGGTGAATATAAATGTCATGCATAGTTATTTAAACATAAAGGGATTAGCTGTTGCCGTCTAAGAGATGGGTAGTGGGAGACAAAAGCTAGCCTACTGTCAAATGTGTATTGGGTCTTGTTATGTTGTGGGTGGAGCTGGACCATTGTTCATTTTAGATTAATGCAGTATTGAATGTGTATAAAGGTTACAATGTTTTTAGCAATAAAATCAGTCTATCCTTGGAAAGATACAGATTGCGTCTCGTTCTTTCAGAAGGATTAATTCTTATGGGAAGGGGTCGTATGGCTGTGGAGGATCGGCAGAGAATCTGTGTCCAGGAGAGGGAAGATATCTAAACGACGTTTGTTACCCCCGTTCGTATTCGGGGTGCCGTTACAAGAGTGTTTTTAAAAAAAGGGAAAAACAATATTCATATAAACCACGGCATAATTACTGCCTTTGGATATCTATGTGGATGTAAGCTTAATTGTTTTTTCTCGTTTTGGAATGTGTAGAGCTTCTGAAGATGCCCAGTGGGGGGGGGGGGTTGAAACGCGTCAAGCAGGGACCAGATACATGAGGTCCAGTGACAGTTGGCAGCACGCCAAGGCGGCAATTTTTGCTTGTATGCCTTTCTTTGATGTAAGTGCATTTCTTTAGTGATTTTACCAATAATTATTAGCAATATTACGCTATGTGCATATCTCTCTCTTCATTGGTACACTATATATCCATAGCATTGTAATGGAGACCTAGCCATAGATGTAGATTAAAGATCTTGGAGTCCTTTAAAGTGTGTTGTTGGAAGGAGACATCCCAACCATTGATGTAGGACAAAGACCTTGCATTTTTAAAGCTTACTGTTGGGGAGTGGGGACCAGGGGGGGAGCATGGCGTGGCACATGTATCCTCACAGGCAGAAGTGAATACGTTAATTTGCACTGAAGAACTTTATTTTGATTGCACTTTGATTGCACTTTATGTGTTTGCACAGCACTTTAAATACTGTATATAAATTATTTATTTGTATATTTTGGAGCAGCCCTGAGTATCACAATTTTGTATCAGCTTAATTTTATAGGAACGAGATGAGCTGGCCTATTTCAGATGTAATTTGCAAGTCAAAATATATATGTGAATAGGTACATTTCATATATAAAAACCCTTTTGTATCAGCAATAGATGAGATACAAGAAAAGGAATTGCATGGTTGGCTGGCCTGTTTCATAGGTAGTTCAAAGATAGAACTGATGGGAAAGTTCACGGGTAAGAGAGTAAGGTATAAACAAAATCATATCCATAATGTGGATAATAATAAAAAAAAAACGTAATACATAAATTATTATTTTTTAGCTAGATATAGAATTTAATTTAATATATCTACACAAGTAAAATTAAATTTCGAGTTTGATTATTGATCCAATATCAGCACATCTGGAACAGAAAACTCATAATCAAACAAGAAAATATGTTATAAACCAAAGGCACATTTTCCAGCCAGTACTATCAGTGTCTCCTTCTTGACTTGATAGTGCAATATTTATTGGTTTAAAGATTGCTTTACTGAGAAAAAATATTACTACACTATGAGACTGTTTGGGTCTCCTCTCTACCTTTGTTTTTTTGCAGTTTTGAGTTCCCAAAGAAGGCAGCATCATGGCCAATAGTCATAGATAGTATTCAGTGTTTAACAACCAGCTACACCTCCAAGGCGGCACATTGGCAAAGTGGTTAGTGCTTAGGCCTGGCAGCACTAGGATGAAGACCAGGTTTACCCAAATTAAAGTGGTTCTTAAGTCAGAAGGTTTTTTATCTGTATGCATTAAAATAAAAAAATCAGTTGATGATGATATTGCTTACACAAGAACTTTTTGTGTCATTATAGACAATTGTCAGGAGACCATGACAATCAATTAAAAGTTAGACAGCAGAACAACAAGATAATAATAAGATAATAATGACCATGGTGTCACACATGAAATAATTATACATTTCTAATTTCCATACACGTTAATTTAGGTCATTCTTGAAATTTGGTTTCCTGTCTTATGATTGGTCAGATCTTCTCTGGTACCTGTATAAAAGGTGATCCAGAAGATGAGTGTCACACCAAGCTTCAGAGAGAAGATATTTCACATTAGAGTGAAGGAGAATTCTGAACAAGATGAATGAAACAGTCTTCCTCCTGTTTCTGGGCTGTGTTACGGGGCTGGTGACCAGTCTACCGCTATCTGCAGAAATACAGGTGAGATGATGAGCTGACATGTACAGTACAGGGGACAGGTGACAACTATATTTAGGAAAGTATATTCCAAGAAGTTACTGACAATATTAGTTCGTAGTGAAGTGTAATTCTAGCCAAAATAGTTATCCCCTTAGTTTTGGATAAAGTGATGGGGGGTTTGGAATCCTGTCAGATTTTAACACTTCCTTATTACTGCCTGGGTCCCATGTAGGGAGATTTGACCATTGTCCTGGCCATTGCCATTAGGACAGAAAGTGAGGGGAAATATGGTACAATCTTCCAACATCTGTCTAAGAAAGGATTTTACCTCAGTTTTGAGAGCTTTCCAGTAGGGCTGAGGAGGACTCTGCTGGATGGGGATAAGTTGGGATCAAGACTTGTTATCTCTTATTATTGTATTCCATTATTATTCTTATTATTGTATTCCATTTGAAAAAGGATATTAATACAAACCATTTACTTTTCAGTACCATCTACTTGGAGTGAACAAAGATGGTAAGCTTTTTAACATTCTTATTTAAGGAATCATTTTTGCTTTCTTTCTGTTCTCTCTCAGCTGATTTGTTTGTTCTGCTTTTCCCCCAGTTCATTAGCCTTTTTTTATAACATTCCTAATCCTAAATCCTAATTCCTAAATCAAAAATTGTTTGCACTGCTCCATTGTCCCTTATCAGCCTGGCCAGATAATCTATACAATTATTTTCCTTCTCCATCTACAACCAGCTTCTAAGATAGACCATTCAACATTTTTATAGCTCTTAGGCCCCTTTCAGACTGGGGCGGGAGGTGTGTTGGCGGTATAGTGCCGCTATTTTTAGCGGCGCTATACCGTCGGAATTGCGGTGGTATTTGGCCACTAGCGGTGCGGTTTTAACCCCCGCTAGCGGCCGAAAAAGGGTTAATACCGCCGGCAATGCGCCTCTGTAGAGGCGCATTGCCGGCGGTATAGCCGCGGTTTCCAATTGCTTTCAATGGTAAGGAGCAGTGGAGGATCGGTAAACACACCGCTCCTCTCACCGCTCCAAAGATGCTCCTAGCAGGACTTTTGGAGCGGTCCTGCTAGGGCACCGCTCCAGTGTGAAAGCCCAGGGAAACGACAGCCGCTGTTTAGGGTCGGTTTGCATGCGCTATTTTTAGCGCAATAGTGCCTGCAAACCTCTCCAGTGTGAAAGGGGTCTTATGGTAAAAACCCCTTATTTTAAAGAGACCCTTTCACCAGTTTAAATTTAGATAAAACCCCTAGAAAAAATTATTTATTTTAAATGCTTGCTTGCAGTATTTTCCTTTCCATAAATGATTAATTATTCACCTCCAATCTGGCTTTCAACTTGCAAAGAAATTTTGACTACTCTGAGAGTCACTTCCCTAGCACGGCCCCCTCCCTCATTGTTTCTCTTAGCCCTCCCCTTTTCTGGGAGTGTCCAATTACTGTCTGTGCTGGCCCAGCATCTCTGTCCCTCCCCTCACCTCCCCACATAAACTTTGATTTAGCTGCTGGGGGAGGAATGAAGAGGAATACTATAAAGTGTCATTTGAGTGAAAGCTCGGAGTCTGCTGGGGCTGATGACATCACATCCAAGCAGCAGTTTTAAGCTTTCGGTTTTTTACACAAGGGAGATTTTTTACATTTAATGACATTCCTAAAATATGTTAAATGCACATATAATCGTCTGCATGTTTTTTAGACCTTGGCAACAGGGTGTTTTTTAAAGTCATCTCCCTTTTCTTACGTGACAGTGTTTATGATAGTCATGGTGATTCAGGCAAAGACTTAAATAATTTCCCAACCAGAAGTTACTCAAATCAGGGATAGCTTTGTAGAGGCACCCTATTTTTTCATTACTTGATATTTCAATTTATAGAATGGGTTTAATATTTACAGAAAATTAAGTCACTTTTTTGGTTGCAATTATTTCACTAGATGTGCCTAATGTGTATTTTGTATACACAGCCCCAAAAAGTGAAGACTCTGAAGTGCCACAAGGGATCTTCAGCAAGATTTTGAAAGCTAATAAAGGTAATTATTCTAATCCACAGGATTCTTTACTGTATTATAAGAATGCTAAATCCAGGCAAGGGAATAGACAATAACTAATTATACTTAATAAAGTTATGAGTTTCAGGACACTTTAAATCATGCACTGATGGACTAGCCAATAGCGTGTGAGGAGAAATATGGCACTCTTGTCTTAGGTTACAAGATCTTGTCATTGCTGAATGAGTCTTTAAAATAACTATTCCATTTCTAAAAAGACTGATGGGATATTCCTATTCACTTTTACCATTGCAGTGTAACTTTTGAGATAAAGAGGTTAATTTATTAAAGGCAAATAGACTGTTCACTTTGCAAACTTTGGAAATTGCACTTTGCATGGGAATTTAGTAGAAAATCAGCATCAATATGTTGCAATTTAAAGTTCTAAATCTATAATAAAGCTGAACTCCAAAAAAAATTAAAAAAATCATGAATTAATGCAGCTCTAAATTCTTTACTAGATCTTAATTGTACTCTTTTAAAAGCAAGGGATGTAAGTCCCTTCATTGTAGAGCTCAGACTAGAGGTGGGAGAAGTAGCACAAGGAGTATGTTAACTGTACTGTAGTGAATGCTTCATTGTAATAGGAGGAGAGAGCAGAGTGACAGACACATGAGACTATCAGACCTGTAAGTGTTACTTCACTGCAGCAGAGCAAAATCAGGACTCCTCCCCAGCCAAACAGGGCCGTGTGTAATCAGGTGCTTACATATTACCTAGATAGTTTCTTTTGGTTTCCCAGGTGGGAAGGAGGTTAAGCTAGGCTTAGCATCTTCCCAGGCATTTCTAAGTTCTGCCCTCCATAGTGGGAAGGCTCTGCTCAGTGGCTCGCTCTCTTCTGTGTCCTGCATGGGAAGATTCAAGAGGCCAACTTCACTGCAGCAGAGCAAAATCAGGTCTCCTCTCCTAGCAAATAGGGCTGTGCTGTGTCACGGAACTGAGTAAAGCTGGGCCTTTGGACTGCATTAAAATATATAACAGGTTTCTCCGGATGTAAAGATTCCCACTGTGCCTATTCTATTCTTTTTTATACCAAACACCCTACTGTACTGCATCTGATTAGATGCAGCCGCTATTAGTTCTAAAATTTTCTGTTTGGACCCGTCCATATTTCAATCAAAGGATGTCAGGTGAGAGTGGACTGACAGAGACACCCACATAGCAAACGTCAGCCAGTTCACAGTGTATGGGAAGCTTAAATCCAATGCATTTTAGTGTATTAACTATAACCATTTTCTGTATTTTCAGATAGCAAAACACCCATGTATGGAGGCGATGTGCTGGTACAGAATGACCGCAGCGCCATGAACTGTCCTTCTTGCCTTTGGCCAAAAAGGGATAATGGTACTGTTCCTGTTCCCTACATCATAGATTCCCGCTACAGTGAGTTCCCTCTTTTTTCTGTTGCATCAAAGTATTCATTGCTATTTGTTATTTGTAGAAACCCAACCTTCTATCTCTGTTTTCAGGTCCCAGTGACCAGAACAGTATTGTGCTCGCCATGGCCGAGTTTGAGTCATTGACTTGTGTGAGGTTTGTGCCTCTTACAACAGAAGGCGATTATCTCAGCATCGCTCCTGATGATGGGTAAGGTTGTCTGTTGCCTATCATAGTTCTTCACAGTAGGGAGCATCTAAAACATAAACACCTTAGACTTTACTGCACCTATTTGTGCATGATGGCTTCTCTTGGGGAATGATATCGTCTCTGAGTGGGGCTTAGTGACAACAGACTCAATGGATTCCACTTAAAACTTTACAATGAAAATAAAACCAAATATGTCTGTCCAAAAGTGAGCAGTGATCCAATGCTTGGAGCCAGCACAACGGTCCCAAAATCCATACCTCTTATTAGAACTGTGCACATACATAGGGATACACCTGCTGATATTAGTTAGAAAGTTTAAAAGCTTAGCAAAAACAGATATTGATTGTTTTCTTTCTGTAGCTCAAATTCAATCATTGTTGCTATTAAAACTGTTGTCTTAGGCTCCCAAATGGTATTAAAGCATAACTCTTTTGAACTGTATTTTTACAATTTCTAGCTGTTACTCATATATTGGAAGAACTGGTGGAAGCCAGACAGTTTCATTGGGTGGAGGCTGCATCTACAGGGGGATTATACAACATGAACTAGAACATGCCCTGGGCTTCTACCATGAGCATGTAAGAAGTGATCGTGACAAATACGTTGACATCAATTTCCAGTATATCTCTAAAGGTACTGCAGACATTTACACAAAGCAAATTTAGCCATGTTTTCAAAAAAGAGACATTACCACTGCTTTTGTCTTGTTACAGGATACTTGGGTAATTTTGCTAAAGCGGACACTAATAACCTGGGCAGTCCATATGATTACGGTTCAGTGATGCACTATGATCGGTAAGTCATGACTTTTGTGTTAGCTGGTAAATTACCGATCAATTATAAAATATTTTTAAGGTAATATATCGATCTGATCTCCATTCAACATTTTACAGCTATGCATTCACCAACACTTCAAACAAACCCACAATTGTCCCCAAGCCTGACCCCAATGTGCCTATTGGGCAGACAGTTGGACTGAGCGTCTTGGATGTCACTAAAATTAACCAACTTTATCAATGCAGTAAGTTTCTGTACATACCAGTTTTATGGGTTTGAAACATTAGAAATATCCATTTTTTATGATTGCATTTAAAGTGAATTTTTACAGTTTTGACAAAAAAAAAAATTAGCACTTTTGTTTCTGGGCCCTACTTTGGGTGTACAATAAATAATGTACACACATGTGGAATCCCCATGCATCTCAAATTCAATTTTGGTTATTTATTTATTTTAATTTAAGAACGATATAGCTATATTTAACAAAATGATATGGCTTACAATTTGGCCAGTTTTCATTGAAAAAAAAAATATCAAAAAATGTTGTTTTTACCATGAAATGAAGGCTCAATTTGCCCTGAACAAACAAAGTATAGTTCACCTGGATACACAAAGTAGTTGTAAAGATACGTGCCGTTTCACTAACATATGTGAAAGTTGTGACACTGCATTGAGGCATTAGGGATCTTTTATCTTCAACATAAAGGGGTTAAACGCAAGGTTCATTTGAATTTAAGGTAAAAATTTCAGCAGTTTTAATTTAATAGAAGGTTAATACCCCCTCCCCTGTTTCCCACCAATTCATTATTAATATTATTATCAGTCTACTCCTCCAGTGACTAAATACAATTTTTATGTCTATTTCTCACTTCTTAGGTGTCTGTGCTACTTTGCTTAATAATAACACAGGAATTTTCACTTCTGACAACTATCCCTCTGCTTATCCTAATAATGGTGACTGCGTTTGGTTGATCAGAGTTCCATCAGGACAGGTAAGGAGACAGAAATGTAGACATGCAAAATGTGACCCTGAGTGTCTAGCAACCTAGCTGTGAAAATGAACTGCCATATTGAAGATTGTTTTGTAAACCACCTACATTTTACATTCATAAAAAAAAGAGACTTGACTAGTATAGAGCCAAGCAATAGGTCCAAATACTCCCTACCTGAACATCACACTTTTGTACATTGAAGTGGAGCCATTGCGGTGGTTTGACTTTATGGCTGAGACAGAGATATAGAGTAGGTCTTTTAAGATGTAATTGCCTCTGGGCCTCATACTCTGCTTCAACCACCAATTGCTCCATATCTTGGAATAATACTTCCCTTCATTATGGCCCACTTTATAGTCTTCAGACTATCATTACCACTTCATTGCTGGGAGCCTATTTTGGCAACTCTCATGTGCCAGATTTCTTTTACCCCACATCTGATGGTGAGGTCATTGTAGGAGTAGGGGTTTAGCAGGAACAAAATGGGTCTTGGATTAATTTGTGGCTCTGGTTCTTACAAGTATGTTCCCAATAGTAACAGTATTGCAATATCCACAGTCACAGGTTTCTTTGATTTAATTCAATATAGCATTAAACTAAAGACTTCTGGTAAAAGTTTCTCCCCCCAAATGTGTCTTGTTTAACCACTTAAGATCCGGACCATTATGCAGCTTAAAGGTCGTGCGACGTTGCTCCCAAACAAAATTGGCATCCTTTTTTTACCACAAATAGAGCTTTCTTTTGGTGGTATTTGATCACCTTTGCGGTTTTTAGTTTTTGCGCTATAAACAAAAATAGAGCGACAATTTTGAAAAAAATGCAGTATTTTTTTACTTTTTGCTATAATAAATATGCCCAAAAAATATATAAAAAAACATTTTTTTCCTTCAGTTTAGGCCGCTACGTATTCTTCTACATATTTTTGGTAAAACAAATTGCAATAAGCGTTTATTGATTGGCTTGCGCAAAATTTATAGCGTCTACCAAATAGGGGATAGTTTTATTGCATTTTTATTAATATTTTTTTCTAGTAATGGCGGCGATCAGCGATTTTTATCGTGACTGCGACATTATGGCGGACACATCAGATACTTTTGACACTATTTTGGGACCATTGTCATTTTTACAGCGAACAGTGCTATACAAATGCACTGGTTACTGTAAAAATGACACTGGTAGTGAATGGGGTTAACCAGGAGGGGGCGCTGTAGGGGTTAAGTGTGCCCTGATGTGTGTTTCTTACTGTGGGGGGGGGCGTGGCTTAGCGTGTGACATCATTGATCATCGTTCCCTATGAAAGGGAACAGACGATCAGTGACAGGCTCACTAGGAAGCACAGGAAGAGGTTTGTTTACTCTTACCTCTCCCCGTTCTTCCTCTCTGTGACCCGATCGCGGGACACGGGCTGCGATCAGGTCCGCTGTTCCCGCGGGGGATGGTCACGGAGAAGAGGAACGAGTCGCGAGCGCGCCGCTGGTGGTGCGCTCGCGATCCACGGATGGGCTCTTAAAGGGGATGTACCTGTACGCCCTTGTGCCCAGCCGTGACATTCTGCGGACGTACAATGGAGTGCGGCGGTCCTTAAGTGGTTAAGCTTATTTTTTTCCCTGAAGAAACCACAAGCAACAAATAATCAGAGGGAGCAGAAGAGTTCTGTCAACTGGAAAATCAATTGAATATACACACATGTTTCAAGAGACATCTTAGCTAGAAATGTCTATAGCTGCAAGATCTTTTAACAGAAATTAGAATCCTACATATTCTTATGTGGGTTTTTTTTCTGAAGGACTGTTCAAGCATTAATATAGTAATCGATTGCATCATATTGCAATTACATATTAACCCAGTTTGCAGTTACAAGTATGGGAAGTTTGGGGTTTACTGTAGATAATACATTTTCCTTGTGTCACTTTTTAGGCTTCATTGAAGTTCAGTAGCTTTAATATCCAATCCACTTCTAACTGTGACTCAGACTACATGAGGATCTATGACGGTCCCTCTAAGAACTCCCCTGTGTTGTTGGATAAAACGTGCGGAAGTCAAACTCTCCCTCCAATCATCGCTTCCACAAGCCAGATGCTGGTCCAGATCGTCAGTGACGGGGCTGTTGCTGGGGTCGGCTTCCAAGCTTCATATAGCTCAGGTATGCTGATTTTTTTTAAGTGTAAAGAAAGTGTTCAGAGAAAGACACTGAAGAATCATAGATACAGAGGAGATCCCTCCAAAGGAGGGACTATTGTCACAACAGTTTATTGTCCTCTAACCTCTGTTTGCAACCTTTGAGGAAATCCATGAAGCTTCTTAGTATATACAATTAGAATTACCAGTCAGTCAGGCCCTCACTCTATAAAGTTGTTGATAGATTGTTCAATGTGTATGTTGGTCAACTTTAAGAGTGATAACAATTACCTCTATGGCTTATGTTGGATCATATTATGTATAGATTCATCTTTCTTGCGGTATATCCCTGCTGTCTGCCCTTCTGCAAAACTAAGAGTATTCCTATGGACTTCTTTGCGGTTGACAATGTCATCCAAAATTCTCCAGGGTGGAGTGCAGTGACCAGACTCCCTTTTCCCCAGCACTGCATTGGTTAAATGCTTGCTTTGCTTAGTTCATAAACTTACCCTGGCAGCCAGTGGTCATCTATGCTCTCCAATGTCCCAGTATGTGGGCGAGCCCTCAACATGTTCATGTACAATGCATGACTGCTGATCCTTTGTTGTATTTGATGACATCTGAGAGTCTACAGCCAGGGGAATGGCAAAAAGAAGCAGCTTCAGGGACCAGTAGTACAGCATGGAGGAAGCCTGTGGGAGGGATAAATAAGGTAAGCATTTCAACTTATTTATCACCTTCTAGACTAAAGAAGCATTTATCCCAAGCAGTGCAGTGGGGCAAACAAGATGGATATATTTTACAGCATCTGCACTTACCCCATTTAGGACAAAATAATAGGTTTGTATGGTAGCCCACCCACCTCCACTACAGTTATTTATTTTCACTGGACACTCCTGTTTTCTCACTAGTGCTCTGTGAAACACTTCTGGGTAATGCAAAACATGTGAATCTCTCCCATTCCTGCCCTGAAGCAGCATTTGGCGCCTGTGTAGACCATCTCTACATCTGAGCTCTTCATTGAGGCTTGGAGAGTGGGGTTCTAGCCTAAGATCAACCTGGAACTCCGAAAAGGGAGGATGAACTATGTATATACAGTATACACATTAACATAAAATGATGTCATATACTATTATATTCCTTACTATATTGATTATATCTATATTCTTACAGTTCAGTGTGGAGGATCCTTCTTTAACTCTCAAGGCAGCTTTACATCTCCGGGATACCCAGGGAACTACAGTCCAAACATGAATTGTAACTACAAAATCACAGCTCCTGTTGGATATAAGGTAAAACAAGATGCCTTCAAAATTCTCCCTAATTACTTGACTTCCTCATTCTCTAAAATTGTCACACAAACAAAATTGAATGTTGGACAAACACATTACAATCTGAATGTACAACCCCCTTTAAATTTACCAGTGTTCACCAGGGCCTACCTGATTGAATGGAAACTGAATGTATTGTTTAGGGCATTACAATACATGGCTGATGGCAAATCTAAAGTAGATTGTTCTAAGACTATCTACCACCAAGACGTTCTGGATGTTTTCCCAGTGATGACAGGAAGTGTTGGTGGTAATTTGTGAAGCTGGTTGAAAACTGGTGGTGTGACATTTGTAAGCTGTTTATAAAGATTTACTTGACTTTGCAGCACTGGACTCATTTCTGCCATCCTGATTGAGAGTAACAGGAGCACAGGGGAGAGGAAGGGAGGGGGCTGATCAGTTTCTTGAGTCTATTGTAGACCGGTGAATGACAAAGAAATCAGCCAGTAATGTAGGAGGAGCTCAGCAGATCTCCCAGCTCTGGACGTTTCCTTCCTTGTCTGGCAATTGTAGATTGGTGACCATTACACCATAGGAATAGAAAGGACTTCCTTTTCCAACAAGATTCCTAAGCACTGCCTTTTATGTGCAGTATCATCCCTAAAGTGACATAAAACACCTAAAACAAACAATTTATTTTTTTCACATTAGCAATCATTGGATGTGGTGGCTGCATCTGTTTTCTTTGGCATTTCCCCGTTTTCACCTGGTGATCTGGCCGGTAACACACGTCCTGTATTAGTGAGACTTTACTCTGGATGGATGAGAACAAGAGGCACAGCAATCAGCAACACTGTCAGTTTGTGGGGAGGGGAGCGCTAAATGTATTAGCAGATTTAAATACACTAATGAGTTGAATCCAATTTCAAGCTCACATTTTATAATCAGTTACAGCAGTTTTTTTTTTTTTTTTTGGCATAAAGGTTTTACATGAATAAATAATGCTGATCATTTTAAGGATCCCTGCCAGTGTTGAATGATTTGGCTTATCCATGTAAACTGATACATTCTGCTGGATAGCTTGTGCCTTTGAAAAACAACAGACTTGCTGGTTGGATGACTAAATGAACATAGAAGAAAGCCTAAAAAATAAAACAAAAGCAGCCATCACGTGTAAGAATAGATAAACTGCAATATAATAAATGTTTGCTCTTGGGTTCAATGTGGCTTTAATGTAAAATATTATTTTGGGTAGACTGTAACATCAATGAATTGTAAGAAACAAAATATTCACTCAATTTTATACAATAAAAATGGTTTGTTTGTTGTATGAACACACCACTGTCATGTTAGTCATAATTGTATTTCTTTTTCAGATTGCTCTGACCATAAGTGACTTCCATGTAGAGAATTCCAGTTTCTGTATGTACGACTATCTAACACTATTCATGGATGGTACACAAAGGGGTCCATTCTGTGGTGATCGCACCATCCCTGTGTATTACTCCAAAGGCAATTCTATGGTTCTCGTATTCCAAAGTGACAAGTCTACCCAGGCAAAGGGCTTCCAAGTCTCTTACACCTTCTGTGAGTAGCTCAGTTCTATCTGCGTATATCTAATATCAGAAATGGACGTTACAAGATAATAGGTCACATTTTTTTTTCTAAAGCAAAAGCAGCGAGCTTAATGAAAAAAACATTTTGCATAAAGAAATGTAACACTGCTGTGGTGTAAATGCAGATTTAATAGCAGGATCTCAGGTTAGATACAAAGCTGAATCATCTTCAATTACATCTAAGAAGTACAGAACTGGTGCTAGACTTTCCCATTAGATGACCCAGCAAGCACGGCACATACTGAAAATAAGAAACAGCATACAGTATATTGAATGTTTATATGTATAATAAAGATTTCCTACAATTAAAAAAAATACAAAAGAAACTAAAATACAATTGACCAAAACCCTCTATAGTTCCCCTTTAAGCAGACATGATATTCACATAACCTCTAGTGAAATAAAAAATATGTTAATGATATACAGCATATCAAAATAAAGACCAACAAGAATGCAACCAATAATGTTCACATAATCATTGTTTAATGTATGGGCAGATTCTTTTTGAGTATACACCACTGATACTGGATATACAAATCCATGTAAATGTATTTATGTTATGTTTTTTGTTATACATCAATGAGGAAGTATGAAAGAATAAGGTGTAGGTATTATTTAAATATGGTTTTAATATTTGCTGACATTGACCTCTCTATGATTGCAGTTCAATAGATGAGCAACAGATGGGACTAAGAGAAAATCTACCGGTTCTGGAAGGAAGGCGGCATCACTATAGGACACAATGTGAATTTGATGGAGCACGTATAGAAAAGATCACACATTTGTGCATACATATATAATGAAAAAATCGGATCATGCTAGTGTTTGCAATTACATTTAAAAATACAAAATAACATTTCCGAATTGTTTTCCTATTTGATTGGTATTTTGATTGGCTTGGTTAGAAATAGGGGAGCTAATTTTGGCGTCCTCTGGTTTCAACGTGGTTTACATTTTGTCTGTAGTGATAATTCTAATTTCTTTATCTTTCCCTTTCCCTACTTCTTATATTGAGGGGGTGGTTGGCCATTTCTTTTGTGCTATGTATGACAGTCTGATCTGATGTTTTCCTTTCCTTTTTAAAAATAAAATATATAAAAGCATTAATCCATCTCTGTTTTTATTTTTGAGTGACATAGTTCCTAATTCCTCAATGTGACTTAAAGTGAGCATTGCAGTAAAATGAAGTCCATTTGTTAGTTTTATCCACAAACCCTGTGAAATGCACTGCCCAGGGGTGTACCTACAGGGGTTGCAGGGGTAGCCATTGCGACCCGGCTCCTTTGGGATCCCAGGGGTCCATGCAGCCTCCCTGTATGCCTGGATAGGAGAGCGGCAGGGGCAGTGGCAAGCAGTCCTCCATGTAGCTACTGAATTTCAGCTTCTCCTCATCTCCCTCCCGCATACATTTAGCAGCTGCAGAAGGGAAATAGAGGACATTGGTTCCTCCACATACTGCTCCTGCCACCTCCCTGTTGCTATCCAGCTGGCCCAGGCTCCTGTGTGCTTTCTCCTGGTCCCCCACGCAGCGCTATCGCATCTCCCCCTTCAACCTCTCACTGGCTGCTGCAGTTTTTTTCTTTTTTTCTCTTTCATTCATTCATAGCTGAGCCATAGTAAACTGTGTTTACTATGGCTCAGTTTATGAATGAACGGGAAGCTCTGTATGAGCTATTCCTGTTCATTCTGTGCAGCTGAGGTTGCAGAGAAAGGGGTTGATGAATTTATCCTCAGTCCATTTTTCTGTCTCAAAAATGAGATATTTCACCAAAGCTCCCCAATGGGGGTCCTAAAAAAAAAAAAAAAAATTAAAATAAAATTGTAAAAAAATAAAAAAAATAAAGTAAAATGGAAAAAACAAAAAACGATGGCACCAGTGGCAGAAATACCAGGGTCGCAAAGGTTATACTTGCAACTGAGCTCTGGCGTTCTGCCACCATGGGGAGACCCCAAGGGGGGGTGGCTAGCTGCGGGACCATAATAAAGGGTCCCATTATTGGAGTAAAGGGCACCAGGATCAGTAAGAAGGACCCCAGTCAGTGGCCAGGGGGGCCCATTCATGGTTTCTTGCACCGGTGCCTTGAAAGTTCTAGTTGCGCTTCTGCCACTGCCTAATAGTAGTTAAAAAATGGACCTGTAAAGAAAAAAAGGCGGATTATGTACTTACTTTACCTAGGCAAGGGTGGTGTCATATTTCTCCTAGCAAGATCCTGGGGAATGCAGAGCAGCCAAAATATTGCAAGAAGATGTTTCTGCTTTGGAATGGAGTGTCTTCTTGCAAGATCTAGGGTACTTATCACTCCCCAGCAATCTCACAAGAAGGATAGGGATGTCACACCATGCAAAGTGGAACACAGGGATCAGGAAAGCATGTAATCTAACTTTTTGATTTACAGAATGGCACAGTTATTATTTGGTTTAGTGGAAGTAATAAATAAAAGGTAGAGAACAGTCTCAAGAATGTTGGTAACAGCATCTCAGTGACGAAGGCGTCATAGGTACAAAAATTCTCAGGCGTGTTATTGTCACAGCGGAATAGTCCCAGTGTATATAGTGTCACCTTGATGAGATTGACATTACCAGAACAGCTTTTGGTTGAAGAGGGGTGGCTGTTTGGCAGGGTGCGGTATTGGCTGCACTAAGCAGACCAATGACCGATCCTCATCACCAGCTCTGAAGTCCTTCTCAGGAACCTTTCTCCAGGACTGGATGCTTTGTCCCTAGCAAACATAGATCCTGTCCCTTGCCTTTGCATTTTGCAAATACATGCCAACTGTAGAGGGGAAGTGCAATTTATTAGCACTGTCCTCACCAAAGATGGCCACAGAGGTCAACTAGTGTTGCAGTGCCCAATTAGAGCACTGCTCCCTTCGTGACACCTAAGGAGGCTCAGCGGAACGAAGTTCCTCTCATCCTCCATTCCCTCTGTACAGCGATCAGCAACGCAGCACCACTTACAGAGGAGAGAGTAAACAGCACCTGCCTACAAACATACATACATCATGAAGAACTATTAGTCAGTGGTTTTTACAGGAAGAGGGGGTCATCCCCGGACTTGCTAAGCTGACATTGCATTTTACTAGTCCACTGGTCCTTCAGTTTCTGAATAACCTATTGGGTGAGACAAGGGGATTGCAACTTGTTATCTCATGCCTGGAGGAGTCTTTTATTGACACTGCTATAGGATCATGCAGTGGAGTGTACTGGAGAGGTGAATACATAATGCATACTATGTCTGCTATATTTCTTACTTTTCCAAATGTGGGTAAAATGCAGGGTCACTGTAATGTTATACAGGATCAGCACAGGCTTTGTGTCCCCTATTTCTGAGAAATGAGGATAAAGATTTCATACAAATGAAAAAAATATTGATATAAAGGTAATTGGAATATCATAGACCAAAATCCACTATAGTTCACCTTTAAGCATACAGTACATGATATTCAGATAACCTCTGAAGGAATTATAATCTGGTAATAGAATACAGTCTGCTGATTTATTTTAATTTGTCATTAAATTCAAATTATTTTCAACAACAATAGCTCTTCTGTAAAGTTTCCATCTGTCTGGTTGACTTTCATTATGCTGGGTGTCAGATCAGTCTGTACCAATGTAAGGAGAAAGTCACCACAATGGTTGCACCAGCTCCAAAGTCTGATGGAAGTCAAAATCTTCCTACACTTTCCACATGCATTCTCCAGCAACTGATACTCACCCAAGGTAGACTCGGCCAGACTTTCTTGTGGTTGCATCTGCAATCCAGTATCAGTGAATGTTCCACAGCCATGCACAACCAAACCACAGGTGTGTTTACTTTCAATTCATTGCTCTAGATGGGAGGTGGTTGAAAGATTACCACAATGGTATGAGTCTTCGAAATACAGCAGTTTGTCACACAGGCAAGCGCACAGGATTTCTTCTAGAAGAGAGCTCTTTCCTTGCTCTTTCCACTTTGGTCATGTAGCTTCATGACTTGAGTTTTTGGCCACAAGGGTTACATGTTTTCCTTTTTGAAGCCAGCATAAGAAAAACACGATTGCCAGAGACAGGGACTGACAATAGCTTCTTCCAAAAATATGCCAAAAACCTATCCAAGGTAAATCAGCTCACTTATGATGTCTTCTGACTTTTCAGAGATAGTATAAACAGAGTACATATGTTAAAACAATCAAAAATTCATTAGTCATTATTTCACCAATCAGCTCAAAAACAGCCAGGAAAATCACAGATAATGTCCCACATGTATCGATGACTCCCTAAATCACATGTGTCCAACACAAGGTCCACCAGGCCATTTTCTACAGCTGCGTCACACCCTTCACCTTCACCCTTATCTTGTCTCAGCGGTCTGCAGCAGAAAGGGGGACAGAAATCCTCCTACAGATCCTGATATATGTATGATGCACAAAAGTGCAGCAGGATATAACCTCCTTGGACTTTATAGGCAGAAATCAAGTAAGAACATAGATAGGTTAAAAGGCAACGACGCTGATTTTATTCATATCAGTTCAAAAAAAAGATAAGAGCAAGGGCCGGATACGCCCAGAGATAGTATACATACAGTATCTCACAAAAGTGACTACACCCCTCACAATTTTGTAAATATTTTATTATGTGTTTTCATGTGACAACACTGAAGATATGACACTTTGCTACAATGTAAATAGTGAGTGTACAGTTTGTTGCCCCCTCAAAATGACTCAACACACAGCCATTAATGTCTAAACCGCTGGCAACAAAAGTGAGTACACCCCTAAGTGAAAATATCCAAATTGGGCCCAATTAGCCATTTTCCCTCCCCAGTGTCGCGTGACTCGTTAGTGTTAAAAGGTCTGAGGTGTGAATGGGGAGCAGGTGTGTTAAATTTGGTGTTATCGCTCTCACTCTCATACTGGTCACTGGAAGTTCAGCACCTCATGGCAAAGAACTCTCTGAGGATCTGAAAAAAAGAATTTTTGGGCTACATAAAGATGGCCTAGGCTATAAAAAGATTACCAAGACCCTCAAACTGAGCTGCAGCATGGTGGCCAAGACCATGCAACGGTTTAACAGGACAGCTTGCACTCAGAACAGGCCTTAGAAACATTGTGTTCTCATTTAACAGTGGACACTTCATCCAGATACAGTTCTTGGCCATGGGGACGTGTTGTGCCCTGGCCTATGCCAACTTGTACCTGAGGAGTGGGAACGTACATTGTTATATGATGAATCTTTCTCTATATATGCAGAACATGTTTTAGCATGGTACCGATATATAGATGATATATTCGTATTATGGGATGGATCAGACATTTTTCTTAATAAATTAATTACACGGATCAATACAAATGATTTCAATCTAAAATTTACGGTGTCATTGAGTACTACCAAATATGGTTGCACCGATACCACTTTTTTAAGACCAAGTACAAGTACCGATACTTTTTCAAGAACTCGCTGATACCGATTACAATACTTTTTTAATGTCATGTGACAATGGCACTAATATGTAGCACTGATGAGCACTGATAGGTGGCACTGATGAGGCTTGGACTGTGTCAGTGTTTTTTTCACATTTTTTTTGGGGGGGGGAGTGGACAGCCAGTGTCAGTGTTTTTTTTTTATTTTATTTTTTATTATTTTTAAAAATTTACTTTAAAATATTTATTTATTACAATGTTTCCTTTTTTGTAATTTTTTTTTATTCAACCCTGTTGGGGGGTAGGGGAGCTTTGGTGAGATATCAGGGGTCTAAATAGACCCATGACATCTCCCCTTTGAGACATGGAAAGGGATTGAGCATAGAGATTCCCCATTCCCTTTCTCACCAGCCTCAGCTGCACTGAACATGAATGGACAGGAGACAGAGGCTCCTCTTCATTCAAAAACGTAGACATCGTAAACACAGTTTACGATGCTCAGTTATGAATGGACTGAGCCAGTGATCACTGACTCTGTCCATTTAGAAAAAGGAGGAGCCGGTAAATCACAGATTTACCCGCTCCTTCCTCCACTCTCGATCCTGAAACGGAGGAGCACATGGAGGGGGACTGGAAGAGGATGGGGGGACCGGAGGGGGACACACAGAGGGGAACCAGAGGAGGACATGGGGGATCAGAGAAGCCCATGGAGGAGCACAGAGGAGGACACAGAGGAAAGCCAGAGGAGAACAGGGGGCCGGAGGAGCCCACTGAGGAGCACAGAGGAGGAAACAGAGGGGAGCCAGAGGTAGATACAGGGGACACTCAGGAATGATTGGTGTGGTGGTTGGGGAAGTTAAAATCACCAATCTCCCTGTGTGGCTTTCAATAAAGCAGCTGAAATGAGGGGAGAGGAGGAGAAGCGGCTGCTAGTTGCTTCATTGAAAGCCACACAGGGGGCTCCATGATTATAAATTCCCTCGCCGCAGCACCGATCATCCGTGAGTGTCCAGGTATTGGACTAGGCATCGTGAGCATTTGCAAGTACTCCTGCAAATTCTCAGTTTCGGCACCGATTCCAATACTAATATTGGTATCGGTGCGACCCGACTACTGAAATTACTTTTTTGTTTGTTCTCATCCAAAAACAAACTGATAGTCACCTTTCTAGTGAATGATTCTGCAAACCGATAGCAGGCAATTCGCTACTTCATGCCTCAAGTTTCCACCCTAAACCCCTACTGGCCTCTATTCCCTACAGCCAGTATTTGAGGGCAAGGCAGAATTGTTACGAAGATGCCCAGTTCCAAAAAGAAGCTAACATTTTGAGGACAAGACTCCCTGACCGAGTCTATTCTAAAACCTCCCTCAAATGAGCCTACAAACGAGCATGTAGTCAATCACGTCAGGATCTCCTGTTCTCCCAAAGAGAACTAAAAAAAAATGATACTCTTGAGATCATCATCACCACTTATTCATTGCAACACAAGCAGGTAAAACACATACTAACCAAATATTGGCATCTACTGACTAGGGATGAGCCGAACAACCCCTGGTTTGGTTCGCACCAAAACATGCGAACAGACAAAAAATTTGTGCGAACATGTGAACACCGTTAAAGTCTATGGAACACGAGCATGAAAAATCAAAAGTGTTAATTTGCAAGGCTTTTATGCAAGTTATTGCCATAAAAGGTGTATGCGGACTCGGGTACAGCCCCAAGTGACATGTATCAATGCAAAAAAATGTTTTTTAAAACAACCATTTTTTCAGAAGCAGTGATTTTAATAATGCTTAAATATCGTGCATGAAGGGTCCACTTAGTCTGCCTGTAAAGTAGCGCATCTTTCTTTATAACAGTACTGCAGCAAAATGACATTTCTAAAGGAATAAATGTTATTTAAAATTGCTCGTGGCTGTAATGTATTGCCGAATGCCAGCAATATACATAAAAAATAATTGAAAAAACTGTGTTTTAATTTTTTTTGCATGGAGCCCCCCCCCCCCAAAAAAAATCCATACCGGGTCCTTTAGGTCTGGTATGGATTTTAAGTGGAACCCCACACCAATTTTTTTTTAAATGGCGTGGGGTTCCCCCCAAAATCCATACCAGACCCTTACCTGAGCATGCAACCTGGTAGGCCGCAGGAAAAGGGGGGAAAAGAGAGCGCCCCCCTCCTGAACCATACCAGGCCACATGCCCTCAACATGGGGAGAGTGCTTGGGGTTGCCCCCCAAATCACCTTGTCCCCATGTTGATGGGGAAAAGGGCCTTATCCCCACAAGCCTTGCCTGGTGGTTGTGGGGGGTCTGTGAGCGGGGGGCTTATCGGAATCTGGAAGCTCCCTTTTAACAAGGGGCCCTAAGGTCCCGGCCCCATGTGAATGGGTATTGGGTACATTGTACCCCTATCCATTCACCAAAAAAGTGTAAAAAAATTAAAAACACCAACATGTCAGAAAAAAAAACAGTAAAAAAAAAAGATCACCCCCTCCAAAAATTACATGGACATTTCAATCAGGTGTAGGTAATCACCTTTTCAATGGAACGCAAAGCCATTTGACTTTCAACTGTGATCAGCTTTGGTCATTTTGATTAGCTCATTATGAAAAGAGCTTGGTTGGAGCATTTCAGTCTCTGGTAGTGCAACTGAAGCAAACAGCCAACTATCTGTGCCAAGGCACTGTCAAAAGATCTGTGGGATAAAATTGTGGACAGGCACAAGTCAGGAGATGGATCCAAAAAAATTAAAAGGCTTTATAAATACCTAGAAGCACAGTGAAGTCTATTATTAAGAAGTGTAAGGTATTTAGTACAACACAGACCCTCCCTGGATCAGGACATCGCTCCAAACTGGATAAAAGAGACAGGAAGAATCTGGTCAGAGAGGCTACCAAGATGCCTACAGCAACTCTGAAGCTGTTGCAGGAATTTATAACAAAGTTTGGTCATTGTGTGCATGTGACAACAATATCACAAATTCTCCACAATGTGGCTTGTATTGGAGGGTTACAAGAAAAAAGCCATTCCTCAAGAAAGGCCACATGAAGTCACCACTGAGCTTTTTCAAAACGCACCTTGAGGATTCTGAGGCAACATGGAAAAAGGTGTTATAATCAGGTGAGATTAAAATGTAATTGTTTGGCGTCAACACCAAACGATATGTCTGACATAAATCCAATACAACTCACCATCCAAATAACACCATTCCTACAGTAAAGTATGAAGGTGGTAATATCCTGGTATGGGGGTGTTTCTCTGCAACAGGGACTGGAGCACTTGTCAGCATAGAAAGAAAAATGGATAGGACAAAATACCATCAAATTCTTGAGGAAAATCTGCTGCCCTCTGCAAGAAAGTTGTCAATGGGAAGAAGGTTTACCTTCCAACATGAAGATGACTCAAAGCACACAGCAAAAATGACCACACAGTGGTTGAAGGAGAAAGAGGTTACTGTCCTTGCATGGCCTAGTCAGAGCGCAGACTTAAAATTGCCCAGACATTGAAAATCGATGGAATGACTTGAAAATTATAGTCCACAAAAGGTCACCATTAGGGATGAGCTATCTGTTCAAGTCGAACATGAGTTCGACTTGAACATCGGCTGTTCGATCGTTCGACGAAGATCAAACATTATGGGCAGTTTGCGCCAAATTCGAACAAAGCAGGGGGTGGGGCCAAACAACATGTCGCCGTAGCACAGTGTGATGTGGGTTGCTTCATGAATACCTCCAGGTGAACTATCTATATTGACGATACCTTTCAGAGAATTGGATGCCGGCATGTGAGTGGCCTTCTCCTGACGTTTCTGACATTTTGGCGGGCGTGGCGGTGGCACTGGATGCTGGTTGGTGCGGTAGTACGGCGGTGCCTTGTTTCTTCGGCTGAAGGCCCTGGCTCGAGGCTGGAGGAGTGTGGCCGGGTGCAGAGCGTGTGCGCGTGTCAGAGAGGAGAAGAGAGCGCAGCCGTAGCCGCAGCCGCAGCCAAGCTGAGACGGAGAGCCAGAACATCTGAGTAGGCGGAGGGGGATCCGAGCGTAGCCCACGTGACCGGCGGCGTTCGGGATTCTATGGAGACCATCTATGGAGAAAGTGAGAGAGCTCCCCGCAAAGGTCTGGGAGGAGAAGCGGCAGGTGCAGCCCCACGCCTCACGTTCCATGCTCCACATCCAATGCTATAAGGTACTGTAAGGTGCTTAACCAAATCCGCAGGTGAAGATTGGACATATGGAGGGTAAGACATATGATGAGGTATATCTTTCTTACCCTACCCAATGATTGGTTGACTGTACGGCAGTGCCCATGGGCATTTTTTGATAGCTTGGAAGGGTCCCAAAAAGCTATTGAGATAAGAGATAAGAGAGAGCTGGAAAGAGCTGGAAAGACTTAGACTGCAGAGGGGTAAGGTGCTTGAGAGTTTGTCCATCTACCTCCCTAGCTCTTCTATTGAACTTCTATTGAACTGTGTGAAAATGTCCAGTGGTTGCCATTGATAACAAGTGGAAGGATAAAGATGTATAACTAATAGAAACCTGAGACATCTAACAGATTGAAAGAAAAGGGTCGCGGTGTGCAGGCAATGGAGATTGGTACCTGATAGTTATTATAGAAACGCAATGCTCTTTTTTCTCTCTTTTAAAGTACCCACTTTTTTGTGCTGAGTTTGTTTTGGCTTCTGGCTCTCCTATCCCTATATAAATCTGTGATGGATAAAATACAGGTGGAATGAAAATATCTAGGGGCATAAAAAGACATTGGAAGTACTGAGATCGGGTGTATATATTTTTTTGGCAATAGCTGGACTTAAAATTATTTATATATACACCTGTCCACACTATGCCCAGAACATCTATATACATCTATATACATGAACTTTCTATATAAGTAATATTCAAGATCTCCTCAAATATTCTAAATAGTTAATTCTTCGGTTGTTCGGTTGACTGGTCAACAAGGAAATTACCTTTAACAGGACTGAGAGGGCTCTATAAGTTTGTATTATTAGGTACTGAACTCGTATAAATTGTCTTCTGGAATATAAACCATAGAAGAACTTATTTAACTATATCCTTACCCGTTTAGAAGGACCTGTCCTTGCACTACAGCGTCAGCTGGAGCTACGGTCGTTTTGCAGGGATAGAATGGGAAAAAAGGGCCACAAAGTTAATCAGGGGGAGAGCACAAACCGTAATACAATAAAGTCCTATCTGGTTGCGGAAGGATCAGAACAAATGGAGAACTCAGGTAAAAAAGTAGTGTCAACACCAACGACACCAGCAAAAAAAAAGGGGGATCCAGAGACAGCTCAGAGAGAACAAACGACCCCAGCGAAAAGTAAAACCAATAAGGTTAAAACCCCAGAAACAATAGGTAAGAAGACATCTGAGAGACAACAACAACCAGAAATATCAGGGGAGGACATGCAAGCCCCTCCAACAAAGCAGGATATGTCAGATATGATGGAAATGATATCACGCCTAGAGCGAACAATAAGGGGTGAAATGAGCGCAACTAGAAAAGATATACAAAGTGTATTACAAAGGGTTGAAGGAATAGAAGAACAGTTGGAAGAACAGAAAAATGCAATACAGGAATTAAGAGAAAGAGCCGATATGGATTGGATAGAGATAAGAAATTCCCGGTATAAACTTGAGGACCAAGAGAATCACAGAAGAAGGAAAAACCTACGGATAAGAGGACTCCCTGAAGAGGTTAAAGATATAGAGCTAGGAGATGTACTATTGAGAAATATTTAATACAGCTTTAAAGCGGGAAACAACTGCACCAATGCGCTTTGAAAGGGTACACAGAATCCAAAAATCATATAATGCACATAAAGATACACCAAGAGATACCATAGTAAGATTCCAGGACTAAGAGCAAAAAGATAGTCTCCCAATGTACAAGGAACTCTACTTCAATGGAATATAAAGGAATTAAACTATCTATCTTTTCAGATTTGGCACCAGAAACGCTGGCATGAAAAAGGGCATTGAAGCCATTAACAAGCCACCTACAGGCAAAGGATATCCCCTATAGATGGGGGTTTCCTGCATGTTTAATGGTTAAAAACCAGGGGGTCTCAGCATTTGTACGGTTCCCAGAAGATATCAAGGAATTCTGTAATAGACTGAATATTCAATTTATACAAGTAGATAACTGGGAAAAGAGACCCACAGTATGGAGAAGGTGGAAAGAGCATGACTGGAATAGAGCTTAAATTGTTGGGTTGAATATTTTAAGGGAGGGAAGGGAAGAGGATAATCGGGAAAAGAGTCCCCCAGCATGGAGAAGGAGGAAGGAGCATGATGGGAATGGAGTTTAGAGTTTAGATTGTGGGGTTGAATATGATGGAGGAGCTTTTTTTTTTTGTTTTCTCCTCCTCCTTACCCTTTTGTATCTTCTTCCTCTTTTTGGTTTCTGTTTTTCTTCATGTTCTTTCTTTCTGTATTTTCCTTCTCATTGGAAGGAGAGAATTGATAGAAGCGGGTAGGGGAATGAGTTCACCTGGAGGGGGGGTCAGGGAGCACTGATGCCCACCTGTGCCCCGGGGACTGATCCTAAAATTGAGGACGGTATCACAGAGTATAGGGGGACATACAGTGTACCCTGAGGTAGGGTCAGCTCGGCATAGCGCCAGGAGGAGCGCGGACCGAGGGAGCTCTAACATTGAATGGCAATGTGATTGGGGTGGGGGAGGGGAGGGTGAGGGGGGTATATGTGGTCTCAATTTACCCTATGTTTTAAATTAAAGTTTGGTCTAGAAAAGAAACTCTCCTTAAATGTAAGGTTTGACGAGTCCTCCCTGAAAGCAGAAAAATATCTAAGATCCCTAATCTCCCTCTTATGTCTGATATACTGTTATGCATGTGTAGCGGGGGTCTAAATTTAGGGGGTACACCTGGGTGGCAGTATGACCCAGGATGTGCTAATTATGAAGGGATTTACACCATTCAAATTGTGGAGGAGTTTGGTGGTGTGCTGTTCTCCTTGGCCTGTGGGTGGCGATGTTCCCGTGGGTCGAGGTAGAATCGCTGCCACAGTGCTGTCTCCTTTTTGTCCCATTCCGGCGGTGGTACAGTGGGGCGGGGAACCTGCTGTGGCGTCATGGGAGGATATAAGTGGGAGAGACGCCCTTGACACAAGGTCTTCTTCTTCGGCATCCCGCGCCCAGGCACCTTAGGCCTGGGTGCTGGCGGTTCGGAGTTCCGGCCTAGGTGCCCATGGCCTGGCCGGAGCGGTGTTGGAGTCCATCCCAGGCACCTTAAGCCTGGGGTGAGGTACTACATCGGAGGCCTGGAGCCCAGTGACTTTGACTGGGCTCCGCAAGGGCGGATTTGTCCGAGGGTCCCTGAAGTGGATGGGGCTCGTGTCTGAGGCGAGGAGGCCGGAGAGGTCACCCCTCTGAAGAAACGGAGCAGCATCAACCCGGTGACAGAGGGGCCTCTGGTAACTCCCTTGGAGGGACATCTTCCCCCTGACAGGGGCCACAACGCAGCGAAGGTACTCCTGTTTCTGTTCTCTGGGGTTGCTGGTAGAGACCCTGAAGGTTTAAGTTCTTTCACAAGCTATGGGCTTTAGCAACCGCTGGTGAATCCACAGTGGTTTAGTTTATTTATCAGGACAGTGCCTCAACCTGCTCACCCCACCGTATTGAATTGTTTATTGGGTCTCAACCAGTCGGCTGGAAAAGGACTGCTTATTGGAGTGTGTTAATAAACAAGAGTTGGACCCTCTATCGGTGTGCGGAACTCTGGTTAATGGGAGCAAAGGGGAGTGTCAGTACAACAGGACTTGGTTCTTAAAGAGACACACAGGCCCGAGGAGAATAACAGGTACTGGCCTTCACCTCACCCGCAGCAATGGAGAGGACATGGGCCGTAGCGCATCTCACCCTCACGTATGATATACCAGACCAGACAGAGGGGGTGAGGCCGCTACACATGTAAGAGAAGGGAATTGAACCATAGAACATGGCAGCTTTGAAAATAGTCACATATAATGTGAGTGGACTGAATAGCCCTAATAAGCGATACCAGATACTGCAGGAGATGAAGGGACTGTCGGCAAATATAGTGTTCTTGCAAGAAACCCATTTAAAGCTGACATCCAAGACTAGATTAATCTCTAAAGATTTTCCTACTTGGATACACTGCTATTCTCCCAATAAAAGATCAAAAGGAACAGCGATTGGGTTTGACAGGAATACACGATTTACACTAGAAGCTATGGAACCAGATCCTGAGGGAAGATATCTCTTTATTAAGGGCTTTTTATTTACCAAGAAATTTACTTTGGGAAATATATATTGTCCCAATAAACGACCAGTAGTGTATCTGATAAATATCCTGAATAGGCTGGAGGCCGTTAGAGAGGGGATGGTAGTATTAGCAGGTGACTTAAATTTTGTTTTTGAACCAGCATTAGATATGCAACCTATGTCATTAAGGTGTGAGGGAAAATATCTAAGAGCAATTAAACAAACTATATCAAATGAAGTTAGTAGAGGCGTGGAGAGTCATGCATCCAAGGGCTAAGGACTATACATACTACTCATTAGCACATAGGTCCTACTCTAGAATAGATCACATCTTATTGGATCATCGGTTGCTTGAAGGGTTGAGAGAGGTAGAAATAAAAACAATAACGTAGGGGGCCATCATTTCCTCACTCAGCATCCAGCCTGACAGGGGAAGGGACGCGATCGTCTCCGCCACTACCGACGGCTACGGTAAGCGGCGGAGACGACCGAAGCGTGGAGGGGGGGCCTCTCCCACCACAATAAAAGTGTTCTTGCGGCGAATCCGCTGCACAAACCACTTTTATCTGAAAGAGGACCGTCCGTCACAACAACGGTATTCCACTTCAAACAGCCGCCGTATAATGATGAGCGGTCCGCAAATGGTTTTTACCTGAATCCATAAGATTGTAGTTGACTAAAATACGACTAATACTAAAACAATTCAGATGAGTAAAATATGAATAAAATTAAAACAATTCAGATGATTAAAGAACGACTAAAGCTAAAAATTACATTTTAGTCAAAAGACTATGACTAAACCTAAATCGAAATTTGACCTAAAAATTTAAGGATAAATTCACCTATTGACAAAAAATAAAAAAGGCACATTTTTTTTAAGGTAAAGAAAAGTGCCTTTATTATTTTTTGTTTTGGGAGCCTGTATTGCATTGCACCAGCGATCAGCTGATCTCTGATGCCATGCAGGTCTCCTGCAGATCTGCCAGTGTATCGGCTTGTACGAGGAAACCAATGCATTCTGACAGGAAGACTCAATGAACTACCACAACGCCATGGTAGTTCATTGAAAACTACAAGCCAACAGCCGCAAAGGCTGTCGGGCCTTGTAGTTTTCCATTCACAGAGGACTGTGAATAAGTGACGTGGCTGCATGGCCTTGTCTTTTTCAAATTGTGACAGCAGACACGGGGAGAAGATGCCCGGTCTGCTGTCACAGCAGGGATCTGGGGGGGTGGTTCATTGATAACATGATACTTGTTACCCGCTGAGTCTGGGTGTAACATGTAACATGTTATAGGAATTAGAAAATGTCGCGCACAGACGCGTGAAAAGAGTAAAACACTGATGAGAGTTCCTCTAAAAAAGTGAAAAATATATATGAGTGAAGGTGAATAAATTAATATGTATATAAACACCAAAAAATAAATAAGCAAAACAGGGACTCAACCCCTACTCAGAATACTAAAATAGTGATCAACTTAATATGTGATATTAAAATGAAACATATAAGGCACAATACTGTTGTCAAGTATTACTGCAATAGTGCTCTAAATATTGAAAAGACAGAAGAGGGAATAGTCTATTCCTTGATAGTTCAAATGAGGTCCAATATAGCAAACAGTTCCAATGCGACAAACAGTTGCTTCAGATGAAAAAACAGGGGGTTGTGAGGAGATGTTTGGAAAAAGATAGAGCCCAAGATGAATCCACAGAAAGCATAGAAGAACTGCATCCACCACGGTGTGTAGGGAATCAAGATGGGTACCTTACCACAAAAGGTGGACCTCCACTGTGGCAAGGTCAGAAGAGCCTGCAGATATCACCCTCTGCGGGGTATTGGTACTGATTCTGGGGGTGTCACGACTCCAGAGTCATTATATTCCCTCTGCCTCTCATTGTACTGTTTCCTCCACTGGTGGCTGGTATAATCCAATCATTTAAAAAGAACCAACAGACCTCCAGTGTAGATACCTTCCTGCAGTGTGCTTGGGATCTTGCAAGAAGGAATGTAACGTCACCCTCATCTAAGTAAGATACGGTAAGTACACAATCTACTTTTTTTTCTTTACAGTTCCATTTTTTAACTATGAGTAGGCAGTGCCTTTTACAGGGAGGGGGCTCAAATTAATAAATGGACTTCATTTTACTGCAATGTTCACATTGAGGAATCAGTAACTATGTCACTTAAGATAAAAAACACAGATGGATTAATGCTTTAATATATTTTATTTTTAATAAGGAAGAGGAAACATCAGATCAGACTGTCATATATAGCACAGAAGGCATAGTAAACACAGTCTGCTATGACTCATCTATAAATGAATAAAAAAAAAAAGGGTGAGATTGTTACGACTCACTTACTCTATTCATCAAGGCAAGACTCCATCCTGACAGATCCCCTGCAGCAGCCAGCAGGAGGTGGAAGGGGGAAACCCAGCAGAACTGCAGGGTGGGGGATGGAGAGAGCACAGAGGAGCCCAGGACAGCTGGACAGCAATAGGGAGGTGGCGGGAGCAGCATGTGGAGGAACCAATGTCCTCCATTTCCCTTCTGTAGCTGCTGAATGTATGCAGGAGGGAGGGGAGGAGAAGTGGGAATTCAGCAGCTACATGGAGGATTGGCTCCTCTACATGCCAATGCCCCCCCGCTCTCCTATCCAGGCATACAGGGAGGCCGCATGGACCCCCTGTGACCTCCAAGGGGCCAGGTCACAATGGCTACCCTTGTGACCTCTGTAGGTACGCCCCTGGGCAGTGCATTTCACAGGGGAAGGGGCTGAAACTAATAAATGGACTTCATTTTACTGCAATGCTCACTTTAATTCACATTGAGGAATCAGGAACTACGTCACTCGAAAATAATAACAGAAATGGATTAATGCTTTAATATATTTTATTGTTAAAAAGGAAAGGAAAACATCAGATCAGACTGTCATATATATCACAAAAGAAATGGCCACCCCCTCAATATAATAAGTAGGGAAAGATAAAGAAATACGAATTATCACTATAGAATAAATGTAAACCACATTGAAACCAGAGGACGCCAAAATTAGCTCCCCTATTCCCAACCAAGGCAATCAAAATACCAATCAAATGGGAAAACAATTACGAAATGTTATTTTGTATTTTTAAATGTAATTGCAAACACTAGCATGATCCGATGTACATTTATTCATTATATGTATGCACAAATGTGTGAACTTTTCTATACGTGTTCCATCAAATTCACATTGTGTCCTATAGTGATGCCGCCTTCCTTCCAGAACCGGTAGATTTTCTCTTAGTCCCATATGTTGCTCATCTATTGAACTGCAATCATAGAGAGGTCAATGTCAGCAAATATTAAAACCATATTTAAATATTACCGAGACCTTATTCTTTCATACTTCCTCATTGATCTATAACAAAAAAAAAATACCACAAATACATTTACATGGATTTGTATATCCAGTATCAGTGGTGTATACTCAAAAAGAACCTGCCCATACATTAAACAATGATTATGTGAACATTGTTGGTTGCATTCTTGTTGGTCTTTATTTTGATATGCTGTATATCATTAACAGATTTTAATTTCACTAGAGGTCATGTGAATATCATGTCTTCTTAAAGGGGAACTATAGAGGGTGTTGGATAATTGTATTTTAGTTTCTTTTGTATTTTTTTTTAATTGTAGGAAATCTTTATTTTACATATAAACATTCAATATACTGTATGCTGTTTCTTGTTTTCAGTATGTGCAGTGCTTGCTGGGTCATCTAATGGGAAAGTCTAGCAACAGTTCTGTACTTCTTAAGCCCTGTACACACGATCAGATTTCCTATGGATTTTAAACCGATGGATTTTTCCATCGGAAATCCGATGAAGCTGACTTCCATCAGTCTTGCCTACACACCATCAGTCAAAAAACCGATCGTCCCAAACGCTGTGACGTAAAACACTCCGACGAGCCAAGAAAAATTAAGTTCTATGCTTCTGAGCATGCGTCGACTTGATTCTGAGCATGCGTGGGTTTTTTATCCGATGGAGTTCTCCACAGACGATAGTAATTTGCTATCGTTTTTGGAAAAAAGACCAATGGGGCCCATACACGATCGGTTTGTCCGATGAAAAAAGTCCATCGGACTGTTTTCATTGGTAAAACCGATCGTGTGTACAGGGCTTTAGTTGTAATTGAAGATGATTCAGCTTTGTGTCTAACCAGAGATCCTGCTATTAAATCTGCATTTACACCACAGCAGTGTTACATTTCTTTATGCAAAATGTTTTTTCATTAAGCTCACTGCTTTTTACAAAAAAAAAGTGACCTCTATTATCTGATAACGTCCATTTCTGATATTAGATGTACACAGATAGAACTGAGCTACTCACAGAAGGTGTAAGAGACTTGGAAGCCCTTTGCCTGGGTAGACTTGTCACTGTGGAAACCGAGAACCATAGAATTGCCTTTGGAGTAATACACAGGGATGGTGCGATCACCACAGAATGGACCCCTTTGTGTACCATCCATGAAGAGTGTTAGATAGTCGTACATACAGAGACTGGAATTCTCTACATGGAAGTCACTTATGGTCAGAGCAATCTGAAAAAGAAATAAAATTATGACTAACATGACAGTGTTGTGTGCATACAACAAACAAATCATTTTTATAGTTGTAGCGGGGTATCGTTTTACCCACAGGACTACATTACCCGGCATGCTTTGCAGCACCCAGGGTGCCATTCCCCGCGCAGGGACTGCTGGGGTGGACTTTAAAAGGGAGAGGCGGGGCTCGCCTCTTCCTCTTGGAACGCCGCCCTCCTTGCAAGAGGATCTCCTGCACTCACCTGCTGCGCGCGCTAGGCCTGAAGCCTGGCTCTTCTTTGTTCCAGAGAGCTTTCCGTTCCACTGGGGAGTCTGCAGAGCATCCGATCCACCTGAGGTGCCATCATCTTCTGAAGGACCAATGAATCGGTGCATCGCGGGCCACTGTGACGCCATTCACGGTAGCGGAGGAACCGGACAGGAGTCGGTCTGGTTTGGGTGAGAGAGCGCCAGCTCGGAATCTTAAATCAATAACTTTGCCTAGGCCTTCTATAGAACATAGTTATACTTTGGAGAGACTGTTGTCCTGAACTGAGTTTGCCAGCCTCTCCAGTTGCCAAGTTAGCGGTTATCTACAACCCCCTTATTGGATTATAATTTGTTTCTCTATGTGCACCACCGACAGTTGCTAGTGAAGATTCCTCAACAAACTATACCCACAGTTATATTCAGGCCTGACTGGGTAGTTAGGACATTGCTGGGCGCCATTTCTTTGCTCACGAGGGAGGATAGCTGCAGCGGAGTAAATACATTTCATTCCCTAACTGAATGTCATATGCATATAATGTGTACACCTTTATTGCAGGGATCTGCATAAGATATTGTACTCAAATTACCCTTTTATAATGTTGCTTACAGTAAACCGTTATAGCTAAGTAACTTGGTTGTGAGCAGGGATGAGCCGAACACCCCCCTGTTCGGGTCGCACCAGAACCTGCAAACAGACAAAATGTTCGTGTGAACTTTAGAACCCTATTAAATACAATGGACTCGAACGTTCGAAATCTAAAGTGTTAATTATAAAGGCTAATATGCAATTTATTGTCCTAAAAAGTGTTTGGGACCCGGGTCCTGCCCCAGGGGACATGTATCAATGCAAAAAAAAGTTTTAAAAACGGCCGTTTTTTCGGAGGCAGTGATTTTAATAATGCTTAAAATGAAACAATAAAAGTGAAATATTCCTTTAAATTTCGTACCTGGGGGATGTGTATGATATGCATGTGAAGTGGCGCATGTTTCCCGTGCTTAGAACTGTCCTTGCACAAAGTGTCATTTTTGAAGGAAAAAAAGTCACTCGCGGCTATTAATGAATTGTCGGCTCCCGGCAATACATACAAAAGTCATTGATAAAAAAAAAAAAAAAAGCGTGGGGGTTCCCCAGAATTCAATTACCAGGCCCTTCAGGTCTGGAATGGATATTAAGGGGAACCCCGCCGCAAATTTAAAAAAAAATTGACGTGGGGTTCCCCCAAATATCCATTCCAGGCCCTTCAGATCTGGCATGGATTTTAAGGGGAACTCCACCCCAAATTTTTTTAAAAATGGCGTGGAGTCCCCCTAAAAATCCATACCAGACCCCTTATCCGAGCACGCAACCTGGCCGGCCGCAGGGGAAAAGGGGGGGACGAGAGAGCGGCCCCCCCTCCCTCCTGAACCATACCAGGCCACATGCCCTCAACATGGGGAGGATGTCCCCATGTTGATGGGGACAAGGGCCTCATCCCCACAACCCTTGCCCGGTGGTTGTGGGGGTCTGAGGGCGGGGGACCCCCAGATCCCGGCCCCCCCTATGTAAATTGGTAAGGGGTACATTGTACCCCTACCATTTCACGAAGAAAGCGTAAAAAAATGTTTAAAAAAAACACACAAACACCTTGAAAAAGTCCTTTATTTAAAAAAAAAAAAAAAACATTCCAGCGGTGAAATCCAGTGTCCCACGGCGATCCCGATGTCCAGCGCTGTCCTTCATTGGTTTTGCCTGAGCGGACCTGATGGGGAACTCCCTTTCAGTGTTTTAAATGTATAGACCCGCCCCTTCTAAAGTTCCCCATCAGGTCCGCTCAGCTAAACTAGATCAGTTTGTTGTGTTGTGCAGAGTGTTTTTGGTTTCCTGAAACCCTTTTTTTTTGGAATAAAGGCCTTTTAACCGGAGTGCTGCGTCCAGAAGACCTTTTTTTCTTTCTTCAATTGCATTTGCATTTGCCTGCACCCTTGGTTGCTGGGAGGAGGTAATTCCAGGGACTTCCACACCTGAGCGGCTCCCTTCCTCCCGCCCCCTCGGTATGTCGGACCCGCCTACGTCATTGGCTTGAGTGGGGAACTTCCTTCACTATGTAAATTTAAATTACACAGTGAAGGAAGTTCCCCGCTCAAGCCAATGACGTAGGCGGGGTCGGACATACCGAGGGGGCGGACCTGATGGGGAACTGCTCTCACTTTGGTAATACATGTATAGACCTGCCCCTTCTCATGTCCCGCATCTGGTCCGCTGAGCGGACCTGATGGGGAACTTTAGAAGGGGCGGGTCTATACATTTAAAATACTGAGGAGGACGTTCCCCATCAGGTCTGCTCAGGCACAACCAATGACGGACAGCGCTGGACATCGGGATCGCCGCGGGACACTGGATTCCATCGCTGGAATATTTTTTTTTTTAATAAAGGACTTTTTCAAGGTGTTTGTGTGTTTTTTTAAAAAAAAATTTACGCTTTCTTCGTGAAATGGTAGGGGTACAATATACCCCTTACCAATTCACATAGGGGGGGCCGGGATCTGGGGGTCCCCTTTGTTAAAGGGGTCTTCCAGATTCCGATAAGCCCCCCGCCCGCAGACCCCCACAACCACCGGGCAAGGGTTGTGGGGTTGAGGCCCTTGTCCCCATCAACATGGGGACATCCTCCCCATGTTGAGGGCATGTGGCCTGGTACGGTTCAGGAGGGAGGGGGGCCGCTCTCTCATCCCCCCCTTTTCCCCTGCGGCCGGCCAGGTTGCGTGCTCGGATAAGGGTCTGGTATGGATTTTTAGGGGGACTCCACGCCATTTTTTTTAAAATTTGGGGTGGAGTTTCCCTTAAAATCCATGCCAGATCTGAAGGGCCTGGAATGGATATTTGGGGGAACCCCACGTCAATTTTTTTTTAAGTTTGCGGCGGGGTTCCCCTTAATATCCATTCCAGACCTGAAGGGCCTGGTAATTGAATTCTGGGGGACCCCCACGCTTTTTTTTTTTTATTATCAATGACTTTTGTATGTATTGATAAAAGCCGACAATTCATTAATAGCCGTGAGTGAGTTTTAAATGACTTTTTTTCTTTCAAAAATTACATTTTTTGCAGGGACAGTTCTAAGCACGGGAAACATGCGCCACTTTACATGCATATCATACACACCCCCCAGGTACGAAATTTAAAGGAATATTTCACTTTTATTTTTTCATTTTAAGCATTATTAAAATCACTGCTCCCGAAAAAACGGCAGTTTTTAAAACTTCTTTTTGCATTGATACATGTCCCCTGGGGCAGGACCCAGGTCCCCAAACACTTTTTAGGACAATAACTTGCATATAAGCCTTTATAATTAGCACTTTAGATTTCTCCCATAGATTTTTCGAATTTGCCGCGAACACCCCAATTTGTTCGCTGTTCGGCGAATGGGCGAACAGGCAATGTTCGAGTCGAACATGAGTTCGACTCGAACTCGAAGCTCATCCCTAGTTGTGAGTGTCAATTATTGTGCTGGTATACAAGGGGGGGGTTGTACTGTATAATATGTGTATAGAGATAGTACAGTTATACCACTACTTTCCCTCTTTTATCTAACTGTGTCACGAGAGAAGTCAGAGCCGATTGCCAGGGCTTGATAGCAGTGCATTACAGGGCCCAAACAAACCAGATGCCCTCTTAATCTGAGGGTATCGCTACATAGCATAAAATTGAGTGAATATTTTGTTTCTTACAACTCATTGATGTTACAGTCTACCCAAAATAATATTTGACATTAAAGCCACATTGAACCCAAGAGCAAACATTTATTATATTGCAGTTTATCTATTCTTATGCCGCGTACACACGATCATTATTCACGGCGGTTAAAAAACCGCCGTGAATAATGACAGGAAAAACGAGGGAACCGCTTGGTTCCCTACACACGGTCGTTTTTCCCGTCATTTTTTCTCTTGACGAGAAAAACGACCGTCTGTGGGCTCCGCGGCAGTGTCTCCCTATGGGAAAACTGCAGCGGAAAAAAATGCTGGAAAAAACGATGAGAAAATTTAGAACATGTTCTAATTTTTCTCGTCGTTTTTTATGCCGTTTTTCTCAACGAGAAAAACGACATAAAGCCCACAGACGATCGTTTTTGCATTACAGGGCCCAAACAAACCAGATGCCCTCTTAATCTGAGGGTATCGCTACATAGTATAAAATTGAGTGAATATTTTGTTTCTTACAATTCATTGATGTTACAGTCTACCCAAAATAATATTTGACATTAAAGCCACATTGAACCCAAGAGCAAACATTTATTATATTGCAGTTTATCTATTCTTACACGTGATGGCTGCTTTCGTTTTATTTTTAGGCTTTCTTCTATGTTCATTTAGTCATCCAACCAGCAAGTCTGTTGTTTTTCAAAAGCACAAGCTATCCAGCAGAATGTATCAGTTTACATGGATAAGCCAAATCAGTCAACACTGGCAGGGATGCTTAAAATGATCAGCTTTATTTATTCATGTAAATCCTTTATGCCAAAAGGAAAAAAACTGCTGTAACTGATTATAAAATGTGACCTTGAATTTGGATTCAACCTGTTAGTGTATTTAAATCTGCTAATACATTTAGAGCTCCCCTCTCCCCAAACTGACAGTGCTGCTGATTGCTGTGCCTCTTGTTCTTATCCATCCAGAGTAAAGTCTCACTAATACAGGACGTGTGTTAGTGGCCAGATCACCAGGTGAAAACGGGGAAATGCCAAAGAAAACGGATGCAGCCACCACATCCAATGATTGCTAATGTGAAAAAAATAAATTGTTTGTTTTAGGTGTTTTATGTCACTTTAGGGATGATACTGCACATAAAAGGCAGTGCTTAGGAATCTTAGGAACAGCTTACAAATGTCACACCACCAGTTTTCAGCCAGCTTCACAAATTACCACCAACACTTCCTGTCATCACTGGGAAAACATCCAGAACGTCTTGGTGGTAGATAGTCTTAGAACAATCTACTTTAGATTTGCCATCAGCCATGTATTGTAATGCCCTAAACAATACATTCAGTTTCCATTCAATCAGGTAGGCCCTGGTGAACACTGGTAAATTCAAAGGGGGTTGTACATTCAGATTGTAATGTGTTTGTCCAACATTCACTTTTGTTTGTGTGACAATCTTAGAGAATGAGGAAGTCAAGTAATTGGGGAGAATTTTGAAGGCATCTTGTTTTACCTTATATCCAACAGGAGCTGTGATTTCGTAGTTACAATTCATGTTTGGACTGTAGTTCCCTGGGTATCCCGGAGATGTAAAGCTGCCTTGAGAGTTAAAGAAGGATCCTCCACACTGAACTGTAAGAATATAGATATAATCAATATAGTAAGGAATATAATAGTATATGACATCATTTTATGTTAATGTGTATACTGTATATACATAGTTCATCCTCCCTTTTCAGAGTTCCAGGTTGATCTTAGGCTAGAACCCCACTCTCCAACCCTCAATGAAGAGCTCAGATGTAGAGATGGCCTACACAGGCACCAAATGCTGCTTCAGGGCAGGAATGGGAGAGATTCACATGTTTTGCATTACCCAGAAGTGTTTCACAGAGCACTAGTGAGAAAACAGGAGTGTCCTATGAAAATAAATAACTGTAGTGGAGGTGGGTGGGCTACCATACAAACCTATTATTTTGTCCTAAATGGGGTAAGTGCAGATGCTGTAAAATATATCCATCTTGTTTGCCCCACTGCACTGCTTGGGCTAAACAATTCTTTAGTCTAGAAGGTGATAAATAAGTTGAAATGCTTACCTTATTTATCCCTCCCACAGGCTTCCTCCATGCTGTACTTCTGGTCCCTGAAGCTGCTTCTTTTTGCCATTCCCCTGGCTGTAGACTCTCAGATGTCATCAAATACAACAAAGGATCAGTAGTCATGCATTGTACATGAACATGTTGAGGGCTCGCCCACATACTGGGACATTGGAGAGCATAGATGACCACGGGCTGCCAGGGTAAGTTTTTGAACTTTCCCAATCTGCCCTAAGCAAAGCAAGCATTTAACCAATGCAGTGCTGGGGAAAAGGGAGTCTGGTCACTGCACTCCACCCTGGAGAATTTTGGTTGACATTGTCAACCGCAAATAAGTCCATAGGGAATTTAACATACTCTTAGTTTTGCAGAAGGGCAGACAGCAGGGATATACCGCAAGAAAGATGAATCTTTACAATATATGATCCAACATAAGCCATAGAAGTTGAAGTTGACCAACATACACATTGAACAATCTATCAACAACTTTATAGAGTGAGGGCCTGACTGACTGGTAATTCTAAGTGTATATACTAAGAAGCTTCATGGATTTCCTCAAAGGTTGCAAACAGAGGTTAGAGGACAATAAACTGTTGTGACAATAGTCCCTCCTTGGGAGGGATCTCCTCTGTATCCATGATTCTTCAGTGTCTTTCTCTGAATACTTTTTTTACTATTAAAAATAAATCAGCATACCTGAGCTATATGAAGCTTGGAAGCCGACCCCAGCAACAGCTCCGTCACTGACGATCTGGACCAGCATCTGGCTTGTGGAAGCGATGATTGGAGGGAGAGTTTGACTTTCGCACGTTTTATCCAACAACACAGGGGAGTTCTTAGAGGGACCGTCATAGATCCTCATGTAGTCTGAGTCACAGTTAGGAGTGGATTGGATATTAAAGCTACTGAACTTCAATGAAGCCTAAAAAGTGACACAAGGAAAATGTATTATCTACAGTAAACCCCAAACTTCCCATACTTGTAACTGCAAACTGAGTTAATATGTAATTGCAATATGATGCAATCGATTACTATATTAATGCTTGAACAGTCCTTCAGAAAAAAAACCACATAAGAATATGTAGGATTCTAATTTCTGTTAAAAGATCTTACGGCTATAGACATTTCTAGCTAAGATGTCTCTTAAAACATGTGTGTATTTTCCATTGATTTTCCAGTTGACAGAACTCTTCTGCTCCCTCTGATTATTTGTTGCTTGTGGTTTCTTCAGGGAAACAAATAAGCTTAACCACTTAAGGACCGCCGCACTCCGTTGTACGTCGGCAGAATGGCACGGCTGGGCACAAGGGCGTACAGGTACGTCCCCTTTAAGAGCCCATCCATGAATCGCGAGCGCACCACCAGTGGCGCGCTCGCGACCCGGTCCTCTTTTCCGTGACCGTCCCCGCGGGAACAGCGGACCTGATCGCCGCCCGTGTCCCGTGATCGGGTCACAGAGAGGAAGAACGAGGAGAGGTAAGAGTAAACAAACCTCTCCCCGTGCTTCCTAGTGAGCCTGTCATTGATCGTCTGTTCCCTGTCATAGGGAACGATGATCAATGATGTCACACGCTAAGCCACGCCCCCCCCCCCACAGTAAGAAACACACATCAGGGCACACTTAACCCCTACAGCGCCCCCTCCTGGTTAACCCCTTCACTGCCAGTGTCATTTTTACAGTAACCAGTGCATTTTTATAGCACTGTTCGCTGTACAAATGACAATGGTCCCAAAATAGTATGAAAGTGTCTGATGTGTCCACCATAATGTCGCAGTCACGATAAAAAATCGCTGATCGCCGCTATTACTAGAAAAGGAGAAATATTAATAAAAATGCAATAAAACTATCCCCTATTTGGAAGAAGCTATAAATTTTGCGCAAACCAATCAATAAACGCTTATTGCAATTTGTTTTACCAAAAATATGTAGAAGAATACGTATCGGCCTAAACTGAGGAGAAAAAACTTTTTTTTATATATTTTTTGGGCATATTTATTATAGCAAAAAGTAAAAAAATATTGAATTTTTTTCAAAATTTACGCTTTATTTTTGTTTATAGCGCAAAAACTAAAAACCGCAAAGGTGATCAAATACCACCAAAAGAAAGCTCTATTTGTGGGAAAAAAAAGGACGCCAATTTTGTTTGGGAGCCACGTTGCACGACCACGCAATTGTCAGCTAAAGCGACGCAGTGCCAAATCGCAAAAAGTGACCAGGTCTTTAAGCTGCATAATGGCCTGGGTCTTAAGTGGTTAAACAAGACACATTTGGGGTAAAAGAAATCTGGCACATCAGAGTTGCCAAAGTAGGCTCCCAGCAATGAAGTGGTAATGACAGTCTGAAGACTGAAGACTGAAGACTGAAGACTATAAAGTGGGCCATAATGAAGGGAAGTATTATTCCAAGATATGGAGCAATTGGTGGTTGAAGCAGAGTATGAGGCCCAGAGGCATTTACATCTTAAAAGACCTACTCTATATCTCTGTCTCAGCCATAAAGTCAAATCACCGCAATGGCTCCACTTCAATGTACAAAAGTGTGATGTTCAGGTAGGGAGTATGTAGGTGGTGTACAAAACAATCTTCAATATGGCAGTTCATTTTCACAGCTAGGTTGGTAGACACTCAGGGTCACATTTTGCATGTCTACATTTCTGTCTCCTTACCTGTCCTGATGGAACTCTGATCAACCAAACGCAGTCACCATTATTAGGATAAGCAGAGGGATAGTTGTCAGAAGTGAAAATTCCTGTGTTATTATTAAGCAAAGTAGCACAGACACCTGAGAAGTGAGAAATAGACATATAAATTGTATTTAGTCACTGGAGAAGTAGACTGATAATAATATTAATAATTAATTGGTGGGAAACAGAGGAGGGGTGTTAACCTTCTATTAAATTAAAACTGCTGAAATAATGTTCAACCTCTCCTGATACCCGTCTCCCACTATGTATGTATGTCTGTATATACCCTATTTGTAATTCCCTCCCCAATCCCTGGAATTTGTACACCCGCCCTTTAGACCCCAGACTCACCATGTACTACCATGACGCAACATAACCCCACCTTTTATAATATATAAACTTACATTGGATTACTATGCTACCTCCTTAGAGTTGAGTTCAGATATCTGTTCCTATTTCTAGAATACCCTATTACCTATTACATTTAACTGTTGAGTAGTAGCGGTACAGGCTTAGGTGTTGTTGCATTTATTTACTATATTCGCCATACTTGACGGCTGCGTCCGCTACCTTATTTGGCGGCTGCGTCCGCAACTATGTGAATGGTTGTATACTTTGTTTTCAAACTCAATAAAATTTGTTTTAAAAAAAAATAAAAAAATTCAAATGAACCTTGAGTTTAACCCCTTTATGTTGAAGATAAAAAATCCCTAATGCCTCAATGCAGTGTCACAACTTTCACATATGTAAGTGAAACGGCACGTATCTTTACAACTACTTTGTGTATCCAGGTGAACTATACTTTGTTTGTTCAGGGCAAATTGAGCCTTCATTTCATGGTAAAAATGACATTTCCTGATATATTTTTTTTCAATGAAAACTGGCCAAATTATAAGCAATATCATTTTGTTAAATATAGCTATATCGTTCTTAAATGAAAATAAATAAATAACCAAAATTGAATTTGAGATGCATGGGGATTCCATATATGTGTACATTATTTATTGTACACCCATAGTAGGGCCCAGCGACAAAACTGCAATTTTTTTTTTTTTTTGTCAAAACATTTTTTTTTCAAAACTGTAAAAATTCACTTAAAATGCAATCATCAAAAAAGTATATTTCTAATGTTTCAAACCCATAAAACTGGTATGTACAGAAACTTACTGCATTGATAAAGTCGGTTAATTTTAGTGACATCCAAGATGCTCAGTCCAACTGTCTGCCCAATAGGCACATTGGGGTCAGGCTTGGGGACAATTGTGGGTTTGTTTGAGGTGTTGGTGAATGCATAGCTGGAAAATGTTGATTGGAGATAAGATCGATATATTACCTTAAAAATATTTTATAATTGATCGGTAATTTACCAGCTAACACAAAAGTCATGACTTACCGATCATAGTGCATCACTGAACCGTAATCATATGGACTGCCCAGGTTATTAGTGTCCGCTTTAGCAAAATTACCCAAGTATCCTGTAACAAGACAAAAGCAGTGGTAATGTCTCTTTTTTGAAAACATGCCTAAATTTGCTTTGTGTAAATGTCTGCAGTACCTTTAGAGATATACTGGAAATTGATGTCAACGTATTTGTCACGATCACTTCTTACATGCTCATGGTAGAAGCCCAGGGCATGTTCTAGTTCATGTTGTATAATCCCCCTGTAGATGCAGCCTCCACCCAATGAAACTGTCTGGCTTCCACCAGTTCTTCCAATATATGAGTAACAGCTAGAAATTGTAAATATACAGCTCAAATGAGTTATGCTTTAATACCATTTGGGAGCCTAAGACAACAGTTTTAATAGCAACAATGATTGAATTTGAGCTACAGAAAGAAAACAATCAATATCTGTTTTTGCTAAGCTTTTAAACTTTCTAACTCATATCAGCAGGTGTATCCCTATGTATGTGCACAGTTCTAATAAGAGGTATGGAGTTTGGGACCGTTGTGGTGGCTCCAAGCATTGGATCACTGCTCACTTTTGGACAGACATATTTGGTTTTATTTTCATTGTAAAATTTTAAGTGGAATCCATTGAGTCTGTTGTCACTAAGCCACGCTCCCTCTCAGTCACTTCCATTTTTCTACTTTAATCTCAATGTTAGCAGCACTGGGATAAATATCTTATGTCCCTGTGCTTTTTCTGCTAGGTACACAAAAAAAGGAGACAACCAAGAAGCACCTTGTTGATGGCTTGTGACTTTCACATGTATTTGCAAATGTACAGAGGAGTTCTACATTTTCTTTAGGAGGAAATTTAAAAGAGAAGCCATCATGCACAAATAGGTGCTGTAAAGTCTAAGGTGTTTATGTTTTAGATGCTCCCTACTGTGAAGAACTATGATCGACAACAGACAACCTTACCCATCATCAGGAGCGATGCTGAGATAATCGCCTTCTGTTGTAAGAGGCACAAACCTCACACAAGTCAATGACTCAAACTCGGCCATGGCGAGCACAATACTGTTCTGGTCACTGGGACCTGAAAACAGAGATAGAAGGTTGGGTTTCTACAAATAACAAATAGCAATGAATACTTTGATGCAAGAGAAAAAATAGGGAACTCACTGTAGCGGGAATCTATGGTGTAGGGAACAGGAACAGTACCATTATCCCTTTTAGGCCAAAGGCAAGAAGGACAGTTCATGGCGCTGCGGTCATTCTGTACCAGCACATCGCCTCCATACATGGGTGTTTTGCTATCTGAAAATACAGAAAATGGTTATAGTTAATACACTAAAATGCATTGGATTTAAGCTTCCCATACACTGTTAACTGGCTGACGTTTGCAATGTGGGTGTCTCTGTCAGTCCACTCTCACCTGACATCCTTTGATTGAAATATGGACAGGTCCAAACAGAAAATTTTAGAACTAACAGTGGCTGCATCTAATCAGATGCAGTAGGGTGTTGGGGTATAAAAAATAATATAATAGGCACATTGGGAATCTGTGCATCTGGAGAAACCTGTTAAATATTTTAATGCAGTCCAAAGGCCCAGCTTTACTCAGTTCCGTGACACAGCACAGCCCTGTTTGGCAGGAGAGGAGACCTGGTTTTGCTCTGCTGCAGTGAAGTTGGCTTCTTGAATCTTCCCATGCAGGACACAGAAGAAAGCGAGCCACTGAGCAGAGCCTTCCCACTATGGAGGGCAGAACTTAGAAATGCCTGGGAAGATGCTAAGCCTAGCTTAACCTCCTTCCCACCTGGGAAACCAAAAGAAACTATCTAGGTAATATGTAAGCACCTGATTACACACGGCCCTGTTTGGCTGGGGAGGAGACCTGGTTTGCTCTGCTGCAGTGAAGTAACACTTACAAGTCTGATAATCTCATGTGTCTGTCACTCTGCTCTCTCCTCCTATTACAATGAAGTATTCACTACAGTACAGTTAACATACTCCTTGTGCTACTTCTCCCACCTCTAGTCTGAGCTCTACAATGAAGGTACTTACATCCCTTGCATTAAAAAGAGTATAATTAAGATCTAGTAAAGAATTTAGAGCTGCATTAATTCATGATTTTTTTTTTTTGGTTCAGCTTTATTGTAGATTTAGAACTAGAAATTGCAATATATTGATGCTGATTTTCTACTAAATTCCCATGCAAAGTGCAATTTCCAAAGTTTGCAAAGTGAACAGTCTATTTGCCTTTAATAAATCAACCTCTTTATCTCACAAGTTTCACTGCAATGGTAGAAGTGAATAGGAATATCCCATCAGTCTTTTTAGAAATGGAATAGTGATTTTAAAGACTCATTCAGCAATGACAAGATCTTGTAACCTAAGATAAGAGTGCCATATTTCTCCTCACACGCTATTGGCTAGTCCATCAGTGCATGATTTAAAGTGTCCTGAAACTCATAACTTTATTAAGTATAATTAGTTATTGTCTATTCCCTTGCCTGGATTTAGCATTCTTATAATACAGTAAAGAATCCTGTGGATTAGAATAATTACCTTTATTAGCTTTCAAAATCTTGCTGAAGATCCCTTGTGGCACTTCAGAGTCTTCACTTTTTGGGGCTGTGTATACAAAATACACATTAGGCACATCTAGTGAAATAATTGCAACCAAAAAAGTGACTTAATTTTCTGTAAATATTAAACCCATTCTATAAATTGAAATATCAAGTAATGAAAAAATAGGGTAGCTCTACAAAGCTATCCCTGATTTGAGTAACTTCTGGTTGGGAAATTATTTAAGTCTTTGCCTGAATCACCATGATTATCATAAACACTGTCACGTAAGAAAAGGGAGATGACTTTAAAAAACACCCTGTTGCCAAGGTCTAAAAAACATGCAGACGATTATATGTGCATTTAACATATTTTAGGAATGTCAATAAATGTAAAAAATCTCCATTGTGTAAAAAACCGAAAGCTCAAAACTGCTGTTGGATGTGATGTCATCAGCCCCAGCAGACTCCGAGCTTTCACTCAAATGACACTTTATAGTATTCCTCTTCATTCCTCCCCCAGCAGCTAAATCAAAGTTTATGTGGGGAGGTGAGGGGAGGGACAGAGATGCTGGGCCAGCACAGACAGTAATTGGACACTCCCAGAAGAGGGGAGGGCTAAGAGAAACAATGAGGGAGGGGGCCGTGCTAGGGAAGTGACTCTCAGAGTAGTCAAAATTTCTTTGCAAGTTGAAAGCCAGATTGGAGGTGAATAATTAATAATTTATGGAAAGGAAAATACTGCAAGCAAGCATTTAAAATAATATTTTTTTCTAGGGGTTTTATCTAAATTTAAATTTAAATTGGTGAAAGGTCTCTTTAAAGTAAGGGGTTTTTACCATAAGGCCCCTTTCACACTGGAGCGGTTTGCAGGCGCTATTGCGCTAAAAATAGCGCCTACAAACTGACCCTAAACAGCGGCTGCTGTTTCTCCGGGCTTTCACACTGGAGCGGTGCCCTAGCAGGACCGCTCCAAAAGTCAGAATACCGCCGTAATTCCGCCGCAATTCCGACGGTATGGCGCTGCTAAAAATAGCGGCGCTATACCGCCAGCGCACCTCCCGCCCCAGTGTGAAAGGGGCCCAAGAGCTATAAAAATGTGGAATGGTCTTTCTTAGAAGCTGGTTCTAGATGGAGAAGGAAAATAATTGTATAGATTATCTGGCCAGGCTGATAAGGGACAATGGAGCAGTGCAAACAATTTTTGATTTAGGAATTAGGATTTAGGATTAGGAATGTTATAAAAAAAGGCTAATGAACTGGGGGAAAAGCAGAACAAACAAAACAGCTGAGAGAGAACAGAAAGAAAGCAAAAATGATTTATTAAATAAGAATGTTAAAAAGCTTACCATCTTTGCTCACTCCAAGTAGATGGTACTGAAAAGTAAATGTTTTGTATTAATATCCTTTTTCAAATGGAATACAATAATAAGAGATAACAAGTCTTGATCCCAACTTATCCCCATCCAGCAGAGTCCTCCTCAGCCCTACTGGAAAGCTCTCAAAACTGAGGTAAAATCCTTTCTTAGACAGATGTTGGAAGATTGTACCATATTTCCCCTCACTTTCTGTCCTAATGGCAATGGCCAGGACAATGGTCAAATCTCCCTACATGGGACCCAGGCAGTAATAAGGAAGTGTTCAAATCTGACAGGATTCCAAACCCCCCATCACTTTATCCAAAACTAAGGGGATAACTATTTTGGCTAGATTTACACTTCACTACGAACTAACATTGTCAGTAACTTCTTGGAATATACTTTCCTAAATATAGTTGTGACCTGTCCCCTGTACTGTACATGTCAGCTCATCATCTCACCTGTATTTCTGCAGATAGAGGTAGACTGGTCACCAGCCCCGTAACACAGCCCAGAAACAGGAGGAAGACTTTTTCATTCATCTTGTTCAGAATTCTCCTTCACTCTAATGTGAAATATCTTCTCTCTGAAGCTTGGTGTGACACTCATCTTCTGGATCACCTTTTATACAGGTACCAGAGAAGATCTGACCAATCATAAGACAGGAAACCAAATTTCAAGAATGACCTAAATTAACGGGTATGGAAATTAGAAATGTATAATTATTTCATGTGTGACACTATGGTCATTATTATCTTATTATTATCTTGTTGTTCTGCTGTTTAACTTTTAATCGATTGTCATGGTCTCCTGACAATTGTCTATAGTGACACAAAAAGTTGTGTAAGCAATATCATCATCAACTGATTTTTTTATTTTAATGCATACAGATAAAAAACCTTCTGACTTAAGAACCACTTTAATTTGGGTAAACCTGGTCTTCATCCTAGTGCTGCCATGCCTAAGCACTAACCACTTTGCCAATGTGCCGCCTTGGAGGTGTGGCTGGTTGCTAAACACTGAATACTATCTATGACTATTGGCCATGCTGCTGCCTTCTTTGGGAACTCAAAACTGCAAAAAAACAAAGGTAGAGAGGAGACCCAAACAGTCTCATAGTGTAGTAATATTTTTTCTCAGTAAACCAATCTTAAAACCAATAAATATTGCACTATCAAGTCAAGAAGGAGAATTGGCATATAGCCAAGCAGAGAAAGTCCCATAACCAGTGAATCCAAGACAGTGGCTAATGTTGCCGCTAATATACCAGCAACCACCACTGCAGGGGAGACACTGATAGTACTGGCTGGAAAATGTGTCTTTGGTTTATAACATATTTTCTTGTTTGATTATGAGTTTTCTGTTCCAGATGTGCTGATATTGGATCAATAATCATACTCAAAATGTAATTTTACTTGTGTAGATATATTCAATTAAATTCTATATCTAGCTAAAAAATAATAATTTATGTATTATGTTTTTTTTATTATTATTATCCAAATTATGGATATGATTTTGTTTTTACCTTGCTCTCTTCCCCATGAACTTTCCCATCAGTTCTATCTTTGAACTACCTATGAAACAGGCCAGCCAACCATTCAATTCCTTTTCTTGTATCTCATCTATTGCTGATACAAAAGGGTTTTTATATATGAATTGTACTTATTCACATATATATTTTGGCTTTCAAATTACATCTGAAATAGGCCAGCTCATCTCGTTCCTATAAAATTAAGCTGATACAAAATTGCGATACTCAGGGCTGCGCCAAAATATACAAATACATACTTTATATACAGTATTTCAAGTGCTGTGCAAACACATAAAGTACAATCAAAGTGCAATCAAAATAAAGTTCTTCAGTGCAAATTAACGTATTCACTTCTGCCTGTGAGGATACATGTGCCACTCCGTGCTCCCCCCCCCCCGGTCCCCACTCTCCAACAGTAAGCTTTAAAAATGTAAGGTCTTTGGCCTACATCAATGGTTGGGATGTCTCCTTCCAACAACATGCTTTAAAGGACTCCAAGATCTTTAATCTACATCTATGGCTAGGTCTCCATTACAATGCTGTGGATATATAGTGTACCAATGAAGAGAGAGATATGCACATAGCGTAATATTGCTAATAATTATTGGTAAAATCACTAAAGAAATGCACTTACATCAAAGAAAGGCATACAAGCAAAAATTGCCGCCTTGGCGTGCTGCCAGCTGTCACTGGACCTCATGTATCTGGTCCCTGCTTGACGCGTTTCACCCCTCCCACTGGGCATCTTCAGAAGCTCTACACATTCCAAAACGAGACAAATCAATAAAGCTTACATCCACATAGATATCCAAAGGCAGTAATTATGCCGTGGTTTATATGAATATTGTTTTTCCCTTTTTTAAAAAATACTCTACTCTACTGCTAAATTCAATTATACTAATTGTTGCATTTCCCATGCTAAAATTCATATACAAATGTTAGTATGATTGTACAACTGTTAAATTTGACTACTACTAATAAAATCTTATTGTTTCAAAGGCAGTAATTACAGAAACATTGACACTGACAGATACCTGTGCCCACATACCCATATCAAATACAATGCTGGTATTGTGCATCCTTGACTCCATCCCACCCAAAGTGCAACAAGGGTCCTTATAATCATCCTAATTTAAATGAACAACAGAACTCTATTTGGACACAGAGACAACCTCTGATAAAAAAATTCTCGAGGGCTGAAACCAGGGCTGTCTAACCACAGTCCCCAGCCTTTTCTACCTTACGGGGCAACCACGTTATGTCAAAATATTTTGTTCTAGAAGCAGAGCATTACCCACAGCGGACACCCAGGCCTTGTGTGTAGGGGGATCAAGGGACTTCCACAGTATTAGAATTAATCTGCAGGCATGGAAAAGGGCCCTTCCCACTGCTATCCTAGGGTGTTCATCCTCAATGACGTTCTCTAAAACATTTAAGAGACAGCATTTGGGGTCCAATGGGATGTTTGTCTTAAATACCATGTTTATTGTATCTACAACCTGCCCCCAATAGTGATGAAGTTTGGGGCAACATCATAATAGATGGATTAGGTCCCTGTGGTCCGTTCTGCATCTTTGGCAATATGGCTCCATAGTGTATCCCATCTTATAAAGCTTCAGGGGAGTGTAGTGAGAGCGTAAGAGAGTGTAGAGTTGAGAAAGCTTCTGGGCCACGTTTAGAGAGCAGGTTACCACAGCCTGATATGTCTCTTCCCATTGATCACCCAACATCGTACCTAGGTCTCTCTCCCAAAGCAAAGTCACGTTGCTAGGATGGCCTTTGTGGAACTCAGACAACAACACATGCTTTAACATTTTAAAATAAAGCCTTTAGAGCTTTCAGCCAAGTTGAAAATAGGGGTGGGAGATAGATACCATTCCTGCATGTCCCCCTGTTCCCTGACTGCATGTCAAAAATTGTAGGTAGAAAAACTGCATATGGGTGGGTAGCGAGTATACGGCTTGCAGGGAAGCAAAAGGTAACAGAAAACCATCCTTAAAAACTTAAGACATAGTAACTATTCCATATGCCTTCCACTGAGTGCCATGCACTAACTTGGCTAGTTCTGAATAGTTATCGTTACACCATATCGGGCTATACTTTGTATACCCAGTGACATGTTGTTATTTAGCCTTGTTCCATGTTTTTTGAACGAGACCGTATGTCGGTAGGAGCTTATTTGGTTTAGCAAAACTAAGGGCCTCAAGACCCTCTGTGATTGAGTCTCTCTGAATATGGGCCAGCATAATAACGGGTCGTGGAGGTAATGTGATCTTCAACAGATTGTGTAGAGGTATACCCAGGGCCAATTAAATTCTGCAGTTGCACAGCTATATAAAAGATCCAGGGGTTGGGAAGGTCTAGGCCCCCCATCCTTGGGCCGTTGTAAATGTTCCAATTTGATCCGTGGTGTGCGTTTTCCCCACAGCAGAGTTCTAAAGATGGAATTCACTATTGTAAACATTTTTAAGGGGACAACCGTAGGGGAATTGTTCATTCGGACTTCCCCAGTCTTTGGAAGGCAGTGAGGTGTGCATTATCCACATATACTAACATGTCAAGATGAGAGTCTGATAACATGTTGGGACTTACCGCACAGCACAGGAGCGTGAACAATGTGATATGCTCCATAGGGGAGTTTTTGTTATGGGTAGAGAAGCTTTGGCATCAGAATCATTTTATTGAGATTCATCTTACCTGCAATTGACAATGGCAATTTTTTCCAAATCAAAATGTTATCACGGAATTTGTTTAGCAGGGGGGAGATGTTAACCAGTTAACTATATTCTAAGGGAGAGGAGGTCACATATATTCTCAAATACTTACATTTATCTGTTGTAAGTATGGGACAAGCGGGGGCAATTGGTTGTGTAGAATCACCGTCCAGTAGGAGCAGTGCTGATTTGGTCCAATTGATTGTCAGTTCGCGAAATATTGGCCAAAGTCCTGAACAGTGGATATGACTGTTTGCAGAGACAGAGTCGTATCCCCTAGCAATAGTAACATGTCATCTGCATGCAACATGATTTTTTCCTGAATTGCGATGTAGCGAATGTCACGTAATCAGGGGGTTGACGCATATGAGGACAGCTAATGGCTCAATGGTGAGCGAAAAGAGCAGTAGAGAAAGGTGTCAGCCCTGCCTAGTGCCTCTGCCAAGAGCGAATGAAGGTGAAACCCTATCTAGAACTCTTATGGATGCAGTTGGCGCACTGTAGAGGAGACAAACCCAGGATATAAACTGTGTACCAAAACCAAATTTGAACAGAACCAGACAGAGATAGTCCCATTAAACACTATAAAATGCTTTATGAGCATCAAGGGATAGGAACGCTCTGCTACCCATATTACTTGTGGGCAGTGCCACTGATAAGGCAGCACAGCCACCCCCCCTGTACTGGGCCCAGGCCTCATCAGTTTCAAAGTGGGGCCCATGCACCTGCCGAGCAGAAGGGCCAGTAGTACTGCCTTATTGCTGATGCTTGTGACTCTTGTGCATTGCGGCCAGTTTTTCATTTTCTTTTCTTCTGACTGCACTGCAGTTGGCTCTAGTATCTGTGCCTCCTTCCCCCTGCTGCCTGGGACCCCTCTGTGCTAGCTGTACTGCCATTTTCCCTCCTCCCCTCTTCCTCCGGCTGCTGCTAAGGGCACACAGGCGGGCTATTTCAGGATGGTGAGCGGGGAGGCTCACCTTCGTGAATGTAAAAAAAGGAAGTTGGGACTTTAAATGAAACAGTGGGCTGATGTATATGAAATAATGAAATAAACCATTAAATATTACATACATGTGTAGTGGGTATGTACTATTTAAAGGGGAGCATCTGGGTGGTAGCATGACCCAGATGCACTAATTGGAAGAATAGGGCTGTATTCTGTTCGGGTGAGGACATCAGTGGTGCACAGTTCCCTGTGGCTCAGTAGGTGGTGCTGTTACTCTGAGCCGGGCTTGAACCACTACTGCAGTGCCGTACCCTTTGTGACCTCTCGCGACAGCTGTACTGTGGGGCGGGGAACCCGTTGTGCTTGCTGGGAGAGGGTATAAAGGGGGCGGACATCTTCACCACGAGGTCGGAGTCCCAGGCACCTTCAGCCTGAGGGCTGCTGTCCGTGGTCGGTGTTCAGGCGCCCTTGGCACGGTCATAGCACTTGTCGAATCCTGAGACAGAACTTCTCTGTGCCCTGGCTCTAACTACCCCAAAGTTCATGATTACTTTGTTGGACGGAAGAAAGGAGAACAAACAACGGAAACAGTCTCCATTTCTCCGAAGAGCACAAACACCCCTTTAACTAGGGCACAGTCACTGATTTTCCTGGAGAAAAGCAAACACAAACTCCAGAAAGTTCCATCAACTTGGGAAAAAGGACAAGGGAAAAGAGTCTTTTTCTCCTACAGATAGAATCTGGGATGCGGCAGGACAAGGGGCTTCAAATGTTGATCCATGGTCTCAATCTGATACTCGGCATCCTCCTTATCTTTCCGACGTATCAGCACCTTATCCGCGTGGATGTGCCGACCCAGCATCCATTCTGCCTTGCAGTCCTTGAACCTTTGTGATGCCTTGGGAGAGAAAGCAAGGTACCTACGGGTGTGTGGCACTCCAATATGTGTCCATATGAAGTAATTGTACCAACGCTCCCGATAGACTTCGACCTCATATAGCAGTTCCTTTGACAAGTATGGGTATTCCCACCCGTACTCATGAGCAACCTTCTGACCAAACAAGCGTTGAAGCCTGGCCAAGGGAGGCATAGTAGCTTTGTTCCCCACACCTGGTAAGACAATACAATCTGGATGGCGAGGGGCCTTGACCACTTCCAAATTGGGCATAGGCGCCCGCAGCGACAGTCTCTGACCCCCGGTGTTAGATGCAGGTGACACCGGTGATCGAAGGGCAGACTGGGAACGGGGCTCCTCCTCAGGCGCTGGTGCCTCCACCCGGGGTGTACTATCCCCTGTAGACATGGGTGAGTCCCTTTTTGCACGGGACAAGGACAGAGGTATCTTGTCCCAGCCTTTCTGGCAGAAAATCTTGTCCATCTCTGCATCGTCTCCAATGTCGGAGAGCGAGTCAAGGTCGGAGGTGTCATACATTTCGGCAGGCAGGTAACCCCTTGTAGACTCTGAGTCACCCCCCTCAGCGGGGCTCCACCGACTGTGGACTCCCGACACCTCCAACCACACCATCAGTCCCAACCCCTGGCTCACCTGGGCCTGCAGTAGTGTCACGATGTCCAGGGCTCTTCCCTCCGGATCCATCCAGGCCAGGCAAGCAGCGGGGCGAAGCTCCTCCAAGGCCACAGGAAGCCTTTACCAGGCCGACCTTCTGTTTTGACGGTGGGAGCAGGGACCCTGTGGTGACCGAAGCAGCATCCTCGGATTTCTCTTCTTTGATGGAGACCTCCTCCAAGGTCCCGGCAGTCCGCGTGGGGATGGCTGTCCAAGCGGTGATTCCTCCTCCTTGAGTAGAGGCGCCTGTGCGGACGAGGTAGATAGCTCTTGGCTTTACAAAGGACGGTTCCACCTTCGCAGCGCCCGAATTGCTTCAACTGCACCACTAGTCCCGAACAGCTGGGAAAAATCATACCCAGGGCCACAACGTCTCTGCAGGAGTACAGGGCGAATCTTCCCCGGGGCTTGAGCCGGATCCCATTATCCGTAACCGGAGCATTAGTCAAAGACATCCTCGTGGTGGTAGAAACTGGAAACCACGAGGCATTTTCAAACATGGTCACGGCTTGTTGCTCCATCGCGCACTGCGTAGTTCTTGCCACAGCCCCCAGATGATCCTCCTCACATGGCCAGACTCCTCCCCTTTGGCGCTTCAGTTCGCGGGCTTTCTCCGAGTCACGCCCATGAACTCTGCAAGGAAGGTGTGCCTCGTGGCGTGTTGGCCAATATGGCCGACCTACTCAGAACTCCATTGGGCAGACACACTCAAACTCCGTTAGCTTCGGCTCCATAACACAATCCCGGCACCGAGACCCCACGTGTAGCTGCCTCACCCTCCGTCCCCTTTGTAAATAAAGTAGCTTGCTTGTCTAGGGGTATGCGGGAGGAGGATGAGGTTCACTACGGCCCCTGTCCTCTAGGGTGTAGAGGTGAAGGCCAACACTATGTTACCTTTGGGTCTGTTTTTTGGATGGAGCCTCTGGCCCTCCTGCAGAGGGGAAGTTTGACTGTCAGTAACAGAGCCCCACACCATAAAAAGTCCAACACTCCTTTATTCTTCTTCACATATGAACAATATCAGTTGAACTTTCAAACGAACAAACAGGGTGTGGATACGAGTAGGTCCAGGCATAGTGAACGCTCCTATTCCTTCTTTTGCGAATAGGCTTGGCGCACAGTCGCTGCCACCGACCGTGAGTTTGGTCGCTGCCACCGACCGGGTGAACTGTTGAGGCCCCTGCCACAGGCCTAATAGCAGGTCTCTGCCACCGACCTGAATTGACTAGATGTACCGCTGCCACCGGTCACAGAACATGAATTACCTTCCTTTATGAATAGGCCCTAGTCGGAGAAAGATATCCATCCAAGCGGTCTCTGGAGGTCCACCCGACACTAGCAATATGCTGCACCAGCTTCACAAAGGGTCACCTCTCCGGTCGGGGGGCGGGGAACCTGCTGTGCTTGCTGGGAGAGGGTATAAAGGGGGCGGACATCTTCACCATGAGGTCGGAGTCCCAGGCACCTTCAGCCTGAGGGCTTCTCTCCGTGGTCGGTGTTCAGGCGCCCTTGGCCTGTACACGTAGAGTTCTTGTTCCATCCCAGACACCTTTAGTCTGGGGTGAGTGTACTTAACCGGAGGCCTGGGGCCCAGTATCTACCGCTGGGTCCCGCGAGGGAGGGATCGTCCTAAGGTGCCCCTGGTGTTGGGCATCTGAATCCAGGGCGTAAAGGACCGGAGAGGTGACCCTGCTGGTGCAGCATATTGCCAGTGTCGGGTGGACCTCCGGAGACCGCTTGGATGGATGTCTTTCTCCGACAAGGGCCTATTCATAAAGGAAGGTAATTCATGTTCTGTGACCGGTGGCAGCGGTACATCTAGTCAATTCAGGTCGGTGGCAGGGACCTGCTATTAGGCCTGTGGCAAGGGCCTCAACAGTTCACCCGGTCGATGGCAGCGACCAAACTCACGGTCGGTGGCAGCGACTGTGCGCCAAGCCTATTCGCAAAAGAAGGAATAGGAGCGTTCACTGTGCCTGGACCTACTCGTATCCACACCCTGTTTGTTCTTTTGAAAGTTCAACTGATATTGTTCATATGTGAATAAAGGAGTCTGGGACTTTTTATGGTGTGGGACTCTGTTACTGACAGTCAAAATTCCCCTCTGCAGGAGGGCCAGAGGCTCCATCCAAAACACAGACCCGAAGGTAACATAGTGTTGGCCTTCACCTCTACACCCTAGAGGACAGGGGCCGTAGTGAACCTCATCCTCCTCCCGCATACCCCTAGACCATTGTTTCTCAACTCCAGTCCTCAAGGCGCACCAACAGGTCATGTTTTTGGGATATCCATTGATTTTCACAGGTGATTTGAGCAGTTTCACTGCCTTGGTAATTATCACAGCTGTTTTATCTGCAGGAAATCCCAAAAACATGACCTGTTGGTGCGCCTTGAGGACTGGAGTTGAGAAACACTGCCCTAGACAAGCAAGCTACTTTATTTACAAAGGGGACGGAGGGTGAGGCCGCTACACATGTTTTAACCACTTAAGCCCCGGACCAATACGCAGCATAAAGATCAGGGGTGTTTTTACAATTTGGCACTGCGCTGCTTTAACTGGCAATTGCGCGGTCATGTTGTACCCAAACGAAGCTTGCATCCTTTTCTTCCCACAAATAGAGCTTTCTTTTAATCATATTTGATTGTCTCTGCTATTTATTTATTTTGCGATATAAACGGAAAAAATCGAAAATTAAAAAAGAAAATGATATTTTCTACTTTTTGTTATAAGAAAAATCTAATAAACACAATTTTAGTCATACATTTAGGCCAAAATGTATTCAGCCACATGTCTTTAGTAAAAAAAATGTCAATAAGCGTATATTTATTGCTTTGCGCAAAAGTTATAACGTCTACAAACTAGGGTACATTTTCTGGAATTTACACAGCTTTTAATTTATGACTGCCTATCTCATTTCTTGAGGTGCTAAAATGGCAGGGCAGTACAAACCCCCCCCCCCCCCAAATGACCCCATCTTGGAAAGTAGGCACCCCAAGGAAATTGCTGAGAGGCATGTTGAGCCCATTGAATATTTTTTTTTGTCCCAAGTGATTGAATAATGACAAAAAAATAAATAAAATTAAAAAAAGTTGTCACTAAATGATATATTGCTCACACATGCCATGGGCATATGTGGAATTACACCCCAAAATACATTTTGCTGCTTCTCCTGAGTAAGGGGATACCACATGTGTGGGACTGTTTGGGAGCCTAGCCGCGTACTGGGCCCCGAAAACCAATCACCGCCTTCAGGATTTCTAAGGGCGCAAATTTTTGATTTCACTCCTTACTACCCATCACAGTTTTGAAGGCCATAAAATGCCAAGATATCATGAACCCCCCCCCCCCCCAAATGACCCCATTTTGGAAAGTAGACACCCCAAGCTATTTTCTGAGAGCCATGGTGAGTATTTTACAGCTCTCATCTGTTTTTGAAAATGAAGAAAGAAAAGAAAAAAACTATTTTTTTTCTTTTTTAAATTTTCAAAACTTTGTGACAAAAAGCGAGATTTGCAAAATACTCACCATACCTCTCAGCAAATAGCTTGGGGTGTCTACTTTCCAAAATGGGGTCATTTGGGGGGGTTTGTGCCATCTGGGCATTCCATGGCCTCCGAAACTGTGATAGGCAGTGAGGAGTGAAATCAAAAATTTACACCCTTAGAAATCCTGAAGGCGGTGATTGGTTTTCGGGGTCCTGTACGCGGCTAGGCTCCAAAAAGGTCTCACACATGTGGTATCCCCATACTCAGGAGAAGCAACAGAATGTATTTTGGGGTGCAATTCCACATATGCCCATGGAATGTTTGAGCAATATATCATTTAGTGACAACTTTGTGCAAAAAAAAAAAAAAAAATTGTCTTTTTCCCGCAACTTATAATATATATAAAATATTCCATGGACTCAACATGCCTCTCAGCAAATATCTTGGGGTGTCTACTTTCCAAAATGGGGTCATTTGGGGGGTTTTGAACTGTCCTGGCATTTTATGCACATCATTAGGAAGCTTATGTCACACATCGTCCACTCTTCTAACCACTTGAAGACAAAGCCCTTTCTGACACTTTTTGTTTACATGAAAACATATTTTTTTTGCAAGAAAATTATGTTGAACCCCCAAACATTATATATTTTTTTTAAAGCAAAGGCCCTACAGATTAAAATGGTGGGTGTTGCATTTTTTTTTCCACGCAGTATTTGCACAGCGATTTTTCAAATGCATTTTTTGGGGAAAAAATACACTTTTTTAACTTTAATGCACTAAAACACACTATATTGCCCAAATGTTTGATGAAATATAAAAGATGATCTTAGGCCGAGTACATGGAAACCAAACACGACATGCTTTATAATTTCGCACAAACACGCAGTGGCGACAAACTACATACATTTCTAAAACCCTTTAAAAGCCTTTACAGGTTACCACATTAGATCTAGGAGGTCTAATGCTAAAATTACTGCCCTCGATCTGACCTTTGCGGTGATACCTCACATGCATGGTGCAATTGCTATTTACATATGACGCCAGACCGACGTTTGCGTTCGCCTTTGCGCAAGAGCAGGGCGGGACAGGGGTGTTTTTTTAAACTGTTCCTTCCATTTTTATTTTTTTTAATCATTTTTATTGTTATCTCAGGGAATGTAAATATCCCCTATGATAGCAATAGGTAGTGGCAGGTACTCTTTTTTTGAAAAAATTGGGGTCTATTAGACCCTAGATCTCTTCTCTGCCCTATGTGTGTTGTGTTTTGTAAGTGACAGTGATCAATCGATACTGCACTTATGTGGGCTGGGCTGGACGGAGGGGCAAAACGCAGGTGCTAGCAGGTATCTGGGCTAATCCCGCTAACACTGTGTTTTTGGGAACCCTAAACTGCTGGGGACGCTAGTATAGATCTGATCAGATATTGATCTGTTCAGATACTATACCACTAAGGGAGGTTTATGCTTTGCGCATGGGTGTTAGCGTTACTGGCACTAACCTGACGCTGCCTGGGGCGACGCAGACCCTATCTGATGCTAAAACCTAATTGATATCACCCGGGCGATCAGGGGGTTAAACCTTTATTGGGTTATATACGCCGGGTTCCCTGATGCTATAAAAAGCAAACTAACTAACCAGCGTCACCCGTAACACTTATACAGTGATCACTGGTGAAAGGGTTAACTAGGGGCAATCAGGGGGTTAAAACCTTTATTAGGTAATATATGGGGGTACCTGACACTATAAAAACCTGACGGGGAACCTAAATAACGAAATAACTAACTGGCTAACCAGTGTTACCAGTGACACTTATACGGTGATCACTGGTGAAAGGTTTAACTCTAGGGGCAATCAGGGGGTTAAAAACGTTAGTAGGTTGTATATGGTGGTACCCGATGCTATAAAAACCTGGTGGCGAACCTAAAGAAATAACTGGCTACCTAGCGGGACCAGCGACACTAGTACAGCGATCAGAAAAACTATTGCTTAGTGACACTGGTGATAGGGGGTGAAAGGGTTACCTGGGGGCCGATCAAGGGGTTAAACCTTTATTAGATAATATATGGGGGTACCTGATGCTATAAAAACCTGGCGGCCAACCTAAAAAAATAACTGGCTACCTAGTGGCACCAGCGACACTAATACAGCGTTCAGAAAAACAATTGCTTAGTGACACTGGTGATAGGGGTGAAAGGGTTAACTGGGGGGTGATCAAGGGGTTAAACCTTTATTAGTTAATATATGGGGGTACCTGATGCTATATAAAAACATGACGGGGAACCTAAATAACTAACTGGCTAACCAGTGTCACCAGTGACACTTATTCAGTGATCACTGGTGAAAGGGTTAACTCTAGGGGCAATCAGGGGGTTAATACCTTTATTAGATAATATATGGGGGTACCCAATGCTATAAAAACCTGGCGGCGAACCTAAAAAAATAACTGGCTACCTAGCGGCACCAGCGACACTAATACAGCGATCAGAAAAACAATCGCTTAGTGACACTGGCAATAGGGGGTGAAAGGGTTACCTGGGGGGCGATCAAGGGGTTAAACCTTTAATAGAGAGGGGTTAGGGGGCTACCCTGAACCTAAAGGGACCTAACACTAACTGCCCTGACACTTTTACCATCACAAATGTCACTGATTGCAGTGATCAGTAAATAAATGATCACTGCAATCAATGACACTGTGAATGGGGGCTGGGGGATGATCTGGGGGGCGATCTGGGGGTGACTGGGGGGGGTGGAAAGTGTACCTATGTGTCCTAGTGTCAGTGGGCTGTTGGTGCACTAACCTGATGTCTTCTCTCCTCGGCGCTCTGGACGAATAGAGTGCCGCATGGAGAGATGACATCACTTCCTCGTGCCTGTGCATACATTATACAGGCAGGGGAAGCATCTCATTAGCCGGGAGCGATCGCGAGGGGGTGGCCAGAAACCAATAGCCGCCCCCTCATCACGGATCGCTCCTGAAGTGATACCGATCACCTCATGTACTGGGAGGGGGTCCAATGGAACCCCCCACCCGCACGAAGGCAGGCACGTACAGGTACATGATTGTGCCTGTCCTTGCCATTCTGCCGACGTGTATGTACATGGGGCGATCGTTAAGTGGTTAAATAGGTAAAAAATATACAGTAAAAAAGGGGACAGCATGTAAAAAAGCACATAGCATGACCAAAATTTCATATATATTGTATATGGACATAATGATACATGGCAATAAGTAGTAGAAATAAATCAATGAGGGTGTATGTGGACACATATGAGCTGAGCAGCACACAACAATTTGTGATAAATTATAAAATAAAAATGAGTCATAAAAACTGGTTGATCAAAATTAAGTCCCATTAGCGCATATAGCTACATCATTGTAAGCCCGACGCAGCGTTTCGTGCATATAGAAAACACTCCTCAGGGGCAGATGTAATGGGTTATCTGGAAATACAGAATAAATAATGATCAGAGTATTGAACTCAATTCCACCAGAGAGGACAAGAAGTCAATTCTGGTTACTTACAGGGTGTGCCACATTGTGATGTATGTGAAAGAAAGGGCCAGGAGGCTGCCCGTCCTGGGAGCTGAGGTGGCAGGGAGTCAAACACATAGCGGGGCACAAAGGCATCATCCCTAGGCAGCAGGTAGCCATCAGTTTCATGGAGTCAGGTGTTTCCTCATGGTGCAGTATAAGTATCTGAAATGAATGGGTAAATCCATCAGGAATGACCCACATAGTAAAAGGAGTAGTGGAATAAGCGCTGCATGAGAGGTGACCAATGTTACCTTGTACGTGTGCTGCATGGTAACGACTGGTAAAGGCTGTGGCGTCTGCATACAGATGGCAATAGGATGAATGACCGGGGAGACACCCATATTGCGTCCCGCACGTGCGTGAGACTGCCACCAATGTCACGCTGGCTCGACAGTGTGGGAGGCGGGGCCCCAACCAGGCGGCATGACAGCCTGCCCTGGAGTGACGCCACACAAACCAGCTGAGTCGGCCAAGGTAGATAATGCACGCTCAACAGCGCGACGCCCCAAAGGACGTCAACCGGATGGATGGTGCGTGACGCTGATGCGCTGACAGCATCCGCCCAAACTCCCCGCAGGAGTCCCGCCCAGTGACGGGCGGAAGCAGGGGGGAAAGGGGGCACCATGAGCGCATCACAGTCCCATGTAACGGACAGGAAGTGGCCCAAAGGATCCACAGTGATACATCAATGCTCAATGGTGTCCCGTTTGTGTGAACCAAAGGTGCACAGCTCAAAAAGACAAACCCCATGTAAGAAGCTGGCAGGGGAACACTGTCATCTATAGACCAGTTTTTCCATCCCTGGTGAAAGTAGGAAAAAAAGGGGGGATGCCGGTTGTGGTTTTGGGACTTTGAGTGAGATTACATATGAAATGTATCTCCATCCCGTATTCAAAATGAAAACAAAGGAAGTTGGGACTTTAAATGAAACAGTGGGCTGATGGGGATGAAAGAATGAAATAAACCATTGAATATTGCACACATGTATTAAATAGGTAAAAAATATACAGTAAAAAAGGGGGCAGCATGTACAAAAGCACATAGCATGACCAAAATTTCATACATATACAAATATGGACATAATGATACATGGCAATAAGTAGTAGAAATAAATCAATGAGGGCGTATGTGGACACATATGAGCTGAGCAGCACACAACAATTTGTGATAAATTATAAAATAAAAACGAGTCATAAAAACTGGTTGATCAAAATGAAGTCCCATTAGCGCATATAGCTACATCATTGTAAGGCCGACGCGGCGTTTCGTGTATATAGAAAACACTCCTCAGGGGCAGATGTAATGGGTTATCTGAAAAAACAGAATAAATAATGATCAGTGTATTGAACTCAATTCCACCAGAGAGGACAAGAAGTCAATTCTGGTTACTTATAGGGTGTGCCACATTGTGATGTATGTGAAAGAAAGGGCCAGGAGGCTGCCCGTCCCGGGAGCTGAGGTGGCAGGGAGTCAAACACATAGCAGGGCGCTTCGGGCTTACAATGATGTAGCTATATGCGCTAATGGGACTTCATTTTGGTCAACCAGTTTTTATGACTCGTTTTTATTTTATAATTTATCACAAATTGTTGTGTGCTGCTCAGCTCATATGTGTCCACATACGCCCTCATTGATTTATTTCTACTACTTATTGCCATGTATCATTATGTCCATATTTGTATATGTATGAAATTTTGGTCATGCTATGTGGTTTTGTACTTGCTGCCCCCTTTTTTACTGTAAATTTTTTACCTATTGAATACATGTGTGTAATATTCAATGGTTTATTTCATTCTTTCATCTCCATCAGCCCACTGTTTCATTTAACCACTTAAGCCCCAGACCATTTTGTAGCTAAAGGACCAGAGGTGTTTTCAGAATTTTGCACTGCGCTGCTTTAACTGTAAATTGTGCGGACATGCAATGTTGTACCCAAACAAAATTTGCATCCTTTTCTTCCCATAAATAGAGCTTTCTTTTAATGGTATTTGATTGCCTCTGCGATTTTTATTTTTTGCGATATAAACGGAAAAAGACCGAAAATTTTGAAAAAGAATGATATTTTCTACTTTTTGTTATAAGAAAAATCGAATAAACTAAATTTTAGTCATACATTTATGCAAAAATGTATTCAGCCACATGTCTTTAGTAAAAAAAATGTCAATAAGCGTATATTTATTAGTTTGCGCAAAAGTTATAGCGTTTACAAACTAGGGTACATTTTCTGGAATTTACAAAGCTTTAAATTTATGACTGCCTATCTCATTTCTTGAGGTGCTAAAATGGCAGGGCAGTACAAAACCCCCCCAAATGACCCCATTTTGGAAAGTAGACACCCCAAGGAAATTGCTGAGAGTGATTGAATAATGACAAAAACAAAAAAAAATACAAAAAGTTGTCACTAAATTATATATTGCTCACACATGCCATGGTTATATGTGGAATTGCACCCCAAAATACATTTTGCTGCTTCTCCTGAGTACGGGGATACCACATGTGTGGGACTTTTTAGGAGCCTAGCCGCGCACGGGACCCCGAAAACTAAGCCCCACCTTCAGGATTTCTAAGGGCGCAAATTTTTGATTGCACTCCTCACTACCTATCACAGTTTCGAAGGCCATAAAATGCCAAAATGCCAAAATAGCACAACCCCCCCCCAAATGACCCCATTTTGGAAAGTAGACACCCCAAGCTATTTGCTGAGAAGCATGTTGAGTCCATGGAATATTTTATATTTTGCCACAAGTTGTGGGAATATGAAAAACTTTTTTTTTTTTTTTTGCACAAAGTTGTCACTAAATGATATATTGCTCACACATGTCATGGGCATATGTGAAATTACACCCCAAAATACATTCTGCTGCTTCTCCTGAGTACGGGGATACCACATGTGTGGGACTTTTTGGGAGCCTAGCCGCGTACATGACCCCAAAAACCAAACACCGCCTTCAAGATTTCTAAGGGCATAAATTTTTGATTTCACTCCTAACTACCTATCACTACCTATCACAGTTTTGAAGGCCATAAAATGCCAAGATGGCACAAACCCCCCCCCCCCAAATGACCCCATTTTGGAAAGTAGACACCCCAAGCTATTTGCTGAGAGGCATGTTGCGCCCATTGAATATTTTTTTTTGTCCCAAGTGATTGAATAATGACAAAAAGAAAAAAAAATGTACAAAAAGTTGTCACTAAATGATATATTGCTCACACATGCCATGGTTATATGTGGAATTGAACCCCAAAATACATTCTGCTGCTTCTCCTGAGTATGGGGATACCACATGTGTGGGACTTTTTGAGAGCCTAGCCGCGTACGGGTCCCCAAAAACCAAGCACCGCCTTCAGGATTTCTAAGGGCGTAAATTTTTGATTTCACTCCTCACTACCTATCACTACCTATCACAGTTACGAAGGCCATAAAATGCCAAAATAGCACAAAAACCCCCCAAATGACCCAATTTTGGAAAATAGACCCCCAAAGCTATTTACTGAGAGGCATGTTGAGTCCATGGAATATTTTATATTTTGCCACAAGTTGCGGGAATATGACAAACTTTTTTTTTTTGCACAAAGTTGTCACTAAATGATATATTGCTCACACATGCCATGGGCATATGTGAAATTACACCCCAAAATACATTCTGCTGCTTCTCTTGAGTAAGGGGATACCACATGTGTGGGACTTTTTGGGAGCCTAGCCGCGTACGGGACCCCAAAAACCAAGCACCGCCTTCAAGGTTTCTAAGGGCATAAATTTTTGATTTCACTCCTCACTACCTATCACAGTTTTGAAGGCCATAAAATGCCAAGATAACACAAAACCCCCCAAAATGACCCCATTTTGGAAAGTAGACACCCCAAGGAAATTGTTGAGAGGCATGTTGAGCCCATTGAATATTTTTTTTTTGTCCCAAGTGATTGAATAATGACAAAAAGAAAAAAAAATGTACAAAAAGTTGTCACTAAATGATATATTGCTCACACATGCCATGGTTATATGTGGAATTACACCCCAAAATAAATTTTGCTGCTTCTCCTGAGTACAGGGATACCACATGTGTGGGACTTTTTGAGAGCCTAGCCGCGTACGGGGCCCCAAAAACCAAGCACCGCCTTCAGGATTTCTAAGGGCGTAAATTTTTGATTTCACTCCTCACTACCTATCACAGTTTTGAAGGCCATAAAATGCCAAGATAGCCCAAAACCCCCACGAATTAACCCATTTTGGAAAGTAGACACCCCAAGCTATTTGCTGAGAGGCATGGCGAGTATTTTACAGCTCTCA